>CM053645.1:2798694-3998694 GCA_028654395.1 Scutellaria barbata | reverse complement strand
GGCACCATTTGCAGAATATTTATTGCTGATAGGTGCTGAAGAATCGTTATCTGCATGAATCCCTTGACAATAATCTAGTTTTCTTGGTGCCAAGTTATTTGATGTTCAATGTAAAAATCTTCAATTAGGCTAGATGTTCAGGAATTGTTTGTGGTTATCGGTTCATGTACTGTATGGTGCATAAAAGACAAACCTATAACTGCACAATGCTACCAGATGCTCTATTCATGGCAAGGCAAGAGGATCTTGGTCATACAAATTGTCATGAGCTTCACGTAGACTGAAAAATTCCCTTTTAGAGACGAGTGACCTGTAGATTATTCTCCAACTTGTGATTATCCTGTCCATATCTTCAACATAGAATTGGCTTATCTTGATTCAGCATTTGATGGTGCTAGTCTTGATCTATTTTGTGTTGTAATGTTTTACCCAGATCATTCATTGTAACTTTTCAGTGACAAGATTCAAATATAACTCAGTATTATAAGACTTGACACCATTAGGGAGATGAAATTCTGCTTTCTAAGAACTTAATAATCATTACTTCTTTTTTTTGAAGAAGTTGAATTAAACTTTTCATTTTGCTGATTGATGCTGTAAAATAATTTTCTACTTGCAGGGTTGGAAACTTTCTGACATGATGTTTGCAACAAGGCGCGGCTTAAATGATGCCTGTGCTTCTGTAGCTAAGCAGCTTGAGAATGTTTACTCCTCAGTTTCGGCAAGTTTTCAATTCTGAATACTGTTTTATTGTCTGATGGTATATATGGAGTTTACAGCTGTTATTTTTCCCTGCGACAAGTTTTTCTCAGGATTTAAAGCTTTTATTTGATTGAATAATTCTATGAATATGTTATGTTCCTTCGCTATGGGTTTTCTTTGAAAGATTTGATGTTGATATTTCACCATGTTTATAATTTAACCATTCTTGTTTTAGTTCATAGCACTTTTTAATTGGGCATGCATATGCAGTTCTTATAGATGCTATGCAACATTTTTTTGTAGCACTCATGCTACAAGTATCTTATTTTTTTTAGAGGACATTTGTCAACATGTATTCACCTATACATGCATCCTGACAAATTTAATTGTCTGTTTACACCTGATAATATGTTGCATTTGATCCTTTTGTCCGGAGTGCCTTTCAGCTTTCTATTTTTTGTTTTGTTCTCGTTCGCATTAAAGAAAAGTAATGTGAAACAATATCACATGAGATGCATGTGGTCTGGAGAGTGCTAATGTTTTTAATACATAATATCAATTTCCTGCCTGCATTAACTTCTTAGAAAAAATTCAGATACCCTGTTCGAACAGGAGTACACCATGGTAATGTCTTTAACATGTAATATCAATTCTTTGCCTGCATTAACTTTTTATTAAAATTTTCAGGCCACAAAAAAACATTTATCCTCAAGAATTGATCGTGTAGATTGTAAAATTGATGAGTGTGCTGATAATACAACGGCAACAAAAGTGGAGGTTAGGCATAATGAGTTTTTGATTACTGCTTCAAGTTACCCCTTGTTTTCCTGAAAACCCTGTCAAGTTACTGAGTGGGAATTTGTATAGGTTACTGAATTACGAGGTGATGTGAAACTAATAGGTACAGATGTCCAATCTGTTCACCATGTAGTGCGATCTCTGGTGATTAATTCCTTCCCTCACTCTTTGATGTGCTTATTTGTGAATCTTATTATAGTTTAATTATACCATTTTGTTTTCTTGATCGTTGATCAGAAATGGGGCTTTAACTTAAAATTTTCATGTCACAGGAAACTAAAATTAGCAGGATAGAAGGAAGACAGGTACTATTCGTCCCCCTCCTGTGCCAAACTGAGTGTAGTTATTATCATTCTCTGTATTGATGGTAACTTAATGACTTGGTGTTTGACATCTATGTAGAATCAACTGAACATTGGAGTTGGAAGCTTGGTTGGTTTCGTGAGCAATCTTGAAAATAGCAGAAGCACGGGGCAAATTGAGGCAAGAACATAACTTCCATGTTTTCAGATTGCGGTTATTTAATGTAATTTTCCTAACCATTAGATGGATAATGTAGGGACGATCATCTAGTTCCTCCAGGCCTGCCCTTGAATCGCCAAAAGTATCTCCATCACGGGTAAAATTCTCTCTCAAACATTTAGTGTCTTGATGATGCCCATGAAATCCTCTTCCAGGCATACAGTTCTTAGGTTCAGTTATAGCTAAAGTACTTTTTGTCTACTCAATTAACTAGTTTACTTATTTTTGCTTCTCAGGCTATCTCTTTGCCCGCCAATACTTCACCTGAGCCACCGTCACCCACTACTTCTAATGGATCTTGGAAGAAACAGGGTGTATTTCCACCATCCAGTTCTTCAGAGTGTAAAGCTTCTGCTTCAGGCCTGAAGGTAGTGAAATGTCCTTTATCTACCTTACTTGCTTTATAGCCTTAGTTCTATGACCTCTCATGTTATCGTTTACAACAGGGGCTTCATGGAATCTCAGACGACGTTGAGGTGTCAGGCCTATACAACTTTCAGGATTCAAATGGGATTCGTGCACCTGAAGAAACAAACACCGACAGCTCAGGTAGTGGTCTTTTTGGAAGATTCTCTGGCATGCTTACACGAAGCCGCAGTGCAGTGCAGTCTTACAAATAGTGGTACATTTGGTCAGAGGAACTATTAGGACACATTTTTGCTTCTCCGGGGGAAGCTTTCTATGTTGGTTGAGCTATCTTTGAGGTCCCCCCCCCCCCCCAAACAGGCAATGCCTGCTATATATAATAGTACGCGAATTTTGTAGAGCATATATCTCAGAAACCATTTTCATGTCCTTATATGCATGCAGCTCATTAGCTAGGGACTTTTTACATTTAAGTAATTTATTATGGACTGAAGCTTCTCTTCTTTTCAACGAGGAGAGTTGACCAATGTCGGATGTAAAATGCGATGAGCTAAAAAAAATGTGTAAATAAAGAGGATAGTTTGTCTTTCTGTGACAACATGGAGGATTAATGAATGATGAAAGTTTGCTAAATGTAGGATCAAGTTTACTTGCACATACTTCCAAAGTCATCTTGCTGCTTTTGTTAGCTTGCTGAGCATTCTGAACTGTAACACCCAGTGCAAGTTATATTGCAATTTGATATAATATCTACTCAAAGCAGTTTGCTGAATTTTTGCTGCACTGATGTTTTATGCATGTTTATTATCAGTGCGTTGGTCTTCAGTTGATGATGTTCTTGCATTCTGTGAAGCATGCATGTCTTACCATGGTAAATGATATTGTAAACATGATCATTATATATATATACATATTTGTGACATATCAACCGTAGATACATTAATGTGTCCACGATGAGTAGGGGGTGTAGACTTGTATATTTATGTGTTAACATGTAGTATAAAGTACACAATTAAAAAAATACAAACTATAAGGTGACATTAGTATTATTGTTTTCAATATATTGTGTTTCATCTTGTATCATAAGTTGACCATCAATCCTGACTATATCCATAAACTGTTTTTAATCAAGTTATCAATATTATTTTCTTGAAGTTGATCAATACGACCACCAATATGTTTGCTTGAAACTATTGAAAGCTTGGTACTTTTGGAATTTCCAAGAGTTAATAGAAATATACTGAAAAGCAATAACAAGGAATAAGAAAAAAAAAATTGTCAAATTTCTATACGTGGTTGGGTGACGAACCTAAACGGTTTTAGGGACCCAAATGAATGATTGGTCTATTCAAATATTGGCGATTGCTATGGAAATAAATAATTTTTGATTGGAAGAAAAAACATAAATTATAGGGTAATAATATTATGTTTACGTATAGGTGGGATATTAAATTCAAACACATTGATGACTCTACTAGTACAAAGAAATTCAAACATCTACGAGATTTTACTATTTTGACGATTCTTTTAAAACAGTCAGTTTAATATAAAATTTAGTATAAGTTTTAGTAGATCAATGAAATAAATGTAAAATTAATTGACATGTACAATAGCATACGATACATAAACTGAAACTTAAATTAAGATTAAGTTCCTGTAACTAAGTATCATCAACATTAAATTTTATAGTAATTTAATAAACAAAGCATAAATTTATATGAAATTATTTTACAAGTACAAGTTTTACGAATATACTTAATACTTCAGAGCTCATCTATTTCATGAAATTATATCAATTATACGAAACAAACTAAATAACAAAATCAAGGATATTGACCAAAGTGATAAAATGGGACAATATTTGGGATATTATTACTTTTAACTAAATTTATAAATACGAATTTTGCAAGAAATTGGTAAAATAAATTAATCTAATACTAATCTGTTCTGTATCTGTCTCTCGCTCCTCACAATCTCGCTCTAAAAAAGGGGGTCTGTGTGAAATTAATTAGCCAGAAGAGAGAGAAAAGGCAGAATCCAAACAAGGGAGCGGTAAATAAGGTTGAATAATTTCCTTTTCAACTCTCCTAACAATCAAAGCGCTTCAAAAAATTGTATAGAGGCAAAAGCACTCTTTTCAAGTTATAGATAGATAATCTACTAAACTCCAACTTTGTTGTTTCTTTCAGCAAATCACACAAAAGGTGTTGGTTTTTTCTTCACCAAATATTCTCTCGTTTTGGCAGATCCAAGCTGCTTTTGCAATTCCAGCTTCTGGGTTTCTGCGAAGTTAGGTATTTTTGATTTACAGACCCTTCTTTTATATGTGTGTATTTATTTTTTCGAATTTTATTTGGGGGAAAATGCTTTCTTCTGTATTTGAATCCAGCAGATTTTGTTGTGCGTTTTTGTAGAATGAGTTTGTTCCTTCAACGGGCATAGTCTTAAGCAGAGCCCTTTATCTATTTATTTTTTGGGTAATTTTGGACATCTCTTGCAAATTAATTTCGATTTTGGACCATTATAAATTTTATTTATTTCGTTTTCAGTGGCATTTTTGTTCTACTGGAAGCAAATCATGAGTTCAACTATTAGAAACTTACAGATAACCTTGAACAGTGTTGCTTTTCATAGTATAATTCTTTGATAGGATACATCAGCTCTAAAGGAGATGGAAACTTGGTTAAATTCTTATTCGACAATTAAAAAAAAAAAATTAAAAACAAAGAGATGGTAATTAGAGATGGTGATGCAGTTTGTGCAGGATCTTGCCAATGCTATGCATTTATATACTAGTGATGTATGGTTGTGTCCTTTTACCAAATTTTTGAGATTTATTTGTGTTCTTATCTATCAAGCATGCTAGTTTATTTTACTTAGTTGGGGTGCCCATCTTAATTAATTTTATCTTTTTTCTTACTGTTGGATCCGTCTAGGTTTTATTATTACACTGTTTGAAGACAGACTCCCTGTTATCTTTCTATGGGTGGTAACAGTTGTTTTTATTTTGCGGCGTGGATGGTAAATTTAGAGATTATTTGATTGATCACCTGTGGTATTCGAGTGTCTGGAAATGAGCCGGTCGCCATCATTTTCTCTGAAGTCAGAACTTGCATTGGATGTTGATGAAAGTTCTTTGCAGCAATGGGCGGTCGCATTTTGCATCATCAGGTTTGATCTCGAGCAGGGCCAGCTCATCGAGGAGTGTTATCCACCTGGCTGTCTTACCCAAAACGAAGAGCTGGAAGTCTCCTTTAATTCATTTCCCGATTCAGTTTCACAGCACCATAATCGCTCAAGCATCCATGATTGTATATTCTTCTTCCGCATAAGGAGACAGAAAACCCCTCAAACTTTAAGTATGGCGTCATCAGAGATTGTTGAATTAGATAACAAAATATATTCCCAAAAGCCAATAGGTGCAAATGGGCAAAAGGGTAAAAATCACATCAGCCATAACTCAAGATTCTTGTATGGTTTCGTGTTTAATAGACAGAGACACGATGAGAGGCTAAAGCGAGGAGGTGAACAGAAATCTGTGGTTATTCTTTCTTACAGTCCCTATACTAGTGTGTTTAGACCTTTGTTACAAATTATGGGGCCCTTGTACTTCGACATTGGAAGCAAGGCCATTAATTATATTGCTGCTTATGTATCAAAGTGGCCTACGCCTGTGCCTGGTCAACCAGTGGAACTTCCTATTGGAAACGCAACACTTAAAGTAAGCCTGCCACCTTCCCATTGTCTGCCATCAGATAATGGACTTTTTGAAGACTCTGCTTCCTCATTAGCTCCTCTTCTCCCTTCACATCTATCAGTACCACAAGGCCTTTTTCATGACTCAGATCTTTTTGGTACATTTCGTGGCCTATTATTGCAGCTTTGGAAACTCTGGGAACTTTTACTTGTGGGGGAACCTCTCTTAATTATAGCACCAACACCCCCTCAATGTTGTGAAGCTGTTTCTGGCTTAGTTAGTTTGGTTGCCCCGCTTCTTTTTAGTGTTGACTTTAGACCTTATTTTACTATTCATGATCCAGAATTTGCTCAACTGAACTCTCTTCAAGAGGGTTCCTCTTTTCCTCCAATGATTATAGGTGTGACAAACCTTTTCTTTTTGAAAGCACTTCGTAGCATGCCTCACATCATTTCAGTTGGAAGTCCTGCTTCAAATTCAAGTCGCTCTCCTTTTAGTTCTAAGCCTTCAGCCTGGGGAACTCCTGGTCAAAATCAGAATCTTTCTTTGAAAAAGTTTAGTCCTGCAAACTTCTTGAATGCTGTGAAGTTGAGGAGAGATGGCCCTTTGTGTCTAATGACAGAACACAAAGAAGCTGTATGGACAAATTATGCTCCAGTGATGAAGCCGGATACCTCTATTTTGAATAGGCTGATTGATGCTGGAATGTCTCCCAGGGTTGAGGAGTCAATGTCGGTTGTCAACAATGATATACTACGTCGCCATTTCTTGGAGTTGACGACTAACTTCTTGGCACCTTTTGGCCCATACTTCAGACCAAATACGCCTTCAGAAGTATCATCTCCATTTACTGATCCACCTCCTCTACCCACTTTCAATGCTGAGGAGTTGCTAGAGAGTTTGTCAGCACGGGGTCCTGGAAAGTTTTTGTTGAAGCGGATGAAGTCTAATTGGCTCGATCTGTACAGGTATTGATCAGTGCAGTCACTTGAACCACTTGTTTAGACTTTTTTTTTTCCCTTGCTAAATCATGAAGCGCTACTCTTTTAAATATCCAAAAAAATGCAGCAAAAAAAAATATATAATTCAGTATCAAGATATATAGCCCATTCATATGTACGAGATGTGTAATAGATCAAATTCTTGTTGCTGTCTAATGTAACTGCCAATTTCTAGGGTTGTGTGATTTTCCTTAGTTAGCTATGATTCTGCTGTGTTGTCTGTTTCATTGATTAGTTGATTGTCCATATCTTAAAAATAATGTGTACTACATTTAAATGTAGGCGGTTCCTGAAAGGACATAACTTTCTGCCATGGTTCCGAAGAAAACGTGCTGTTGCTGAGCAAGAACAGTACAGATTGTGGAGGCAAGCTAGACTTAAGACAAATATACATCAGTTGATAGGTAAAATGTCAGAAGTAGAAACTGTTGATTCCTTCAATGCAATTGAGAGACACCTTCAAGGAGAAATGCAGGCAAGTTTTCTTTTCAGATTAAAAGAGTAATTATGTTTCAGTGAATACTACAGAAGTAATTTGTGATTCAGTTTAGGTTTTAGTGAAAATATGTGGTAAGATATGGCAAACGACACTTAGATATTTCATTATGGGGTTAAAAACAATTTGAGGAAAGTGATAGGTAACACTTGTACATTGAACATTAAATACACTCGTGCACTTATGTCGCATGCCGAAGATAGAGGACTTACTTTATAGTTTATACATTGTTTTCGTTGAGTATTTAATCAAGACAAATTTATGTTCATGTTATTCATGCATATGGTGGAGAGTTCTGGATCTTACCATCGAACTGGGTGTTTTTTTTTTTTTAATTAGCTTGGGTGGATTGGAAGGGAGGGGGACAATAAACACTAGAAAACTTGCGTGATCCGGATTCGAACCTGGTCATCACAATATACACCTTTATAAAGGTGGGATATCACTTGAGCAATAACTATCTCATACTTTGTTATTTGCTACTTTGCACAGTAGTTGATGGTGATGGGTACATCTGAAATATTTTCTGACATCCTATCTATCCTTTTAAGCATTCATAACAACATGGATTCTTAACCTCAAATTGTACGAGGAAGAAAATATTCTGATAATATTCTGATAGTCCAAATAGAACTTTCACAGTTCACCTTGAAACTCTATTTCTGCTTTCACATGAGAGACAGAAACAGTGAGGGTCGGTCAAGTGCAGTACAAAAACACAGTATCCAGTAAGAACTCATCAGACCTTTGTATTGGAAGGTACAGTCAAGTGCAGTACAAGAAATAGGAGACAAGAAGCCACACCATTGGAATACTGAATGATGTTAGAGCAGCACACTTTTACAGTAATATCTCTAACTAGAAATGAATTAGAAGCTTGTTTTGTAGCTTTCCTTGATAAAGCTTTTAGTTACTTTGTGTAGTTGAGGTTATTTTAGTAATAAACCTATGAAATTTATCTATCAGCTCTAAGATGAGTAGATGCATTGCATCTTTCACCACATTCATGCTCCAGCTAAATGATGAGGTTTATAGGGTAATCAAGTTTCCTGATGTTCATTGATTTTGCTTACTTGCAAGGTTAGATGTTGCAAGATGAGCAATATGAATATTGAATAAATCTCCACATCTGCTTGCCCATGTTCAACTACTTAGTTCTCTCTCAATTTTAAATTTAATATTGCTCTGGTATGGAAATTTCTTGCCATAACAACTAATGGGAGAATGGTTCCATGTTTTTCAAATGACGGTTGTTTTTTTGTAAGTTATCAATCTGTCCTACATCCTCCTAATTGCGGTTTGATCCCTTAGCAGTATGGAAGAGCAAACATAGACACAGAAGCAGTATGCAAGAAATTGAAGAAAGATCTACAGATAGTGTTCAATGTGCTCCCTAAGGACATGCAGCAGCTTCTTATTATGAATCCTGAGAGGGCATCTCTTCTACAAGAAACCCATGAACATTCTGATCCTCCCAAGCATGCTACTCTTTCAGATGAAATCCCATCCTCCACTTCCCCTAGATGACATGCAAAACATGGTTCTAAATTTGTTAACACCAGTTCACCAATGTACAAGGCAGTTATGTACGCTGAAAGTGGAAATCAAGAATCTCATTTTAACTTTGTCGTTGGTATTACTGGGATTCTTGATGCTCCTTGAGGTACTCAAACTAGTCCCATGTAATATATGTGAAGCACTATATCTTGTATCCTTCAATTGCGTCTGTAAATTTTGCAGATAGATCAAGGCAAGTGATCTCAAGAAATAGAGTTGCAGATTACAATGTTCTGAAGAAAGAGCTGGTTTTAACAGGTAAGAGAATTATATAGAAAGGACTTTACTCATTCAGGATATTTTGTCTAGATTAAAGAAGGTTTTTTTCGAATTCTCATTTTAGTCAGTCTCTCTATGTGATCTCTACTGTACCTTTTGCAAACTGTGATCTAAGTTTCTCCTTGAGTAGGGTTTTTTTAGGTTATGGATTTGTATATACAAGGAAGTGTTTTTTATATGACTCTTGGATTGCTGTAAGTGGTAAATTCGAAGAGTATTTTTTATGGGAAGCAAATTCCATTGATTTTTACGTGTGAATCCCAACAATTAAGATGTGAAAACTAATATCCTCAACATCATCAAGAGCTTGTCATTCTGACATCGTAAAAATAGAGAATAATTTGTAGGCAGCTATGACATTGGTTTTAGTGGCATCTTTGGTAGGAATAGTTGATAGTGATTGTCCTTTATCGCCTTTCATTTGTTAAACTAGAAAAGGGAAAAAAGCTTCTACTGAAATTTATGTTTCATTTTGTTTGTTGAGTAGTTCATGTCAGAATCTCCCCCCCCCCTCTCTCTCTCTCTCTCAGAGTGAAGTGTGGGGTTTCTTTTAATGTGTGTGAGGAATAAAAAAATTACTAAGTACTTTGGTGTTCATATCTAAGAGTCTCTTATAAAACTATCTTATAAATCTAATCTTATAAATCTAATTTTGTAAGACGGGTCAACTTAACATACAATTCATATATGATTTGTGAAAATGATTTTGATTTGTGAATAATGAAACTCAATACTCGTGAGTTTTTGTGACTAACGTATTGTGTGGTTTAGATGCTGTTATTTGATTTTGGCTAGTTTAAATTCTTTTATTAGCAGATAAGTCATATTATTAGTTTGTTGTATATTTGGCTAGTTTGTATAGCATCGGTAATGATTTTATTCTCTTAATAATAAAAAATTAATAACAGTTAGCTAGAGTTCATTCAATCGATTAGATGGATTATTGGCTGCTCAGCAAAATTTGTCTAATTTGACTTAATTTTATTATTTGTCGACGTCTGATATTAATAATAGCTATTTTTTTCCTAGCATAAGAAAAAAAAGGATTTAAACCTATTAAACTAGTAAATTCTAATATCCAATGAGTGCATTTTTTTAATTGCTAGAAAGCTAAAAGAAGTTAAATGCAAAGAGACAAATTAAAGTAAAATATCACAATAAAAATCGTTTGAAAGATATCAATAATATTATCATAATACAGCCAATTTTTGAATAAGTCAATGGTACTATTCATATAGCATGCATCAATCCAAACAAATTTTAGTCTTAATGTCTAATTACACTGATCTTTCGGTCAAATTTATTGAAAGATAGGATTATCATCTTATTGTTTGGTTCTGATGTTATGAGACAAACGAATTCATAATAATAATAAAAAAAAGATTTAACTTAAACATAAATTTGGATGGTGAATAGTGAGGCTGCCCTCACAGAATTATATCTCTAAAATGATTTTATATAAATCCTTTTATGTTTATAAATTAAACAACAAAATTTAAATTAATATGGGATTAGTCTAAAATGAAAATAAGAAATTGCAACATCCATTAATCCACATGAGAGCGAGGGAGAGAGAGAGAATCAAGTCAAATTGTCAATTGAGAGAGAGAGAGAGTCATTCCTCATTGCAATTATGCAGAAAAACGACCTTCAAATTTAACCTATCATTCAATTCTCATCTTTAATTATAAGATGCTATTTTATATAGATATATAACTGGTTTCATTATTATCATTTATTAATGTGTCTCAACTCTCAAGTGTCACATTTTCTCCCCAATCATGTCATGTATATATATATATATATTTCCATATTCATTTAAAACAATCATTGTTTGTGGGTTCATTTTCTACCAACTCAACTTTATCTTATATTTTGTAGTATATGATTTTATATTTTTGAAACAGTGAAAATTGTCATTCCTTCAATTGTTGTTGTATTGTGCCTAAATAATCTACTGTTTATTGAATAATGATTGAAAGTGAAATTGATATGCTTTTCTCTGTCCTAATGTTATTATGTCTTTTAATTTGATTGTTTATTTAATATAAACTAGTAGTTGAAAAGATAGTATCTTGAAATTAACGTTATTACTTTTCTATGACATACTAATATCATAATAGTATATCAATTTTAGACAGTAAATTTAAATAGGATTAATTTTAATTATGTGAGATATTTTTTTATTTTTTTATTTTAATGTTTTCAATTTCAATTTAATTTTAATTGAATTTTTTAAAATCACTGAGTGACAGCCAAATTCCTGTGTTCATGTTAATGATTTTGAAAATTTCAACTAAAATTGAATTGAAATTGTTTTAGTTGAAATTGAAAAAATTAAAATATAAAAAAAAATTGAAAAATGAATAATTGATTATCAAAAAATAAAAAAATGTTTGACACATAGGATTAAAATAGAAATTATCTTGTTTAAATAATCTGACTAGTAAATCTGGGGACATGTTAGAAAATATATTACCACAATAAAAACTCCAACAATTTAACCTATAACACACATACAGAAATACATTTTTAGCCCCTAAACTTTCATTTTCTGTTTATCAAACCCTCACATTTGTTATACTTCTTCAAGCCCCCAAATTTTTATTTTTGTTCACTTAGAAATACCATATTTGTAATGTAGATGACAAATGAGCCCATCCCTTTGAGGCTCACAGGTGGTCCTCCTCCATTAATGCATTGCAACCCACCATTCTTATCCTGCACCCACACTTATTCTCTCTCTCTCTCTCTCTCTCCCTCCTTATCCTGCTATTCTCCTTTCTCTTCCATAGCTAGCCATCTTCCAATCTTCTTCCAACAGAAAAACCCACAGACATGAGTTTATAACCATATCATATCTTTACATCATACAAAACTCAATCATTTGGGATTACACATGTCTGGTCCAGGGTGGGGAGGGGGTGGGGGTGGGGGGCTGGGGTGGAGCAGGGAAGAAGAAAAAGCATTTGAAAATGCAATTGCTATGCATTGGAAAGATGAACCAAGGGAGCAAAGCTGGAGTAAGATTGCTTCAATGGTTCCAAGTAAAAGCATTCAAGAATTGAAGCATCATTATCAGCTTCTTCTCGAAGATGTTGCTGCCATTGAAGCTGGGAATATTCCTTTGCCCAATTACAATAATGCCACTGCTGTTAGAGAGCCTTCTTCTTCTTCATTGTCCACTACTACTTATAAGGACCATTTTCATCATAAGGATAATAAGCCTGCTTTCTCTAACTCTAATTTCTCATCACTACTTTCTCACGACTCTGTCTCCGCTCAGCCGCCTCCGCCTGGCGGCAAAGGCGGCGGAGGCTCCAGTCGGTCCGACCAAGAGCGTCGGAAAGGGATTCCGTGGACCGAGGAGGAGCATAGGTAATATTTTCTCCTCGATTCTCTATTTCATATATGCTGTCGCATGACATATATCAATCTAGTATTTCATAACATAATTTATTTAGTTTTTTTTTTTTTAAAGAATACCAGTAAGTTAGTTAATAACTGATCAATTTGTGAAATTCAATTTGGGTAAAAATGGAATGTTGGAACCCTCAAGTGGAGTTGCTTCTGAAAAAATATCTTCTTTTAACTACAACTTGAGTCTACCACAAGAACAAAACTCATTAAAAATATTTAAAAAAAAAAAAATTTGAGTCTTATTATCTTTTAACCACAATAAATGATTCTTTTTGACAATTATGCCCTTTATCCAACATTCATTAGTATATGCAAGTGGAATGATTCTATTAGAATAAGTGAAACATTATAATTTTTATCGATGGGATAAAATGCTAGTATGGCAGGAACTACTTCAATTGACTATTACATTTAGTGTTTCATCTCGTGTAATCATTTTACTTACTATACGTTAAGTGTTAACTAATGATGACACCTGATAATTTTATTCTGAAATATGAAATGAATGATACAATGAAATCAAAGATCTCATGTATCCGAATAAACAAAATAGAATTTGGAATCAGTAATTATTCCTTGGTTGCAGGTTATTTTTGCTTGGTTTGGACAAGTTTGGAAAAGGGGATTGGAGAAGCATTTCAAGAAACTTTGTAATATCCAGAACCCCAACACAAGTGGCCAGCCATGCTCAAAAGTACTTCATTCGTTTAAACTCCATTAACAGAGACAGAAGAAGGTCCAGCATCCATGACATCACCACCATCAACGGGGATATTCCGTCGACCCATCTGCCGCCCATAACCGGTCAACAGCTCCATCCACCGCCTATGGCTCCTCCCACAATGAAACATCAGAGACCCAACATGCACGGATTAGCAATGTATGGTGGTGCACCGATGGGACAGCCCGTCGCCGTTCCACCTGGCCGTCACATTGCATCTGCAGTTGGCACTCCTGTAATGATATCTCCAGGGCACCACCACCACCACCCACCTTACGTTCTTCCAGTCATGCCACCACCACCACCACCCATGAACTAGTACGAGGGAAAAAACGAAGCTTGAAGCATAACTTGTAGAGAATAATTTTTGCTAGAGGCTCTTACCAATGGGGAGTATGTAGAACACTGTTGTATTCACATTCTTTCTATCTGTACATAACAGATTTCACATTCCCCTAAATCCAAACATATATATCCACACCCACAAAGGAAATTATAAGAGAATTTCAGACAATCAGGATTGCTGTCGAGGATC
Source organism: Scutellaria barbata (assembly GCA_028654395.1). Taxonomy (NCBI): domain Eukaryota; kingdom Viridiplantae; phylum Streptophyta; class Magnoliopsida; order Lamiales; family Lamiaceae; genus Scutellaria; species Scutellaria barbata. Next base: position 3,984,600 of record CM053645.1, on the reverse strand, counting down.
ATAGAGTGAACCAAAGATTGCTCATTTGTGGAAAAATAAAAGAATTACGACAAAAATAAACATATTTGAGCTCGCTGTTCGTACAAAAAAAGGCTCCATTTGCGAAAAATAAGAAGTCAATACTACCTGTATAAAGTGACTACAATAATGATAGTCATCTGCATGATGTGTGAGTTGCTGCTGCCATATATATGCAAAACAGAAACCATTTATAAGTTGTACCCTCCAACATTCACTCCACCTCAGCAACCAATACTAACACATTAGTAGACTAAACGGCACTTTTCTTGTTCCTGAAGTTCTCTTTTAGAGATGCAAACTTTTTCTTACACTGATGAACTGTTTTCCCTGCAACTGCTTCAGCAATACGCTCCCATCGTTGATTAGCGTCTTTTGGGAAGGTTTTAAGAGCTTGGATCAATGCTTTCTCTTGAACCTCAGACCATGCATCTGGATCAGAACTAGATGGGACACCATCTGCAACTTCACTTTCAGCCGAGGTTTTGGTTTTCTCATTGTGATTGGATGACTCATGCTGTAAATCATCAGTGCTCTTTTCTGCCACATTGTTGTTCCTGAAGCTCTCCTTCATCAGTGTGAATTTCTTCTTACATTGGCCCACAGTTTTTCCTGGAACTGCAGCTGCAACTCGTTCCCAGCGCTGGTTGGTATCCTTTGGGAAGGTTTTCAGAGCTTGAACTAAAGCTCTTTCCTGAACACCAGACCATGAATCTTGATCTGAACCTGCACAGATTCCGTTAGCAACAGTAACATCATCCGAGGTCAGACTGTTTTGGTTCAATGATTCTGTCAATTTCTCTGAAGTAAGAGTCGGACTCTCATCTACATTGATATTGGGTAAGCCCTGCACCTCATCTCTAGTTGTAAGAGGAGATGCAATTGTTTTTGCTGGCTTCCTTTTCTCAAGGAAAGAGTCAAAAGCTTTAGCAGAATCAGGCTTCTGCAGAAGTACCGTTTTTGTAGCCTTGAGAATCTCTTCCACAGACCTCTCGGTACCAATGTAATCAGAAATCACTTCCCATCTTCGGGAGGTTCCTTTAGGATATTTCAGCATTCCCTTTCTTAAAAGTTCAATCTCTTCTCTAGTCCAAGGTTTTTCCTTCTTCTCATGGCTGCTGTAAGAAACCTGTCCATTCATGACAACAGAGCCATTCTGCTTTGACATTTTCTCGCCTTCCCCACCATCCTTTGGTTTTTGATCGGATTGAAGTGCCTGTGTGAGGAGTTTAGCACTCTCTAGTGCTTCTTTTCCTTCCATTTCATCACACAGACTTTTCAGCTGCTCTTTATCAAGAGTTGAACAAAGACTTTCCACATTGTCATCAGTAAGATCAAGTAAACGCTGGGACAAAATAGGCATTGCAAGTGATCGAAGACGAGTGCGTTCCTTCCGCAGTAGCTTTTTTTCTTTCTCCTTCAATTTTTTCTGATTTGAAGCAGCTTCGGCTGCCCTTTTTTCCTCCTCCACTTTCCGTTGCCTCTCCTCTTCAGCAATTCTAGCTGCCTCTTCCTCCTGCATTTTCTTGGCCAAAACTTTTGCTTCCTTCTTTCTCAACTTCTCAGCTTTTTGTTCCTCTTTTCTTCTCAAAATTCTTGGGTCCCGTTTGTAGGCATTATCAACAAGAGTACGTATACGTACATATTCTTCCTTCCTTGCCTTCTCAGAGAGCTTTGCATTTTGTCTTTCCATCCACCTCTTGTGATCACGGGACTCAGCTTGCTCGACGTCAAATTCATCAGCATGAGGAAACTCCCTCCAGCTCTTAAAGACATACCAGAAATTATAGAAGTAATCAACTTCTTTGATTGGACTTTTATCATCTCCCAAAGGCGGGACAGGCTGGGTGATGGACCAGCGTCCATTCCTCAAGAACGCAGGTCCATAGACCTTGTAAAAATCCTGAGGTGCACAATCACAAGGGATTTCATCATCGAACTCATCTGTGGAGTCATAGATCCTTCTCCTCAAGGGATCAATCAACACCTCATAAGCTTCCTGAATAGCCTTAAAATGGTTCTCTATCTCATCCTTCTTTGCCTGCTTGGCTTCTTCAGTTACTTCAGCAAGCAAAAGAGTAGCCTGCTTATCGGGATGATGTCTCAGTGCAGCCTCACGATAACTCTTCCGTATCTGATCCTCAGTTGCAAGATACCTCAAATGGCTCAACCCCAACAAAGCATAATGATCCTGCTGCTTTGGCTCACCCCCAGGTTTCTTCTTTCCTTTACTACTGTACGAATCTGATGATGGCACATAAACATTCTCCTTCTCACTCGTCACTTCCTTATCATTATCATCATCTGTACCCACCTCCACAAAGTGACCTATCAACCTAAGAGCAGCATTATGAAACGCATGCCCAGCAGGCTCTAAACCGGACGCCTTGATCGGAAGGCTATTAGAGGAAACATAGATTGGTACACCATCCACAATTTCCTCAGAGTAAGTAATTAGCAGCATGCTTTTTTGAGAATTCATATCCATCACTATCAACATTAAAACACCCACAATAAGGCACCGATTGCATTCATATAACTTCAAGCTAAATATAAACCAAAATAGAATATAACATTAACAACTGAGCATACAAGTTTAAATCCAAATATTCAACTTAGTTTTAATCATTCAAAGACGCGAGAAAACACTAATCAACAAAAGAAATCTCTAGCGAGTAAATCAACAAGGTAAAAATCAACTTACATGAGGTAATTAAAAATCCGCAAGTTCGTCGAGCATGAAGTAATCAATTAGGTGCCGTCGATTCCCCCTCCGCCGCCGCGTCAGCCGCCGATAACAAGGTTGTACCGTTGTTATGAGATGGAAGCTAGGGTTTTGATATTGCTATGCAACGAGGCAAAGCAAACAGAGAGGGGTTAGAAAGGTAGCAAAATAACACTTATATACGGCACCAGAACGATGCTTATTGGGCCCTCTTTTTGGGTACCGAATTGGGCCTTCAAGTGTACATATGATTGCCAATAGTTCGGTATTAATTGTAGATTGCTCTCCAAACTAAAATTACGATATTAGCTGAGTAATTCAAAAATATTAAATTAAATTAAAACAAGAAATCATATGCATTTGGATGATTGACTTGATTTTTTTTCTTTTTGTTTTTTATTTGATTTTTTGTTTCCAAGTTGGAGTGGGATTCAAAGAAAATAATCACCTAAACTAAAATTGATAAGGGTTAATTATTGAAAAAATCAGAAAGTTTACTTAATTTGTAATTTTTATTAATTTTTTAAATATCACCAAATATAACATGAATTTTTATATATTTTGAAAATTTAGTTATAAGGTAGATCTTGGATATATTTATTTTGGGAATAACTCTCACTATTCAAAATAGAACAATGAGTTAACATATAAATCATAAGAACTTTTATATAACTAGTGCACGAATTCTAATCAGATCCGGTCCACGCGTCACTCCACGTGCGCACGCGCCCCCCACGCACTTGGATAGATGCCTCAGACCCACCCAAATTCGCTCATGATGTTATACTTTTATATTATGTTAAACATACATTTATGTTATGTTAATCATATTTTTAGGGCATTTATATTATATTAAGCATGCATTTATATTATGTTAAGCATATCTTTATGATTTTATGTTATGTTAAGCATAACTTTAGGTTTTAAGCATATATTTATATAACGTTAAGCATACATTTATAATTTTATATTATATTAAGTATACCTTCAAGGTTTTTATGTAATGTTAAACATACATTTATGTTATGTTAATCATACCTTTTAATTATATTAGTTGTACCTTTATGTATTATATAAATGTATAACTAATATTAATTAAAGGTATGCGTAATATTTACATAAAGGTATATATGTCTAAATTAGAATTTTTTTATGTTGAAATTATAGTTTTTTGTCAAAATTGGGGTTTTTTTTTTCCAAAATTAGAGTTTTTTTTTAAGTTAAAGTATTACATAAAGGTACGTTTAAGGTAAAGGCCAGGATAAAAAAAAGGAAATACACTGATTCGGGTCGAGTTTGGCCCAATCGGACTCACGTTGTATGGATCTTAGATTCATACAACAGTCGTACACAAGTGCAACTCCATACAAAATGATAATTATTTTGAAATGGTGTAAAGTAATTTTCAACATAAATATACCTAAAATCGGTCAGTTGGTTAAAATTAAAAAAAAGGTGAAAATTCAAGTTATATTTGATGATAATAAAAAAAATTGGTTAAAATCTATATATATATCAAAAGTATTTTCCCGCTTATTTTAACTTTCCATTTTAGAAAACATCATTTATTACATTTCACATTACATTTATTTGATATTAATTTTTTCACCAAATATTTAAAGCATAATAACTATATATCTCAAATTCATTTATAACATATAATATATCAAATAAATCACTTTTAATGATTTTTAATTTGATATTCATATTGTATACATAAAGAAAATGAAATGCATTTTTTATTTACTTTAAATATTAGAGTAACTTTAAGTTATTGTAAATTTACATTAAAGTCCAGAAATAAAAAAAAATTGAAATGTATTATAAAAAATTTACTTAATAAAAATATATAATTAAATCAAATAAAGAATCTCAAATTAAACAACTTCATTTGAAATTTGTTTTAATACATATGTATCATATTTCTCCTTCTTATTTGAAATTTTGTTCATTGTCATTTATATTCTATATTTATAATTTTGATGGATGTTGGTCGTAAGAGGTGGGGTGGGGTGGGGCGTGCATTTTTTAATCATATTTTCAAAATAAATAACTTCTAATAAAATTCGTCTTAATGCATGATAAATCAAATTTATCATTTTTATTTATAATTTTGTTTATTGACATACTTTTTATGTTGAATTTGTAATTTTGATTGTGTTAAGTAAGGAGGTGTGAGTGTTTTTTTTTTAAACAATAACTTCAAATTTAATAACTTTTTTCATTTTAAAATTCATTTTTAATGCATTATATATCAAAGTTACCATTTAATATAATATCTAATTTGATATTTATATAGCAATTTATCAAATCTAATATGTTAGAGCATTTGAATATTTATTTTAATTGATTTGTAGTAATTACGATTATAGACTAAAGTGTGGGAGTTAAAAATATGTTTAAAGTTAAAATTATACCTAACAAAATTTCAAATATGAAAGAAATCTATAATTAAAATTATAAATTAGAAAATGTTGATTATTTCAAAAAAAAATTAAAAAATAAATAACTAATCTTTTGGTATAATGATTTGGTTTATTCATATTAGTTTGGGGTGTTGAATATATTCTAAATTAAGTCCATATTTCAATAATATTATTTATACAAATAGTAATGGATTTTGGGTATTTGTTTAGTTGATATATATTTTATTGAATTTAGAATAATTGAGTTATTTGTATTGATGGAATCAAAAATTTCATTAAAATATCTATATAGTTATGAACATTGATAAAATATAATATTTATTAATCTTAGTTTTTTATTTAAATTTATATCATTTTCAATACACATAGCATATTTGCAGGATTCAAATTTTTTTATTTTATTTTAGCTACTAAATTTAATTTATGTGGTTTTTAAGTATTTAATGGTTACAAATTTGGTCAAATTGAATATTTTTATTTCTCTCATTCTTATTTCGAATATAGTTTTCAATTTGTTTGTTTAACTCATCTATATATTTGTATATTATATATTTACATTTTGTTATTATAATTATAAAATTATTAATTATATCTTATATAGCAAACCGTACAACACACGGGTACAATACTAGTTACAAATCAAGTAAAGTTAGTGATATATATATATTTTTTACAATCAGCCCATAGAATAAATGGAAGGTGTAAAGCGTTATAAAATAAAATCACACAAATAATTGATATTTTGAGCATACCCTAAAACAATAAAGAAAACACAGATAAACTTAGAATCCTAAAAATAACTCCTAGAGAAACTATAATTATTTCATAATAAATAACTCAGAAAACAAGTCTTCCAGAAAAACTAAAATTACTTGCTAATAATGACAGTAATTTTGATGTAAGATTAAATCAATATAATCTCCATGAGTATGCCTTTTGATATGGAAGAAGCAATACAAGCATACTTCTCTTACTTCTTATGCCTCCAAATTACCTCTAGGCTCAATTAATTTGGATTTTGGAACCCTTAGTTGGTTGGGTCCAAAAACATGAAAATTTCGGATTTTTTGAAGCTATGGTATTCTATTCATCAAAATTTCGATGAAGTAAGATTATGTTAAATATTGGACATCGTTTTCAGTAAAAACTAGTCATATCAACGATGTGCCACGGTGAATAAAGGTCCCACGTAATCCTTACTCGCAATGTGAAAATAAAAAAAAATAAAAAAAATCCCATGATCATTCAAAGCAACATAAATTGCACAATTTCGATAATAAATATTCTGAGATTAAAAGTTACAGACATGTATTCATAACACTGATACAAATTCTCTTACACAGACTCTGGTTTCTTGATATTCGACTCCAAACATTTCTCATCCATTCTGATCCCAGAAAAAAACAGGGGAACTTAACAGATCTAAAATGGTTTATCTATCAAAACAACATGAAGCATCACTAACACTATATCACTAACACTATATCTCTTATATGAATGTACATAAGTTGTAACTTGTAGAGCACATGTGCAAAAACATCATCAACCAGCCATTTGCATTCACTTACCTGTTACTTGTGTATCTTTTCTTTTAATCTTAAGAGGTTTCGGTTTACAGACCTGCTTCGAAGGGGGGCCCACCAGTAGCAGACGCGACATCACGTACGACAAAAGTTCTTCATGGTGTGAGAATGTGAAGTCCAAGTGTGCATATTCGAACTCGTTGAACGAAACATCCACCCCTGCATCTTTCATCAACTTGTAGTGCTTTCTCACCATAGATGGCTTGATAACCTTGTCCTTCCTTCCGGCTACAAGATCAACGGGAATGTCGATAAAACTATAGTACTCACCCAAATCCAATGGCTCTGGGGACCCGTAAACTTCCATGTTGGCAGCTGGGCTACCATAATCGAACATTATGAACCTCTTTGATCGCTTCATCTGTGCTAGATGAAGAGCCACCCGGAACGCGACACCTGGCATGTCGTTCATATTGTAGTGTGGTAAACCTAAGACCCCAACCCAATTCGAACTGTCTCCGCCAACGACGTAACTCATGAGAGTCTGTACGAGTCCCCCAACTGCAGGTAAGTTGTTGAAGTCACGAGCCAACTTATTCAGCAGCATACGGAAAAATCTTGTTGGTATGTAAAAAGCTGGCAAAAGAGGTGATAAGATCGGAGTGAGCAAAAGGAACAGTGACTCCGCCATTGAGAATACGAAGGTGGAATCATGGTGAAAGCCAGCTGGTGAGAGAAGGATCATCCTGGAGAGTCTATGAGGCTTTTCCTCGATCTGGCGAGTTATAACATACATCAAAATACCAGCTCCTCCAAGGCTGTGACAAATTGCACACATCTTATAAGGTTGATCAGTGTTATTTTCTTCCTCTGGATCAATTTGGTCAGACTTCAGTTCAGAGATTTTGATTTTATGTATCTTCTCTATCATTGCTGGTATATCTTCAGTCCCATGTTCGTTGATTGAGTAAGTCCAATATCTGCACGAACTCGGTTTAATCAGAAACGTTATAAAATGATAAATATACGTCACCCATCCAAAAAATGATCTGCAGATTTTTAAAGGAACCTAAAGCTCTCCCATGATGCACATATAATTCAAAATATCCGATTTTAGGGTGTCTTCCAGGCTTGTGAAGTGCAAGGGGAATGATAATGGGTATCGGTTCATCCAAAATTGGATTTCCGAACACTGTTTAAATATTTATTGTATCTCACAAGCATCCATTATTCATTCCTTTTCCATTCACCCATCCTCAAAACCACTAATTAAGCACTCTGTCAGTATCATCTCAAGGAAAAAAATCCTCCTAGAATAGAAATAAATAAGAGAAAGATTCTTCAAATAAATGCTTTTATTCCATAAGAAGATTGGGAATGTGTTCATTGTACCATGGCATATTACAAATTGAAATTCAGTAGCTCCCAGCTATTTTAACTCAAAAATCGTCACATGCAGAAAATGTTAGCAATTGAATTTGAATCCTTCCCAGTTCTTTTCATACATCATCACCACGACAAGATTGAAATATGATGTTATCCACTTGGTCCTAATCCGAATTTACTGGTCCTTCACAAATTCTATAGCAGTTCTCTGGAGTTTACCAACTCTAAGCTTGAAATATGATAAAATCACATGGATAATTCTTACTTCAAACGTTCATCCAAAGCACACATAATTAACTTTCCTTTGGTCATCTTATTTGTTTCATGAAAAAGCCAATGATAATATTCACCTATTGATCCATTGTGCCATTGAATATCCAAAGTGACAAAATAATAGAGATAACAATTTCAATCACTATGCCAACCAAAAAAAAAAAAAAAACCAGGATATCAAGTAGTTTAACAATTATATTAGCAATATTGATCTTTAGAACTTTAATTGGGAATAGAAGTGAGGTTATGGTTTGTATGAAGCTAAGAATATTTGTGAATAACCGTACAAATAAGGCAAACAGGAATCATTGACCTTTATTTTCTTTTTTCCTGGAAATTTTTTTTTTTTTTGAGATCATCTTACACTTTCTAGGGTTGTATTTAGGAAGTTTTGGCCATATTCAACTTTACTTGAGAGGAAGGAGATCATGTTCTCTCATCTATTCATTCTCTAGGTTTTATCACTGAAACATATGAAGAAATAAGTTGATTCATTTTCTTCATCATCTTTCTATAATCCAGGTCAGTTTCTTAGTTTGGATACTTAGACACTCTATGGTGGGGTGATCTATGTATCAAACTACTGTTAGATCTATTAAACTTGGTAAGCTTAATTCAATGGCGTCCAGAACCTCCATGGAAATATACTAGTTCTTGCTTCTACTTTGGATAATATGCCTGACTATTATCTTGAGTTGATTTCATTTTCCAACCTGTATTATGCATGTTTTCTAATTTGCATCCTAAACTATTCTTTTTCTCCGATCACTACCTATACTACACATTTTGTTTACTTTTACAACCCCCGGCCAACATTTTCTGGCGAGAGAGGGCCCATGTGATTTTCACGTGCCAACTGGGTGTTATTTTCATCATTTGCACTTTTAAGACATGACTAAATTCGGTTTTTTATCTATTTCAATTGTAAAGAGATCTTATTTTTGTTCAAACCTCACCATCATTCTTCATTTACTCAAACAATTTGTAGAAGAAATGACGGAAATATTAGGGCTAAATTTGATTTTGGAAGGGGAATTAGTTAATGGCTTAGAAAATGACAAAAATAACCCTCAATTGACACGCGAAATCACGTACACCTTTTCTCGCAGAAAAATGTTGGCCGGAGGTTGCAAAAGTAAACAAAACATGTAGTATAGGTTGTGATCGGAGGAAAAAAAATAGTTTAGGATGTAAAATTAAAAAACATGCATGGTACAAGTTGGAAAATGAAATACACCCTATTACCTTTAGAGTATTGACAAGATATCTTGGTTTTGAACTTTGAGGCACTTTAAATGGGTGGCATTTTCAGGAAGATTTAACTTGGTGTTGAGTCTGTTGCCTGCCTTGGTGTTTGTGATCTATCAATCTCTCACCTCATTTATTTTGGTCAATGGTAGTTTTAGAGAGACTTATTTCACTAGATGAAAGTCAAGGGATATAAAGTTACTGTAGGTGACAATCTGAGTAAATAAATTGTAACTCATTCTTTGTGAGGTGCAAATTGGAATGTCAAAAATAGCAAATTCATATAAATGTACTATATTTTAAGTGACTGAAATGACTTACTTCCGTGATGAGATATTTTTGTCAACATGTTCTCTTGAAACCAATCCCCGAAGATTTCCAAGAAAAACATCATACCCTGGAAATGAAACAAAAAGTCATTAGACACCAGCAAGCCATACTCTTAAAAGTTCATTAATCAAGCATTCTTCTTATTGGTGTACTGTACAAACCTTGATCAAAGGCTGCAAAAGCGGGAGAACCAACAACCCCATTGGACACCCAACTGTAGAATCAACTACTAGAGTTAAAATAGTGGTATATATGCATATGATGTGATAAACCATTCCAAGGATTTAAAAGACAAGACAAGAATGGGATCCTCAGGTGCACTATGCATAGAAGGCCCTTGACCAGAAATATTTGACATTTATCATTACCATATTTTTCTAAAGTAAATAACACGGGAATAATCAGTATCATCCTAACATCTCCAATGTGATCATCATCTAGCCTAGATCTACTTTTTGTCGAAGAGTACACAACTATCTGATTGCTGGAACAAACTACAAGGACAAAGCCTCAACGATGACTTACAGATAAATAGTGAAATGTATCTCCTCATAATTCAGTTTCTCAAGTTAAATCATAAATCATTTCCAAAAAAAAGATCCATGAATTGTGGTTGAACTAATTCTGCATAGAAATTTTGACTAATATATAATTGACATTAACAACATACAGTGTAAATGTGATAGTACAAGCATTCAAACTATCTGAAAGGAGACAGCAATAGGAAATTAATACACACTTTGAGAAGTCCACCCCATGACATGATAGAGAAAACATCAGGAACTTAATAATTGCTGCCTTGTAGTGGAGGTCATTGATAATTATGTCACAATTTAAGCCATTAACTAGAGGAGAAGAAATAACACAATTGGAATCAAGTTTCAATTGGGCACCAAAAATCATTACGACTGATCAAAGACAAGACCCACCCCATAGATGAATCTAATATTCCATGTTGCAAATATACGACTTTCCGAGAATCTCTCCTGCAATCAAGTTACAAACATCAGTAAGCAATTGATGAGACTGTCAATTTTACATTTGTACAAATTAGTAAAACTTCATGAAAATGCATTACTATTAAATAATAAAAGAAAAAAAAAAAAAGAACCAAACAACTATTTGTTTTTTTTTTATCAGTGTGCACCTTGGAATCCTTTCCAGAAGAAGTACATAACCATCAGCTGTAACCACACGGATAGCTTCATAAGGATACCTAAAAATAAAAAGGCATTTAAAAGACTACTTGAAAGAGCAGATCAAAACAAAAGCGAGCAAACTAGCTGTACTATGAGCTTGAAGGTATGCTTAGATTGCTAAAGAGTGTAAGAAGACAGAAAGGGATAGAAGCAGAGAAAGACACAACAGGAGATATCTAATCCCCAAAGTAATAGCTTGAAATAAAAAAAATAAAAAAACCTCTAGAATATAGTCTTCCTTTCACTTTTTGTTTAACCTCTTTTTTTTTTTCTCGGGGTGGGGGAGGGATGGCTTCGGTGGTGGAAGACGCAGGCCAGGGGAATATAAGATACCTTACATATAATGAACTCATAAAGCACCTCAATGAGTTTTATTTATTTGTTTATTTATTTTTATTTTGTAAAATAGAACCTCTTAGCATTGATTTCATTGAGAAGCCAACAAAACCATGGTAAAGAAGATGTAGGTTGAAATTTTAAGATAAAAATTTCAGCATGCTCCTACCAAACTAGAGAATCAAGACATAACATAATTTAGCCTGTTCGTTGTTATACTATCCATTAAATCACAAGGGAGAAAAGAGCCAAGAAGATGTAAGATCAAATCACACTTCTCATACCCAAGCTCTGTTATGACATCTTGACATGTGCGAGCATCTGTATTGAGGGGATTACTAAGAGGTATTTTCCTTTCTGTAGGAGTTGGATCATTATCTGAGAGAACATCAGTGGGGACAGAAGTGACACCCTCAGGAGGAGTGCCTTGATGAACATTGCTTCCAGAAGAAAACCACTGGCAGATGCTTCTAATGGTATCTCGTGGCGCTAGAAGACAGTGGGCTGCCTTGTGGACAATATCAAATGCAGATTCTATGCAGATCTCAATTGCTAGGTGGAGATCCTAATACAAAAGGAATGTCAATGTCAGTATAATACAGTAATATAAATGTAACTAGAGATCAGTAGCCTTTCCATTGACTTTTCAGGCATATTTAGTTTCCAAAGGGTGACATATATACCATTTCCTTGTTGAATTCATGGTTCTATATAAGAAACATGTCATGCATTCATTCTTGCTTGTCATTTTTCTTATTTCACACATGATCTACTTTTTTCGTAGGTTATGGTCCAAAGATAACAAGGTGAGAATGGACATGCATGTCAATCAATTGAGGGATATTGTTAGATTTCAAATTTCCCACTGATTTATCATCAATAAATCATTTATCATTCACATGGTTATAGTCGATGATGGTCACTTAAAGAGCAGATGTCACAGCAACAGTGCTCAAGCTACAGAGACAGGGTTAAGATTACATGAGGGAGTAAGATACTGCAAATAACTGCCACATGGTCCCATCATTATCTAGGTATGACAGGGTGGTAATGAACATGCAAACAAACCTCAACAACACCACGCCTGCGATCAGTAGTCCGTTGAACAAAATGATCCTTGAGAGTTTGCAGTCTTCTGGGAGAATGTGCAGTTGAAGGATGGTTTCCTGACCTACCAGGAGCTTTAGAAGTCGTATGAAAAGCTGAATTAACAAAATAAAGTGGAATCCCAAAAAGGAACTTCACAGGAAACAGAAGCCAGTAAATTATACATCTGATCCAACACATCCCACTTCTATTGAGCCTGGTAAAATTGCTTTCTCGTGATGCCCGGGAACTTTGTGATAATGGAGAGCCAGGATAAACATCACTATCTTCCCCATCTGATGAATAATCCACACTTGAGGATGTATCAGAATCGATAGAGGCTTCATGAATGAACTGATTGAAGGATGACACGCCACTGCACTCATCAAATACAAGACATTCAAATTTTATTTCATGCCAAGCAGGAATATTCGAAGCACAATTTTGTGTAAATTTTATGGATTTAATATGTATTTTTGCTGTATAGTGCTCTGAAATGAGGGTCTAACAAAGATATTTATGAATCTCAATTTCATCAAATTTGTTCATGTCTGGGTTTGAAATGGATCGAACCAATATTGTCCAGAGAATTCCTTTAACTATCTAGTTAATCAGTTTCTTTAAATATCAATGACAGTGATTATAGATACATAACAATCTAGTTAATAAATATATGAAATTTCCACAAAGAACCACATGGAAGAAATGAAACTTACTTCTCCATCCAGCGTGGAAGTCGAGGTCCACGAAAAGTTGGCCTAAGCTCCCAACCATGAATGCCTTCAAGAATAGAAGCTTTCCCAGGCAAAATAGACAATAACAATGCTGATACTCCATTTATGAATCTTACAGCATTGTTCAATGATTCATAAGTGAACGTCTTTACAGACCTGACAATTATATCAACAGGACAATGAATTCGAATCCAAATATACATTTGATGTATAATATCCTTACTTAACACATAAATCTTCATGAGAAGAATGAGTAGCTCAGACAATAATCATAAATTAAAGTTATGGAAGCTTGAAAATCATATATTATATTATACAAATACAGGATTTCTCAAAAAGAACAGGTCGATCCACACAAGACAGTAATAGATCTCTGAGTTTCCTGTCACAAACAAGGGGGGAAAATAGAGAAGACTTACGAAAGTTACATTAGATGGTTTCTTCTCTTAACATATATGCAACAAATCAAAATATGGTAAACAAGTTTCTTAAGTCCCACTACTAATAATGTTTTTATAAAAGACAAAGATAGGGTAGAAGAAACACTTTTCAGTCTTGAAGGAAGACACATAGCATGTTATTATACTGGTGAATGCCTCACACAGGGATGGCACAAAAGCGATCTTGGAAATTAGCTCCCCTTCAGGAAGATGTTGATCATTCCGAGGAACTAAGGTGTATCAGAGAGTCAAATTTTGCACATAAACAGTGCATGTGCATGATGCACCTGCGATTAGTAGCACACAGGAGTTTCCAAATTTCTGGGACAATTGATAAGACTGTTTTACTTATCCAGTTAGGTTTCCCTAATCATTATTCTCATATTCATGTCATATCATTCCCTTCCTTCAATGAACATAGAACTGATTCATCACAATATGCATCTACAACAGTATCTATAAAATGCAGCAAACAAATGCATTACAGTTCCCAATCAACACAAGAACTTAGTATCAACAACCTAATAAGACTAAGTCACCTCAATTCGTCCAATAAGAGAAACCAGAAAAGATGTTAACAGAATCACTCAAAAGTAGTTTTCGCATTCAATTAACACAAACATGTTGCCTAGATCAGCGTCAATTTCTACAAAACATGTTAAATTCCTGTAAGAAAGCAGCTAATCACATCAACCCAACAATGAAATGCGAAAAGTTGGGTGTTCATAATCAAATAACAAAAAAAATTCAGCCAATCTACCAGCTAAACACATAACTGCTTGATCAAGTAATAATCATCATAAAAACTCAGCTCCTATTAAACAAAATTAGGCCAAAAAAATGCGTGAAAATGGGGGAAAAGTAAGACGACTCACTCCTTGGTTACAGCAAGAACATTGTCAACAGCCCTTTGCATCGCAATCGGTATTATTCACCTTCTTTTTTAGTTTTTTTTATTTATTTTGAAATAGAACAGAAAATTATCCAGAAAATGAGTTTCCAAAAATATAAATAGTTATAATGAAGAAAATAGAGAAAAAAAAAATGGAAGAAGAATAGGGATTTGAAAGAGGAGAGAAATCTGGAATCCGACAATTTAATGAATATGAAATGCGACGCCGATTCTTGTCGTCCGCGTTAAGGCAAAAGCCATACATCTTACATACGAAAATGATCCCAATAATAACAATTATAATTATAATTATATTAAATAATAAAATAAAATATAAAAAATGGATGTATGGATTACGTGGTGTCCGTGCATCGCTTCACATTTTCTCTCTGATACGTGTCCTTCGCGTGGTCTGGTGTTACCTCAAACTTTCTTGTCAATCATTATTATCTCATTTATTATTAAAATAATAATAAAGAAATGTACACTTTTATATGCAACCTGTATTGGACTTGTGTAGTACATTTGAATTCGTAAAATAAATAAATTAAACTTAGAAAAATTAGATATTTCAAAATATTATTTATACATGACAATTAAATTTATGATTTGTGCAATACATATTTAAAAATGTCGAAATTTTTTGGTCCGAAAAAGTGTCAACTTTTTAGATTGATTTAAGCTCTAATAATAATGATTTGAAAAATGTCAAAACATTTTAGTCCGATCCAAATGACTCAATGGGTCGAATGGGCTCGAATCGATTTGGCTCGTTGGGCTTTGACCAGTCCTATGGCCTACTAAATTATTAATTTTATTATATTTTTTATATGTAACTTGCAAATTCTACATATAATTCAATTCCACCTCTCATGTTTTTACTTATATTTTTATTTTTTCTTATTTATTTTCTTTTTCAACCATTATCAACTAATTTAAGTTAAGATTTTAAATAATTTGAATCCTCTAGCAAACGATGTAAATTAAATTGAAATGTTTAGAATGGACATAAAAAAGTTAAAAAGATTATACTTCCACTAATAATTTAATTATATTAAATAAATTATTTTCAATTAGATAAATAGAATATTATAATTTAAATTGTAGGAGTTATAAGATACTAAAGTTCTTTTTTATACAAATTGATTAAATAATTTAATTATTTAATGATTTTTTAATTTTAAAAAAATTAATAATTTGAGACAATTTAACCTGTTGTCCCAAGCATGGTTGGACTGAGCTCCAAATTTGTAGGCCCACCCAAAAAATGGGCCAACCCAACCCTAACTTATCGACTGGATTGGACCAGGCCGGACCGAACGGCCCAACTTGCGAGCTCTAGTTAATCTTGTTCCACCCGTAGTCAATGAAAAAAGTCTACTATATATTTTGCCATGTCAATTGATCGGCATCCTGACTTTGTCACATAATTAATTACATGTGCCAGATTACATTTAGAATTGAACTGTAAGATCTGTTTTTTTAGAAGAATAAAAAAAATAAAAGATAAATAAATTGAGAGCCATCTACTTATCATAAAAACTTATATAAAATCGTTTAATGGATATTTAGAATGATGTGAGACGAAACAGAACCTGTACTCATCACTTAAAATTATTTTTACACAAATATAATTTTATGAGGTAATGTTTGTCTGAACCAAGTGCATGGGTCATGATCCATGCAACTAGATACAAGGATCGGGTCGGTCCGATTTAACCCAGATCCGCGTCCAGTTTTTTTTTAATTTATGTTATAACCTTAATGTTGTAATAATATAACTTTTATATTATAATAGTATAACTTTTATGTACAGATTTCATAACTTTTTCAGTGCATAACTTATACTTTTTTTCACTATAAAAATTCATATAATATAGCCAAAACCTTTATATTGTAATAATATAACCTTTATGTTGTAATAGTATAACTTTTATGTACATATTTCATAACTTTTTCAATAAATAACTTATAATTTTTTCATTATAAAAATTCAATATAGCCGAAAACTTTTATGTTGTAATGATATAACCTTTATATTGTAATAGTATAACCTTTATATACAAATTTCATAACATTTTCAGTGAATAACTTATATTTTTTTCACTATTCAATATTGTAAAAGGTTATGTGCATATAACTAAAAGATTATAAGGATATAATTAAAAGGTTAAGTTCCCTAAACTAAAAGATTATGCCAATATAACAGCAGAAGTAGGGTTTGGGCGCGTGAAATGCACTTTCGGATCGGATCAACTCAATTGCACGGATCTAAGATCCGTGCACTTGATATATAGAAATAATTGTGAATTTTATGAAATAGTGCTGGATTTCATACCTACAATAAATCAAAACGATTCTTTTTAAATACCTACGTTGATTGAGGATTTTGGTTGACCAATCTCAGAAAGTTATATTTATATATATATATATAAAAGATGATTTTATATAAAATTCTAGTCAATTAAATCAAAAGAGATAAAGGTATAAAAATTAGTAATTTATAAGAATAAATGCAAAAAGTTATATGTAACTGTTTTATATATAACATTACGTGAGATTAAATTATATATATATATATATATATATATATATATAATCTTTATATAAGTCGAATAGTAATCAAGTTGATTGGATTGTTTCATTGTTATTGATTCATATGAATTTCATTTTACATTTAAATAAAATATAATTAAAATATAACTTATCAAAGTATGGTACTACATTAATTAAATTTTGTAGTTAACAATCTTTTAGAAGCTACCTCTAGCTAATTAAATATATTGATGGCTATCATAAATATTAGTATCTATGTATACAAAAATTAGGCCAGACTTGAGACTTCCAAAAAATTGATTTATGAATTTAATTTAGTGATGAGTCAGTCAACTTAAATAATTTATAAATAAAGATTGATTTATATTAAGGAATTTGGATTATGGATAATGAAACTTCTATCTTAGGCAAATAGGATTCTTTATTTTGCAATGATATTTTATTCAATGTTCCAAAATAATTACTATAAATAAAATGTAAAAGATGTAAAAGATGATATCATAATTTACACATGATATGAATTAAAAATAATAAAATATAAGATAAAAAATAAATTTGGAATAAAAGATTTAATCACATTTCAAGAAATTATACATTTCTGCTACCCTACCCATCGTGGATATATTAAGATGCATCAAATATTTATAATGCCTATTAATTTTATTTTTCATTTAATGAAGGGATAATATCATTATACATCATCAATGAACATATTAAAAGTTGTCAACGATTGATATTTTAGTATTTTCTGAATATAAAGTTATATTCGCAAAATTAAATAATATCATAAGTTTTTGTTATCTTTAAATTATATTCATACCAATGATTAAATTAATTGGTGTTTTAAGGACTTGTATTTAGATATACCAAATTAATTAATAAAAATAAATGATACAACATGATGCATTTGATTAAGTTCGAATTGCATATGAAATACTGCATTTACATAAGTTAATTCGTAGCATATGAAATACTTTCCTTAGTCTATTCACTTAAATTATTACTTAATTAATATATCTATCTATCTATTATCTATTACTAATATAAAATATGTGGATGTTTTTTATAAAATATAAATTATTCAATATATCGTTATTAAAGATTATTATTTAAAATTATATTAGTAATTTAAAATGTTCATATATAAATAATTTTATATTAAAATTTTAATCTAAAATTCTATAGAATTCTATTATATTAAGATTTTAATTAAATATAAATTATATATATTTATTAAAGATTATTATTTAAAATCATAATAGTAATTTAGTATTTATATAATTAAATGAATCAAGAAAAATAAAACATAAAAAATAAAATATTTAACCTCTACACATGTAACACACGTTTATCTATACTCTTATATATATGTATAACTTTAAAAGTATTATATATATATATATGGGGCACGCGCTACATAGTGCATTTTCAATAATTTTAAATAAATGAGGCGAATTTTATCTATTGAATATCAAAGAATAACTATATATATATATATATGGGTAATTCTGCTATAAATCAATGGTATTAATACATCAGCCTTTTTTACTATGGTAAATAAAATCAAGATAATTTTTTGGGTTGGATTGTTAATTGTGGTCTTGTGGGTTGTATTGAGCCTCTTTATTAGGCCCAAATGCACATAAACTCAAATGTACATATGCCCTTTTTTGCTATATGTATTTGATTTTGATTAAATCATATAACACCAACAATTGTAAGTATTAAATTAAACCACATAATTAATTTTATATTAATATTTTTAAACTAGTGTTTAATTTAAATCAGTAGTGTTATCAAGATAATTAATAATTATAATTTAGTATTTAATTAATTAATCAACACGATTAATTTTAATACTAATATTAAATATGAAATTAAATTAACACTTGTAATCTAATATTTAATTAATTAATCACACTCTCGTTTTAATTTAAATAGTAATATTAAATGTAAAATTAAGACATATTTTTTTAATATTAAACGTAAAAAATTATTTCAATATTTAATATTGACATTTAAATGGAAACGTATTTTTTTATGTTAATCGTGTATTAAGACATCACATCAAATTTAAAAATTGCTTAACATACGAAAGTCCATCTAAATCTAAATGATTTATTTATATCAAAATTTATTTGACTATGTATAAATGAAGAGATACGTGAAATCGATCAAAATTAATCCAACATACCTATCACTAAACTTATACAATGGATGAAGATATATCTAAATCGTAATCTTTATAATCTAAAAATTGTGATATTACTAATTAATCATATACAAGTAAGATGCAACAAATATCAAATTAAATAGCATGCAACCAATCAATCTTGATGACATGACATGCAATGAAATAGCATTCAACTAACCAATATTGATGACCCAGCATGCTGTCGATACAGTGACCTACTATGACAAATCAATTAATAATAAACATTATCAAGTAACCACACAACATCAACCAACCAACCAATATTTATGACATAACATGCAATCAATTGAATTAAAAATAATTATCACACAACACCGTAATATGATGCAAATAATATACAATTAAATAACATTTAATATTTGTTTCGGCTATAAATTAAATATTTTATAATTTAGTATTTACTTTAAACTAGTGGCATGATCAAAATAATTAATATTTGTTTTGGCTAAAATTAATATTTATAATATAATATTTAATTAAATTAATATTTGTAATGTAGTATTTAATTAAATTAAGCAATATGATTAATTTAAATAGTAATATTAAATATAAAATTAAATTAAATTGAAACATTAAAATTTATTTGAATATTTAATGTTATTATTTAAATCGAAATGTATATATTTTCTTAACGTTAATCGTGTATTAAGACATTATATCAAATCAAAAAATGACTTCACATATGAAATTTCATATAGATTATACAATGGTGCTATAAATTAAATATTTTATAATTTAGTATTTACTTTAAATTAGTGGTGTGATCAAGATAATTAATATTTGTTTCGGCTAAAATTAATATTTGTAATGTAGTATTTAATTAAATTAAACAACACTACTAATATTAAATATGAAATTAAATTAAACATAAATGTTATAATTTATTTTAATATTTAATATTATTATTTAAATCGAAATGCATATTTTTTCTTAAAGTTAATTGTGCATACAAAATCATGGTTGCAATGACTTTATGTGTTATATTCATAACAATTTCGTTAATAAGAGAATTACATCTACACAAAATAAAATATATTGAATATGAGTCTCAAATGATTCGTTATCACATGCTCCATAATACAAGAAGATTTAATTGTGTTTTTATGGTTGTTATTGATGGATAAATACAATTATTTGAAAAGGTGGATATAGAGTCATTATCTTGTGAAATTAGATTATTTGGGGGAATTTTTATAATTTAAAGTAAGGTAAATTGAAAATGAAGGGTCAAGATACAATGATGAAAGATCTACTGGTTAAGATTGGTGTATTAATACCACTGGTGTACTATAGAATGACCATATATATATATATATATTTTCGCATATGTTATGTTATTTATGTAAGTAACATGTATTGTATGCATAATATGATAGTATCTTAAAACCATTTCTAACAAAGTAAAATCCAAATAAAATAAACACAACATAAACTTAGGTTGTGTTTAAGGATTGAGGTTGATTGGTAAATCACAGTATAAAGAGTGGGATAAGGACAAATTTGAAAAACAATCCAAACTTTACTTGATATGATTAATCCATGAACTTTCTTTTTTATATTGCATTAATTTTAATAGATGAAAAATATAGTTTTTACTCAAAATTCTGAAGTATCCATCATCTCTCTTCCCCCTCCCCTTTCTTCTCTTCCTCAGAGTTCTCGCCATTGATTCACCATTTTTAATTCTATAAACTCAGCACAAATCTCACTTCAAACATTTACCTCTCTTAGATTCAGGTTAATTTCATAAACAATTATAAAGGAAACTTTAATGAATAATAAGAAAAAATTACAGAAAAAAGAAAAGAAGTAACAAAAATAAAATAAAATTAAAAACGAAAAACAAAAAAATGGAGTTCATCAATTTACCAACCATCGTCTTCTTCATCTCTGATTTCTCCCTCTTTACTATGATGATGGTGAAAGTGGCGTGGGTTGAGGTCAAGCTGTTAATTTGGATGAGTAAATTTGGCTAGAGAAGGGCAATTTCATCCAAAATTCGATAAAGTGAGAGTAGATATGTCATTTCACAAATTAGGATAGAGATGGGAAAAAAAATCCCGCCAAAAATGGTGGGATTTGATACAGCCCATTAGGGGCATTGCATTGATATTTTTATCCTTGTTATTAACTAAATTTTTTTGTTTTTAATTATTATAGAAGTGTTTTTATCCATCTATTTTAATGTAAAATGAGGGTGTGTTTCCCAAACAAAATAGATTGTAAAAATGGGCCCCATTTGTAACTTTTGTTCCTTTAAGCAATATTTTTAATTTTTTATGGGATCTAAATATAATGATTGTATTTGTATTAAATTGATGTAAAATTTGTGTTAAATTGATGTAAATGTGTGTTTTTGAAAAGTAAATGTTTTAAATTAGTGTGTTGATATGTAGGGTCCACACTAAAATAGTGTGCAAATAATCCATTAATGTGGATGCTATTGGTCCCAACATTTAAAATTAGTATCGGGCCAAGGATATCATAAGGACCGCTAACCATTAATGTTAACGCTGGACACTCCTGTATAATTTGGTCATATCCAGTCTAATCATATGTAGTAAACACAATCTTAAGGCATGTTTAGTTTGGGGTTTGAGTTGGTTAGATTAATTAACTTGAATAAACCCGTGTTTGTTTTAAAGATTGAAAAATCAGTATTTTTTTTGGGGTCCGAATAAACAATGATATTTATTGTCTTGTGGTAGGTTTATTTGGGTTAAATAAAACCACCAAAAGTGGCTGATTTATTTGAGTTTAATGAATTTAATATATAAAACTAATTTAATAGATACCAAAACATTTAAACTCGAGACAAAATTAAATCAAATATATAATTAAATATTCAAATCAAACATATTAAAAAAGTAACCCAATTTAACCCAAATAATGTAAACCCATCACAACTCAACTAGCGAACCAAAATGCCCTTAATATATAATCCATGAGTACACAAGTGTCGTTAATAAAAAATAAATGTCCATATTAAGATTCTATATAACAGTATAAGGCAAATTAAACAATAAAAGTGTTTAAGATCTTACTACTTAAAAAGAGAGCCCGATAAAATTAAAAAACGGCGTTTAGAAAATATTTCAAAATGTTAGAATGATATCACAATGATAGAATGTATAACTTGAAGATCGATGTAACTGGAACATTTTTGATATTGTTGATAGGAATATTTATATTTGGATAGTACAAATCAATATATATGGATCCATATATATGTTACGAGTAAGATGATAAAATTAATTAAAATCGAACAAGGAAAGAAGAATTTTAAAGTTGCGTAAACAAAATACAAAAATAATCAGCGACAAACGAAAAATGCTTTCTATAAATTTCAAATTAAGTAAATCAACTTAAAACCCTAAAATTACGCAGAGTCATATTTAACAATGTGATTTGCGATCAGATCATAACCACCCTAATATTGCTAGATGGATCTTCTATAATTAACGCAAAATATTAATTTTAAGGAAAAAGTAGTCCAATAAATAATAAAAAATAGTAGCCAAACCAAATGCTAGCTAGTTTTATAACCTATTATGCCCAATGAACAAATAAGCCAATGTTTATTTATCGTCTGTATAAATATATACAATTCGATGCACGCATTCTTTCATTTCCCATCTTGAAACCCTAAAATATGGCCACAACCAAATCGATTTATTTTTTGTTGCTTTTTTCTCTCATTCTAATAACAGCAACTTGTTCAGAATCTGAAAAACAGTCCTTGAATGTGAATGCTTGTTTGCAACGAGCCGTTGAAGTAGTTTCCTGGGATGATCATGAAATAGATGAGCATTCTGAATCTATAACTGTCCATCCTCGCTCATCTTTCCTATCCAACCACCGCAACAACTACACCGCTCTCACCCTCTCCCGCCTAGCCCGCGACCAAGCCCGACTCAACTCACGCACCAACTCACTCACTAGCCCTGTCACCTCCGGCCTCGACGAGGGCAGCGGAGAGTACTTCGTTCAACTCGGAGTGGGTCGACCCGTTAAGCAATATCTCATGGTTCTCGACACTGGCAGCGACATCACCTGGCTCCAATGCCAACCCTGCATCGACTGCTACGTGCAATCCCAACCCATCTACAACCCGGCGGGGTCCACCACTTACACCCAACTCCCCTGCAACTCACCGCGCTGCGCCGCCCTCGAGAACCCCTCCTGCTCCTTCGGTGAATGCATGTACGAGGTTTCCTACAGCGACGACTCCTACACCTCCGGAAACTTGGTCACCGAAACCATTTCTTTTGGGTCGTCGGGTTACGTCACCAACGTCGCCATCGGCTGCGGCCATGACAACCAAGGCCTGTACTCCGGCGCGGCGGGGCTGATGGGCCTCGGCGGAGGGAACTTATCTGTACCTTCTCAGATCAACGCGGCTTCTTTCTCCTACTGCTTGGTCAACCGTGACTCGAACTCGTCGTCGACTCTGGATTTCAACTCAACCCAACTCGGCCCCGACTCGGTAACGGCGCCCCTGCTGAGTGACCCGGAAATCAGCACGTACCGCTACGTCGGCCTCACCGGAATCAGTGTCGGTGGTCAGGCGGTGCAGTTTTCGCCGTCTCTGCTGGCTATCAACAGTAATGGAAGCGGCGGGGTGATCGTCGACTCGGGAACGACGGTGACTCGGTTGATTGACCCGGTGTACGACTCAGTGAGAGACGCTTTCAGGAGTCAGGCGCGGAGCCTGCCATATGTGGGCGGGTTTTCAATCTTGGATACGTGCTATGACTTCTCCGGCATGTCGAATGTGAGTGTTCCAACGGTGTCGTTTCAGTTCTCCGGCGGAGGGAGCCTGGGGCTTCCGCCGGAAAACTACCTAATTCCGGTGGACGACATGGGAACATTTTGCTTTGCATTTGCAGGGACGAACGTTTCACCGTCAGTCATTGGTAATGTGCAGCAACAGGAGATGAGAATCACTTTTGATTTGGCTAAAATGATTATTGCTTTTACCCCTAACCAGTGCTAGTATAATTTTAAGTTTATTACAATAATTACGTAAAATAAATTCAATAGAAATCTTAATTTGAGAATACGTTAAAGAATTCCAACACTTAACTTCTTTTATGCACACATGTAGGATTTGTGTAACTTGATCTCATCTGTTTCTACGAGTCTCTCCGTTTATGCTTGCTCTTATCTACACTCTCTTAAATGAAATGTATTAATATTTGTATAATTGAAAGATATTTTAATTTGTATCAAATTAAATGTATTACTTTCATTGCTGAAAGATATTACTATTTAACTGAAAAATATGTGTACATGTTTAATAATCCAACAACATTTTAAAGTTACAAAATATGAGATCAAGTCAAAATCATGTTTATTACGAGATCTCAAAAATCTTATAACTTTATTCTATTTTGTACTTTTTGTAATTCTCAATAACATTTATCTTTTTAAAATAAAAATACAATATCATCTACTTTTTCTATAATTTCAATATAATTGTAACATCTCAATTATAATTCTACCATATAAAATCTCACTTTTTTTTTTTTTTTATGAATTACAATTGGATGACTCGAAATTAAAAATTTACTCGCGGGAAATGATGCACCTGTCACTAGTAGACTAAACCTTTCAAAATTCAATTAAATCCCAAATATAAATTTACTAAATTTATCTAAATCTCATTCCAAACAAAGCATTAAATAAAAAAATTAAAAGACAAGAAAAGAACCATGTACAAGTGTAAAATTTTCTATCGATTAGCCACCATACAATTAAATTCTCTTTTTTACCTTTATTACCTTTTAAACCTAACAGAGTGTTTACCTTTTCTTTTCACAATCGGGAAATCCCAATACCTCAATTGTTTTGTGGGTTTTTAAAAAAAAAAAAAAATTATCATTCCCAAGGAAGAATCACAGTTTGATGTCATTGTACTTTTTTTTTTTTTTTTTTCAATAAGTAGTACTCCCTCCGTCCCTTAACACTTTGCACACTTTCCTTTTTAGTTTGTCCCCAAACACTTTGCACACCCAAAAATGGTAAAAGTTATCATAATTCTTACCCTCACAATACATACTTATTTACACACAATGCCATTACTTTTTCTCACACAATGCCATTTAATATTAAACTAATCACTCCATTAGAAAAAGTAAATTTGACCATTATACCCTCAATTAAAAAGTAAATATTCATTTTTTCTTAAAAAGTGTGCCCAATTTGATGTGCAAAGTAATCCGGAACGGAGGGAGTAAATCACATTTGTATTTCACACGGAATAAAATGGATGAAATGTAATTCATTTATTAGCGTAGACTTTGGAAATATCTTTTGACTTATTTTCATTGAATAATGTGAACAAATATGTGGTTTGCTTTCTGGCTTTAAATGCAGTCTCAACTCAAATTCATCCTATGGAAGATGTGGTTATGTGAAATTTCTATTTTTTGTACAAAAATAATATTCTTATACTTCATGAAGATTAATTTTCGAAATAATTTGACTATATACTTGAACCATGTTTAACCATCATATTTATGATATTTTTGAGGTTTTTGAACTTAATTTTTTTTTTTATCATAACGTGATATTATTATTATCTCATATCTTGATAGTTCAAGTAAGTTTTGAATGAGATCCTCGAAAACTTGATACAAATAAACAAATTTTTGTTCTACATCTCTGGACTATATATCCGCGTTTAATTCTGGTCATTGAATAAATAAAATTTTGACAAATAACTAATTGATTTCTTTTCTTTCAGTTATTCTTTTACCCGTCCTGATCTATTAATAATCAAACGGATTTTTCCAATATATAAAATACAAATTCCAATGGCTTTGGCTACTATAACCTTTCCTACCACGATTTTTTTTTTAGGTATTTTGAATTAGAAGAGAGATTTCAAGAAATGACAGATCTACTCACTCTATCAATAATCGAGTCGGATCTGGTGTATCATAAGGGATTTGCCTTTTCTATTGATTCTTACGGATTGGATCAAAAACAATTCTTGAACGAGGTCAGGGGTGAATCGAAAAACAAATCTTTATTGGTTCTACCTCCTCTTTTTTATAAAGAGAATGAATCTTTTTCTCGAAAGATTAGAAAAAAAGGGTCCGAATCTCCTGCGGGAATGATTTGGAAGATCCAAAACCAAAAACGACGGTGGTATTTGCTAGCAATAATTAATACATGCTTTTATTATAATTACATTATCATAAATATTTATAGTTATATGTATTAAATGACATCACAAAAAATTACATAATATATATTAAATGCAATAAAATACAAGATCAAACACTAAATATATTAGAGGATTATGGTTGGACGTACATACTCGGTTCTCCCAAAATAAAAGTCCATTATTCATTTTTATCTAATTTCAAATTATAATCACTTTTCTTATTAATAGAATATAATTTGACTAAAATACCCTTAATTAATATTTGTTGAAATTAATCATTCCCTATCATATACAATAAAATCAACCGAATCATCAATGTGCATAACTAAAGGTATTGTAGAAAGTTAACTGAAATTGTTTTTCTAAATGAATTAAATGAGTTTTCATAATCCACTAGAAATGTCCTTAAAATGAAAGTATTATATAAAAATCAATTGTGAGTATATTTATAGTGGATATAATATTTTATGATTTGTAGCATTTCAAAGAAGACATGTAATGGGACATGAATAAATGATAAATACCTAGAAATGGACAGTTACAGCCTCCCCTGGATCCTTTCCCTTGTATATATGGTAATGGAACTCGCTCATTCTTACATCTTCATAATCATCTCCCACCTTAAATCAAAAAACATGGTTCCATCTAAACTCACTGCTCTCTCTCTCTCTTGCTTAATCTTCTCTCTCATCCTAACCCCTTCTTCATCCTTATCTCAAAAACACTTCCAGATTCTTGATGTTTCTGCTTCTTTAAATCAAGCCCAGCTAGTTTTCTCTCCAAATTCTGCAGATAAAACTTTTGCTACTCAGCAACTACACTCCCTCAATTCTTCTGCAGATTCCCTCTCTCTCTCTCTCCACTCTCGCTCCTCTCTCCCTTTCAACTCCTTGAGCAGCAACAACAACTACACTTCCCTCACTCTCTTCCGCTTGGCCCGAGATGAAGCCCGCGTGCGTTCCATCCTCTCCAGGCACTCGCTGGCTCTCTCCGGCGACTCTGCGGCGGACTTCACACCGGAGCAGTACAACTCTCCGGTGATCTCCGGCATCCGCCAGGGCAGCGGCGAGTACTTCGCCCGAATTGGCGTGGGTCGGCCCGCTAAGGAGTTCTACATGGTGATTGACAGTGGAAGCGACGTTAGCTGGCTCCAATGTCAGCCCTGCTCCGAATGCTACCAGCAAACCGACCCGATTTACAACCCATCTTCCTCTGCAAGCTACAAGGTCCTTTCATGCTCCTCGCCGCAGTGCAATTCTCTCGAGGTCTCCGCCTGCCGCACCGACACGTGTCTCTACCAGGTCTCCTACGGCGACGGCTCCTACACCGTTGGAAATTTCGCCACCGATTCCATCTCCTTCGGCTCCTCCGGCTCCGTCCCCAACGTCGCGCTCGGCTGCGGCCACCACAACGAGGGTTTATTTGCCGGCGCGGCGGGGCTTTTAGCCCTCGGCGGCGGCGCCTTATCCATCCCTTCCCAAATCAAAGCGACGTCGTTTTCCTACTGCTTGGTGAACCGCGACTCGACCTCCGCGTCGACTCTGGAATTCAACTCGGCCCGTCCGAGTGACTCAGTCCTCGCTCCCCTGCTCACAAACTCGTTGATCAATACCTACCGCTACCTAGCCCTCACCGGATTCATCGTCGGCGGGCAGGCCGTGCCGATCTCGCCGAGCCTCTTCGCTATAGGCGGGGACGGCAGAGGCGGGGTGATAATCGACTCCGGCACGGCGGTGACTCGGCTGCGATCGGAGGCGTACAACTCAGTGCGTGACGCGTTCACGAGCATGGCGAAGAACCTGCCTCCGAGCAGCGGGTTCTCACTGTTCGACACGTGCTACGACCTGTCGTCGATGACGACGGTGAAGGTGCCAACGGTGTCGTTTCAGTTCGCGGGGGGGAAAACGATGTCGTTGCGGCCGGCGAACTACCTGATACCTGTGAGCAGTGATGGGAAGTTCTGCTTGGCGTTTGCGCCGACGTCGGGGTCACTGTCGATCATCGGTAACGTTCAGCAGCAGGGGACACGTGTCAGTTATGACCTGGCCAATAAATATATTGGCTTTAGCCCAAATAAATGCTAGGTCTTGTTTAATTTGGCTCTATTTCATTTCTATTAGAGAAACTAAATCATAATTTGTGGCTATGCTTGTGCTCATTAAATGAATTAATTAATTACCCAACCCCATCATTTATGTCCTCCAACCAATAATCAAACCAACATACCATCAATATATGTCATTACATTTTCACTTTTGCCTCAATTCTTGGATCAAAGTGCGAGTTATGGGATCCATTTTGCTGTTTCACAAAATCTATCCAATAGATTATGATTTTTGTTAGATTTTTGGTACTAGGTATTTACAGATAAAGTAACACTCCATCTAATGTAAAGAAATAAATTAATATCTATTTAGCTAATTTAGTTATCTATTTGATAATTATTTAGTATCGATGGCAGAAGGGGAATCCTAGCTTCTACCCTCAATTTACGGCTGGTGGCGATGATGAATGGCAAAATATGAAGAAAATATTTAAGGTTCTCTCTTCTAAATCATGTATCTGATGATGATGATGGCGCTATGATTAAAAGATTAAATCAATATTCTAATTTATACATTTTACAAATTTTTTAATTTGCTACATAAACTCAATTTTTAAAACATTTTCAATATAAAATAGTCACCTCTAAATTTGAAAATGCAATTGACCTTCAAACGACAGGTAAAATGTAATAGTTATATACATAAATGACAACTTTACAAGTCAAATTATAATTTTAAATCAATTTCATGATTCTCATTCAATTATAGTTTAATCGAACAAAAACCATTTTAAAATTTTAGAAGAATAAAAAGACCCTACATATTGAAACAAATTGTAATAATTTTATGGGACAGGTCTTATGGATTTAATTTTTGATACCAACCAACCTTTAAAATTAAAATTAACTTATAAAATAGTTGAGAAATATACAATCGAGTTTCACCTACCCTATTGCATATAGGTTTTTTTTTCCATAAAAGGAAAGACGGTACTGGTTTATCACTAAAATTGTTTTTTAAGTACCATTAAAAACCCAACATTTGTGAAAGTAAGTTAAATGTTGTGGGTGAAATTATAAAAAAAAAAAAAAAGGCATACAAAATTAATGGTGTGGGTGAGATAGTCAATTAGTGTTGTTGGTGTAGGTGGTTCGTAAGAAGTAATTACAAAGCCGTACGGAAAATAACTACATAACCACCACTTCCCCTTTCATGGGAACCAAACTATAACTCTCTATGAAAAAGTAGCTAGCTTTCAATGTCTTAGGGGCAATAGTTCTATCCATCCTTTTTACCAATTTTTTATTTATTATAAATTATATAAATTTTAAAGTGGTTGACAATTTTCAGCATAAGATTTTATAAGATTAAGATCTTAAATAAAAAAGTTGTGTTCTAAGATTGATGTTGGGAGATAAAGGGTGGGGTACATCTACTAAACCCAGTCCTAGTGTTTATTATTATTATTATTATTATTATTATTATTATTATTATTAGTTTATATTTTAATTTTACAATCAAATTACCTCTTCAATCATCAATATTTTAAATTACGATCCCTTTATCTGAAATTTACAACTTAAAAATATAATTTTATAATATGATATAAAAAGTATAACATGTGTAGATGCAAATTACCCGTCGGTGAAAGAGATTACCATAGTAATATGTCAAAACATAAATTTTTTTCATTGGTTTTAATGATTTGCTTCTAATTTCCATAAACTTAGTTGTTTGTTTGGTAGTTTGGTTAAACCTGTAATTAATTCTTAATTTTTTCGGTTTAGGTTTTTTATTTGTTGATTGATTTGAGTGTCAAATTGTTTATACAGTTAGTCATTGTGAGCTTTTACAGGTTTCTTTGAGTACTCACGGAAAGATGTTGTTTGTCAAAACTATTTAGAGTCCATTTGGATTGGTGGATTTGAGAAATGATTTGAAATCCATGGATGAAGTTTGGATGGACGTGGATTTCAAATCCACCACTTTCATTTTGAACTAATTTTGAAGTCATTTTTTATGAATTTCAAATCCACCCCAACTTAAGTGGATTTGAAATTCATTCATTTCAAATCCTAAATTTCAAATCACTCTATTCAAACACAACTTCAAATAACTTATATTAAATCATAAATTAATGGTGATCATAATTTATACTTATCAAAATTAATACTCTCTTGCAATGTTGCTAATGGATCAACGATAAGTTTTTCGATATACATAGCTCAAATTTTGAATCAAACAAGAAGAAACTTATATAATAAAAGAACAAGATTTACAATCAAATGAGATTTGGAACATTTCAAGCAGCCCCAATTAAATGATGTGTCACTTTATTAGTATTATGACGAACTAGTTTAAATGTAAATAAATGATTTTCCTTGAAAAAAAATTTATAACTAGATATTATACTGTCAAATTCCGAAAATTCAGACATTGACAAATCAATGTTATTATAATTCCGAAAATTCAGACGCTGAATAATAGCTCAATTAAATAATTATAATGGTCGATGATGTGTGGAAATGGGGTCTTATTGGACATTGGGTCTTAAATTATTGGTCATCACTATTAATGTCCATTAATTGGCCGAATATGTTTTATCAGTATGACGAATTTCTTAGCAACAATTCGATTTTTGATATGCTAATTTGTATGTGTATATATATATATACACACATATATACATATATCCTTTACAATTTTCACACTCGAGTAGTGTATGCAATAATAGTACACGACATCTTCAAAAAAGCTTATGTTTTTTTCGTTTGAGACTATCTTAAAAAACAAAATCCAAAACAACATGAGTTCAATATGACGAGACACTTATTTTTTCTACAGTTAGATTATTAAACATCTTTATTATTTAAAATTTAATTCTTAAATTGATTTGAACAAAAAGTAATAGTCTTTTCTCGTTTTCATTAATTTGTTTTTTAGTAGATATGTGGATTTTGGAGATTTTGAAACCTGAATTGAAAAGTTTTGGATCGAAAGTATCCTTTGACTATTTGAGAATTGAATTTTTTCAATAATTACTAAGAACTGAACCAAAGATTTTAAAAACTTACTTAAATATTCACATATATATGTAATTTATTTTTTATTTTGATATTAAAATAATTACATATTTAACTAAGTTTAATAATATACATATTTAACTAAGTTTAATAATATACTGTACTGCTGCTAATATTTTCAAAATTTCACAAACTTTTAGTAATTAATGATAGTTAATGAAAACTAATTATATTCTATCAATCCATATCCAATATATATATATATATATATAAATATATATATATATATTAATATTAGAGTAGGTAACAACAATCACATTCAAATTTCTGACCAAATTTCTACAAATTAGAGGGTGGACAGATTATCTCTATAGGTAACTTAACATGAATTAGTAAATATAGAAATTCATTTACTTAATAATTCCGATGCATTTAATTCGTTCAATACAATTGTTTTGCTCCTTTTTATTTCACCGATTATCATATAAACAAGTAGGTTACTTATATCCAAAAATTTAAAATAAAATTCGGATAGACAGATTAATATCCGTTACGATTAATAAAAAAATACAAAATCGAAAACTGAGAAGGTCCAACAGCAACAGGTCATGGGATGTAGTGATATTTGGAAAATAAGCTTGACTTTGGTTATGCATTGTAATTTGTGTATAGAGCTAAGATTTGTTCTTTTGCCAATTATAAAACGACAATTATTGGATAGTCCTTTGCATGTGTGACACATATTAATTCGATTATTGGTAGCCGTTATATGTTCATATTGGGTCCACACTTGTATGCATGCATTATTTAAATTAAATATTATCACTATGATACAATACTCATCATTTACCACTCTTGATAACACACAAAAGTATGTTAATAAAAGTGACAGCCACGAATTTTATCGAGGTACCCAAGTAATAATATATATAGTGTAAAACAAATTAAAAATAAAATTTAAAAATAAGATTATGTATCAATTTTGATAAAAGTCTCTATAAAGTTACGTGAGACAGATCAACTCACAACTCATTCATATTTCATAATTCACATATGAATTTATCATAATTCATATATGAATTTATAAAAATGAGTAATAAAGATCAGTTTTATTATTGTAGCTATTTGTGAAACCATTTTATATAAATTTTTGTATTTTGATAAACGCAAAAAATATTAGCTTAATTGCAATAGTATCTAGAGTGGAAAACTAGTTACATACATCATAATATCTTTTTTCTCTTCTTCATATCATGAAATTGTTGCAGAATAACTTCATTATTAATATATTAAAATATATCATTTTTAATAAATATTATTAAATAACTCGTCCCCTTTTGATTGCACAATGAATTAACTTTCGATTATATTCATGGCTGAAAAACTTTTCTTACCTTCATAATAACACCGGGAAGATCAATGACAACAATCTTAGCAAATAAATCAATGAAAAACAATATGTTTTCTTGTAATAGACCTCGTAAAAGTCATAAGTAGACATATATATATATATATATATATATATATATATATATATATATATATATATATATATATATATATATAAGCAAATAGGTTCAAATATTTTGGACAGAACCCAAAATTTCTATTACATCCCTAAAAAAGTTAACATCTCAGGGGGGCCACAAAAACTAAGTATTTACCATTCGGGTATTCAATTTCAATGTTTGTTCAGTGTGAAGGATCTTGCAACTTATTCTTTAAAATAAGAAATTACAGTTCACTAATACATTTTCAATACAAAAATGCTTGTAGATTTTTTTTTTCTTTGATTCAATTTTGACAAGAAAATATTTGTGTTTAATTCATTTTCACTTTATTTCAAGTTTTCAACAAGCATCATTCTGTCAATAAAATTAAATGTATTTGCTCTTCCCTTCCATCACCAACCCACCCTATAATGCCCTAGACAACAAAGTAATTTTATTTACTGGTTAATTTATTTTCATCTTACTAACAATTTATATTTTAGTAAAAGTTGGAAAATTAATTTATTTTATAGTTCAAAAACATTGTGAATAAAGAAGAGTTCAAGCTCACATTATACACGATTTCATGATCTCTACACAATTAATTGGAAGAGAATTTTTTTTTTTCTTGATGGAGAAAACACATGGAGCATATTGTACATAAAAAAGGTCGTCTTTTACATCCTTATATAATTAACTTAATCTTGAATAAATAATACTTTTCAAAGACAAAACAATACTTTTCAGTAAAATGAATATTAAATTTGAATTGACTACATTGCCCCACGATTCCTGTCTTCTGAGGGATAATAGATGAAGGGTAAAATGGAATTAACTCATTATAAATTCATAGATTCCTAAGATAAGCTGTAAGCATAAATAAGTGCACGTGATTATATATATGCAACAAAGAAATTAGAAAAGGCAAGAGATTAATGAATAAGCAAATAAACCTATATAGTTATACACCAATGGAATACATGACCCAAAATCTTTTTATTTCCAATTATAAAAACACCTAAAATCATTCAATCAATACATAGCTTGTTGTGTTTTTGAGAAGAAAGTGAGATGAAAATGGGTGAAAAAGTGATGTTATTGTATTTGTTGATAGTGAAGATGATTAGTGTGGGGTGCAATGGTGGAAGGGTTTACAAAGTTGGTGATTCTTCAGCTTGGACCAACATTAATATTTCTCCTTCTCACTACAAACATTGGGCTGCTTCTAACCTTTTTCATCTTGGTGACACTTTATGTAAATCTCTTTCTCTCTCTCAATTGATCTTTTACACTATGAACATTTATAGATGAATAGCTAGAAGCTCTAAATCATATGGAATTGTGGTCTAATTGCATATATAATATTGATCCTTGATTGAAATTATACAGCACTAAACAATCCTTGTCACGCACACATAAACACTCCTAGTTCTTATCTATGTACATACATCTCATCAATCAAAATAAACAAGCCCTTAATATATCTCACCACAATGTAACAACTAACTTACACAAAATTTGTCGAATTTGATATTTGAGCACAAAAATTTACATGAGATTATTAAGTCTCGCTAATTTTAAAGTTTAAGGGTTACCTATCTCGTAGAATTAATTAGATGGCGAAATAATCTCACAAGAATCCATAATTATTGAAAATGAAATATTAGTATTTTTAAAAAGAGTATTGCCTTCATTAGTCTCTGGTATATGGATTTACATTTTTGGTGTTGTGACAATTTAACAGTGTTCGAGTATAACAAAGAATTCCACAACGTAGTCAGTGTGACACACAACAATTTCAATAATTGCAATTCAACAGGCCCATATGCTACTTGGGCCACTGGCAATGATTCCTTAAGTATCAGTGGACCGGGCCACTTCTTCTTCATTTGCAGCGTACCCACCCACTGCCGGGCCGGTCAAAAGGTTGACATACGTGTTACTGGACACCATAAGCCCAAAGCTGGGCCAAGCCCATCACCTTCAGGCCCATCAAAAGTACCACATCCACCGGCCCACTCCCCCGAAAGTGGATCCTTGTCACTCTATTCATTTTGGAAGCTTTGGTTATTGGTTGTAGCAAATAGCCTTCCAGCCATTACATGAATATATATGTGAGGATATTTAAATTCTACTTTTATGATTTATGATATTGTGACAATATTTAAACTTAGTTTTGGTGTTTTGGGGGAATAGATTAAGAAATGCATAGAAATATATATTTACATGCTAGAATGATGAAGTTCAAAGTAGTTATCCTGCTCCTGAGGACCCTATTAAAGGCAGTGCTTGACTAATAACATCCCTTGGAACTTGGATGTGTGCTTTCTATTTATCCTTCATCTTTTTTTTTTGACTTTATGTATTATTTTAAGAATGAAGAGAAGCAATCTCTAGAGTAAATACTCATCTGCATCTTACATATTAACATTAACTTTGGTGGGTTCGTGTCTTTCTTTATTTTCCTAAACTTAAAATGTCCTTCCATTTGTTTTGAAGTGATATATTTTTTTAAAACATTTTATGTGAAACAACCAATTATCTAGGAAAAAGAAATTGACAAGAAAGTTTTAAGATATATTTTAGAAGACGACAAATGTTTATCTACAAATTATGAAATTAAATTTGTGAAATGATGTAACAACAATGATATACTTAATTTCTTATGAAAATTATTGTATTTTAATAGTATTACTATTTTCTAACGTATAGTTAGAGCAGAGTATAATTATGCATGGATAATTTACATGAGCACAATTTGTATAAAGTTTATGTTAGAAAATTATTATATAATTTAATAAAGGGATTTAAAAGGTTTACCCTTAAAATTGACACGAGGATGTTATATATATATAGATTTCTTATCTAAAAAGGAGTTATATTGTTTTAATGAATGAACTAGTAGTGGATACTGTAAAGCATGAGAATGTGAAAATATGAATAACATAACTAAAATGTATGATGTATATTAATGTTTGCTTAAATAGTGTAATGGTCCATTTGAACAAGTGGATTTAATGAGTTATTTGAAATTTATGATAACAAATCTGTCGATGATCTTTGGATATATATGGATTTAAAATTCATAATTTTCATTTTGAATTAATTTTAAAGTCATTCCGGTAGATTTCAAATTCACTCATTTAAAATTTTAGATTTCAAATTACTACATCCAAATGGAGTCTAAAAATATAAATGTTTTAATATAAAAGCAAGAATATCATAAAATAAATGTATGTAAGTTTTAATTGAATTTTTTTTTCTCCAGAAAATAAACTAAATATGTAGTTTTTGTGGAGGGCGTGGAACGCGTGGGGCGTATCTCCACAACCCTAATTACATAACTTTAAGATTTATGTACCTAATGTAAGAATATTTGCATCAAAAACTTATCATTTCACCCCCTTACTTAATTAGCTTCATTTAAACTTTTTATAAAATAAAAATACAAAACATAGAATAGAATGAAACACGAGCAATACATTTTGACTATTTGCAAAAAATTCATTCCATAAAATTACAAAACATGAGTTTAATACTTTAGAACGTTAGAGGAAAAAAAAAACCCATTCTCTGAAATAAAAATTACAAAATTTAGGACAAAAGAAACGTGGGCTATAAAATTGACAGTTAACAAAAAAAAAAATGAATTTCATAAATAAAATTGTAACACGAGATAAAAAAGAATTAATGAAACGACATTCCATAAATAAAATTATAAAACATGGGCTAAAATGAATTAATGAAACGCGGGTAGATAATTTTGAACGTTAGCAAAATATCTATTCCACAAACAATAATACAAAAACGTGTGAGATAAAAAGAAACACGTTTTAATTTTATTAATCCAAATCTTATTAATCCAAATCATGAAATACCTAGAGCAGATTGATCCGCCGCCCGCGGTTCCCACTACATCGCCTCACCTTAAAACTCGCCGCCCCTTCCCTCATCATTCAGTCTACTCCGCCATGCCCGTAATCGCATGTTACATGGGCTCCAGTCTACACCAACCGCCTATTCCATCACGACCAACACCAAAAAACTCATTAAATCTCCTCGACCTTTTGTCTTTGTAAATCCATTCAGTTCATATAAATATATTTGAAGATTTGAAGAGAAAAGAGTATGCCGAAATTGATCTGCAAGTTTCTTTCGTGAAGTTGCCATACTGGTAAGATTAAGGTTTTAGAATGGTTCACCTACTCAATCATAAACTTTTTTCTTTAATCCATTAAACTGTTGAATAACAGATATTGTTGATATATAAAAAACATATTAAGGGGTTGCCTTTATAAAAAAAATAAAAGAATAAAAGATATATATTTCTTTTGAACCTTTATCATGTTGCTTGGGCTTTATCTTTCCAGGATTATTGTGTTGCTGTAAGTGCAATGTGTTATATAAATGGCCAGTTAGGTTGAGTTTAGACTCTTAATAGTGCCCTCTTGAGTTGTCTCATTTAATCCTAGTGTATGGCCCAATTTAATTTTCCATTGTGGCTTTGTTGTGGCCATGTATTTGATGGATTCCAATGTCCCAAGTTGTGTGGCCCAAGCCAATAACCCTCTGGGGTACTATTGCTTTGAGTCCCAATTTGTTGTGAGCCCAAATCTGATAAAGGTATCCTAATGATGGTTTCATGCTAATTCCTCCCCGACTCTTGGTGTGGGCCCTTTAGTTGAGTTTTTAAATCTCTAATTATTGTGCTCATACTAAATCTGTCTTGGGATGGTATGCATGGCTCGGATGATTTAGCCTTTTTTTCCTATTGTTTTTCTCTATCCAAGGTTTATGTGTAAAATAATCTACCTCCCTTGCTAAAAAAGGTTTTGTGAATATGTTCAAATTCTAAGTGTCCCACATATATTCTTTTAAATACAATGGATGTGCGATTTTCTGATTAACCTTTTTTTTTTTTTTTTTTCATTTTTGTGTTTTTACTAATGCTTTACTTTTTGTATAACTATGTTTACCGAGTGGAGTGGATTTACATATTGGTTGTAATGAGTGACCAAGTTCTATATTCCGGGCCTTATTCATGGGATACCACTTGTTTTCAGGTAATAATATTCTCTTGCTCCACTCATTGAGTTGCAAACTTGCTGCAATTTTTATTTAGATAAAATTCTACTGTTTTTTATTTTTTATCAGGAATCGTCAAGCCTTTCTGTTTTAATCTAGTGAGGCTATTTCCAATGACAAAGCAAATACCTTCCACCACTGCTGCCATTTCATTGATATTATAATCCAGGGAGGGATGTTCTATGCTCTGTTTTCCTCCTCAATGTATAAATCTCTGTGTTGACTTCTTGAATCCAAAGAGTTGTTGCTTATCATTTTGCTCTTTCTTGAAACTTATATAGTACCTGTGGTCTCTTTGGTTTAAAGGACAACAAGATTGGATAGATCTATAAGAAACATTATTATTTAGGATTTCTAACTGTAGTTTGTTGAACTTTCTCTTTCACATGTGCTACCACTAATTTTATGGATTATTTATCGATTTTTGATTTTCTCCCCCCCCCCCCCCCAACTGATTTGTGGCAGACCATCTATTGCGGTTGCTAGGTGTTTCCATGACGATAGGTGTTGTTAATGTTTCTCTTGTTTTTCAGTATGTATTGATGTTTGGGAGGTGGGAGGCAAACATTGTGGAAAAACATCCTTTGTTGAACACAGGACATTTTTCTTCATCTCTATCACAGTTTTCATCGTCTGTGGATATTCCTACTTATGATGTTTCAGGTTTGCAAATTACTACAGCGGTCTTTTAATGTGTTCTACATGTCCAACATGTCGATATGATGTCCATGAAGTATCCTTTGAGATTTAAAAGAAAAAATTTCAGGTGCAAATTCTAGTTTTCTTCATACGGAGAGCAAGGAATTTGTTATGAGTTCCCAGCTAAAAGTGGTATTCAGAGGAACCTAGAAATAGTTTAGAACTGGAGCTTGTTTAGAGAAAGACGGACTTCACAATTTACAAAATGGGGATGTGTAAAAGTTGTTCATAAAGAATCCTGGTTTTATGTCTTCATGTAGTGAGACATTGCATATTTTTATAGCTTGATTTTTCTCCGCTTTCTTTGCTATAGCTTGATTTCTGTTTTCATATGTTTACTTTGTGTGTATGTATGATAACCTTATTTTATTTCTCACTCTTCCCTTCTTTGAAGTCATTCTTTTCTTTTATGCTATTATTTGAAATAGTTGGCCTTCTTTTTCAGGAGAGCTCTACAAGACAAGATTAACAACAATAACAATTCAGATATCTATAAAATATATGTTATAATTCTTGCCATCTATACGGGTGAGAAGTTCTGCCTATCATATCGGTTCGATTGTTGGTCCTGGTTCGCTTATGAAGTGGATGCATCAGGTTTACATTTTGTTATGTCGAGTAATTGTATTTAATTTTTAGTTATTTTTCCTGAAACTAATATTTATATCTGATGACTCGTAATTCATGTGTTTTAGGAACATTACTATGTCGGCCGGGGCATGTATGAAAGAGCCTCAGATTTCATGAAGTAAACAGTCTTCTTGGCTCTTTGGAAACTTCCTCTTTTTTTTTTTTTTTGCATGTCTCGTATCTATAACCATTCAACATTCCTACTCTGTTTAATGTCTAATTCACTGTTAAAATGTTCTGATGCTTCTCCTCATGGGATTTGTGATTCATCTACTTATGCAAGCGATGCAGATACATGGTCTTCTGGTTTGTTGTGCTCAGATGGAAATTTTCTTTTGCTCGTTTCCTCCTGGCAAGTGTTAACTTCTTTCTGTCAATAATGCCTACATAGTGTTTTCATTTGCCTTGCGTGCTTAGGGCTATTTTTTTTGTAAAAATAGGGCATTAATTGAGTTGATTTCATGATCCTAATTTAAAACCCCTAACAAACAAGGATTTGAGATTATGAAATCTCAAATCTTGACTCATGAATCTCCTTACAAACTTTGTCTTACTGAATAGTAGATTCTAGTCATGTGATGCATTTATTGTGTTTCAATGACGTCTTTGGTACTCATGTTCCTTCTTCGACTGTTTGTTCTATGAATACTCTTATTGTCTATTGTCCTTTACTTCACGTGGCAGATTTTTCTCGTGATATCCATGTTTTCTACACTATTATATCTGCTATATGGGGTTTCCTGCTGGGTGCTAGAGATTGGCTTTAGGAGGTAACATATTTCATTATGGACTCAATTATTTCACTGTATCTAGAAGAATCCCTGAGCGTTTTGTTCTGTACCTATGAATTTATGTGTATATTTTCATTGTTTTGTGTATTGAATTTTATATGCATTTTGTTGACATAATTAACTTTAGCAACGATTAGACTGGATGAATTGTGTTTTTTCCTTTGACTTCAGTTTAGATCTCTAGGTGTTGTTCATCAACTTTTTAGGAGTTTCCTGCAGCTTTCATGAATATATGTACCGCTTCGCAACAGGTTCTTTGTGCGTCAGCTTGAATTTTAATACCTGAAAAATCAGTAGAAGAAATCTTATTGAAGAACGTAGATCAACTTCTTGGTTTCTTTATTAATAGAATTGAATCAAAGCTTTCTTTTGCAGGGAGTCTATGCAGTCATCCGGTCAGGTTAGTTGGATTCACTCATCAGAAGCTGGTGCCTCTTTTATCCCCTATAATTCTATATTTCTGGTTTAATAAATTTACATGATAAATTTGTTGAAAGATGTTAAAAAATGAGAAAACTAGGCCACAACATGACAGATACAGTCTCCTGAATCATACACTGGTCTGTTGCCATTTTTGGATTAATGAATGTGGTTATGACAAATGAATCTAAGTTCAATCTTCTGGATTTGAGATAATCTAATGGTTGGAATAATCAAAGTAAATGGCTGAATAATTTGGCCTTTGTCTGCTCTATTTGACCCTTATCAATATGAAAAGCTTTAATGATCTGTGGTTGGAATTATCTAACTTCAATCTTCTGCAATTTAGGTAATCCAACTTCAACTTCCTGTGGTTGGAAAACTCTTTAAGTGATGGGCTGAAATTTTTCATCTTGCCTGCTTGATTTTGACCCTTAACAATATGAAAAGCTTCAATCTTCTGTTGTTGGGAATCTTCTGCGATTGAGATATTATAAATTCAACTTCCCAAGTTTGGAAAAATCTTAAATGAAGTTATGTAAAATTTGATCTTGCCTCCTAGATTTTTGACCTTTACCAATACGAAAAGCTTTGATGTTATGCAGTTGGGTCTGTTAGGATTATCTAACTTCATCTTTCTGCGGTTGTAACTGATTGGTTATTGTGAAACCTCTACTTGTTAAGCTGCTGACAGGGTTTTCTTCTTCGAGCAGGGGTGCAGGTCAGTCATTGTTATTATGTCGTTTTAATCTGTTAAATCTCGTGTTCTTTGTTACTGGTTTGTCTCTCGGCAACCAATTTTCAATTTGGGTTATTTATCTTGCACGATATCTCTCTGTTGGGCGTACCCTTATAGGTGTTGTCTCTCAATTTGCTTATATTCTTTTTTTTGTTGATGTTTATTTCTACCTTCAGTGTGATTTATTGTTTCACAGCACTCCATTTATTTGGGATTGTCTATTATTTTTGGGCAATCTTATGATATATTTCTTGAGATTCTTGTTTTGAAGATACTGATTGGTTATTGTGATACATCATGGATGTTCTCTGTTGGTGCAACATTTATATGGGTTGTTTTCATCAATTTGCTTATATTTCGTTTCTGTCGATGGTCATTTTCACCTTCTGTGTGAATTTTCTTTTCTAGTTGTTAAGAATCAGTTGATTGTATACAACAATTAAATATGATTTCATATTTTGTCAATATCTTAACTTCTGTTTCTATGCTATGCTTCTATGAGTCAAGTTGTTGGATGCCCACAGGTTCTTGTTGTTTGTTTTATTCTTCTGCATTGCATTTTGTCTCCTCTCTTGACTTTCTGATTACTGAACTTGATGTGTGTTCTGATCAGTCCACAATTTTGATCATTCCCATCACTTTGCAATTATATTCTCTTGGGTTTTCTGTTGGAATTCTGAAGTGGTAGTTTGATTTTTTTTTTTTTAAAGATGATAGTATTAGATGTTGGGTTTTTATTAAATGATTTTGTTATCTATGCTGGTGATCTCAGAAGTTGAAAACGTATCTGCTTTTCTTTTTTTTTTTGGAAGCAATGCGTTTGTGGTGTTGTCCTGTTTTTAAAGTCTGTTCATCAGACTATGGGTTGTTTGATTTTTGGCTATGTCTTATTGATATTGATGCTTGGACTACATCTAATGCTATCCTGGTGGGTTCGGTTTTTTAGGGTTATTTGTAAATTGGTATTCTGTCATCAAATGTCTCTCCTTCCATGCTTTATCATTTCATATTTGTTTTTTTGAAACCCTTAGTTGAATGTGTGTTTGACTTAAGGTCTCTTCAATTGCGGATGAATATGAATTTAACAGCACATATATTTGAATAAATAAGACATCAAATGATTTTATTGTCTTAGTGCTGATGGTGTCTGGTTTATGTCCTAATAAATTGTGTCAATGAAATCTGTTACTAATTTCTCTCGAATATCCAATATCTCCTTCGTGTCTGTACTCTTCTGGAGTTCTTCCTGTTATGTATGTATAATCAATTAATCTGATCCCCACATCCTATTTGTGTTTTTTTTTTTTGGAAGGTTTTGATGATTGGCAGATGGGTTTGTTTTGAATGTGATCTTGGAATGTTTCAATTTGATACTTTTCTTTTTTTGCGTTATGATTATGTATTTTCTGTTTGAATATGGATCACTGATTTGTTTTTTAGCAATTGTTGAATCTTTGGTTAAATGATTCTATTATCTGTGCCTAAGTGTGGTCAGGAAAGTTAAAAACATAATTGTTTCTTTATTTTTTTTTTATTATTATTAGTGAAAGCCATGCACCTTTTGGTTGTTTTGATGGTACTTTTTTTTTTTATGGCTCTGTTAGATATTGATGTTCGATTTACACTTGTTATTTTAGTCTAAAGTGCACTGGAGTTTATGATATGTCGGGTGTTCTTAAGTTGTTGCATTTCTCTTGTTTTATATTGTTCCTGTTTTAAGACTTTGGTTTTGTAATGGTAAGAATTAATGAGACTAGAAAGATGGTTTGAATATCTGAGCAGTCAAGGACGAGGGTACGAGGATTTCCCATGGTGTGTGATGCTTACTATTTTTCTAGGATTTGTCTGTTCATTCTTTGTGCTTTTTGGTCATATTGTTTTAAATCTTCATAAGAAATAGCAAGAAATTTTAAGGTTGGACTTCCCTATGTTTAACCATGTTTGCTACTTAAAATACAACCCTGAATCGTTCAAAAAAGATAGGCTTTGTTAGCCTCTTTCAGATGGAATTTGTATATCCCAACCTGTGCTTCGGTTTGTATTTGATCTTTCTCTCTTGGTCTTCTCTATAGTGCCTCAAATTATTTTCTAAATCATTGCATATTTCTTGTTTCACTCGCTCCATTTATTCAGTATTCTTTATTTAATTTTGGTTGGACAATTTTAAGGTTTATTAGTTGAAATTCTTGTTCTGAACATATTATTTGGTTATTATGATACATCATGGATGTTCTCTCAGTTGGGGCAACACTTATTTGAGTTGTTTTCATCAATTTACTTCTATTCCGTTTCTGTTGATGTTCATTTCCACCTTCAGTGTGATTGGAGACAAGTAAATATGATTTCATATTGTCAATATTTAACTTCTATTTCTATGTTATGTTCTGTGAGTCAAGGTGTTGGATGTCCACAGTTCTTGTTTGTTTTATTCTTCTGCATTGCTTTTTGTCTCCTCTGTATGGAGTTTGCTTTAACTTTCTGTTATTGAACTTGATGTGTGTTATGATTAATCCAGAATTTTGATCATTCCCATCACTTAGCAACTATATTCTCTTCGGTTTTTTGTTTGAAATCTTAAGTAGTAGTTTGATTTGTTACTGTTGTTTTTCGAATGTGATTCTGCTGTTGGAGGTCACGTTTTAATTGAGTGATTCTAATATCTATGCTGGAGTGTGATATTGGAATCTAAAAATGTATTTGCTTCTTTGTGTTTTGTTTTTTCCTGATTGAAAGCAATGCGCGTCTGTAGTGTTGCCCTGTTGTTTTTATCATCTCTAGAGGGGTTGAACATTACTTGTTACAAGTATTTTA
This sequence comes from Scutellaria barbata, assembly GCA_028654395.1. Classification (NCBI taxonomy): domain Eukaryota; kingdom Viridiplantae; phylum Streptophyta; class Magnoliopsida; order Lamiales; family Lamiaceae; genus Scutellaria; species Scutellaria barbata. Next base: position 3,940,306 of record CM053645.1, on the reverse strand, counting down.
ATTATAATTTTTTCATTATTATTACTTTCCAAATTTGATTATTAGTTAGTTAAATGTAAATTACTGAAATTTAGCTATAGATTTTTGGAATGCATACATATTTGAACGAGGCAATGGTTAGTTGACACTTGAATCAGTTTCGGTTCCAAACTGAAATTGTAAATTGCATATATGTGGTTCAATTTTTGCTCGTCATATTTTAAATTAGGAATTGGCGGTTCCAAACTGCTGGTTAATTTGTTCTTTTAATATTTATATTAGAGTAGTGTTTTTGTGTACTCCGTGCACCATGCAACTAGGCGTGTGTGGATTGGATAGGATCTGGATCCAAAATTGAGGTTTAATACAAAATTGAACAAAAATTATGAATCTCACATATATTTGATACAATGTTGTAAAATACCGATATAGATTGTGAATTATTGATATATCATGAAATTTCAAGAATATTCAATATAGATTATCCATAGTTTTAATCTTTCAATATTTTCATTATATTTTTATTTTCAAAGTTGATTATAGAGATTTGAATGAAATTTGATTTTCGTAGTATAATGATCTAAATAATAGAAAAAATTGTCATTTTTCAACCTAACGACCTAAATTTTAGCATGGAAGGAAAGATAAACATACTAACACAAGAATAATGATGGATTGATAATATTTAACTTTCAATATCTTGTATTGTTATTAGTATAAATTTCACAACAAGACTTAATTTATAGATTATTTTCTCAATAATGGGTTTAATTTTACATTTTAAAAAATCTGAAAACCAATAATTTTTAAAATTTGAGATGGATATGTGTTCAGATTTTTATAATAATTTTAATTATTTTAAGATTTGTTTTTGTCAAAAGAAATTATAATTATTTTCTACATTTCTTTTGGAATTACTTTCGATATATCAAGTTTTTAAACGAAAATAAGTTTTTTAGTAAAAATTATTTTGGACATTGATGTAAATTTTCAAATTTATATCTTTAATTATATATAATTTTAGATGGTCTTTAATTAAAATAAAAAAATTAGATGTTATTGTTCTATCTATTTCAAATAATTTGTTTAATTTTTTTTTTTGGTAGATTCATATATTTTCTTATGATATGATTTTAAATTGAAATATTCAAAATTTATTAAGAGTAAAGACAAATTAGAAAAATAAACTAAAATTGTCTTATAGGTTGAGTTATCTTCTATAGGAGGTAGTGGGGCATTTTTTGCACAATATTTTCAGAGTTAAAGATATTCATAAAATTTTAAAATTATTGAGTATTTTCGTTTATAGTGCAAAGTTAATGGATATTTTTCTGATTTTCCAATTTAAAGTATATTTCATAGTTTTTTTTTTCTTATTTTTGACACATATGACAAGTGTGAGATAGAATGATCCATGTCAGCAATTTCAACTCGATTTTCATAAATGCCCACATTTCGTTATTTAATATCCTAAACTACTTGTTAAAATGGGTAATAATCCCCTACACTGAACTGGTAGACTATGCAAATATGAAAATCAAAAGAAAAATGATTCGTTTCCCATTTGGAGTTATTTTGAAGTTACTATGCATTAAATTTTGCACTCAATATCATCAAGAAATGGTCATGCTACTGTTCTCACGCACTCAACAGCTGTCAACCTCTCTTTCTTTTTATTTTAAAAATTTTTGATTATGGGACCATTTAAATAAATATAGGTATATTTTATAATGGTGATCTATGGGGACAAGGGAATTAGTTGGATGAAGTACTAATTTTAGAAATTCTTAATCAGAACTTCTCTAAGTTAAATAGAAATTAAATTTAAACATCCTCTTCAAAAAGAAAATTAAAGTCATTTTTGTTTAAAAAGGAGTTATATTGTTTTAATCAATGAATTAGTAGTGGATCCGTGTGATGCACTAGAATGTGAAAAATATGAATAATATAACTAAAATGTATGATATGTGTTAATATTTGCCAAAAAAAATGTAAGGAATCAAAGGTAATACATCCACCGGCCCACTCCCCCAAAAGTGGATCCTTGTCACTCCATTCATTTTGGAAGCTTTGGTTATTGGTTGTAGTGAATAGCCTTCCTGCCATTACATGAATATATATGTGAGGATATTTAAATTCTAGTTTTATGATATTGTGACAATATTTAAACTTAGTTTTGGTTTTTGGGGGAATATATTAAGAAATGTATAGAAGTATATATTTAAGTTATATATTTACATGCTAGAATTTAGATTCGTTCAAGTATTTATTATAAATTGGAATTTTAGTATTTGTATTTCAAAGTCAACTATTTTTACATTAAATTGGTAAATCCAAGCACTACCTTTGAATCTCGTGATATTCTAGTTTAAGATCTCAGTTAGAAATATGCAACATAAAAATGAACATTTACTTTAATACTTCAATCAAATCTTGTGTTCAGTCAAGAAACCCTCAAATACTTTTATGATAAATGAAAATGAACAAATAGTAGGATACATCACAACCTCAGAAAAAGGAGAAAAAACAGTGTGTATTTAATATTCATTAATTATGTCAAAACTTAAAGATATTTCTCAAAATTAAGAGTATAGCAGTTAAATGCAAACAGCTGCCAGACGGTTGAAACTAATGCAAGTAACCATCTAGAATAACAATAAATTCTCTATATTTTGAGATCAAAAAATTGCCAGAAATTTGAATTCCACCAAATGAATCCTGCTGGGCAAGTTTATCAGGCTCCTAAGTAGTATCATGTTGAGCAGAGGATGTGAATGAGGGATGACTTGACTAAGTTCGAAGTGATTTGGCACTGTTTACAAATGTAGCACTTTTATTGAAGTTGTCTTGCACAAGAATTCGAACAGCTTCTAAGCCATCTTGGAATGTGAAATCCAACTGGGAATATGAGAAAAGATCCTTGTAAGAATCTGAATCTAATCCCTGCTTTGACAACTAAATTGACACTTATAACTACACATGCAAGCGAGTTAAGTACCTCTTCACGTTCTTCTCTGTTGAATGGTCGGAGAACATAGTTTACAGGATCCATTTTCCCCGGGGGCCTTCCAATGCCTAACAGAATTCAATCGTTATTTAAACAACACTTCTTAAGATCAGCAAAGGAGTTATCTAAGCATGTGAAAATACCTATTCGTAAGCGAGGAAAATCCCGACTACCTTTCAAGTGATTTATAATACTTTTCATCCTGCAATAGCAGTTGATCCAGAACAATTATCAGTATACAACATATATAAACTAAGAAATACCAGTAAAATATATTGAAGATAGACATAAAAGGTATGAGTATATGAAAGTATTCCAGAAAAAGGATTTACAAACAGACATTTGCTAATAGCTAGTTGATATATTCCATAGCAAGCTGAAATCAATATTTTAGCAAAGAATGAACTTTCCAAAATAGATGATTAGATCAGTTACCCCCTCCATTCACTTTGAAGGATCAGCTGTCCAACATATATGAGTTAAATTAATACTCCATGAGCCAATTTTTAAATTTCCTGGTGTATGAAAATTTATACATCATTCAAAAATTGTTTTTGGTTTTATGAGAGAAAATCTTTGTAAAATTTAAATTCATAAGAAGTGATAATATATTTGTTTCTGTCACATTATATGCTGTAAGAAAGAATTCATTTTCTGTAAGTAACTTGGCAATTAGGAATTGATAAATTATTAGCTGAGATATCCAAGGAAGACAACATTTTAAAGAAGGATGAAGCAATCAAAATCTGGAGAAAAAATTTGGGGATCTTATGCAACACGGCATGCAGATGTTAGTTACTTGTGCATTGTTAATCAGAAAAACCACCAGAATCTAAAAGAAACCCTTAACCTACCCATTCCAGTATAATCATCGGTATTTGCTATATAATATTTCAGATATTGAATGTCACAGAGCAAGTTGTAGGAGATAATTTTCAACAAGTTGGTGTAAGGGGGTCACCAACAGAACAGACAAGAGTGGTTCTAGATCTCAATTTTCACCAATTCACATAAATTCTATGATTTTCAGAAATTGAATCCCAATTCAACTTAAAAACCAAGTTTTAAAAAACAAACAGAAGAATGTATTTTCTTAATAGCTAATAATGTTGCAATAAAAGGTTCCAGATGGTGATTCCTTCTCTAAAGTTACTGCATATTTCAGAATCAAACTAAACACTGTCCATAAACGAGGCAATATGTGCAATATGCAGTCTCATTCATGATGTGCACGATTTCCTTTTCAATACAGAATTGGAAAAGGGACTTAATACCCCATTTTCCATATAGTTTTACTTTTATGGATGATTAAGAAGAAAAGTAACCAGCTCAAGGATATGTTACCCATTATGTCCTCCATGTCCACCTTTAGGTAGTAATCTCAACTTCGCGAAAGGCAGATCCATGTCATCGAACATCTGCAACGAGAGAAATCATTATCCTAGTTGCAAAAGTGATACAAAGACAACATACAGTTGTAGATACTATACCACAAGTACTTGGTTCAGTGGGATCTTATAATATGAAACAATAGGGCCAACCTGCGAACAAGAAAAAAACAGCTCAAATATTCTAAATTTGATGAAGAAAGACTTTGAATAAATCTCATGTGGAGATGAGTGAACTTACTGACTCACCACTAGCATTCATGAACGTCTGAGGTTTAGCAAGCATAACAGGAACGTCTCCAATAAAACCTAATCACAAAAAGAGTTCATTACTGCATTGATCTATAGCTGAAATTCACGAAATTTTCAGAAACAAATTTCACTTTTTCTAGAACTAGAGAAGTATGCTGAAAATTTGCTGAAATTCTTGAGTCACCCAATTTATATGCTGAAGCCTTGCCTTACTTCAAAAATATTATTGTGCCAGTTGTGTTCTAGGTGGTGTACATGTATAGCAGGAATTTAGCTAGTTAACTATTTCCAGAAAATGACCCCATTGCACGTCATATCACTGCTATGCAATTCTTCCTAAACTAAAACCGAAAATTTTAGTCCCTCCAACGCAATTTTTTCATGAATTACATCATAAAAGTTTGAACAGAGTGAATCATAAAAATGACAGGAGAAAAGTGGGATAAACCTTTTCCAAAAGTAGATTTGAAGGAGACAGAACCCATAGAAATCCCCTCTGCTTCAGCTATATAATCAATCAACTCAAAGCCAACCTGTTAAGAACATCGAACAACACAATAACCTCAATCAACAAAACTATTCTTCGATTGATTTCCAGGTACAAATACAAAGTAAATCTTTTCAGATTTCGCGGGGTCACATTGTGGCGAGTGCCGCTGTAACGTTTTCCGGGGTTGCCGAGGCCGACGAGAAGCCAGGGTTTCTGCGGTTGTTCTGCCTCCGAGGAAATTGAAGCCATTGCTTTGATTCTGGGGCTTCTGAATAGGCTAATTTTTCCTGTGTGCAGCCAGTGCCAGGATGAAATGGAGAATGAGGATTCTGAAAAGAGGCGGCGCCGCCCAAAAGCAGCCGCCGCCGATGAAGAACGAGGGAATAATGCAGTGGATATATTATACATTACGATTACGTCATGCGTATTGGTATGGTATGGATTACAAACATAAATATATAGGAATTAAAAAAAAAAAAAAAATTCATATGATTTTTTTGCTTATTAGGGCAAAAAATATCTCGCCGTTGCCGGGGATCGAACCCGGGTCACCCGCGTGACAGGCGGGAATACTTACCACTATACTACAACGACTTAATTGAAATTCCGACGTTCAAATCTTTATATAACGTATATAATATGTGATTTCTTTTAAATTTGAAATTACTTTCATGGATTGCTCTTACGTATTAAGGATTTGATTTTGAGAGAATATATTCTTTCATCTTTTCCTCTAATTCTTTCTGCAATGTATCGGTTAACTTCTAGGGAGTATTTAAGTTTTTTTAAATTTTTTTTAAAGAAAGAGACTAAGCACAAATATTGTGTAGGAAGTGTATGGACTATAGAAATAGTTGGTAGCTTTGAAAGTACAAGTAATTGCGTACTAAAATTAGAAGAGTGTTTGTATTAAAAAAAATAAAGCACTTTATTTGCCACTATAAGCTCCAATGTTTTTATAAAGCCTAAAAACAAAACTTTGCAACATTTTGCTATATTGTTTAAATTATCAATCTAGTCACAACTCGACTCATTAGGTATACTCTTGGCCAAATTTGTCAGAATAGTCTAAATTAATTGAGATGGTCTCAATTAGATCCTTGAGATGGTCTCAAACTCAAATGTTAATAGTTGCATCCCACAACCTAAGCATGCCATTACGTCCCCCGGTACATATCCTCTTCCTTTCAAGATCAGAAGCTGCACATCTAACCTAAAAGCCATCAAGAAAATAGCCAAACTAATCAGGTGATCTTGTACCAAAATTGTGACACAATGTGATGTGAGTGATTGAAAGTCATCTATCAGCTGTAGTTGGTCAAGAACATACACCAATATCATTACACATGAAGTGGTAATTCCAATGTCATTAATCAAAAAATATTTTACTGTATATTAGACCATAAATAAAGAGCTTAAAAAGAAATACCATTGCAACTGCCTTTTGAGGAGTTCTGTAAAGTTGCCACCCGGCCATCTTTGAACCCACTGTAGAGAGCCCACCAAGTCTCTCTTGAGGCCGATGAAAGAGGGACATCGAGTTATCAGATGCCCCTATTCCTAACCAGTGTTCTCCCGCATTTATTGACAATATGGAACCATTATGACTAGTCACATTCTTGATACATCTTATAGTGCCTACAAATATAAAAACCAGAGTTTTATTCACAGAAATTTCCACTTCAAACATCAAAATTATAGCATGCAAAGAAAATAATTCAGAATCATCAGGTGCATCAGAATACAGGTACCTTCTCTCTCTCTCTATGTCCTCTAAACCTTTTCCATTATATTGATCCAGTCAAAAAAACATGTATCATCCAGGAGCAAAGATTTCACTTGAGTTCACGAGACGAATCACAAATAATTTTTACAAGTTAAAGACACAACAAGGTATTGTATTCTGCCAAAGTGGTGTGCTTGCAATTTATTTCTAATGGACATCATGTCCTCTGATTCTTGATATCTTCCCCATCATACTGAAAATAACATATCCTATTGTAGTCTTTAATATAAGAATTTATGAATCGAAGAAGAGGTAATCAGGCAGTAATAATCAAATTTAATCACCATCCACAAGTATTATTTAACAGCTAAGTACATGAATATAAGAAGCTACTTATATAGGTGGATCCAATGGCAAGTATGGTGGTTCCATATCTACATCTCATTTTAATGAAATATCATTATCAAAATACTTAACCATTACTTATTTTCAAACATGAGTCCATAGAAAAATCTGAGTTCAACTTACCATCATCATTTTCCCAAAATCGAAGAAGTCCATCACTTGATCCTGAATAATGAACAAAGAAATTTTAGAAAAAGTTCTGAAACTTAACTCACCACAAACTCGACACTGAACTCAGAGAACACTGCCAGTTGCAGCTTGCAAGGACGAATGAATTTGACCTGTAATAATTCCTTTATCTGCAACTGAGTATTCCACACACATAACTGGACCATCATGGCAAGCCAGAACAGCATCACATGTTCCTTGAGAGACAGACCACACACGAGCAGTCCAATCATCACTACCTGTTATTACAGTGTCTCCGACCATTCTTATGGACCTGTGTCCAACGTGTGTTTCAGTCACCACAACTATGAGATGCAACAATATAATGAGTTTTAAAATAACCATGAGTCACCTGATCCATTTAGAATGCCCTACCAGCTTGTGCATCTGCCTTCCAGCCCGAATGTCCCATATGTTTGCAACACTTAGACAAGGATGTGTAAAGAAGTCAGAATTTAAGGAGATGAAGCCAGATATAACACAATCTATCAGTATTGTAGCAGATGCCATCCTAAGTGACCTCTGTTCAAATGCATATATCAAAAGTCTAGAGAAGAAAAGTGACGTACGCATCTCTGCCTCCAGCAGCTAAGATCCCTGTGGAGTCGTCATATTCCATGCAGAGAATTGCACTTGAACAATGCGCTACAGTAGCAACACATGTGTCTGTCCTCACATCCCACATCTTCACAGTTCCATCATGCGCAGCTGAGAGGACACGCTCACCTGAGAGTATGCATACAATGCTGACCTAAAACGCAGCATAACAAGCATAATCCAAACATGCCTTCAGCAAGATATCAAAAGCAACCAACATGTCTCAGTTAGGTGTTAATAACACTTTAACAACGTCCAATCAAACCTGGGCATCATGTCCTTTGAGTCCTTCTAGAAGCTTAGTTGCCTGCTTATCCCACACAAGAACAAACTGGTCATCTGATCCTGAGACCACTTTCCTTCTATCAGAGCTTATAGCTCTCACAGTTCTTCAGAGAGGAAACATGATGTAAAAATAAATGATTAGATCAGCCTTCAAATGATTCATATTCCAATGAAAGAAACTTGTAACCAAAGTTAGTACAATGCCTCTCATGCACGTTGTTGAATCTAACATGAATGTGAAAGGCCAACTATCCCACCCCATAACCCAGAACACACATACAAAGTACATGCAGATGACACAGACACACACTGAGGAGAGATAGGCCTGCTGAATGATACCCAGAGTGACCCTTCAAAGTTGCCCTAAGTTCTGAACCACGAAGATTGGGATCCCATATCTTGACCTGAAAATTTTAAAAGTTCGTAAAATAGTTAGATCCACAGAAAAGAAGACTACAATGCTAATTTCAGAATTCTACAATATGTCAATATGGTCCTCCAGTCCATAAACATATATAGAGTTCTGAATAGAAGCTTTTGGCTCTAAAATAGGAAATTTTTACAGGGTGATAAAAAAGAAAGAAAGAAAGAAGCAAGAAAGGAGTAGCAACATGCCATCTTTTAATGGTTACAAAACAATAGTGGTGACTATTTTTAATATCTACTACGAACTCTTACTGTGCAGTCCGTGCTTCCACTGATAAAGAATCCTGCATCTTCGCGATCACCAACTAGATCCCAAACTTCTTTTTTTGTAACACAGTGTAAAGTTGTGACTGCTCCACTATGACCTCTTAGCATGCGAATGTTGGTTTGGACCTTTTTCTGCCCCACTCCTAACACATCTTTCACAGATCCGTTCACTTTGGAAGCTGAATCAGAAAAGGTGCATCATGGTCTCAGAACATTTATTTTACATTCCATTCTGAACAAGGTATCATGTACAGAAGTTGCCAGTTTAAGATGTCCACTTACAGGAACGAGTAAAAGAGATAGCTCTATCCCGGCTAAACATGCTTTGTACCCAGCTCCTTCCAACACCTGTTGCCTCAGAAGATTGCTGAGTGTTATTGGCAGAATCTTGTGGATTTGGAGAAGGCAATCCATACGAAGATACAAACTGGGGTTTTCCTGCATAGACTCCCCAATACCCAATGCAAGTTTGCCGTATATGCGACAGAAACCCTCTGAGATTTATCTGAAGAACATTTAGAATAGTATAAGAGTTTAAGTGTGAAGTACATCTAGACCAAAATATTGTAAACTTGCATGTTAATTTGTCTGCTTCAAAGGAAGCCTTGAAGAATGTTCATTCTATATCAAAACTGTCGCATGAAATCGGGGATAAGGTTATATTCATATGTACAATGTTACAGGTCACAACAAGATTCAAAGGGTTATAGATCGTGGGTAGCAACTGTTAAGAACTTGCATAGTTCTAGAGATAATTTCACTTTGCAGAGATAATCTTGTATAGCTGCAAAGATGAATACTTTGTCTACTCTTCTTGATGACTATATTAGGACACTTTCTACTTATTCTTTCATAAACTATTTAACATTTAATCACCCTATATGGTACCAGAGCCATATAAGTTGACTGAGAATTGCTGTTTCTGGTCTACACCATTATAACCAGTCTGCCCAAACTTTGTCAACAAATTCTGTTTGGATAGTACTGGTCTAGGAAAAGAATTGTTCCATTTCCTACAAAAATTATGCAGTACCTCAGCTCCCATTATTATTTTTTTTTCAGTCCTTTTTCAAGACAAATCTTCTTTACATGCTTAATGCTACTTCTGAAATTACTTCAAACGCTAATACACATGGATGTGAGAGAAATGAGGATTGAAAGACTTAGGGTATGTGTGATGTTCATTGTTCACAAAACCTCAAATAAATGTGATGCATAATGAAAGATTCATGATAAGCAGGCAAAAGATATATATATATATATATATATATATATATATATATATATATCAGTAGAAGAAACAATAAGCTTGGAGAATAGACCAACTGTGCAACTGCCAATACTGCTGAGGTGCTCTCTCAGACAGGGATCAAACGGAGCAACTTTTCAACTTCTTGATACCCATTACCAACTACTGCTCTTGTACATGCACAGGTACAAATAGGTAGTGCATTTTCTGTTACATCCCTTTTACAGCAGCATGGATAATTGATTCAGGTGCATCTAATCATATGACCAGTTCTCCCAATTACAGATGGTAGAGTCTCATCTAGTGCAGGGAAAGGGTTAATTCCACTTTCTGAAGTAATTGAACTACTACCTTACTCTGAAGTATAACCCACTCTGAATGCAATTTCAGGTATATAAAGCCCATCACTGTCTTCTATACTTGGCTCAGTTTTTTACTTATTTCACATGTTATAGTCAATAGTCTTTACAGACATCCACCAGTCATGAACAATCTCATCTCATGACAGAAGCTTTTCAAGTATTATCATTTTCTACACATAAAAACTGTTCAACAAATTGCAGATCAATTTGAAACAGAGACAAAAAATTCACAGGGTTTTAAGCCACGAGAATAGGGAATTGGATAGACAACATGATAATATAATTTTGCAGTAGATTAAAAAATTATCTAGTCTTAAGGATGTAGCTCTTGCAAGATTATGGAAAAACTTAATGTCAAGGCATCAACATCTTAACCATAGTGCAGACAAAAAAGGCCATTCAGCAAAGGCATACACTTAAACTTACAATGTGCTTATACCCAATGTTGTTCTTCCCTGCGATCGTTTCAATCACGTACCATGCATCACTGTCAGGAAGTCCCAATCCAGCCTGAAAGACAGGAAGAGAGGAGAATTTTCCAAACAAGGGAGTTAAAAAAAATTCAAGTGAGGAAAAGAGCAAGGAGGAACATCACATACAAGATGTACCATATGTATTCCTACAACGATAAGTTGTGTTGTCACCAATGTTGAATAATTGGTTGACCTGCCATAAGAAAAGCGTAAAAAGAGCTGAGAAGTACAGGTCTTTTACATTCAAATTTTCTTTCTGGACTTATTTTCTGATTGGAATTGGACAGGTTATATCTCTCTAAAATAGAGGATTTAATATCACTGGGTAGCTGATAAATAGTAGTTGTAGGATAACCTATTATTTCCTAAATAGTATGTTATCTCCTAGTTGATAGCTTTATATAAGTGATTTGATAGCTTTCCTTATTATTTTGAAAAGATAAGGACAATACTTAGAACAAATTTCAAATAAAAAACCACTTGATGAAGCACTCGTGATATTAAAACTATAACAACTACCATAATCTAAAAAAAGAAAAAGGACTCAAAACAGAAATATAGCTAGTGATCTGGCTTGTAATTTAAAAGGAACAACTAAAGAGTTTATAAAACAGATTATAGATAGAATAAGTTCTTACTGGCTAGAGAAGCGATCAAGCAGATAATCGAAGTATCCTTCCCAAAAGCTGCAATTTATCACAAACAATATGATAAGGAATGAGAAACACATATACACAACACATGGATTCTTTAATTAGCATAAAATGCTTTCACTCCATTAGTTTTCTTTATTTGGAGTCAGAAAATCGGCAGGTTTGAACATTTGTTATAATTCCAACTAATCCCGTGTTATCAGTGAATGAAATTGAGTACCTTCAAACTATTAATCACAAAGAAAAACTTCAATTTACTTACCCGCCAAGGAACATGACAAGCATTAGTTAAGGTTGAAGAGTGACATATTATAGGGTTCAATAGCTTATGCAGATATCTTTGTCAGTTTTCTAAATGCTCTGAAGTCTGGTAGCTCATAAATATCATTACAAGGATTAATCGTCTTAAGAACATGAAGTTCTTATACAGGTGAATTCTTTCTTCCATTAGTATGTACATTATTGATTTGTGTAATTGTAATTGAACCCTGAAAATGTCAGTTTTTGAAAGCATGGGTATCAGTATTTGTGCGTTTGAGGTAGACCTTCATGTCTCTATTATTATATTCACAAAAGAGTACATATAAGTTCGGCACAGGCTGGAACATGATTTCAGAATGTGAATTATCGCCAGAATAAAGGAACATTTCTTAGCATGCATACCATAGCATATATATGAGAGGTTTTCAGTTCCTTGGCTTTCATGATTGTTTCATATGGCAGTACATGATTCTCTAGGCTATTCGGTATGTTGATTATCACCAGAATGAAGGCACATTTTTTTAGCATGCATATCATAGCATATGTATGAGTTGTTTTCTTGTAAATTTATCTAATTCAACTGTAGAATATGTCATCTATTAAGTTACTTTATGTATTTTGTTGGATAAATTTTTCCAAAGAACTTCTGGGATATGTTGTTGTGGTGGTATGTTGGGTATGGATAATCCAAGGTTCTTAGACATGCCAACACAATGGGCAGTTCCATGTTCCAGAGCTTCAGTAGATAATGGTGCTGACATCCCACTACAAGTGTATGGGGACCCTACCGAAATATTAAACTTTTTTCTTTCTGACTTGTATAGGCAATGATGGCTGCTCCTGCTTGCCATGGACAAATTGATAGCATCCAACTAAAATTTCTAAGAATCAGTAATCAACAAGCTCTACAGAATATAACTAGAACTAGTCTCCCCTCAATAAACAGTTAAGATTTAATAAACTATCAAGATGAAGATGGATTAATGTAGTAAATCAAGTGATAGAACAGATAGTGTGAAAATCGGTACTGAAAATTAGATTGAATACTGAAGAAGAATATAAAGGAACATATGTGTACCGTAACTCCTCCCAGATGGGGAGAGATTGAAGATGTCGCTGAACATAATCTGAGACATTGTTTACGTCCATTTTGTGCATTTCAGCAGACACTTCAAGAGCATCTCTAATAGTTTCCATGTCATTCCGAGCAATAGCAAGGCTGATGGCTGTTTTTAGCTATTAATATACAAAAAGAAAAAAAAAAATTACCTTCAGGATATAAAGATGCTATTCAAGTCGAGCTATATAATATTAAAAAAAAAACGACATTAGAGTTGCTGGCGAACTTTTTTTTTTTTTTTTTTTGGGGTATGAAATGTAAACAAGCTATTTTCAGGTTATAAATAGCAAGAATCTAATTGTTCGTCTGTCAGCATGAGAAATAAGCAAGAGTCTGCAAGATTGATGGTTGTTTTTAGCTATTATCACCTAAACAAATTACTTTCAGTCTCAACCCAAGCAATATAATATTTGAAATTAAATATGATACCAGAGTTGTTGGTGTAAGGGTATTGTGTTTTCTTTTTTCTTTAATTAATATAGAAGCTAATTTGTACATTGGGCTCATTTTAAAAGCAGTTTATATTTGGATACTTTCCAGGCTAACATAATGTGTTCAAGGTCATTGAGTTAATGGAATCACACCTCTTTCTCCAAAAAAAATGAAGAGTGCCACTGGACCAGATTCTGGTCCTTGTTAATAGACATGATTTCTAGAATAACTCTCAGGTAATGATCTACAGAAAAATTGCAACTTCCTTCAGAAATCAGCACATGAAAATAGAGGTTGAGTACGTCTTAACAGTTACATTTTTCATTGATATCCCTTTTTCGCTCTATTTTGTTTATTTTTTATTTTCAGAAAGTGGCCATTAGCATCCAAAGGCCACATTCTCCTGCTTATAATACAACAAGAGAGAGCCTCAATGTGATTCCTGTAACAAGGAACCTCCTGAGGTTTTCTACCCTGTCAACTGTGTTATTTCTGCACAGCAAAGACGCGAAATTCATCTGTAATTAAATAAACTTCCAAGGACCAACTTGAGCACTTCTGACTTTTTATTCCAGCGTTGTGGAACATACAAACAAAATTCTTGGTTTTAAAGGGGAAAAAAAAAAATAATAATACCAATGAAAACAGCTTTCCTGAAGTCGATTGCCTAAAGATATTCTGGAGACATCTTCCATGCGGAATATAAAGAAGCAAACAAATAAAGAATCTAAGTGTTCACTTCAATTATGGTGTGAGGAATATGAAAATCCCTCACACCATAACATATAAAGAAGCAAACGAATTAAATATGTTGACTTCAAGTAAGACAAGACTATTGATACTAGAAATCATGATCATGCTTTAGAAAATGTAAGCTTAACAAACCAGTTCTTTTACTGCAATAAAATGCTCTTCTGTCAATTGACAGCTCCATCCCTATGAAGGTCAAAAAAGCAACAAAATTAATATACCAACATGAGGGCATGCATTAAGTGGACTTCTGAAATAGAGCTTACTGAATAAATGTGCTCTCTTATACATTCAACAAATCCACTACCGGCAATTCCCTCAGCATCAGTCTCCATCAAAGCTGATACAGTAATATGCTAGTAAATTACTCATGCCTTGGAATTTGGATTCCAAAGAACAAAGGATGAAGCTAATGCTACTTTAAGGTGAGGTGATAAATTTAGATCCAGTAACAAGTTCTTACCAAGAATGGTTCCATACTCAAATGATGAAAGAGGTTCATCTGTTGTTTCTAATTCCAAAAGCCGTAGCCACAAACGCTGCCAAATATTTAGAAATTTACAGGTCTTTTTCAGTAGATAACAAATAGAACAAGATATTCTTCTTCTGAGGAGTGAGGATGAATTTCTTTCATCCCCAACTAAAGGCAAATATCAATGATTAAAGAACATAATTTAGCTTTTTGACAAACGAAAATTATACGATGAATCATACAGGAAATTATTGCCAAGATAAAGCATGCAGCAAAAATAACTGTAAATATTGTCTTCTGCGTAAAAATCAGCTTAATGATTGAATGACTTATGAAGATAACTGTGAATTTTCAAAGTGCAGCCAAATAGCAGAAACTGAATAAAACTACAGACAAGAAACTCTACTCAACAGATATCTCCAATCAGAAGTTAAGGTTACTTTTAGTCTCTTGTACAGATTGTTCTTCCTTAAAAACATAAATATCCATTAGGTTTAGTTACACTTTATCCCTGAACTATGAGATGTCTCATTCAACTCCCAAACTAAAAAGTATAACACTTACCCTGATGGACTATACTTTGGACAAAGATTACCATTATGTGTATCTATATAGTTCCTCAAATGGTCTTTTCATTTTAGACCCTTATTGAACTTCAAATTTCTCTTAACAATAATTTTTTAAGAAGGAATATATCTAAATCTACACTGCTGGAGATACACATAACAACTTTATTCAAAATAGTCTAAAGCTCACATAAATTAAATAGTCAATGTATACATGTTTTTATTTATTAATGAATTTCTTAAACTTATTAAATAGTTTCTTTTAAAACTTGATTGCTGTGGTTATTATTTAATTTTTCCTACTTTAATCAGAATACTTGTTTTATTAAGAAAAGTCGAGTGCAAAATGCTAAAAATACTTTGTAAACTCTATAAGTGTGTGTGTGTGTGTGATGGTGTGAGGGCAATTTCATCCCAACAGTTAGCTCAGGGGAAGTGTCACATTTGTTGGTTTGGAAGGGCTAGAGATATGATGTATCACATAGTTTGTGGGGGGGGGGGGGGGGGGTATGTTTATCATGTAATCGTGTAGCTTCAATACTAAGAGCATATACACGTCCATATTCATGGAGCATGTAATCCGCATCAAGAACGTGCGAGAGACAATCCAATTTATCTGAACTGTAAATTTAATACAGAATCTGCACTCAAAATCAAACCCATTGAAGAAGATGGATAATCATCAATCTAGATGACCAAAAAAAGACCCAACAAGCACCAAGTTCTTAATCAAATATTTAAGAAAGTTCTAAGTGTACATTATAAATGAATAGCAAATAAATGAAGATGCTACCAATCCAAAATCAGCAAAACAGGAGTTCAAGTTCAAAGGCAAAGATAATCAAAAGAATTCTGATACAGCTAAGAGAACAGACCTGCAACTTCACTTTAATATCCAAAACCATGCGCTCTCTTTCAGCCTGTAAGAAATAGATATTCATCCAATTAAGGTAACTATATAAGATGAGTTGGCAAATAATACGAATTACCATGATATGATACTCACAGCTCTTTCCCTTGGGCTCAAGCTTTCGGACATGGAATCTATACCAGGAAGAACTGAAGTTGAACTACATAAAGAGAAATACAGAAAATTTAAGGTTTCAAGACACAAGATAATAAGGCTTTTAGGAATCTTTATTTGCAAGAATTGAAGTTGAACTACATGAAGAAAATTAAAGAAAATTTATGGTTTCAAGACACAAGAAAATAAGGTTTTCAGACTTGGCATCTATATCTACAAGAACTGAAGTTGAACTTGCAATTGCCTTCCAGAGTTTTAAGGCTATTCACACAACAGATTTAGTTAGGAATTGGGCTTATGCCTTTTAATAGTTTTGTTTCTTATCAAAATACTGAAGCCGAACTATAAAGAAAGATAAAGAAAATTTATGGCTTCAAGCAGCAAGAAAATCAATCTAGATGAAGCATAGAGGTCCATATTCATTTCTTGTAAACTGCACCTCATATTATTCTTTCCGGAATACTCCAGAGCACCTGTTGCTGCAGTGAGAATCTGCTTCCTCTTTTCTTCCTGCTCCTTTGTTCTAATATTTAGAGGAAATCTGTCATAACAATATATGACATCCAATCCTACCAGTAAAGAGGAAATTGGATTGGTACCAAAGCCAGCTTCTAGTGTCTCAAGGACCTTTAGCATCTATACATGTTTAATCAGGCGGCATCCAGTTCAAAGTATTGAGGTTACCTGGCGTCTCCACATCAGGATAAGAAATAGTAATGATCTCAGGCTCTTCAGAAAGTGAGGGAAGAATTGATAGAGGATTTTGTCCCCTGCCACAAGCATCTTGTAACTTATCAAGAAGATTGTTTCCGCTCTCTTCAGAACCAAGACCTCTCTCCAGATAATCTAAGAATCCCTGGGATTCTAAAAACTGGCTTATCTGTTAAAGTTGTACATCAAATATTAAAAACCAGCCTTCTTATTCTATCCAAATCAAAAAGAAATATAGAACTTATTGTTTTGAAACAAATGGGAAGTTGATGAATAGCAGATCAAAAATAACTGAGTCAATTGAAACAGATAAGAAACAAACCATTGGATCTGGAGGTTGGTTGGTTGACCGAGAACGCTTCTTCAGAAACGCCTGGTTGTTGAAGACATTAGTTGCATTATTTTCCTGATAGAAAGGAGGAAAAACACTAAGTTGCTCGATTCATAACCATGTTGACTGTTTAATCAATCATTTGGTTTCTAAGAATAACAAGGTAAAAGCTTCATACTATAAAATTGCGATAGCCACCTAAGATTGATGCAAAGAATTTTAGGAATATTATCCTGCAAAATGTAGAAAAAGACTAATTAGGAGTATACAATGAAATCTTTTTCTGCATCCTACTCTGCTCTGACACAACAGATGAATGACTGCACGAGTAAATTAAAAAAAATAAGAAGCTCATAAAACAGCGCATAAATCAAAATATATTTATACAAAGATCATCAATCCATCTTGTCTCTATTTCAGTTATAAGTGCTAGTATTCTCGATCAATACATCTTATGATATGGACTCCAATTATGGGCTCAAGCATTATCCATGTTTTGACTAAATGGAACAGGAATTACATATTGCACTCATTGTACAATGTGGAACAACTTCAAGGACATATTCTCAAGTATATAAGCAGTATTAGGAAAGAGAGCACAATAACATTCTCACTTAATTTATGTAAAGTGCAATCAGAACAGATTAAATGGAATGAGAAGAGTGAAGCATCAAATACTCCTAAGGTTGTGTAAAGTGCAGGGCTAATTTGAAGAATAACTTCATGTAAAAACTGTTAAGTAATCATCAAATTAGATCCAACTGACACCATGATGCATTTCACATAGCAGTGATAGCACTAGGTACCAATGATAATAAAGAGTAAGAGATTTGAAAAAGAAAAGGCAGCTAAAATATCTCACTGATTAACAAATGTGGACCGCCCAGCAGATAAAATCATTTAAGCCCAGAAAAAGGACTAGCTAACTATCTCATTTCGGATAGAACAACAAAATTTCAGCTTAACATTATTATAGGTCGAAGTCACCCTAAAGGTTTCATATTCAAAGCCAGAATTTTCAAAATCTTCCAGTAAAAAGGTAATTGGGGGGGGGGGGGGGGTTGACTCATAGTGTACAGTAGCAAAAGACAGGAACTAATCTAAATTCAATTGCTTCGTAGAAGTTTGCACTAGCCACCAAGAATCACCTAAGTTGGAGATCATTATACTCTTTCCATGTCCTGCTGCCATCTCTAGGATATTGCTCCACGAAACGACCACCCTTCATGTGGTCTATGCCATAAACATTTGGATGCAATAATTTCATCATCTCACCATGCAAAGAACTATACTCTGGTTCTGGTATCGGAGGAATTTCCTCTGATGTGGTGATGAGATTATGCTCAAGATCGACCACAACTACCTGCAACAAAAGGGATAAGAACTTCTATTACAGACAAGTAATTAAACTAGAGGTCATACAACTATATGCAATCACACCATTGCTTCAACAAGACTTAAGAAAATTGAAGAAACCAATAAATTTTCCAGAACCAGTGCAGACACCAAAATTTTCAGCTGCAAAATGTCATATCCATTTTACATACAGCATAAATAAATTAACATTAGCCATTTGAAGTTATAACCAGAACATTTATGGCACTAATTATAAAGGGAACAAGATTGTAAGGCCCATCCATGACTAGCCCCCCCCCCCCCCAAAGGAAAAAAAGAACTAGAGCCATTTTTAGGTCAAAAACAAGTTCAAATTTGAAGATACTAAGAAAAGAAAGAAACGAATGTAAAATATAGTATTTTATATGTTAATCCAAGAAATAACTTACACCATCCATGACCAGCCCAAAAGTATCAACACCTGAATGAAGGCCCATCATATAGGGTGTGGGAGCATCAATATAGTCAACTCCACTGAAAAATAGCAATGGAATGTAGACATGCTTCAGCACAAAAAACATAAAAAATATCAGAAAATGCCCTTGAACTATTTGAAGAATAATGGTTGATGTATTTAGAAGTCATTGTATCTCATGCATAAAATTAACGCTTCACAAAAGCCAAGGTCATAAAGAACGATATACCTGCCATCGAAATGGGTATATTAAATGGCATATGGCCTCTGATACAAGAGTTAAAAGAGAATACCTGCAAAAATGATGTTAAGACTAAGTTAAAGACATGGAACAACAAAGTTATAAGAATAACTGCATCCACCTTCCACGGTGTCTATACATCTTCATTTAGAAAAAGTAGCTCAATAGCCGAGAACTAAATCCTACCTAAGCAAAAACTTTGAAAAAGAATCCCTTAAAATTGCAGCAATAGTCCGTGAAGAAATCTTGCGACATCAATAAATCATTAAAGTGTACATTCGAGTTAACACTTCAATTACATGAGCTTTTATACACTTCAGGAACACATTGCTCTTTTTCATGTGAATTTTCATGTGCTGTTTATAGACCATGAAGTTCGTGGGAGATAAGCAGTGAAAATAGAAAATCAAGAGAAAAGTACAATATATTTTTCTAGTGTAGACAAAAGTGTGCTGCTCTTTTGGTATGATATTTAGTTTACAGCTGGGCTAGGTGGTCTATCACTCATCCACCTCTCGCTAGTAAACTCTCTCAATTAACATTTTTTCTTTCTTTGAACTCTCCAATACTATGATTGAGTTCAATGTGTACATCAATAGGCCTGCTTCCAAACATAAGGACATCCTTGAGTAGGTTCAAACCCTGTGTGGTCAGATTTCCACTGAAATAATGTAGAGGTTTGTCCTGGGGCTTGTACCCTATTTGGCTCTCTCCCTCAGGTGTTTGCCACTCGGGCACATCCCTCAATTTACATCAAATCTGACTGAGGGGCCTACGGTCGGATGGGGGGAGTTCTATTCATCTCTTTCTAATAAAAGTATAGACTTCCTTTCAGTCATCACAATCCCTTCCCTTGATATTTCTATCTCCATCCCAAGGTAATATTCGAGTCTCCCAAGGTCCATAATTTCAAATTTTGTGGCTAGTACCTTCTTTAATCAGTGTGTTTCCCTTTCATCCACTTCCAATAATAATGATATCATCCACATAGACAATTGGAATCATGACCACTCCTTCATTGGTATACCAATAGAACATTGTGTGATCTTCCTGACCTTGTGAGTATTCTGCCTAGCATAAAGCCCTGGTGAAACACTCAGACCATGCACTCGATGATAGTCCATAGGTAGATTTCAGTAGTCTGCAAACTTTGCTTCCCTCATAAGCACCATAAAATTCTCGAGCAAATTCCAAGTATACTTTATCCTCAAGTTCTTCATTTAGGAAAGCATTCTTCACGTCCATTTGATATAAGGGTCCACCTCTCATTGCTGCAAGAGATAAAAAAAAATGTCACCTTGTTTATTTTGCAACTAGAACGAACGTCCCAATGAAATCGATGCCATATGTCTGAGTATATCCCTTTGCAACCATTTATGCATTGAATATATATACAATCCCATATGTATTATGCTTGATAGTAAATATCAATTTACATTGTGGTTTCAATCCGACAGGTAGAGTTCTGTTATATCCCATGTCTTGTACTTCTCTAGTGCACCCATTTCGTCCGAAACTACATTTTTCCAAATTGGACGCTTAGAAGATGAATTTATATTCCTTGGTAAGCTTGCTTCGTCTAACTTTGAAATGAAAGCTCTGTAAGGTTGTGACAAAGCTTGTAGGATACAAATCTTTCTATGGGATAAAGAATGAAAGACCGAGCACCCTTTTGTAGGGTAATAGGCAAATTATCCACATCAATGTCATAAGTGCCCAAACTCTCTGCCTCTCTCATCAGAATGTATTGTGGCCTAAGTTGGATCATCATTTTGCTGTGTTTGGTCCTGTGACAATTCAGACTCATGTGGTGCCAACAACAATGACTCATCTTGCAGAGGATGAAGATTTGAGCTTTGGGTTGGATTCCAACAAGTGCTGAAACAATTGGGATTGGGTTGTTCTTGAGCTGAACAGTACAATGTTCTTCAGCAAACACAAAGTTCAGGGTTGTTCGTAAATGTGATATGTTCCCTCCAAGAAGTAGCATGTGTTGGTGACAAAGGTGATTGAGAGGTTCTTATCTGATTTTAAGACAACACGAGGAACTCTGTTTGGATTCAATATAGTTTCCCAATATTGAGCTTTACTTAAATTTCCCTGAAGTGGTGGTGGTGGCGGCAGGCGTAGAGGGCAGTGTTGTGGAAGAAGTCATTCTCACCTATCACACATAACATTCTGAAAAGAATCTGAGGTATATATAATGTAGAATTGGCAGTGGAAGATTGATTCTAACAATTATAGGAAATCTTTAGTAAAATTCCACAAGTTGCAAATTATTTAACGTGCCAAAGGCCAAAATAATTACTTGTCAGAACGGAGCAAGATCCTTCTTTCAAGCAACACGGAAGTGAATAGTTTGATGAGATTATCAACATCTAAACACTGGACTAAAGGCTGGAAGGATATCTGACATGAAATGAAATTAAAAGATGATAAGCCACTGAAAAATATAGTAATAAACAATAAACATACTGATCAGGACAAAACCTGATCGGAAAGGGCAATAGTTGACATACATCAGCATGAGGAAGACCATCCTTAGGTGGAACCTCTATTGAAAGCAGGCTATCCTTGATCGCAAAGAAGACTTTTTCCTTTCCAGGAGTAGGCAAAGGCACATTGGATACTAAAGAAGCAATAGTTTCCCACAGTGGATTGCTGAAAAAGTATTGAAGCTTAGCAGACACATTATATGGCCTCTTCATACAATAGTAACAAACTTTCAAAACCTTATGAAAAGAAAATGAAAGAGATGTAACATGATTCCTATTTAGATGTCCACAATGCAACACCGAAGTCACTATTTATACGTTCTTGTTATGTTACACTTGATGCTATATTGATTCTATGTAGATTGCCAAAATATTTTCACCCTTTCCCATCATTACTACTAATTCAAGCACAAAAGGACGATGGTTGGAAATGAGTTTTCTTGGCATAAACATTCATTATATTAAAAGAAAAGAAATAGATGATTCAGAGGCTGTGAAATTTCTGCACCTTTCATCCACCACACCATTGCAATCATCATCCAATTCAAACTATCCTCCTTACTTAGGAAGTTATATTTCCAGAGAACAAAGCCAGTTCAAGAAGCATTATACTTCTGAACTGGTACATACCTTTTCCAGGAAGGTAGTTGATCACATTTTCAAGCAGATGAGTTTAAATATATTTCAGACACAATGAAGATAAGTTTCTGCATAGGGAAACCCCTGCATAAGATATGATTGTAGTCTGAATATACTTTTCCTTGTCCATTTATCTTTTCCTTTAGTAACCGAGGAAAAAAGTGTCAAAAAAAGTGCATGGTTGAGTTCTTGTCAAGCTTATTAACAATTGATTGTGATATGTCTGTCAATATGGATTTTGGGGAAGTAGAATCACATTGACAGATAACAAGCAATACCTCATCAAAGCAGAAAATCAAATGCTCGAATATGATGACACTGCCACTCTTTGATTGCCAATTCCAAATTCCACTGAATTATAAAACTAGACATTATTGTGAACAGAGTGACTTACTCTAGTTACTACTTACTAGAAGTTCAAAAGTTGAAAATCAACTAATAATAAGTCTTCACTTTAGCTTTCCATGTTCTCAATCAACAGATATAGATTTCAAAACAAAGCACACGCCTCTCTAGATCAATCAACAGCAATGATCCATCAGTTGGCCTAGTCAATATTTTCGATATCAGAATCATACCTGCAACCATCAGTCGAAAAACAAAGCAGGAATATTTCTTCCAAAACATCACGCAGAATGCGGAAACTTGGCGATCGCGAAACGACACAGATGCATTTATCAGCAAATGATTCGGGCGCAATTCCATAAGCCTCGGCTATGTCCTCATCCACGGGATCACGAAACGCAATGCAGCTAACGTATATCTTGGAGCCATCCCCTTCAGTCAACACGATGGGGTAAATACGAGGGGAGGAAGAAGGATCATTACGATCAAACCCCGACGAATAGAATTGGCAACCCGCCGGCAAAACGCAAGTGGAAAGCTGAGGCGGCGGCGGAGGATAGAGAGAATGATTGGACGGAGGGTATTGGTCTATTAGCGACGGCAAGTACATGGTGGCGGTGCCATGGTAGCCCCTGCTTCCGTCCAGGGTCCGGATTTCCGGCCCGATTCCGCACACAACGAAGTATTCGAAGATTGGAGGCATTGATTTGGGTTGGGGAAAAGCAGTTGTTGGGTTCCTCAATTCAATTCTCAATAGTAGGGGAGAAGTGTCTCAGATTTCACATTTGCAACAACTCATCACACTTTACCCCCTGCAATTCTGCATGTCATTTCAATGGCAAGCAGCAAGGGCGTGTTTGGAAAAGCCAATAGAAAATGTCATAATTAAGTAATTGTATGTTGGTAATATTTGTGAAAAGGATATGTTGATAATAATGATTTGTATGTGCATGTGATATATACTATGTAATTACGGTGGATATAAATATTTTGAATTTGAGTTTCAAAATAAATATGGATTTTAGATTCTGAAATTGGAATTGTAATTAGCTGTGAAAACATCAAATATAGTTTTAGGTTGCTTTGGCCGAAAAATAAATCGAGTCGAAAAATAAATATAGTTTTCCAAAACCGAACATAATTAATTTATCCAAAAACCAAACATAATCACCTCGATTCAGTTTCTCTTATTTGTAGTACAATTTGACGATTTGATATAGAAACTAACCAAATGAAACCAAAATCGAATTAGCCTGATTTTGATAAATTAAACCAAACCGACATATAGATAAAAATCGAAGCGAATGAAATCATTCAAGTGATTTTTCAATTCTGATTCAATTTTACTCACCCCTACATAGTTTAAATGCTCATATACGCTCAAATTTAATATTCTAATCATCTTTATTATCTTCATATAAATATATGATATATGACAGCATTTTGATAATGTCATAAAAAATTGTTCATTTATTTATTTTTTAAAATATATTACATATTAAATATAAAAAAATGAATGTAATATTAATATCATTTCAAAATGAAAAAAAAAATTCAAATTCATGAATGTCACAATTGTTTCTATATATCAGGTGCACGGATCCTAAATTCGTGCAACCGGGTCAACCCGACCCAAAGTGCCTTTCACGCGCCCCACGTGCGCCTCACGCGGCCCCACGCGCCCAAACCCTAACTCAAATTCTAGTTCTGTTGTATATTGACATAACCTTTTAGTTTAACAAACTTAACATTTTAGTTCTATCCTTATAACCTTTTAGTTATATGCACATAACCTTTTGCAGTGTTGAGTAGTGAAAAAAATATAAGTTATTCGCTGAAAATGTTATGAAATTTGTACATAAAGGTTATAGTATTACAGTATAAAGGTTATATCATTACAACATAAAGGTTTCGGCTATATTGAATTTTTATAGTGAAAAAACTATAAGTTATTTATTGAAAATGTTATGAAATCTGTACATAAAGGTTATACTATTACAATATAAAAGTTATATTATTACAACATAAATGTTTGGGTTATATTGCATGAATTTTTATAGTGAAAAAAGTATAAATCATTTAGTGAAAATATTATGAAATATGTACATAAAAGTTACACTATTACAACATAAAGGTTATATTATTACAACATAAAAGTTATGACATAAATTAAAAAAAAAAAAGGGCACGAATCCGGGTTAAATCGCCCGACCCGACCCGTATGCCCAGTTGCATAGATCATGACTCATGCACCTGATGCACACAAATACTACTCCATGAATTTCAAGTCATTATTTTCAAATCTTTCAATCCAAACATCACCTTACATACATGATTTATGATTGGTCACAATATCAAAACAAATACTAACACACTAAACACATAAAAATCCTTCAACCTAGTATCTCATTTCAGTTGGTATACATCAGGACGAAATGACACCGTAGATATAACATGCACCACTATGAATGGTTGATCGTTTTGCGAGTGAAAGTCACCTTCTTGTCTATAACATGCACCACTATGGACTCCAAATCTGCATAAATATATTATACACATCATTGAATTACTATAAATGACTATGAATAAGATTTTCCCTGTAACTACATAAAGTGCATATATAAATCACCATTGTTAATGGATGAAACCATGGCTTCTAATCTCTCTTGGCATTTGGTGCATCTCAAATCAGCAGTCAATACCACCTCTGACACCTGATTTTCCTGAAAATTAAACATATTATTAAAACTTTATTAATTCTCTCTATAATTTCAAGTGTGTGTGTGTGTGAGAGAGAGAGAGAGAACCTGCGATGAAACAATGTAGTTTGATGAAGATTTGAAGGTGGGCTGAGATGGCAGCAGCCTCTTGGGGCTCTGAAATTTTAGTCTTGCTAGCTCCTTCTTTGCCCAAGAAACCAATGTCATGTTCTTGAGAGAGAGAGAGAAATCTTTTTGGTGCAAGTAATGAAACTCAATTCAGAGATTGAATATTATCTTTATGTATATGTGATGAACAGGAACTCTAGTTATGTTTGGTAGTAATAAGAGGTTTGATTGATTGAGAAATCTCATCTTTTCTTGAGCTTTCATTGCATACAATAATAAAAGTATATTGGAGAGAGAAAGGAGATGGGGATGGATGAATTTATTATCACATGCTTGATGCTACAAAGATAGGAGGTTGGAGTGTATTGATTATTTATATTTATTGAATTCTTGAAAAGATGTGTTACATTCCACACTTAACCCCACATAGCTTCTTTGACAATCAATTTGCTTCTAATGCAATAATTGCACCCCCCCCCCCCCAACCTTTTCCCCTCTAAAAAATGTCCCCAACTTTTGCCTTCAATTAATTAATTATATTTGGACTATAATCAATTCCCATATTTAATGTAAGGAATATTCTTTGTATTTTATTTTATATATGTGATTAATTTGAATTGGATTTTTCTAATACACTTGATATTTCATTTTATGTTTTGATGATATTTAATATAAGTAAGTATGTGATAGTTAATTTGAAATAAAAAATGTAACATAAAGGGTAATAGAATTTCTCATGTGGATTAATTTGAGAATAATAGTTGAGGCTATGTTTGTTCTGATAAGGTGGCTTGTGTAAATTTGGATTTGGGATTTAAGAAGATTTTGCAAGTATGGATTTGAAAAGGTTTGTATTTGCTTTGAGATTTTGTAGGATATGATTATAATTAAGATGTCATTTTCATATTGAGAATTGTAGAAAAAGTAGATGTTATTTATTGAGATTTGTAAATAAAGTGGAAAAAAATAAAGATTGTAAAAAAAAGTGGGAAAAGTAAGATAGTATTGTAGGATTTTACAAATACTTGTCCAAACATGAACTTAACTCAACCCCTTCAAAATTTGGATGGACCAAATCCAGTCCAAACATAATGTAGATCCTCAAAGTTATGATCATATAAATCGTGAAATGTGTTTGAATGATGTAGTTGAGGTTGGGCCAGCAAGAGTTGAGTCATCATGCATGCTATGGTTTCAGAGTGACTCTTGTAAGGTCGTCTTATTGATCAAATTTCATCAAACATGTAATCTATAACTCATAACCCAATCAAATAAAAATTAACTTGTGAAAATAAATCTAAATAATTGATAAAAGGTCTCATCTTATAAATTTGTACTTGTGAAACAGTTTCATATAAATTTTTATAAAATGAAAATCCTCGCTTCATATCCATATCAGCATTTTCTATACATGCACTAATAATTACCAATTGAAATTGATTTTTTAGAAAGGAATTTTTTTAAAACTATACTTCATTTTCTCTTTAATTCTCAATTCTACATTCAAATTTTAAGATTTCTTAAGTTTAGAACCGAAATATATATATATTTTTTTTCAATTTAAGATTTTAAAGTAAAATGTAGTTCTCAATTCAAACATAGAAATCTCAAATGATCACGAATATAGTCACGCAACATCAAGATTGCATTTTGTGCAATTTCTCCACTGTGAACTAAACTCAAAATCTCAAAGAAATTATCAGATTGAACTATAAAGTGAAGCACACACAAGATGTATGAACAAGCAGTTCATACATGCTCAAGCAATGCACTCACTCAATACCTATACTTAAAACACAATTACATCGTGAACACATTTCAATATTTCATCAAAACTCACCCAAAAAAAAAGCAAGTACACTCACATTATCAACCAAATCATTTGAACAAACAAACCAATGCCTCATCTTCTTCTCTTCCCCACTCTGCTTTTTCTCTTCTTTCTGAGTCAGCTTTCGCCCCACGTCGCTGCCCAGAGCCCCAACACAGATTGTGGACCCAACTTGCTCGCCTTAGCCCCCTGCGGACCATTCGTGCAGGGCATGGCTCCTAAACCGGTTCAAACATGCTGTGAAAACCTCGACCAGCTCTACAAACGCAACCCCTCCTGCCTTTGCTTGTTGCTCCATGATACTCGTCTGGCTTCCTCGTTTCCAATCAACACCACTCTCGCTCTTCAGTTACCACTCCTTTGCAACCTCAATATTCACCCTCCTATCTGTTTAGGTATGTAAAGAACAAAATCAAGAAACTCTGCAGTTTTCTTTCAGACAATCTTAATGCAATAGTTAGGTAACCAAATCTTTGTTGGTGTTTTAAGGTACCTCCGAACCTGCTCTTTCACCGCCAGCTCAAGTTTCTTTTGGCAAAAAGCCTAAACCAGGTGATGAAGGTATATTAGATATGCATGTTTTAATTCAAGAATCTGTAATTTCCCTTATGCATGTTTTCACTTATTCTCATTTCTGCAAGTCCATGTGCTCTGTTTTCTGGCCATCTTAAGGGTCCATTTCATCTTTTCCAATAGTAACAGTGGCGCCTAGCCCGAGGTTTATGGGATTTGGGTTTCACCACAGTGCTGAGGTGAGGTTGAAGGCTGAGACCCGATTGGTGATGCTGCTAACAGCTGGAGCTTTTACTGTACTGACCCAATATACTGAACAATAGAGCGTTCCAGCATTCGTATATCAGTTTGGTAGAATAGTCGAATTCCATGTGATGTAGGCTTACAAGATAAAAGAAAACATATTGCGAAAACAAAGTATGTCTACAAATTATTACTTCTTTCAGGGATTTGTCATTCAGCAGTGTTTTCATGTTACAAGTCTCACCTCCAAGTATGATTCCGTCTCAACAAATAGAAAGTATTGTCGAAATCATAAAGACGAAAATACAAGTGTAAACTTGAAACATAATTCAGTAATAAGCGTGTAAGAATATCATAAGAAAAGTACACAATACCGAGAGCTACCTCCCCGATAGATACTGATCGTATTCTTCTTTGTCATGTAATTCATCACATACTAAGGTTTATTTACTAGTCCAAACTAGGTGCTTGTTCAGTTGGATTAGACTCGAACACATCTGAGGTAGATGCATCGGGTTCTTCAAGAAGCTCTCGAGATTGGATAGATTCCTTGTAAGCAGGAGTGTTCTTGAAATCTGTTGCCCCTTCATTATATGTAGCCACGGCAACACCACAAGCAATTAACTACAACAAATCAAAACCATAATCAGCAATCCGGGGAGAACAACTTGAATATTGCAATCTAACACTGAAGAAAAAATTGGTAATTGTTTTATTAAGCTATCTTGGATGTCACATTCAACTAGGAAAAAAGAAAGTGTCAAAAATTTAAAAGAAAGAAAGAAAGAAGTCCCTTCTCATCCAAAACCTATGCAAATCAGATCACAGCATTACTGTTCTTGTCTTCTTATCATGGCTTCATATTATCTTAAGTTCATCAAAGAGGACAAGAGACGAGAATCAAAAGCTGCAACATCACAGCTCTCTTAAAGATGGCTTTTGTGTATAGCAAATAAGAGATGGAGTCCATAATTACAAATACTTTGTTGGAACAATGAGAAATCTAGCCCATCGCTTAAAAGCACAAAAACGCTTAGTGATGCACTGAAGCACCATACCTCAATTCAGACAAGCTTTTAGCTAGGAATACAAACTTACATTAGGAAACTAATCTTATCGCAAGAAAGTCCATTTTCTTTCCATCAACTCAATCTCTATTTAGCATCCGAAAAGGTTTCACAAATGGAATTCAGCTAGATATGCAATTTTTTGTTGCAAACGCCATTATGCCTCAAATACTCAAGTGTAGAATCACTCACAACTAGCTTCGGAGTAATAGGGCTCTGTCAATGAATTGTGAAGTTTTCCTCCATCTTTGTTTCATATGTTATCTAACAGTAAAACTTACGAGGGTAGCAGTGAACGTGACAAATCCTACTTTAGTTAATACGTTTCCATATAATACCGGCAATATACCCTAATGCACACTACTAAGAAAGTGCAAAAACAATAGCATCAAGATGTAAATACTAACTAGATACCTTATGCCCCTTTGAACACACAAAAGAATCAAGAATGATAAAAATCTAATCTTTAACTTCTACACCATCTCATAAAATCACAATCTGTTCAATGAACACCTCTCATCCAAATACACAACCTCACATCCTTCCATTTAACACTTTAAACCAATCAATAACTCAATCATATCTTGCAGAATATAGAAAATTAATAGTAGCATCTAGGGTTATTATCAAATGAAAAAAAAAAATCTGATAAAAAATCAGAACAGAGAGCTTCATATGAACAAAACACAGAGTGATTAATTACCGCAAAAAGGATGCCAAAAGCCCACATGTATTCAACGAAGAATCCGAGGCCATCCCACTGAGGGCCTTCCCAGAAATCAGCCTCTTTTCCAGGCAGCTTAGGCATGACAACTCCACCATCATCAACGGCAGGAGTGGTGGTGAAATCATCTCCGAGCATCTCAGCCATCCCTTTGCCTTCATCTTGTTCTTTGGTGGTGACCGGGCCTGTTCTCCGGTTCTTGCTGTCGAATCTTCCGGTTCTTGGGGAGGAAGACTGCTTCTTGGGAGTGGCTGAGACTGTGAAAGTTAATGTTCTTGGAGACGAAGGATTGAGGGTGCATGGTTTCCTGTACGGAGCGTTGCATAGGAGCCGGCTGCCATTGCTGGCGAGAGCCATTTACTCAGAGAGAGAGAAGATGTGTTTTGTGTGGATGAGCAGATAACGGTCACTCAGATATGGTTTCCTGCGAACAAAAGAAAATACAAAATAAATAAAAACAAGGTTTATATCACAATGAGATTTCAAAATGTGTAAGAAAATATCAAAATGATATTTAAATTTAATGGCCAAAAATATCATTTCTAATATTAGAAGAAAATTATCTCAAAAAAAAATAAAATAAAAAAAAATAAAAAAAAAATAAAAAAAAAAATTATATATATATATATTAGAAGAATTTATAACTTACAAGATATAAATTAGATATCAAATGAAATTATAATTTCACTTGACATAATATAATCATAAAATATGAATATAATACACGATATATTATAAATCGCGAACTATGAAAATTACATAATTTAAAAAATGTATTTTTTAAATTTACAATATAAATTGTACAATATTAAATGATATTGTATCTTACACAATATACTATAAATCGTGAAATCATTAATATATTAACATAAAAATGTTGTGAATTATTATTGTAAAACATTTAAAATTTTATGTCGTGAATATTGTAAAACTAGATGTAATATTGTGAAATGTGGATGCTTAACATCACTATTTAGAATTTCAAATTTATATGATTCATGACATAATAATTTGAAGCAATATTTTACTTGGAATAGTGCAAAATTCAATTAAATTATAATAATAAGTCTAAGTGACATAATTCTGTTTTTAGGATTGTTCTATCAATTCTAATGAATCATTCCTTTTTCTAATATATGAAATGGTGGGCTTCGATTGTCTAAGCAGATCATGTAATTGTTGATCTCTTGTCAATTGATAGTTAGTTATAGATGAATTGAAAGTTAAGCATCGCCCTTTTAATCTTTCATTAAATGAGTTTGCTTGGTATAAATCGTTATTTAAGGGAATTCTTTCAAAGATTTATCATATTTAAATAATTAAATCATGAATTATTGTAAAATAAAAAACCGATGAGATTATAAAAATTGAAGGGAAGTAGAATAAGTGATGGATAGTGAATGTTGTAGTAATTTTAACCTAACTTTCAGAAAGGTGAATAAATAATGTTAATGTGGCCAGCCTCATATTCATATGATTGACAACATAATAATTTGAAGAATTAAAAGACGCGTCATGCAATATTTGATGCATCACACGAAATATAACAATTGAACTGAAATAGTGCTTTATACATTCTATAACACTTGAACCATAGAATGTATGCTCAAATGAGCCATATCATCAATGAGACAGTTGTCGTTATAAAAGATACATATAACACGTGTTTTAAGATGGATCATAATGTGTCGGATATAAAAAAGAGTTAGGGTCAGATCTTTCATAAGGCAGAAGAGTTGGTCGACTTAAGTCCAAAAAAATTACAAAGTTTTAGGGGTCCAAAAATATTTTAGATATATATATATTTATGTTTGGAAAAAAAAAAAATTCAATAAGTACAAGTAGCCGACCAGAGTTAGTCCTTTTTAAAATATTTTTACACTTGTGTTTGATTTTCGATAATAGCATTTTATTTTCAAAATATAAAAATGGGTACCTAACTCTAGTGATGTAAAAATGAGCCCTAACTTTAACCCTAGGTGGCCTTTTATTTTAACTCTCACCCTCCCTTTTCTTCCAATAAGATTTATACACTAAATTTAAGGTTTTTCTCCATCAAAATTTATTTTCTTCTATTAAAATTAATACACCAAATTTAAAGTAAATTAACTAGCTCAAGAATAAAATTTGAAATTTATTGCTTCACATCAAGAAGAATTTAATGATGTTCTATTTTAATTTTTTTATTGATAAAATAATTTATGATTTGTTAATTTAAGTTTTTAACTTATTTAGACTTATAGTGTCGTTGTAAAATGTCTCCCAAATATGACTTTGAATATTCAAAAAGAAAAGGAAAAATTATTGATGGGGAAATTAGTTCAAAATCTAGCTAGATATATTAATATAATATAAATATTTTTAATATTATTAATGCTTCCAAATTTTATGTTTTACATTGAATTTGAACAATTCTATGATGATTGGAGAAATTAAGGACATATTTTGAAATTTGGACTCAGTCAAAATATTAATAGGGATGCCCTGAAAATAGTGTGTTGAATCTGTTGGATGTTTGGATAACCAGATTGTAAAATAATAACAACAATATTTACATTTAATATATTCACAAATTCATAAGTGGACTAATTGTTGTATCAAAATTGGATTCTACTTAATGACCCCTTGAATTACATTCCTAACTTGTCACACAAAATTCAATTTATGACATGGTGTTACAAAAGTCCAACTGAACTAAATTAAATTACAGTTTATCATTTGGTTTTTGTATTTAATGTATCTTCTTGTTCTTTCACTTATTTTTATTTAATTTCGTATTAGCTAAAACAACTTAAATATGCTTACTTTTTTGCCCTTACATAATACATAGAAATTTCCACATACGCATACAAACTTCCAAATTATTGGTAAAAGACCGGAACATTACCCAGATTTAAAATTAGAAAAAAATATTAAAAAAAAAAAAACTTAAAAAAGGTTGTAAATACTAAATAGATCCTAAACTGTACAAAATTACTAAACTAACTACCTTCCGCCTCCGGTACGGCGTTAAGATCCAATCCGCCACTCTCCACCACCCTTTTACCACCGACTTTGACACCGTCAACCGCCGTCGAAATCTGGGGCTCATCGCCGTCACTTTTACCTGATTCCTTCTCAAAGTACTTCACGGCGACTCGCATCCTTTTCAGAATGGCGAAGAATTCGTCCACCTCCTCCTCCGTCGGCGGCGGAGAAGCTGCCCGAGCACCGACCTCCTCCTTCACCGCCGCCGCCTTACTATCGATGATCTGATTGTTGGCCCTGCCAGCTGCCTCCGCCTTCTCTGCTCTCTTCCTCTTCCTCCTACTCTCTCTATCCATTTTCTGTCCTACTCTCTCTAGATCTCTCATTATATACATCATCACCTCTGTATATATGTATGTGTAGATACATATTTAAAGGTATAAAGAAGGACCTTGACTTTTCGAATATACAGTCGTGAGTATTTCTACTCGTGCATGTAAATAGCAGATATTTTTCTAATTTAGTATTCGTCACAAAATGCATTTTGTCTTCAATGTTCACATTTTGTTCTATTCAATTATTATACATGCTAGAATACTGAATTAAATAAGTCAGAGCAGTTCCAGCCATCAGAATTTGATTCTACTGGCGCTGCTGATGTCACCTATGTAACGTCATATTTTCTCGTCAAATGTAACGCTTTGCTTTTCACGCCCCAATTATGTACGTAAATACCCTTTTTCTCTGTTTTTTTATCTTTAAAAGGAAAAAAAAGGAATATTAGTTTCAAAAGAAAATTGTGAATTTTACTTATTATATCTTTATTCGTAAATTTTGGCGCTTTTGTTATACAATATTAACTTTAGACTTAAAAACTATGATTCATTAATTCTATTTTTTTTTTTTTTTCAATTCAATACATGGATGAACCTTTTGAGCTTTAATTGCTAAAATGATTTTTAAAAATATGAATTGTCTTACTTATCTATACACTTACTATAAAAAACGATTAATATATTTTATGAAATTAATGGTTTGTAATTTTCAAGCTCCATGTTAATAATTAGATTACAAAAGATCCTTGCATGTGTTGAATTGAAACAAAAAAATAAATTGAGGAATTTTGGTGTTAAAGATTTAAATTTAAAAGGTAAATCAAAGTTCATGAAATTTTACATGATTAATCTTATCTTATTGTTTTTAAATAAAATCAGAAGACATTTATATAGTAATTAGACCATCTCTAGCAGTGGACGCTACACTACAACAAAATTCAAACTACACTACAGCAAAATTTACACTACATTAAATTCATCTCCAGCAGTCAGCGCTACACTCTACACTACATTTACTATTCTTATTTTTTATTGATTTAAAATTTATACAAATTTAAACTTACTAATTAAAATTATACGAAAAAATGAAAACCTTTCCCAACAACCACCAACAAATAATACTTTTGATATGTACAACAGATATTTTGGAGATTATTAATTAGGATGTTTAAATTCTCGTATCGTACTTTTTTTAGCCTTAATCGTTCTTTAGATGTTTTATGTTTATTTTAATTTAGTTATTTTAGTCTAATTGTCTTGATGTATTTTGTGATTTATGTTTTTTAATTTAATATATTTTGTGATTTAATGTATTATGTTTACTTTTATATTATACACATATAGTAAATAATAATTTTTTCATAAACAATAATATTGTTTCATGAAATGATGAAATGCAAATTCTATTAAAAATAAATTGTGAAATTAAAATTGTATTAAAAAAATCAAAAAGTAAAAAATAAATATGTAGTGTAGTGTAATAGTTTCCATTACATGTAGTGGTGCACTATTTATTTCTGTAGTGTAGTGAGAAAATGTAGTACACTGCTGAAACTACATTTCACACTATATGTAGAGGTAGTGTAAAATGTAGTATACTGTTGGAGAGACTCTTAGTGAAGTTAGTGTATGTCTGACGTAGGTTTAAGTGGGTCGAGTGAAATTATATTTTAAAAAAAATTGATAAGTGAAAATCTTGTGATTTTTTTTTTATGACAAAAACATAATTTAAAATTTTAAAATAAAGACACAGAATTGTCCGGCCTGTTCACCTCCCTCGACTCCATCGTTATTTGCCACACCTTTTAACTTCTAGTTTTTATGCCTTTGAAAACGTCCATTAATTCTTTAATTTAATTCATCGTTTTTAGCTTTTCTTTTAGTATTATATTTCTTTTACAATCCAATAAATCACAACAACAAAAAAAAAATTGTGGAATTTAGAAAATACTCTACAAGAAATATCAAATTAAAGATAATGACTTTAAGTAACTTTTCAAAAAATATTCACCTCTAAAGTATGTTAAATATTAATTTTAAAAGGAATCACAAGTCTTTCTAAAATTAACATCACCTGATAATAAATGATGTTATTTATATATTTGGTATGTAGTGAATATTTTGAATTATAAAATTAATTTTATAATTTTTTTAATGAATCAGAGGAAGTGGAATGGAGAAAACAAAGATTAGAAAAACTTGCGTGAGGCTCGTGGTATTAAATAGAGAATTTCGTATATTGTAGTAACTAATAAATGTCTCTATCTCACACTGTATTTCATATTTTATTCGAATTATTTAATTACTGCTACTTATATTTTGTAATTCTTATATATATATATATATATTTATGGTAAATCACTATCAAAGAGGTATTTTGTGGCATTTGAAGTACACAGTCCAAAGATTGAAATAAACATGAAAACGATTTTAATACAGACAGCGCGTGAACCTACGCGAGTGTACTCGAGAGTCTGAGATGAATGCATGTGAACTTTACTTATGATTTCCACGACATTTCCGGCAATGACCAAAAAACCAGGTGGGTCGACATATAATTATTTACTTATTCATTTAAAATAATATTATAAACGTTTTTGTTTAACTAGTTACTAGTGCACATCCGTGCAATTGATCCGACTTAACTCAATCCATACATCTTTCATGTACACGTATATATCCCCATGTATATAGATGGGTGCACTCATACTCACCAAAATTCGTTTAAATATTTTATTTTTATAGAATTTTTATGTTATGTTAAGCATACATTTATGTTATATTAAGTATACATTTATATAATATTAAATATATTTTTATATTATGTTAAGCATATCTTTATCGTTTTATGTTATGTTAGTCATACATTTTAATTATATTAATTATACATTTATGTATTATATAAATGTATGACTAATATTATTTAAAGATATACGTAATATTACATAAAGATATGTACAAATTAGGATTTTTTGTGTTAAAATTAGAATTTTCCATCTAAATTAGAATTTTTTTTGCCAAAATTAGGTTTTTTAAGTTAAAGTATTACATAAATGTATGTTTAACATAATATAAAGATATGTTTAACATAATAAAAAAATATAACTAACACAATATAAAAATTAGATTAAAAAAAAAAAGTGTGGATCCGAGTTGAATTTGAATAATTTCACACAAAGTGCTACTCAAATAATATATTGAATGACTAAATAAGGCCTAATGGTCAAGTTTTTTGTTATGATTATTATCTGACGCGAAATTCTTGGACGTATATCTAGTATTTTTTTCTTAAACGAAAATAACACTAACTGCAAGGTGAAAATTTTGTGAACTTTAAAGTGCAATCGTGTATATATATATATATTAAGCATTATTCATGTGACTGTTAGACTGAAGTGATTAATATTACAAAAATACCGATTTTATATAATAATAACTAATACGAATATTTAATCTTGACCTTCACTGTGTGTATTATTTAACGACAAAATGAAATAATTCATGCTTTTGAATTTTCAGTAGTGTGTTTTGCAGTGTAATTGCTGGCCTTCCATTTAGTCAAAGGGCCAACAACTTTTTATTCCTTAATTTGTGCACTCTATTTTCCAGTGCGTGTTTGGTGAGAATTCCAAATCAGAGTATATATATGAAATAGGAACCTATCACATGTAGAAATAGGACTTCAATAATTCAGCATACCTAAATCTAATACTTGTGAACCAGTATCACAGATAAGAGCAGGAAATTGTTTCACACCCCACCCAACCATGATACATCTCAATGTGTCTACTCTCACGCATGTGTATCTCATTTTTATGATTATTATAATTTTAATTCTAATTTTAAATTCAAAATTTTATTATTGTGTGACACATCTTCTTAATGTGCCCCAATGGTTAACAGAGCTGCCCTGATACATATATTACGTTTTCACCACTTACATATAACATACAGATAGATGGCAAATCGATTTATAAATAGCCTAACTTGTCCTCCAATTAAAATTACTAAAGATATATATAACTTACTTTGTGTACAAAGCTAGGCTAGGTACAAGTTTGTTAAGATATATACTTCACGCAGTTATTTTAAGTATTATCACAAAAATTATCGTTTATGCGAATGAACTTTAAATTAATAAATTCGAACACTATACAATTGCACAAATGCCTTGACAAAATACAGCGCAGAAAATATGAAGATCGGTAATACTAGAAATATTTTTTGCCATGAGCTAAAAAAAGAGTATCTTCAACCATCACTAAAGAAAATCGAGAAATAGAGATTACATACAAGTTCTGATCATACCTTTAACCACTCAATATTCTGGGGGGTATGATTCCTGTAGGTGGGTTAGGGATCGAGTCATCAGGCCCCAGGTCATCAATAGGTGGACGTTGCTTGTGATGGTCCGTCACCGACTGATAAGCCATCGCCAGTGCCAATGCCTAAAATCAGAAGAAAAAAATTAGTCAGTGGCACAACACTTGGAATTGCAGTTTGTTATGCAAGAAAATGCAAGTACAGATAAGGTAGAAGAAATGAGTAGAAATAAGAGTGGAGAATCTTACGATGTCATCATGCTCAGGTGGAGCATATACACCTGTGGTGATGGTAGTTCTCCTTCGAGTATTATTTGTAGGAGGATCAGAAATTTGCTTTAATCCTGTTGGCACAACAACTACAGGCATACCCACAAGATTGCCAACACTCACCAGTTCCCAGTCTGTAACATTTCCAATAAATGCATCAACGTTAAAATTGTCCCTCACTTCCCGCATCAGTTTCCCTCTTGCTCGTTGTGCCTGTGTAAAACTCGTTGTTTTACTACTCAACAATTGACAAATCACTGTATGCTGAAATGTAAGAATTTAATGAAACTAGCATCTCGAATAGAAAATCCATTGATGTGCTTGCATATCTTCGTTACTCAGTTACTTTCACCAGTCAAAATAAGAGGATGAGAACAAGGATGAGGATCGAATGGATATAATGTGTCAGAAAACTGCATGCTCACTCATAATGAAAAAACAGTAATTATAATAATAAATAGAGAGTTTGTTGCTTGCATCCCATGCAATTGCTATTAACTGATATAAAGTTAGTTGGAAGCCGGAAACATTATGCATTGAAAGATCTACACAAAATTCAAAATTCAACTGAGGATTATGAAGGGATGAAAAATACTTGAAGAGCTGAAATCTTAAACTAGTGCTGCCTCATGCATTTTGTCTAAAGAATGACATGATCGAAGAATTTATAGACATGTTTTATGATATATGCATAACGCACAGAAATACTCACATTTACCAACACAAGAACATTTAATCCACTGTTCGTGGGATGTGTATCTTCAGGTCTTTGTATTCATTTATAAATTTCCTTAAAGAGAATGGTTAGAAGATTCAAATGCAGAACAGTATATGTTATTGTGTAAACATTAAGTAGAACTCCTCAGAACTCAATGGAACTGTTCCAACTAAGTAGGCTGTATACCGCCATACTGTTGTTAAATTATATACTTCTACAGAAAACCTTTGATTATCAGTTTCTTACTTCTCTTTTTTATCCTTTTGAATCACAACACCAGTTCAACTCACTTCTAAGAAAGTGCCAAATTTGATTGGCAACATCCATACAGGTACAAGGCCTAAAGAAAAAAGATAATTTTAAGAGTTTTAATGGTGACATACTTGAACATAATCTACTGCAGGTATGACACGGGCTCGGCGAAGTTCAACAGGCCATTGATCTTGAGCTTCATAATCATCATCTTGGCCAGATCGTTGCCATTCATCAAAGTGAGCCAACATATCAACATCCATCGTGAAGTTTAAGATGCCTTGAGCAGAATCAACAGTGTAATTCAGCTTAAAGGGAACCATGTTGACACCTTTTGCCTGAAGCTTCTGGACGACCTACAGTTGGCATTATTTTAAGTTCAGTTATATCATCCCCAATTGCTTTCAATTCCTTCTGCCAGCAAATCTACATAAGGAGACCAAATTAAGCATGACTATCTCAAGTTCACTTACATCCATCTCAGCGTCCTCAAGGTATCCTACAGTCAGTTTTGTGATATCAACAGCAAATGGATCTGAAAAAGGGATGATTCTGGAAGAAGGATCATGTGGATCCTTGCCTCGGATTGCATCCAAAACAATTGCACAATCAGCAGCACTTCTGCAAAAAGGTCCCAGTTTATCCTGCGAATAGACCGGAATGAAGGTTCACAAACCAGTGAAACTAATTAACATAAAAAGCAGATAAAGCAATTATACCAGACTCTCAGATAAGCTTAAAACACCCGTTCGGCCAACAGTTCCAAAAGTTGGACGAAATGCAGTCACTCCACATCGAGCAGCAGGGTAAGTGATGGATCCAGCAGTTTCTGAACCGATGGCAAAGGGAACCAAACCTGCATAAAATAGATTTACATTCACTCAATCTTCCCATTCACACGTATAAATTACACAGAAAAAGGAAGCTACTTAAAATTTCAACCTATCATATCAGCTCAAATGTAAGAATTCAGCTCAGACTTACCAGCTGAGGTACTGGCAGCTGGTCCAGCTGATGAGCCGGTGGAATACTCCTCAAGATTCCAAGGATTCCTTGTTCTTCCCCCAAACCAAATGTCATCATATGCCAGTGACCCAGTCACAAGCTTCGCAAGGAGAATTGCCCCAGCAGATTTTAACCTGAAAAATTTACCAGCATATATTAGAAAAGATGAACCTATTTGACTCCTATTCACTGCTGAAGGGATAAGCATGTAGTCAAATACCTCTTATAAACCCAAGCTTCGACATCAAGAACTTGATTTTTAAAAGACTTAGAACCCCATGTTGTCTTGTAATGGGGTACTGCAATTATATCCTTTAAACCATATGGAATCCCATGGAGTGGACCTGAATAAAAATCAAAACAGAAGTCTGCTTTCAGGTTTTCTATTAAAAAATAAAAAGCTGATAAATATCCTAGAGAAAACCCAAAAAATATATGAGAGGTTTATCATGATTCATGATAAAGCATGAGAGAACAACAAATAATTCAGAACAAAACATGGTAAAACCTTCAGCAACTATGAAGCACCATTTTAGACACCACCATGTTAAAACATTAGATTTCAGTTCAGACGTTGAATGAGTTCTTCATACTGCTTATGCATATAGCAGATTACCAATTTTCAAGGACTCGACCATGCACATAAAATCCGAGCAGATACATAAAAAATTGTGATTCCTTCGGCCACTAAGGAAACAATATTACAAGTGTTCATGTCCTTAAGGTTTAGAGACTAAACAACAATTCTCTCACCAGAAATTGGACATATAGGAGTCATTTTACCAATTTTTTTTAATTCCTATACGTGGAAGATCAAGATCTAGCAACGATCCCCAAAGGAATAGATTTGTCATGATAGGACGAATTACACAAGTGTTTGTCTTTCAATTCTAATAGAGAAATATCTAGGGCATTAAAGCATAGCATGTCACTTTGATTTATAATAAATAAAATTTGTATATGACCATGTAATGCTTGTTTACATAAGATAAGTTTACAACACTTGTAATTGATTATATGACATAAATTTGCCACCACCTTTATCATGTCAGTTCACTAATAATGATGTTGAAAAGAAATGGGAATTCACACACCAAGGTAAATGCCTTGAGCAAGCAATTCATCAGCTCGTCTTGCTTGTTTGTATGCTAATTCTTCTGTTATAGTGATTACAGATTCAAGAATAGGTCCATACCTGCAGCAACACTGACGGATTAATGAAAATGAACAACTGCTTTAGATTTCATATACCTTTGATGATGTTCAGTAGGGTTGAGACCTTT
Source organism: Scutellaria barbata (assembly GCA_028654395.1). Lineage (NCBI taxonomy): Eukaryota > Viridiplantae > Streptophyta > Magnoliopsida > Lamiales > Lamiaceae > Scutellaria > Scutellaria barbata. Next base: position 3,899,024 of record CM053645.1, on the reverse strand, counting down.
TCAATCTATTCAAAAAGATCTGTGCAAGCTCCTCAGATGTGATTTGTTTAGACTTGATCAGTTGCCCCAGTTCAAGAATCTGATACAGTAAAAATTCAAATAATGGGATAATGCTGGACGTGATGTAGGATTGATCAAGACAAGCATCTTCATTTACTTATTTGCTTAAATCAGCCGCTTACACTCATAAAGGAGATATCTTCATCACTCTTTGGCCTTTCTACACCAGATAGAGAAGGGTATGTAAATCTTTTATGGGAATCTTGGGTATGATCATGTTTCAATGCAGAACTAAAAACCAAACTAGAAGGATTTTCTAATCCTCCATTAACTGAGGCCACTAATTTTCTATTAGATCTGATAATAGGGACATTGAGCTCCTCAGCACCCTTTTCTATCTCCAGCTTCTACAGGACAGCGTAAAGCAAGCAGAACCTTTTTAGTTTACATCCCATGAATCAGATACCCTGTAATGAACACCGTTGAATGGGATCTAGATTAATATACCTTGGCATCAGAGAAAAAGTTTGCATCCAACATTCTGAATATACTGCACAATGAATCATGCTTTCTCTTTCCAGAGCATTTGCTTAGGTTCCTGGAATGCACTCCACAACTGTCCTGTCCACAGACATGAAATATGTCAAGAATTTATGATGCAAGGAATGGAAAATACTGTAGTCTATAGCATCAATCAAGGAATGGAAAATACTGTAGTCTATAGCATCAATTCATTTGACCCTCCAGACATCCATTACCTGAAAACACGGATCTGGGGATGACCCCAGACCCTCGGAAACATCATATTCCAGAAATTTAGATACGTATTCACCTGCTTCATAATTTATAGACAGTAACTGTTGATTGCACTGTGAAACAGAAATCAAGAACAAAGCTGGATCTTCTTTCCTTCAGGAGTCAAGTTATTTCTAATTTCAAGTATGCAAGTGGAAAATCATTCCTGGGATGATGGCATTACTTTGATGACAGTGAATAGTTAATTATTTTTGGGATCCCCAACCACTAAGAGAAAAAAAAAAAGACCACACATTACTTTGACAACATATCATCATTCACTCCTTAGAGTCCAGTAGCCCATTCTCTTACACCAACAATAACTATGTACGTATCAACATAATGAGAACTTTGTTTCTCCACGTGTTCATACAGCTCATTGCATGATTAACTTTGACCAAGAAAACCAACACCTTAATACAACCATTCCAACCGATTGAAATTGTTTTCATGTAGACAAATATAATCATGGGAACAGTCACTTGAGCTATTGAGGAAACACTTTCAAGTCCATCATATATATATGCCTTTTCAATGCATTTCCCTAATTTGAGGATGCTTAAAGGAAGATATATTTCCTGAGTATTATATCCAAAGTCACATAAAAACTAATATGATTATACATAAACTATCTCCACAAGCCAAATTTTCTAAAACACCACATCTTTGCTGACATCTCATTTCATAATTCAAATACGTGATCTTTTTTCTTCGCTCAAGATTGAGGAACCCGAGCATATCACTTCTCGCTCTGGTCACTGATACAAGATCATGACAGTGTCTCCTCTAAGTAACTACATATCTCGTAGCAACTAACAGTAAATCAATCATAAAGAACCAAAAAACACGAAAGTAACAACGAAAACATATGAATTGAGTTATAGAGGCAAACAAATTCAAATTGTTCAACAAAATACTCAAACAATGCAATTAATTGACCAAAAACAATAGAGTGAGGATAGTAGAGAATACCATTAGGGCAACAGGAGTTGGTTGAAGCACGGAGAGTGAATGATGAGAGGAGGAAGAAGCGGCGAGTGTGAGTAAGGCGTGAAGGAGGAGGAATATATAGGAGAAGAAACGCGCCGAATGAAGGGGACACATGTCACTGCCAGTTTGAAGCTCAACCTCCTCCTGCTCTAACCGACCTCTCTCTCTCTCTCTCTCTCTCTCTCACCTGGATTTTCAAACCTGGAAACCGTTTCTCAGATCGTGTTTCAGCTTTCTTACTAATTCTTACCCTTTTACCTATATTTAAACGCAATATCAAAATTTTATTTTATTTATTATGTTTATAAATCAATTAAACTATTCTTTTAAATAAAAATACTTATTATTTAATTTCTTTTAACCAAAATGATTTTATATAATTATTAAGTAATTGACAATACAATATTAAACTATAATTTCAGTTGATATCAAGAGGGAATTAATGAAATTTTAAACTATAATTTCATCTGATTTCAAAATGGAGTTAATGGAATTTTAAAGGGTGGGGCAATTAACAAGCCCCCATTTCTTATTAATACGCCCCTCTCAATATTTTTAATTTAATACCCTCCTAAATTACCTATTATAATTCAATGAAAATAATAAATTCATTTATTATCTCATTTATCATTATCTATATGTAGGGTGATCAAACAGTTTTGGAACCGTTGGAATGCCGTTGACTCAATTTTGATTTGAAATTGGAACCGTGAACCATGATTCACCAATTCGGTTACGATTCCCCTTATTTTCAAATCGGGAAACTGGTGGTTTAATCGTTGATTTATCTATATTTTATTTTATTTTTTATATTATACATAAATCATATTATGTATTTATATTATTTTACTCTTTCATTTTAAATTGTACTGATTATTAGTATTAATTTATATTATAAGTTGTATATGATTTGTATTTCGTTATATTCAAATTAAAATTTATAATTTCTGAAGTTGTAAAGATGTATTGTTGGAACTTGTAATTATAAATTTTAAGTTTTAATTTATATCAAATTATTAATAAAATAAAAATATTTTGTAATATATGAAGAATTGTGATGTTTATAAGTAAGTTTAATTTTTTTTTTTTTTTAAAACACCTAACTGTCAAATTGAAATTGAAATCGAAATCCTCACAGTTCGAATTCGATTTGTCCCTTTTTTTCGAACTGACAATTTCAAACCGAAGTCGAAGGTCCAAGCCGTGTAAACATATCTACTACTACCTACTTTATTTACTACAAGACCAATTAGACAATACATCCAACATGGTTGTTATTCCTCTAGATGACATATGACAAATATTAGTCCCCAGGAGTCACCCTTCCAATAAATTAGCGATCAAATTTGCAAGACTTTTAATAAGTTTAGATCGCCTAAAGAAATACCACCGCAATTAAGTATTATCATCTTTTTTGAAATATCACCTTTAGAAATTTTGGTGTTTTTACTGCGAAAGGTAATAATGGAAGTTCTGTACTAATGTTGTATTAATATAAAATAAATTTAAATTGGAAGTTCTGTACTAATGTTGTATTAATATAAAATAAATTTAAGCAATATGATGAGAGGTATACATAACAGTTGTAGTGTCCAAAATATATTTATTTGGATAGTGATTTGAAATGAATTTGAAATATACTCCACCAATATTTCTTAAAAATTAGATTAAGATAAAAATAATGAATTTTAAATTCGCATGTATTCAAATATTATCAATGAATTTGTTACTATAAATTTAAAAATTTGTATCCAAACACAAGCGGAATGATGAAATTTCTGTATAGTGGCTCCATTTTTCCATCCTGCGGACTGCGAGACAATTAATTGAGAGTGGTAAATCTTTTTTTCTATATTAATTCGTTACGAGTGTATTCAAGATTGATTTTTAATGGGGGCATTAAAAATCCAACCACATAGCTGGTCGAGAATGGTACTAAAAATGCCAACGTTGAGGCAAAAATGGCAAGAAGCCTCGTAATTAATTCAAATAATCTTTTAGCCAAAAGTGCAAAAATTCACATATTTCAAATGACAAGGTGTAATTAAAAAAAAAAAAAAATTAGGTTGACGGAAAAACGTATATTTCAGATTACAAAAATGAAATCACATTTACAAAGCCTTAAGCTCGGTTTACAAATCTATCAATCCCCTATTATCTCACAAACCAAGCGAGCCCTAAACAAACCATCTAATGAACTGAAGCAGTATGATTTAAAAGCACCAAAAATGATAATTAATTTCTTTCTCATACAAAAATTAGCTAATTTGTGCATAACAAAAGGTGCATAATATTTGAAATTTCATTAAAACATAAAGGGAAAACAGAGAAGTAACTGAATAGAGAGTAAGATAGGAAAACTGTAGCAGAAATCGTGTTAGCCTAGGTTTTTGAAGTGCAGTAATGAGAATCAAGAAAGATATTTGAAAATTTTCAATGCACAATATCCTTTTTTTTTTTAACCCCTATGCACAATATCAGATTTTTACCTTTGATGAAAAGGAAAACGAAAAAGAAAAAGAAAAAGAAAAAGAAAAGGTGTTGAATGAATTAAATAGGTTGTGATGTTGTAGGCCAACTCAAGCCTCATCATCCTCATCATCAGCAAAGGTAAGTTCACATGCAACTGCAAGATGGTCACTGCCCCATTCCTGCAACGTAAACAACACACGTGATCTAAAATACATTTCCAGCTTGTTATAGGATCTTATGAGCCGAAAATTCATCCATTTAGTTAACTATCAACTGCAGTAATGTCATCCGACAACGAAGAAAGCATTTAAAAAAAAAAAAATTTTGATGATAGCTTCAGTTCTGAGGGAGAGAAAAAGGTGCTACATTGCAGCTCGAATACGACAGAAAACTTGACATACCTTATTTGGAAGACATCCTATCTTCTTTAAATAGTGCATAGGCAAGGTTTCAAGAACTTTCACTGGAAGAAGGTTTGAAGTATGCCTGTTTGTATTTAAGTCATTAACAAAAAAAGTTGATTGCAAAAATTCAACAAGGATCACACACAGAGGCTTGATATTAGAAAGAAACATACCATATGTAATCAACTGTTCCAGTAAATAAGCGATGATAGGATGTAGCAAGAGGTTCCCCCGTTCTATCCCTGACATTAGAGCATCCCTGAGCAAAACATACAGATCAAAACCTTCCTAACAAGGTACGTAATTGACTCGCTCTAATTAGTTCATACTACCCACTCTCGCTTACTTGCCTGCTGGCTAATGTCTTTCCTTATTGGGATTTCTTTCCTATTGCTTGTTTATAACTTATGCAGAAGGTTGAATGCATAAACTGTAGAAGTAGATTATGCATTGTGCAATGGATACAAAATCTTACAGGAACTTCGGCATAAGCACTGAGGAGCTCCAAAGGATGCCTCAGTCTACTATCCATTGATCCAGTAGCAAGCATTATTTCTTCGTCCCTCCATCTAATCAGTCATGGCCAACGAAAGAACAGTTAGTTTACGCCGTTCATGACATATAAAGCAGCATACAGTTTGTGACTAACATTCATTGACAGAAATGGCTAGCAGCAACTATTTTATTTGAATGAGCATGAAGATTTGCCTAAACAAACATCATGTATCATGTATAATCAGCAAATGGTTACACACAAACTTGGTGCTTATGGATAAACACAATACATTCTGGCATCCTCGTATATTGCCTGTTTAATGACTTTATCAGCTGTGCATTGTAAATTGGCTATTGACCAATCATATATTAAGTCAATTTTAGTGCCACTGGAACCTCAACAGGAAATCTGTAGGTTAAATGACTGAACCAAAATAGAATGCAAGAGTATGCTTCCTTATGTTGCAGTTCAAATCAGTGTTTAGAAAATTTGAGAGTGAAAATCTCAAATCAATGTTCAGAAAATCTGAGAGCGAAAATCTCATATCAGTGTTTATAAAATTTGAGAAAAATCTCAATGAACAGAAATCTGAGAGAAAAATCTCAATGATCAGAAATCTGAGAGAAAAATCTCAGATCAGTTTAGATGAACGAAATCTGAGAGAAAAAATCTCTAGAAATCTCACATTAGAAAAATTCAATCAGCCATGTAGGAAATATTAGGGCAAATCTTAGATTAGTTACCCAGAACAAATCAGCCAGTAGAGGGCAAAAAAACAGTTACCCAGAACAGTAGAGTGCAGAAAAACAGTTACCCAGAACAGACCAACTCTTAGAGAGCAGAAAATTATCCCGCTCTGATACCATGACAGAGAGATAGTAGAAATTATATTATTGTGTGTATCAACAAGTAAAGAGAGACCTCATATATATAGAGTAGATCTTATGTTTATAATCTATCAAGGAAACCTAGATATACAAGAAAACATCTATCAAATCTACAACACAAATCATTCTACAAGGACAATGCAATACACTGAAATGATCGGCCGCTAAATAAGGTGAGTGAACGTGATGGCAAACACACATTTGAAGATTTTATGACCTATGACCAAATTGGCTTTGACCCCAAAAAAAAAAAAAAAAAGGCTGTTATCAAAACTACCCCAACACCTCTCAAACAGACATGCAACACAGACTGCAGCTATTTACACCCCTTCATGGCCCAAAAATAATAGCATTTCACCAATCGAATTTAGCAATCATCTTGTGTGCTAGCCGTCTTTCCAATACCAAATTTCATTGCAATGATGGGCAGTACAAGGACCAAGATTAGATTTCTTGATTAGGGCCTCAGACAGTAATCTGATAAGAACTAGAAACTGAGAAGTTAAAAGGACACTCATATATTAACCCTCCACCCACGGATCCAATAGTTAACTGATTCAGATGCAGTAACTTCAGTGTCGATATTAGTGACCACAACATGGATGAAGGTTACACATAACCTTCAGGGGATACAAACATAGATAACTGAAAGTAAACAGCAACGGATTCAATCTGAATACCTTGCAATATGCAGAGATCGTGATTTTGCATATTCAGATGGACATATCTGGCCAGATATGTGTCTTCGATCATGTTTCTGGATATGCAACTGCAATTAACACGAAGAGTTAATAAATGTGAAGTATCAGTGGCCCTATAAATAAAAAACAAACAAAAAGTGCTAACATGAAAAGGATCCAGGGTTGACCTCAGATGATGACAAAAACTGATACATTGCACTCTGGATAAGATAGAAATATTCAAATGTAAGTGATAAAGTAGCTCAGTTTTTATTAGAACTTTCTTTTAGAATTTCATGTAAACCAAATTACCTGTGGTAAACTATTCAGATCCCCGGTAATCACGACAGGTATGCATCCCCATTTTTTTGATAATGCATAGGCTTTCTCAAGAAAGATCCGTATCTAAACCAACCAAGATAAGACCGATAAATTTAAACCAATGGTCAAAACTGTAAGATTCGTAAAATACTTGTCCAAAGAGCAGGAAAGCAGAATCTATGTAATGCATAGCATAAAGTACTTCCAAGTCCACTGGATAAATGACCTGGAAAAGCAGACTCACACCGCCTTCACCAAAAGAGAACTAAACTAAAACAATTTATTAATTTCACATTACACAACTTCACTGTCACACTCTATATCTTTGGATACACTTAATAATTCAAGAGTAGTTTGATCCAAGGCTTTAGTCTGAGCATACATTATATTCCCTCCTAGGTTATGTACTGGTTCTATAGCTTCATTGCACTTAGTCAAAATCCTATTAGGTAAAATCTTTGGCCTTCAATTCTATCAAAGGGCTCTATAGTGCCAAAAGGTTATGTACGTGTTTTTTGAATTTGGGTCTTGAATTACTCGTTATTATACAACAGGAAAACTAAGGGATACAGGAGGATGAAGTCACTTAACAAAATAACAATGGCCAATGGTCAACATAAGCTGACAGATATACAATGATGTTTACACAATCAAAAGCTACAATAACAAACTTTTGTTGTTGTTCAGTGTTGTGATTCTTGTGAAAGCATTTTCAAGCCAAGTTTATGTCATTTGACCATGTAGTTTGTCTACAATACCAATATACAAAAGCAACTTCTAACAACTTAATTACCTGTCCCAGTTTGATATCTCCACGTTTAGGGTTGTAGAGGACATGTATATTCCCAACCACTAAACTTCGAGAGGTAGTAGACCTGACAGAAACATAAATGCACAGATTGTAAAGGGGGCAGTAAATATCAAAAGCAGAAAAGGTTTAAAAGCCAGTGGCATGATATGAGCAGAAAAAACAAACAAAAGTATGCAAAATAAAAAAAATTAATAAATGCTAATGCACAGAAATGACAAAAACAAATAAATAGTACCACAGAGACTGTGAAGTAGGATCAGCACTGGGCAGGTCTTGATTCATCTGAGTAATATAGTAAGAAGCTGATAAAATTATGCAGCATAAAGCACATGCACACAATTGAAAGAAAAAAGAAAAAAGGAAAAGAAAAGAATAGAAAAGGGTATCAAGTGATGGCCCAACACTTCAGCAGAAAAATACCTCAATCCAAAAAAAAAAAAAAAAAAAGTACTTGACAGATCAGTAAGTACTTCACAAATAATAATAAACACAAAACTAGGGGCAGGACTTCATTGCAAAAAAATTAAGCAACTGATGAAGCTTAAAGTTTTATAATAAACATTGAGTATGGGTGTCATATAAACAACCAGTCTACCATAACAGAATCTTTCAAGGTCCAAGAAAACATTGTTTTAGTAAAAGATTTATTATCATATACATATTCAATGCTTTGTAACTTGGTATTTCTCATATTTTTCTATATCAATTAAAAGAACCGGTAAAGGTTTGGCAATTACAAAACAGAATTGGTAAGTTTGGTTGGATAAACATCACTTTGAGTAGGTTGCAGTACACACCCCTAAATGCAGCTACAACAGCTGAAGTATCAGGATCACAGAAAATCAAATACACATTCACAGATTTACATACCTTCAAAACACATAATTGAGCAACATTGTTACGCAGGCCAAACTTCTGGAACTCAATGTTCTCTTCATGCAATAGAGTAAATCTGCAGTACAAAACCGCCGATATAACATATGAGTTATCGGCTTAATGGTGGTTAGTCCAAAAAATAAGGATCAAAATATTAAAAAGTCGTGTAGAGATACAATTTGTTTTACAGTAGTACGGAAAAGAAAAATGGACATCTAAATGCATTTAACTGAATGGGAAGCACCAACAAATTTAAGATGGCCAAGTTTCAGAATTCTAGCAACAACCAGGCCACACTCATGACCAGTTATTACATTAACTAAAGGCTACTCTGCCAAAATTTCCTGTAATGAGAAAACATTTATCTAATGTGACCACAATAAAGAAAATAGGCAAATAAAAAAATTCAACTTAAATGGCAACCAAATATTTTCATATTATGTAACTGGTAATCCTCCCGTTCGATGCACAATTCTTGTTTTTGTGCATATAATATTTAACGACTTTCTTGGAAAGATTTCATATAATCTTTCTAAAAATCATTAATATGGTAAATTATTTAAAAAACAAATTTAAATTCGTATCACTAATACTTCTAGATACAGTTAACTTTATATCAATATATCATACTCGATTCAAATACCAATATATTTTGATAACATTTCAGTTCAACTTCAAATACAACTCAATCATATCACATGTCAATATTTCAATTTCGGTTCAACTTAACTTCATATCAATGTTTCATAGTCGGTTTAACTAATATATGCGATCATATCAATGTTTTGATATATTTTACGACATTGTTGGAAAGCTATCATTATCATATTATTTGAGGATTCAACTTCTAAGAACTCCATATACTTTGATAATATTGAAGGAAAATATTATTATTACTCTCTAATAACTCAATATATTTTAATGTTATTCTTGAAAAATATTATTATCACTCTCTATTGACAATCACGAATATTGAAATATATGAAAAATAGAGACTTGTCCTAAAATTTAATATTCAATGACTTATTTTTATAATTATTAAATGCATATCGACAAGCATGAATGTTAAAAAATATAGGAAATAGGGACTCTGCCTAACTTTTTAATATTTTTTAAAATTATATTTATAATTTTCAAATGCATAGAATTTATAACTAACAAACTTGAACATATTTTCAATAGCAAAAAATCATAAACATTTTTTTTAATAGAAAATAAAAGAAAGAAGAAACGTATCTTTATTTTGATCGGATCACCAAAATTCTATCAATTTCTATAGAAAATATGAGAAAGAAGAAACGTATATTTGTTTTGATCAGATCAACAAAATTATATCAATCATATATAAATGACTCAAGAAATATAAACTGAATAAACGAAAGTATTGGAGAAACAAAATTCAAAACAATAATATATGTCTCATGTGAATATTCAATAAACTCAACTCAACAATACCGTATGTATGGTATGAATGTTTCATAAATAATTTCAAATATTTTGAAGAAGTCAATTCAAAAAACTCATTGTTTTCTTCTATAACTGTTAAACATGTTTCATTTATTATGAGCATCAAAGTATTATTTAATAACAACATTAAGAGAACAACTTTAAAATAAATAAAAATTAAATTTACATATTGAAAAGTTGTCTGTTAACACTAATAAAACGCTCTACCATTACTAGAGATGGATCCCTTGTCGGTTGTGTAAGGATGAAGTTTGCAAATCATCTCTAAAAACAACAAATTAAAATATCGCTGAAACAACAAATTAAAATATGCTACTATACAGTTTTGAACAGGCACACACCACGCACTTCTTTAAGAATCTTTTTTTTTTAACTTTTTATATTTTATATTATACACAAAATCTTTTTTTCACGCTACACTCCACTCATTATCCCTCATCAACAATTCATATCTCACACATACACCTTCTTCCCAATTCTCATCCAAACAGATACTACCATGAAAAATATTGAATTAATCAATATTCTTCTAATTTTCATCTACACAGAAGTTACCATGAAAAATATTGAAAATCAATTAAATGAAGCAATGAAAAATATTCAATTAATCAATATTGAAAATCAATTAAATGAAGTCATAAAAAATATTCATTTAATCAATTCATGTAGTTTTTTTGTGATGTTATAGTATTTGATACAACATATAACAAATAAGTATAGCATGATTTTTGCTCCAATAACCGGATCAACTACCATGGCCAAACAAATATATTTGGATGTTTGGCCAATGGAAGCACAAATGATAAAGATATACACAAGGAAAATTTCAACTTTTTTCAGGAAGAAATGTGTCAAAATCAAAATTTCAACTTTTTTCAGGAAGAAATGTGTCAAAATCATGCTTATTTTGTGAATTTGAAATGTGATGATGAGTTGCAAACAATCTATACTATATTCAGGACTGATACAAGTTCAACATTAAGACAACGGGAACTTATATACACCAAGAGTTCAAATGCATGCTTACAATTTAAGTTCAAATGAATTGTTTGTAGACACTGTGAAACAGATTTTTGAACTTCCTTCATAATATATTCTACCAAGATATAGCAAAGAGTGGAAGAGTGAACGATAATCATGAAAAGTGGAAGAGTGAACGATAATCATGGTGCTGGCATTCATAATAAATCTCTTCTGATAAGACATTCAAAATTGTCACAAATGACTTTTATTGTAGTAGATGATGCATGCCTCATTAAAGATGGTTCTAACAACAATTAGAACATGTGTACAATGCTGAAAGAGTGCAACGATCTTCTGTATATAAAAGAATATGATTGATATTAATGATCCTTCACAAGTGAGAGTAAAACATGGGGTAAAAAGGTATAAATCATTTAAGGAAAAAACAATTCCAAAAGCAAGAGTTTGTCGTGGTTGTGGCATTAGTGGTATAATAGGAGAAATTGTTTCACATCAATTCAATGATATAATATTTTCTTATCTTTTTTTTTCCTGAAAGTTTTTACATTTAGAAAATTATAGTACTGTTTTTTTTAATTTTTTTCACATGTATACATTCATTATAGTTTGTCGTAAATGTGGCATTAGTGGGCATGACAAAAAATTGTTCCATAATATTTTCTTATCTTTTTTATTTTCTGGAAGTTTTTACATTTAGAAAATTATAGTACTTATTTTTTTAATTTTTTTTTCACGTGTAAATTCATTATATTTGATGATACAAAAAAAACTTGGGGATTTTGAGGATTGATTGAATATTTCTTGGGGATTTTGAGAATTGATTGAAAACTTCTTGATAATTGATAATTTGCGGATTTTGAGGATTAATTGAAGATTTCTTGGGGATTTTGAGGATTGATTGAAGATTTCTTGGGGATTTTGAGGATTGATTGAAGACTTCTTGCTAATTGATAATTGAGTTGGAGGATATGATTTGTTGATTTTGAAAATTTGTTGAGAATTTATTCTCTTTGTTGCTCAATTAGTATTTTAATTTTTATGGTTAATTTTGAGGATTTCTCGAATACTAATTAGGATTTTCTTATTATTTTTATGGTTAATTTTGAGGATTTCTCGAATACTAATTAGGATTTTCTTATTTTAATTTTTATAGTTAATTTTGAGGATTTCTCGAATATTGATTAAGATTTTGGTATTTTAATTTTTATGGTTAATTTTGAGGGTTTCTCGAATATTGATTTTGAGGGTTTCTTGAATATTGATCAGAATTTAGGATTTGTTGAGAATTGATTAATTAAATATTTTTCATTGCTTCATTTTTTTTCCACATATGTAGATTCATTATATTTGAGATACAAAAAATATAGTATTTTGAGGATTGATTGAAGATTTTTTGATAATTGATGATTTGAGATTTTGACGATTTTGACAATTAAAAAGATAGTATTTTGAGGATTGATTGAAAATTTCTTGATAATTGATGACTTAGGATTTTGAGGTTGATTGAAGACTTGTTGGTAATTAATGATTGAGTTGGAGGATATGATTTGTTGATTTTGAAGATTTGTTGAGAATTTATTTTAATTTTTATGTCAAATATTGATTAGGATTAGGATTTCTTGAGAATTGATTAATTGATAAATTTTATGTCAAATATTGAATAGGATTAAGATTTCTTGAGAATTGATTAATTGAATATTTATCATTGCTTCATTTAATTGATTTTCAATATTGATTAATTGAATATTTTTAATTACTTTATTTAATTGATTTTCAATATTTTTCATGATAGCTTATGTGTGGATGAGAATTGGAAGAATATTGATTAATTCAATATTTTTTATGATACTATCTGTGTGGATGAGAATTGGGAAGAAGGTGTATATGTGAAATTGGGAAGAAGGTGTATGTGTGAGATACGAATAGTTAAAAATGTGGATGGAAATTGGGAAAAAGATGTATGTGTGAAATTGGGAAGAAGGTGTATGTGTGAGATGCAAATTGTTAAAAATGTAATGAGGGGTTATGAGTAAAGTGTAGCGTGAAAAAAAAAAATATTTATAATATAAAATATAAAAAATTAAAAAAATAATTTTAAAGAAGTGCGCACGGGCGCATATTCTTTGGGAATTGAGAAGGTGTATGTGTGAAATTGGGAAGGTGTATGTGTGAGATGCAAATTGTTAAAAATGTCTATGTTAATGAGAGGTTATGAGTAAAGTGTAGCGTGAAAAAAAAATATTTATAATATAAAATATAAAAAATTAAAAAAATAATTTTAAAGAAGTGCGCACGGGCGCATATTCTTTGGGAATTGAGAAGGTGTATGTGTGAAATTGGGAAGGTGTATGTGTGAGATGCAAATTGTTAAAAATGTCTATGTTGATGAGGGGTTATGAGTAAAGTATAGCGTGAAAAAAAAAAATATTTATAATATAAAATATAAAAAATTAAAAGAAGAATCTTAAAGAAGTGTGCATGGGCGCATTCTTCAGTTCTTCAGGTGCGTGCCTGATCAACACTGTGCTACTATAAATCAATAATATAATTCATGTAATCACATTTGAAAATACCAAACAAACATTAATTGAATCTAAATTATCTAGGTCGTAAAGTGAACAATTCATCTTATAAAACTACTTAACTTCATAGAGACTCAACAAGGAGATCTTACAATTCTATTTCTTCAACTCTCTTAAAGATTCGTACCTTTATGACCAATAATTTTTAGGGAAGAGCTTTGTAAAGTTTACTCTACAGAAATTATTTGAACATGGCCCGTAAAGAGATTGTAGAGAAAATCATAATTATTTGTGTAGAGTAACCGCTGGCAAATAAAAAAAGTGGAACCAGGTTCTTCTCTCAAAACCGTGTTTTAGAATAGAGATGAATCAATTTTTGAAATATAAATGGGTAAATTACAAATTTGTCAGATTTTCTTGTTATTATATAAGTATAGATAAGCTACAGATGAGGGAAAATAATGAAAAAGGAATATCTAACATTTTATGTAATACACTACAGATGAGGGAGAATGATGAAAAAGGAATATCTTACAGCTTGGTTTTCCAAAATAAGGCACAACCATCATGTGTTTCACCAGCACGAGCCTTGTGAGCCCAACAGACCACTCACAGTCAAAATCTTGATTTTTAGGGCCAAAGGAAGCAAAGAAGACATAATGTTGCACAAACCTTGTACAGACCTCTGAAGCCATCGTTTTGAAGAATCTCATTCAAATCATCAAAGCGGTCGACTTCCTGCTGTCGCAGAGAATAACTATGAGAACACAGCTACATGAGTAAGTATAACCTTTTAGATCAAGCACAACATTTGGGGAACGTAAAGTTGCTTCTGCATAAATCTCTTAATGACACTCTTCCCAAAGGGATAAACAACCAGATTGAGTTGACTGATTGGTGTTTTTAGCAGATAACCCCAATTTTGGTTTTATAGTACATCCAAACAGAGGACTACCCAAAAATTAAACAACTTTTAAGCATTATTTCCAATCCAATATCTAAACACATACCAGAGCAAGCCAACCAATACAAAGACACAAGCTCGAAATCATAAACATATCTAACCCTCGGGGTTTTCACCTGTAATATTAGGAACAACTGATTCCTACAAAGCTGTTTGTTTGGTGAAAAAAACACGGTTATTAATAGAAGTTGTAAACTTGAAAGAAATATAATCTGATATCTGCTTTATATTGTTGATTTTAGTTACTATTGTTCATAAATACACAAGACAAATGACTGAGCCTTATCTTTTGATCATGAATGTCACTGTTCGTTCACACATTAGATATTGCAGGAAGAGCTGAAACATGCCTGAAAACATACAATACTTGCTTGGTAACCGCTGACTTCCTTGCATAGGAGCTTCTTTCGATATTCCCACTCAAAATATTTTGGTGGCACCCCCCCATACAAGTGAGGATGCTTTGTTGCATTTTCAACACCAAGAATGTTATATGATACAACAACAACCCTGTCTGCAGCAAAAAAAGAGGAGTGATCAGGCAAAAAGAGACAATATGTCACCTTGTTTACATAGGCTGTTCCTTACATGGAAGTACTTCAACACAATAACTCCAATTCTTCTTAGAACAAATGATATCTTCTTTGTCTAACTACAAAATTGATTGTCAAGAAACATATTGAACATTTAGCTTTGGGCATAAAGTTGAAATCCAAAATCAAAATATAAGAAGGAAGGCGGACCTTGAATAAGTCGAAGCCAACTAAAAGCATGGAATCAGTATAATAAAAGGAGCCCGTTGATGAAATTTATTATTAAATTTCAACAACTACATGATTGCATCTCCAGAATTCTAGTGTGTACTTTCAATTAAGCTTATTTCTTAGATACCTCAATTCTGAATGTCTTTCAAATGAGATTACTCCAATAATCTTAAAGATATTACCGTCAACCTACAGGAAATTCATGCATTGTATGCCAGTAAATCAAGATAACACCAAATAAACCACAATTATGCCATAAAATAGGGAAAACTCAATCATTAACCTAAGTTTAATCATTATAAACAATGATTATGAGTTCATTATGATTCACCTATACATTTGGAGACATCACGAGCAGAGTAGGTCCACTTGCGTTGACAATAAGGAGTGCGCTTCCATCCACGGCTTATTTCTTCCCTTTGGACACGCGATTTCGTACGTTTACGAGTATAAGAACTGAGTGTGCGGTTTGGATTAGGTTTTAGGGTTTGAATACGAATACGTGTTTCGGTTTCTGAAGATGTAATCTTTTGTCTTTTTCTGCTGTGTTGTCCGTCGTGGTGATGGTGGTGGAGGCGGCGGCCCGCGCCTGAAGAACTAGGCGGAGGAGAATACGCCATGATCAAAATTGATTTTTTTGGTAAATTTGGAATCGAATTTTATTCTAAAAAGTAAAAATTATTTTAAATATTAAGATATTTTTATATTATTTTTAATATTTTAAAAATTCTAAATATCTATTAATTTTATTTTTCATATAATTAGGAAATGAGGGCATTACATGTTATTGGTGGATATATTAAAAGTATATTATTGATGGGTATATTAAAAAGGGTGGGACTAAACACACCCCAGGAATTTCTAAGCACACCCCATTCATGTGTAAAATTACACATAATTTTACACATGAATGGAGTGTGCTTAGAAATTCTTGGGGTGTGTTTAGTCTATCCCTATTAAAAATTACCCACAATGACATTTGAACATTTTTCTATAATTAAATACAATTTAATATATGTTTTTCACAGTCCTGCTCATCTACCCACCAATAGACATATTAATATATGTCAACGGTTAATGTTCCAAAAATTTGAAGTATTTATTAATTTTACTTTTTATATATCGAGAAGATGAGATAATTATACGTCATCGATAGGGTCCACAATAGGCATTTGAACAAAACTATATATTTTTTATCATACTAATTACTAATATGAATATATTTCGCAGAATTTCATGAATATATTTAGGGTGGGACTATCCGCACCCCACCCTTTTCTAACCACACCCCGATTTCTAACAACACCCCATTACTTGACATTTAATTTTGATAAATCACTAAACACACCCCACCTAATTCCAAAATTACCCTTTGCCCTAAAATACACACACACCCCTCTCTAACTCACACCCCATTACACACACTCCTCACTTTTAGCAAATTTTCCAAGCACACCCCAACACCCCAACACTTCCTCAAGCATCTTCAACCGATTGGAGAAGGAGAAGATGAGTCATCCCTACATCTTCGGCCACGAGAATCGAACACTTAGTGCAAGCTTCGTACTCCCTAATCGAACAAGCTCCATGGACTCTTTAGGTTAGTGTTGTTGTAGTTAGTAAAAATCCACCCACTTTTTTGCTTGGATTTGACATTACTTGCAAATTTTTTGTGCAAAATGTGGTGCTATGCTCATTTGTGTATGTGTGTATGTATGTGCTATGTCGTAAGTGCGAAAAATTGAGGTTATTGCGCGAAAAATCGAATTATGTGGACTGAATTTCGGCCTTCCCGATCGAGCCCGTTCGACTCTGGTTATGCGCGATTGATGTAAGTGGCCGAACGGAATGATGCTTGTTCGGTTGGTGGGCGTCGAACGGTTCGAGCATTGTTCGGCCATTGCACGTCGAACGGGGCATATGTTGTTCGACTATTATGGTCGAACAGGGCATGTGGTGTTCGACTATTACGGTCGAACGAGGCTGATATTTTTCAGCGCTTAGGGTCGAACGGATGGTTGTTTTGAGTCGATTTCTTGAGTCAATTTGTGCAACTCCAAGGGTGAAAGTGTTGATATACAGGACATGCATAATAATAGTGTTTTTCATAGTTTACTCGTTTGATGTATTTTTTTCGTTTCTATGCAGGTAAGATATACAGGAGGCGACCAACGGCCTCAGAAAGGAAGCGACGGGCTGAAGAAGGACAATCTTCCGAGATGCCACCAAATCCTTGGATTGCACAGGCCTCGGAACCGCTGCAAGAGCAACAATTTGAGGCCGGTATGGATGAGGCACCAAGCCATCAGTTGGACATTGTTGAGGTGCCTGTTGTTGATGAACCAGCCGGCCCTAATGTGATGGAAGGGGAGGTAGATGAGGAGGGAGCAGAGGAGGGTGTGGAGCCAGAAGAGGAGGAGATTTTGACGGGGCCATTTCCTGGAGGGCCCGTTAACCCAATCTTGATCCCGAGTTTCAAATGCCATGTGGCTTCCAAAATTTGGTTTAATGAAGAACGCGACGTTCTAAAGTTTTGGTGCCACACTACAAAGCTCGAGTCGTGGAAGTTGGAAGTTGAGCCGGATGATTGGTTGAGGTGGATGAACCGCTCGAAGATCTATGATTTACGGTTCATATCGTACAAGAACCCCAATAAGAACCTGCTATGTGCCTTCGTGGAGCGTTGGCATCCAGAGACCAACAGTTTCCACATGCCGTTCGGGGAGATGACCATCACCCTAGATGACGTTGCCCAAATAACGGGTCTTCCGGTGACGGGACATCCTGTTGTGTTGCCTGATGAGCCACCAGTTCCCACCCCACTGTTGATATCCACCTTTCTTGGTATAGATGTAGGAGACGCTGAGAGGGCTTTGGATGGTTCAAGAGGTTCTTCAGTCAGGCTTGAGTGGCTCCGATCACGGTTTAGTGGAGACGTCACTTCAGATGACGAGGCCACAAGAAAATGCGCAGCAAGAGCATATTTGTGGTATGTGCTAGGTTGCACTGTGTTTTCTAATAAGAGCGGCTCCAGAGTCTCTACGAACATTTTGAGATTGTTGGGAAATCTGCGTCGAGTGCACACTTATGCTTGGGGTGCCGCTGCACTTGCGTATCTATATCGGCAGTTGGGCCTGGCTTCGCGTTACGGGGTGAGGCAGATGGCTGGGTACTTGACATTGTTGGAGGTATATTTGAAACACATTTTGCCCTTTAAACGTTTGTTAGTTGTTCATTCATTTTGACAATTGCTTTTTCTGATGCAGGCATGGATATACGAGTACTTCCCGGTGACGAGGCCAACTCATAACGTCGCTTTCGGTACATGAATGTGTTTGGCCGGCAGATGGGCCCAACAAACCAATCCGGGGCCATCCATCGACCGTATAGTCGCCTGGAGGGAGATATTGGATGATTCTTCGGCAAGTAATGTAAGTTTTTTGATAATTGTATCATTGTATTTACCATTGAACTCTACTTGATACTGTTCAACATTACAATAATGTCGACATCTTGCAGGTCGTATGGACTCCTTATGCTGCAATACGAGATGATTACCCCCGAGAAGATGTCGCGTTCTACGTCGGTTGCATTCGTGCCTTCGACGTAGTTGAGCCTTACCATCCCGACCGGGTCTTGCGACAGTTTGGGTTCGTGCAGACTATTCCTGAAAACCCCCTCATCCCAAGCAGAGTGAGGAGAGGTAGTACGGGCGCTCAATACAGACTTGCGTTTCACCTACTGGGGAACTACTTCCGAAAGTGGAGTAGTCATTTATTGTCTGCTGAGCATCTCGGCCAACATGCTCATCCTGCCTGGGAGTGCTCGCACGACTACATGGAGTGGTTTACCACTCACTCACATCCGAGGGTTCAAAACCCAGTTTTTGCTTCTCGAGGACGTGCCCATACCTCCAGCGCAGCCCAAGGTGCTCAACCTTGGGAGATGATTCATATGGCACGCGCTCATCTCAACCCATTGGTCGAAATGTGGAGAGTGCAAGACCCCCAGCTGTCCTTGGAGTACGCGATGCCATTGGTCCAGCAAGCATACGAAACCCTAACACTGAACGAGTCGGCCGAACCAGAACCAGCTGGCAGAGCACGAGGTAGGCGTCGCAGAGACCGTAGGGCATAGTTGATTGAGTTTATTGTACTTACTACCTAATACCAAGACAATTATGTATCTTGATTATGATGTATTGTTTCAAACTGATTCGTTCAGACGATTTCGTAGTTCATGGAGAAGCACCGAAAAATAAATACAAATAAGTTACTAGAAAATGTTACTGTAATGTTTGTTTTGCTCAATACAAACAACTCATGTGGTTCCTCACGCGCTCAATCGTCGTCAAGTGTAATACTTGCAACACGGGCATTCGTTGAGTCTTGTGCTGTCAGATTATGGTAGGTCGCTAGTTGTTGTTGATGAAGGACCGCCCACCCCTCAGCACAAGAGTAGTGGTAACCGTACCATGTTGTGCTTATAGGTGGTAGTGGTGCAC
Source organism: Scutellaria barbata (assembly GCA_028654395.1). Classification (NCBI taxonomy): domain Eukaryota; kingdom Viridiplantae; phylum Streptophyta; class Magnoliopsida; order Lamiales; family Lamiaceae; genus Scutellaria; species Scutellaria barbata. Next base: position 3,879,087 of record CM053645.1, on the reverse strand, counting down.
CGTCAACCAGCTTCACCTGCATCCACACAAAAAACAAATGTTAGACCGTAATGAAGGTAATGTATAGACGTAAACACACGTTTGGAGTTAATTACCCTAATGAAATGATTATTTCCTACAAGTGCCATGCACACGATCTGAGGATTCATCGCTACGGCAGTCCTTAGCGGAAGAAAGGTGAGGCACTGTTGCGGCGAGATATGCACGAAAGTCATATTGTACACTGATGCAGCTAAATTGTACGTCTCGGGGTACACAAACCAATACTTGCTGTCTTAGATCTCATCTTTAAAACATCTCAACATGACCAACATCTGCTCAACTCGGGATTGGTCGAGCCACACACTAGCATACAAAGATGAGTATTCTTCCAACTCTCGAATCAGGTCATTGCGCACCTTCGGCCACGAATGTTCACCCAACCCAAGTGCATCGGCGACACACCGAAATCCGCAATGACCGTCGCCTTTGACATTTGTTGTGCCACTAATGTAGGGTCTCCAGAAGGTGGGGATGAGTTCAATAAGGGGTGTGTCGGACGCTGAACGGGCTGATCTTCGTTGTACCGGCTGCTTTTGTCGTTTGGACTTCGTTGAGGAAGGGGCAATCGAAGGTGGACCTGAAACTTCAGTGTTTTGGTCAACCGGCGAACAACTGTCGATGATCGACTCGACATACTCGAATGCACTCTTGTCACGCTTGGTTGATTTCAGGACACGAGCTTTTGCCTTGCTAGGTCTGCCCCGAACACGCGTCTTCACCTCAGGTTCCATCAAGGACGAAGTGGATGACAAAGAGATCTCTCGGAGTCGCTTCAGTAAAAGTAAGCGTTGAGATTCAGACGAGGACTCGAACATGTTGTTAATGCAGCCCACTATCTCTTGCCACCGACTACCAAGCTCTTCACCAATGTTGACGTCACACTTTGAGGGCTCACAGTCAAGCTTTCTCCAAAAGTTGTGAACCATGTCCAGCGTGATGGGTGCCCCGATTCGAGTCAATTCTGCCAGCTCATGCGCACATGGCAACCCACAGGTTCTCCTCAACACACACCCACACAACAGGGAATCCACGCCGCATGTGTTAACTCCTTCAAGCTCCTCGAAAATCTTGTGCAACGCAGCATGTGACACCAATCCTCGGATTATCTTGAAGAGAGGGGACTTGTATCGATGATGGGTGATATGCAAACTCTTCTCGAAGGATGCTTTGATTGTGTTGTGAGACACAATCAAAAGTCCGTGAATCCTCTCCCAGGAGATTTCGAAATTGATTGGCTGGTTCCCAGTTGTTTCTTCAATTTTGAATGAGCACTTTCCGCCCTACCAAACAAATCAAACCAATTTTGGATAAGTTAATGTCAACATAGAAATGACATAAACAAAATGTAATGACAATTCCATACAATTACGCACGTACTGACTACTTGTGGTATTATCGAAATGCATAATGTTGTTGGTCCAGCAGGAAACAAACTTTTCCTTGTAAGGTGTAATCCAATTATCAACAACGTAATTGACGGCCTCCGGATAGTCGGCATAATCATCTCTCAACCTCCGCAACAACTCGTTGAATTTAGGCAAATCCTCAGCAACCATCAACGAGTGGAATGAGTTGTTAAATGAATCCCACTTCTCTTTATTCGGGCCCAACATTGGTCTACACTTGGCCAGAACATTCTTGCTGATATGCCACCGGCACAACAAATGTTTGGTGTTGGGAAAGGTAACTTCGATGGCATTCATCAGTGCGATCTCCCGATCAGTGACAATCACACTCGGTAGTGTATCTTGATCCATTAAACCCTTCAAGATTGTGAGCGCCCAAATATAGTGCTCATGTCGTTCGGACTCCAAATATACACAAGCAATCGAGAAGGTGATATCGGTTGATGTGATACCAACAATCTCCAAAAGAGGCATCTTATACCGATTGGTCTTATACGTGCAGTCCATCAAGATGATGTTCGGAAATGCACGCAATAACTCGACACTGGTAGGGTGAGCATAAAACAAATTTTGAACCCGATCGGTTTGCTCGCATCGCTTGTCGAGATAATAATACTTATGGTGGCTCAATTTCTCCAATAGATATTGCATCTGCGAACGACCTCCATGCTCAACTACACGGTGCTTGTGACGGGCATTGTATATGGTCTTCAGTGTCGACTCATTATCAACAAATGTTCTTTCAAACTGCTCAAGATATCCTTGGGCTTCGTGTTATTCTTCGTCAAGTCGTACACATAACGATTTTCCAAATCTGTCAATCGACCGGCATACGAGTGTCCTACCAAATACGCCCCCATCGGGTGATTATGAGATCCACATACAACGGTTATACACCATTCACCGGCATCATTGATTTGGAAGCCCTTCAACGAAAAAGGACAATCACATTTCTTCGTACTAGTAACTCTCCCTCTAGAGCTTTTTATAGGCACGCCCTCACCTTCGCCCTCACTTTCGGCACCCAAATTTGGTCTTTTTGTCTTTGGCTTAATTGGGCGATATGTCCCACTCCTTTCACAACATAGATAAACTCTAGGCCGCCTACCACTAGCCACCCCGTCAGATCGCTTCACCAACACCATCATATTAAGTCTATGTCCGACTCCTTTTGCCCAATCTACCATAGCCGTTCGATCTTGAAAAACTAAATCAGTCGTAAACTCCTCCGTATAATCAACTTGTTCATACAGTGGATCCATCACAGCCACATCACGAACTTATTCCTCTCCGGTATTTACCACACTCAATTCCGTCGATTTCGAACCATTTTCCTATTAATCAATGAACAAGTAAAATGGAGAATGTTAAATTATACTCTGAACAAATACGATTAACAAATCACATTGAGTTCGACCAAAACGGCTATGCAAAGCATGACCCGTTCGACCAAAACGAAAGAAACTACAGGATTCGTTCTACCGAAATGGTTGAACACTTAGTGCTGCGTTCAACCGACAAAGTCGAACACAATGAGCTGCGTTCAACCGAGTCGGTCGAACACTTCATGCGGCGTTCTAACGTACGGGTCGAACGGCTAGTCTTTGGTTCGGCTGCTTCAGGTCGAACACTCTTTGTTTTGTTCGGCCTGAATCGGTCGAACGCGATTTCCAGCGGGAATTTTGAAGCTTAATCCTAAAGTTCGATTTAAAAAAAAAAAAACGCTAAAAACTATAAAAAATGAACTTATCCACTTACATTGCTCACTTCGCAAGTGTCTTCACGTTTCATTGACATTTTCTTTGACAAAATCTGCTTGCTCCACCAAATTTTTTCCTTGCAAGGTTTGGAAATGGAAGGGGGAAATGGAGATGGGAGTTTGGGTGGGGTGAGATATGCACTTGGGGTGTGTTTAGTAATTACGGGGTGTGGTTAGAAATATGTATCTTAATATTAGTATACAAAGGCTTTTTAGACATTTTGTAAATAATTACTTTTCATTTAATTTATTGTGGGGTATGGTTAGAAAAGGGTGGGGTGCGGATAGTCCCACCCTATATTTATTCTCAGGTTGTATTTAATTGTTAGTAAATATTAGCAATACATATGTGATTTTAGGTATTCCGTGCAATTCAAATCACCAAAGTAGAGTTGGGTTTTAAAATTGATGACGTAATGGGTAGTACAACAAGTGGTTTGGTAACATGTAGTTATAAAAAATTATGTGGGTTATATAATTACCGATAAAATAATGACCTTTATCGATTTCAACCAAACTTTTAGATATTTACGGTTTCTTACCCCAAACTTTAGAAGAAGATCATTGTAAGGGGCATTCATTCATTTGGGTTGAGAATTGGAGAAAATAAAAAATTTGAGGTTCGAGAAGGGTTTCACAAAATTTTCCGACAATTAATTGGCAGCTGTTATTTTTCTTAAAAAATAAAAGGAAAATGGTTGTTAAAGTTTGAGAAACAAATAATTAATATCCAAAAATTTGGTAAAAACGCAGTTAAAGTAAAGGTTGTGCTTTAAATATAAAACGGCGTCGTTTAGCTCGCATTGAATTTTTAGTCATACGTAAATAAATTATATGCCAAGTTATTCGGATACGTCGGCAACTTCAAGTCCAAATTTTCGATGATTCAAACTGAGATGATATTGGAAAATGATATAATTCTTATTTAATTCACATGAAAACATGTCATTGTAATGGAGTACTATAATACAAAGTTTAAAGGCCAAGTCACTACACCCTACCATGTCCCAAAGGCCAAAAATGACTCTTAATTCATTTGTTGGCAGTGGCTCTCATGCATCAACAATTCTTGCTATCACATCCACGAGGCAACCAGAGAGAGAGAGAGAGAGGAGAGAGAGGCGTGAGTCCATGAGAGGACCACAAATAGAAGCTTTAAGTTAAGTTGCAAAAAAACAAGAATAATTGCACCACAAATTAATAAAGGAGAAAACACCAAAATGAGTCGAGTAGAAATTAAAGGCAAAAAAAACTACCAAAGACACACCCATCTTCAATAGACAGGTGTGGGCCATGAGGAATCTGTAATTAGGTTTCACAGCCAATAACAAGAAATTCTTTCAGATGAACATGAGAATTCCATCCAATCACAAACCAGATAAGAACTGTTGATGGGCCCATGCAAGAAATAAGCTACAAAACAAACACTCACTAAACACTGCTTCTTCATAACCAAAAGCACTCTATGTGGGTCTATACACAACAATCAAGATTCCCAACTCCTTGCACAAAAAAAAAACCCACTTTGATCAATAATGAACACCACTGATCATCATCAAAGCAAAGCCTCAAATGTAGTTCTTGCAGGCAAAACTGCTAGGGCTTGTGACAGCTGTCTGCTCAAGAGAGCTCGATGGTTTTGTGCCTCCGATGATGCTTTTCTATGCCAAGGCTGTGACACATCTGTCCACTCAGCCAATCAGCTGGCGAGTAGACACAAAAGGGTTCGTCTCGAGACCTCGTCTTTCAAGGTTAAGGATCATTCCTTGCCAGCCTGGCATCGAGGGTTTACTCGAAAGGCCAGAACTCCCCGGCCAGCCAAGCGGCTGAGCCACCACCCGATTCTCCCTCTCGTCCCGGAGATTAATAGCAGTGAAGATCAACCCTTTGTGGACGAGAGCGACGAGCAGCTCTTTCCTAGGGTTCCAGTTTTTGACGCCTTTGCTGAAGAACTACACTCGGAGATAGTGAAAGGTGGTGATGATGATCATGATTTGAATCTTGAAGAGCTGTTGAGTAGTTGTAATGAGGGGTTTGATGTTGAGGGTTTGTTGGATTTAGGGTTTGGGATAACTGATGAACTAAAAATTGATGAGGGTTTGGATGGAAAAAGATCGGTTAAAATTGAAGAGATTAATGTTGATGATGGTGATGAAGAAGTGCAGGCTGTGACAGCAGCATGCCATGATGGGGAGTTGAATTGGAACTTTGATTACACGACCAATGAAATCGAAATCGAAGAAGGGATGAAGAACAATATGGGAAATATTGAAACAGATGAAGTAGAGAAGAGGATGTTGCTGAGGCTCAACTATGAAGCAGTGATGGCTGCTTGGGATTCCCAAGGTTCTTGTCCATGGACAGATGGTATTCGACCTCAGTTTGACCTTGATGATCTTGAATCCATGGTATATATATTTCAAGTTTCCTTCTTTCTAATTTGGATCTCAATACATTCATTAGCATTTTAAAAGAATATTTCAATTTTTGTTAAAATACAACTTCCAAATTCTTACACTATTATTCCCTAGCTTTTAAATACGAGTTTCACCATGCATATTATAGTAGTCTTGTGCACTAAATGATATCATAAAGGATATATATGGTAGAAGAATCCGACTAATTCAACGGTCTTAAGTTTTGCATGCTAGCTTTATATCTTTCGCACAGATAACTTCATGAGAAAATTTCACTATTGAACCTGTAATTCGGGTCATATTAATTAATGAACCCATTGATTTTATAGATTTTTATAATGGTCCTTAATTTTGTATCTTATTTTAATCTATTTTCATGTGATTCTATTTTCTATGATAATTCCTGACATAAATGTCGGCAATGCAAATTTGATGCTCTAAATTTGGGATTTTTATGGAGGAGATCTCCAATTTAGGGCACAGAGATAAAATTTTTAAATTTAGTGCAACATATATCAATTTTCCTTATATACAATCAAAAAAAAATCCTCAATTTAAAATATCAAATTTGCATCGTCAACGTTTATTCAGTAAATATCATATGAAAAAAAAACTAAATTTTGAATAATCATTATAAAAACCCATAAAATTAGTGATCTGAAAATGAATAAGGGTCGAGTTACATGACCAATATCGAAAAATTTCTATGATTTCATCAACACATGTGCGTTATAGGTTAAATAATTCAATATGAAACACTTAACTAATCTGAATATTGAGATACAAATGGTGGTGTCATGAATTAGAGCAATTTTAATTTGTTGATGAATAAGAAGTGGCATTGTATGTGCAGGGTGGGTGGTTGGGGGGTGGTGAAGAATGGGGAGGAGAGGAGGTGGGGCGATCATGGGGAACAGGAAGAGAAGCAAGAGTGTCAAGATACAGAGAAAAGAGAAGGACAAGGTTGTTCTCCAAGAAGATTAGGTACGAGGTTAGAAAACTAAATGCAGACAAGAGACCAAGAATGAAAGGCCGTTTTGTCAAGAGAACCTCCTCTTTTTCACTATCGCATCACCTCATCAATAATTAATAATAATTTATTTCATATATAAATATATGTATACATCAAGGATAAATGAAAAGCAAATTGCGATTTGCTTGATAAATATTTTATAGGGAAGATAGTTTTTTTAAAATGGATAAATTTCACTACTTTTGGATTATTTCTGTAGGATGTAATTTCTTTTCTAAATGACCTAATTACCGATTATTGTCGATAAAATATCATGTAAGTGGGCACGGGGATGAAATTTATTACTATGATATGAATTTCTAATTTGGAAAACTTTGTATTTTTCATCCTATAACTCCACTGCTTCATTTCGTCACGTAATTTTACATATATCGGATTTTTCCATGTAACTTACTACTTTCTTTTGCTAAATGGTTCTATGACGACTTGTTGGTAAACTATTCGTTAATCAATATGTTGGCGTTGGAATTGGTACGTGGAAGTTTTAATCGTCACAATTCTTCAATCAATTGTCTTTTAAAAATATTAAGATATGATAAATTTTTCTTCTCAATATTAAAGGTTTTATTATTACTTCAGATTCTACCTGAGTTGTTGAATAAATTGCTAAGTAATGAAAATTGCGTACAAAAAAAAAAAGTTCAATTTTTTGAAAGAAAAATTCCACACCAAATTTATAAATGCGAAAGCAACACCAACCCAGCGATTACAGAGTATTTCTCCACAATAACCAGTCACAAAAAAATTGCAACTTTCAGAACGATGTAAAGTTACAGGACGAAATGCAATCATAATGAAAGTTATGGGACCGAAAAATCTACTTGCCTAAAATTTAGAACTTATATATAAATACACACTATAAAATTTTGAAATCCACACTTTTCTTTAGGTTGTGTTTGAAATTTTGAATAGAGCGGGTCTAAAATCCACACATATCAATCAAATATTAGTTCAAAGTCATGAATGTCAAATCTATTTTCATCCCAACACCACCAATGAATTTATCATCATAGATTTCAAATTATTTCTCAAATCCACTCATCCAAACACAACCCATACCTCTTGTTGATGTTGTTGAAAGCAAGTTAGATAGGAAAACAATGACCAAAAAAATTTGATGATTTGATCAACCAACACTTTCCTTAGTTAACTATCAAGACTGGTTACATTAGTAGAGATATTCTTATCGACAATTTCACTAAAGTTCATCAAGAAGATAATATGAATATCAAGTACCCTAAAAGTTGGAAGACTGAAGACATCTCAAGAAAAGTGGTTTTTATTAGCTTTTTCAACCATCAAAACTCAAAAGTGTATGGAGCAGAATCACCATCTATTAACATGGGTGAGTAATAAAGATTTAACAAAATAAGAATTTAAACATCATTTTGTTATTGATTGTTTTCAACAACCCTCATCATTGTCAGAAGTAGGGTAAGTCACAGGTGAAATTAGAAGTTGCCCACCTGGCCTTCTGGATGAAATAGAAAGCGTACATTTTATAATAACAGACAACTAAGGCTAATAACCAAACGAACACACCTGATCGACATGCAGACATCTCTCATCATACATTAAATGTTTGGGTAAACATGATAACCTGCAAGGCAGAAAAGATAACAAAATGAAGTCAAATACTATTCCTTCTAGTAACACACCGTTTCTGGGTGTAATTGATAACACAAATTCCAACATCACCTTGTGAATCAGCTCTTTTAATTGAATGCAATGGCAGAAAGACATGAACAATACCAATTGATGTTGTTCATTAAAGAGTTGGCTTTTTATTAATTTATTTTATGTGGGGGTGGGGGAGGGAATGAATGATGACACATGCACCGATGAAGGAATAATTTGTACATATTCAAATACAGAAGTAAGATTATTCATTTCATCCTGAAAATCACACTCAAGTAGGTTAAGTTCATCAAATATTAAAGAAAAAAAAAATTCAAACATGATCTTCAGATTGCCACTGAAATAAATAGAATTTGATACTAATAAATAATGGTTTGTTTTATCAGAAGAAAAGGGAAAAATTATAGGCAATGGATGCATGTTTTTAAACAATTATGAAATTTATCTGTCAAATTTACTAACTAAAATAAGTTTGGGTCATCAAGATTGGATGTTTGAATAGAATATAGATTTCTCATATTTTACTAAGTCGAAACCTGACATCGAGAAAAATAATAAATAGACTACAAAGCACAGATAATGCAATAGAAAAACAGTATTTGCTACAATAGCGTATCCATTGGGGTCACAATTGTATATCCAGATATCTTATACTTCAATTCCAGGATTAAAGAGAAACATCAACAGATGAAAGAATGTGAAGAGGCATAAAGCTCTCATAAGTCATAGTTTAACATTTATTGATGTTTAGGTCCCTCTAAGGCAACATGTCTCTATTACTTTGCTGGATAAATTTGTGGTACAAGTTTGAACTTTGTTCATTTGTTAAGTTGCACTTTGTTTGTTCCAATAACCCAAGTTAGTTGGCTCAGTGTTTTTACATTGAGAATTATTTGCAGGTTACGATATGGCAAAGGGACTCAATAGAGAACATTTCTTCTGAGTGAATCAATTAGATGGTGATTTCTACCCGTCACTGGAACTGAAATCTTATTCAACCAGAAAGATCTCAAATATATGGAGTGCCTAAGAGAAAAATTGAAAATTCTCCACTCAGAATAATTTCTATCACCCAAAGGAGTCCACGAATAATCAATGTTTACTGTGATCTAAAAGAAATCAATTTGAAACTATTTAAATACTCTGCAGCTAATGACTTAACATGAAGTACTCTTATGGAACAACATATATTTTATGATTACAGAGGCTTGAGTTGGACAACTTAATCAGTGCACACTTAACCCTTTTCAAAGCCAAACACACCCTCAACATTTATCAACCTCATGTAAGCCAACTAAACATCAATTGCATAGACTCAATCTCATGTAAGCTTAACTCCTAGATAAAACTCAATCTCATAAATGCTACATAAGAAACGCAGAAACATGGTACCAGTCAAGAAATATCTAATGAATATCTAATGTTTGGCGTTGCACAATCATTTTTCTAAATTGTAATGCTCAATCATTATAATATAACCCAAACGCGTAATCAAGGGTAGGTCTAATGTAGTATCCGACAAAATGGTAAGCAATAGCTCAACGTTCAGATCACAAATACATCAAAAATCAGGAAAAAAGAAAAAACAATTTAAAAGCATGAAAATGACCTCGAATTGTTCAAGCTCGACTTCGCAAAGGAACCAGTCACTCAGCCGAAGCCTCCACCTTCGGACCTGCACAATGAAATCCAAAAATCGAACAAGTCAATTTATCAAACACATAGCAAGCAAATCCCCATTTCAAAAAAAAGCTTAGAGCAACAACCATGGAGGGAGTGGGGGCGGTGGTCCTTGCCCCACCCGATTCCGCGGGTGGATTCCAGATACTGGTGGACGAGATGGCGGCATTTCTGGAGATGATTGATCCCTTCAACGCGGTAGCACCACTTAACTTTCTCTCTCAAGATCTTGGCTTTCTCGATCTCGATCCACTTCTCTCTCACTAAATACTCCCTCATCTCGAGAAATGCAACCGGGTCTTTGTACGGGTTTTCCGGGTCGAAATCGTCCGGTGGTCCATCGTGGGTCAAGACGTCGCTCTTCTTCCGACCCATTTCTTAGAGTTAGGGTTGATCGAATTCTATGGAGGAATTTGAATCAGTTGACGTTGTTGAGGGAAGAGGTAGAGAGTGTCGAAAGAAATACTGTGTGCGCTTTGGGCCTTCTTATGCACAAGCTTAAAGCCCATATGGGCTGCAGTAGCTATTTGGGCCTTTATTCCAAGCCCATATGGGTTGCAACAGCTATTTGGGCCATTTATACCTAGGTTGGATTTAAGCCCATATAGGTTGCAATAGCCATTCGGCCATTTATGCCTTGGATGGATTTAAGCAAGGAGTACATTTAATATGGGTTCGTTCGTTTGTTCTTATTAGATTTGATAAAATATCACATCAATAATTTTTAATTTATTTTTTCGAAAATTGTGAGTTTATAATATATATATATATAGAATTTTTTATTGTATCATCAAATCTTGTAATGTGACTCTCCATGAGGATGGATGGATAACTTATCTCATGAGTTCAAGATAACTCAATAAATTTCATAAATATAATCCAATCCAATTAAGAATTGAAATTGAATTCCTATGAATCAATTATATAGATCTGACATTCGTGCAATTCAACCTACAATGTATGTATGTATACAAATTTTTTTTTTGCTCTCTCTGGTGCAGCTTTTCGCCCCCTTCTTCTTTCCATACGCATAGCAATAGCACACCTCATTTTCTCTTCTTTTTGTACGCACAACTCACAACGCTCTGTCATCTCCTCATCTTCTTCTTCTACTTCTTATTTGTTTATAGTATAATCCTCTTCTCTTAGATCATTTTTATGTGGTTTTCATTTTCGTTTTCTTTCTCGTCTTCTTGACATGTATCAAAATATTTCATAATCACAACAATTTGAGCCTCTGCAAAAATGAAAAATAGGAGCTAAATATATTACACAGTTTATTTTAAGGAGTTATTTAAAATATAGTTTTATTATCTTACTCAAATATATTAATTGTATCTTAGTTGTATTAGATAAAGCTATTATTTGTAACACATAAAGGTTTTACTTTATTTACACAAATGTATTTCTTTATTCTATTGAATTATAACATAAGAGTATTACTTGTATAAGGTAAATGTATTAATACATTTACTTAATAAATGTATTATTTGATTTTACTTAAAAAATATTTTTGTTATTTTATTTAAATATATGAGTATATTATATAAAGATATTGGACGTACCACATAAAAGCATTAGTTGTGTCACATAAATGTATTAGTTCATTTACGTAAATATGTTACTTTTATTTTATGTAATTTTATGTAAGATTACTACTTACTAACATTAATATAACTAAAATGTAACACTAACATAACTAAAATATATTATATATTTGTCAAAATACGAACATGTGTAAAAGAGTGTAGGCCAGTTAATACATGAAGACACTTAAAAATTAATGAATTAGATCGGATTGCATTGTTTTTAGATTTGCACCAATTGCACAAAACTTTTTGCCCAAATTCAAATATATACATCCCATAGTTTCATATTGATATTGCATACTCCATTTTAATTTTACTTGGTTACAAGTTTTTCAAAGCTTATTGTAAAATTAGTAACGGTCAAATATTATTGTTAAGTTCAGTTCTCAATATTTTCAACTCTTCAAATTCCAAACTGACTATTGAACCTATTGAATCGAGTATTAATGTGAGTCAATCCTAGAAAATGAAAATTAATTAATTAAAAAAAAATAACTTATTGATATTTCAACCATGTTTAAATCAAGTACTACCAATTGCGACCAATCATTTAATATGTGCAAGTCTATGATACCTTATCTTGTGAAACGACCCAATAGCCTCCAAAGAGAGGAGCAATAACGTTCACAATTCTTTTAGGTGGTTGGAAGTGTAATTTCATTTGACATTGAAAATATCTCATCACCAAAACAAAAGCTATTTAAATCTTATGTTCAATTAAATATTTAATCTCATATTGCAATTAACTTAATACACAATCACATACTAATTATTAATAATGCCATTTGACTCATTTGATGCACTTAACATTTAATAATTATTTTGAAAAAAAAAAACATAAAGTTGAATAAAATATCACATATATATATATATATGATGAAGTAAAAGAGTGATCTTGCTTTGAAGGGCTGTGCTGCATTTGCAGTATGAACCTCAAACTAACTGTCCCATACCCGATAAGATTAATGCCACGTGGCGCTCTGTTAAGGGTGCCCAGAGATAAGGCACCAATCCATGTATATGTGGCCACAAAGTTGAAATGTCACCCAATAGGAGATCCAATGGCGCCAAGTCTCCCAATTTCAAAAAGATTAAATTGTGGCCCTTGGATGAAAATCCAAAACGTCCAATTAGGAACAAGTTGGTTGAAGCATTATAAAGGGTGAGGTTATGAGGATTTGAAGCAGAGTGAGTGTGATTTGAAGAATCAAGTAAGAAGAAAATGGCTTCCTCAATGGTCTCAACCGCCGCCGTAGTCGGCCGCAGCACCCCGGCTCAAGCGAGCATGGTGGCCCCTTTCACCGGACTGAAGTCCGTCGCCGCCTTCCCCACCACCCGCAAGAACGCTGACATCACCACCATTGCCAACAACGGTGGGAGAGTCTCCTGCATGAAGGTAAACACCATCATCATCATCATCATCAATTATTCGGATCCAAAGCAGAATTTGTTGTTATTTCATTTGAGAATTGGTTGCAGGTGTGGCCCACAGAAGGACTGAAGAAGTTCGAGACCCTGTCATACCTGCCACCTCTAACAAGGGAGCAGCTGATCAAGCAAGTGGAGTACCTTCTCCTAAACAAGCTCATTCCTTGCCTGGAGTTCGAGTTGAATGAGAAGGATGGATTCCCGCACCGCGAGAACAACAGATCCCCAGGGTACTACGATGGGCGGTACTGGACCATGTGGAAGCTACCCATGTTCGGGTGCACAGACGCGGTGCAGGTGGTGAACGAGCTGGACGAGGCCGTTAAGGCGCACCCCGAGGGCTTCATCAGAATCATCGGATTCGACAACATTCGTCAAGTCCAAATCATTAGTTTCATTGCACACAGGCCCACCGGTTACTGAGCATCCACTATTTGCTTCCCTTCATCATCATGCTGCTTTCTTTGTTTCAGGGTCTTTTTCGTCATTCTATGTTTTCCAATTTCCTCCCCTCTTTCTCAGGATTGGAATTTGTTGTCTATGACTATGAGGATAAGTATCTTCATTTTACTTAATAAACTATAATGCATATTTCTTTTCTTTATTCTCATGCTCTGCTATTTGCTTTTCCAAGCTCATGTTATAACAAACCTCAGATTCAATGCCATCCATGTTCAATCGCAAAGTGTAATAATCAAAATCACTTGCCTTGTCTTTCCATTTCACATATATATTTCAAATTTTGCTAAATTAAAATCAAAACCATTCATTCCAAATGCATATTTGTTCAAATATCAAAAATTAATTTCAAATTCTTACATCCTAACACAACCTTAAATTATTTCAAATGTTTCTAACTTATCTTGATTCATTTTTGTTCACATATAGTGAAAGTGGTAGTAAACTCAACCACATAAAAGCATAAATAATTGAATGTATTCATCATGTCGCAATTCTTATCTTAAATGCAAAGTAAGTTGCCACATAACTACCTTATCTCTGCAGTGTGTGTTTGAGTGGTGGTAGACTCTTATCCCTGGATAAGAAATTTGTTAAAAAGAATTGGGTTAACTAATATCTTGTTATTCTATTTGGATGAAGTGATTTGAAATTTTGAATTTCAGATAAATGAAAATCAAATCCATTAAAATGACTTTAATATTAGTTTAAAATAAAAGGATTAAATTTTAAATCCACATCTATCAAAATAGCACCCATTGATTTGCTATAATAAATTTTAAAAATTCAAATCCACCTACCTAAATTGATACTATCTGAATTAATTGCTACTGGATTCAATTGTTTGGGCCTTCGAGTTTCAAATTTGATTAGCCCAATAATGTTGATAGACAGGAATTGGATGTTTTCGGGCCAATGTGACATTTATCTAACTTTCATTTCATTAGTACAAATCACTTGGATAGAAAGAATTTTGGGATATAATTTAATTACTGGGGTGAGGTATGCATAAAAGAATACTCTTTAAAATAATGGAAAATTACAATTTATTTGCCCCCCCAGTTTAATTTATTTTTACTTTTATACATGTACTCTCATTTCTATTATGAGTGGGGATATACAAACCTCATACGTACTAAAATCTACCATATACCTCTCAAGAAAAATATCGAATTGAATCCCAAATTGACAGGTTAAATACATTTCAAAAATTATGTTTTATATCTTTTATTTTAAAAAATGAGGTGGATTTAGTAAAATTTGAGGTGCCTAATCTCACCCTTCTGTTTTTAGCAAACTGTACTTTAATTTTTAATAGTTCTACCCTTAAACTTTCATTTTCTTTTGGTTTTTTACTGCAGATAAATTTTTCCTTTCCTTTCCGAAGAATCATAAGTTAAATCAAAAAATTAAAATGTAGAGCACAAAAACAATAGAAAAAAACAGAGGAAAAATAGAATTGAAGTTCAAACCAAAAAATAAAAAGCGTGTTTTTCTAGTGCATAAGACAAAGAAAAGACTTAAACCACAAATTACATTTACCATATAAAAAACATTCACAAATTTTGATAACACTGTTTTGGACTTTAATTTTATTTAGATTATATATATATATATATATATATATATATATATATATATATTAATTTCCGCAAAAATTATGAATTTTCCAAAAATTACAATTTTAACTATTATTTGATTATTAGCAAATTTAACATGATTTTCAATATTTCAGATATCCATTACCTAACGATCAATTTTTTGATATATCTTCTTTGCAAAAAAGAAGTGATTTTGAGTTCCTATTAGGTGATGATCAACTGATCATGTATAAAAAAATATGTATGTTGGGTTTATAGTGCAAGGAAGTCTGCCAAAATTCTGTCTATTGGTTATGAATTCACGAAAAATTGAAAGTGATGTATTTGCTAATAATTAAGAGATTAATTAAAATTATGATTTTTGAAAAATTTGTGATTTTTACGACAATTAACTTGATATATTTGTGCGGGTAAAATATATCGAAATCCCTTGTGTTTTAGAAATTTTATATCAGTGCCCCTCTGTTATCAAAATGGCTATTCTTACACATTTGATTTAATAAATATTGCACTCTCTCATTCCGTCAAATGAGTGTTAATGGTGTTAACTTTTGTACTAAATTTTCAATTATATCTTATACATTAAATATTCTTATCTACCTTTTATTTTTAAAATATTTTCTTTACACTTTTTATCTTTTCACAAATATGGATATAAATATTATTTAATCATCATTAATATTTAAAATTATCAAATTAATAAATAAAACTTTCAAACATACATTCTGAAAATTTTATTATATTAAATCCAAAATTTTGAAAAGGATCTAAGAGTTGATTTTAATAAACATTAACATTTAAAGAAATATGAAAAATTAATTTTTTAAATAATTTTCCAAATAAGATTATTATCATTTTGAGATTTAATTTTTATTCAAAATATTCATATTTAATTTTAATTTTGAATTTAGAGATTAATTTTAATAAATAACAACATTTAAAAAATATTATAATTTTCCAAATAAATTGAAATTATTATACTTTAGAGCCATAAGATTTTCTAAATTTTCAGATTTAGTTAGATATATGTTAGTTATATTAATAGTATTTCTTATTTTTTGTTTTATTTTGAAGCCATAAGCTTTTCTAAACTTTCAGATTCAGTTAGATTTTTTTAGTTATATTAACAATATTTTGTGTTTTTATTTTATTTTGAATTTTCATATTAATATTTTAAATATTATATAATTTCTTGTATTTTTTTTATTTTAAATATATGTCTTGCAATTTTGAAATTATTTTTTAATCATAAGATTTTTTTTCAGATTTTTTTTTGTATTTTTATTATTATTTTAACAATCTTAATATTTTTATTTTTATTTTGAATTTTTCAGAATTATTAAAATTATTTCTTAATAATCTATATTTTTTTATTTTCAATGTTTGTATTTTTTTATTAATCATGAGAATTTTTATATAATTTTCCAAATTTTAGTTAGATTCTTTTGAATACTTCAATGATCTACATATTTCAATTTAATTTTGAATTTTCAGATTTATTAAAATTATTTTAGTTTCATGAATATATATATTGTATTTTTTTTTTTTTGGTAAAATTAATGATATTTTATATGATAGTTTCCATAAATGTTAGATTTACTTAACTTTTTTGAAGATTCGAACAATCTTTAAAATATAATTTTTTAAATAATTTTAATTCTAAATTTTTATGTTATTTGTTTCCAAAATATATTTTATTATTTTTGAAATTATTGAGAAAAAGATTATATGTATATGAAGTTTAAAAGAAAAATTAAGTCAGTAAAAATATTTGAAGCATAAATTAATTTTTAAATTAATATTGCAAAATATTCAAAAAAGTATAAAGAATAATTTTAAATGTGAAATAAATATTATACATAAACAAAATTTACAATGTGAAATAAAATATTATACACAAATAGTAATAATAAATAAAACAACAAAAATAATTAAATAAAAAAAGTAGAAAACTTGGAGGGAAAAATAAGGATTTTATGCTATACATTGAAAGAAATTAATGTATAACATTTTATATACAATATAATTGATATTATAGTTCTCAATACACAAGTCAAAAAGTGAGTTAAATCCAGTTCAAATCGTATTTGGGGCGAGTGGTGCATACTCTCATTAACTTTGACAGAATATGGGATTTCGTATGCTTATTTATATGAGAAATGTAAATATTGTTATTCTTTTTGACAGAGGCGATACCGATGCAACAATTCCAAATTTTATTCGTGCGTACTTGCTTTTGTATCTTGGAAGTACAACAAACATCATTATAGCAAATCAATTATTTGAAACTCAATGTGTGCACAGTTTAAGCTCATGATGAACTACAAAAGCATACAATAATATACTGAAATATTCCTGCTGCAATTTCTGTACAAAATGAATAAAAAACCAATTAGGGTCTTTATCACTTTTCATGTGATCCTATCCTCATAGAGAACTACACAACTGCCCCACCTCTTATAATTCTACTCAACATTTTGCAGCTTTAATTGCTTTTCTTTAATTCATACCATTTATTTTCTCACTACATAATCCTTCTTTAAAGGATAATAAAGCCACTAAAGCTAACTCTCTCTCTCTCTCTCTATCCCATTTCCACAAAATCTATGTCCACCCCACCACATGCAATCTCACTTTTATAATTTCTAGGACACTATATACACTAATACACATGTACAATACAACATGGTCCAATAGTCTCAATTTTTTTTTTTTTTTTTTGAGTTACAATTGAGGGACCAGAGCATCTCTATCTAATCATTATTTCTCCCTAACATCAATAAAACAAAAAAATCGGGTGAATTACATCAAGTGTAGCAGTGAATCATTCCACGAATCCATAGGGGGATAGTGGATATGAGATTATTATAGTAAAAAAGTGTAATGTGTCAATGCATGCAAAGTCATGCAGATTCAGCATCTAGTCACTGCTTTTTTCCCTTCTCTCTCCTCTTTCTCTCTCTTGATCTTTTCCTAGCAATTTGAATCAGTGAGCAGGGAAGAAAAGTGGGGAGGAATCTCTGAGTAATTTGCCATCAGAAACTCTAACTTTACTCATCTTATTCTCACACCAATGCAACTGTTCACCATTCAAATCTGCCATTCTCAAAACCCTAGAAACCACTTTGAGGTCTATTGAAGCCATCATCATCTCCAGCTCTTCTTCCTCTTTCATCTTCCTCCTCCTTAAGCACGTCCCAGATCGTCGAAGCTCGTTCAGTTTCGCCTTTTTCTGCATAGTTTTGTGCTTCATGTTCATATATCTATTACTACAATAAAAATATGAATAATTTTATATTTTCTTCATTTTTTTTGTAATGTCTATTTTAACCCTCCTCATATAATTTAGTTTTGTTAAAACTCAATTATTAATGTTTTCAAATTCAATCAAAACTCTAATTTAAAAATCTAACCACCCAAAAAAATTAATTGACCTCCATTGTACATGATCTAAAACTAAGTAAATTTTGTAAAGAATTTTAATTAGAAGGAATAATAGTTAAAGTCAAACCTTTCTGTTGACTTTCTTAAGTAAAAGAAGAAGAGTTGCATCAGCCGTGCCTCTTCTGTTTCTCCTGAACAAATCTGCAAGGATTTGGTAGTGATTCTTCTTATCTTGTTTCATAAAATTCATGAATGTTCTTATTGATTCTTCCATTATATGAAGAAATGAACTTGATGGGATTCTTGAAATATGCCCTTCCTCTCCTTTGTCATCATCAGAATCTACCAAAAAAAAAAAAAATATATCATTATTATTACCTCAACATGAATTAAACTCCAAATTAACCGATAATTGATGTCGCAAAATTTCGCCACCAACCAACATAAACAAAACAATTTAGTAAGGATAAATCTCGTCATAAAATCGCTGACAAAACAATTTTGTAGAGAAAAATATCTTGTCATTTATTGACTTTTCAGCAAAATTAACAAAGTTGTTGGTGCAAACTTTCACTAGAATTCTTTTTTACTCATTGTTAAAGACAACCAATTTAGCCTCGAAATTTTGAATTTTGGCAGCAAAATAATTCATTTAGCAGCGATTATTATTCCTACCTCGGTATTCTGGGACTTGAAGGAGTTTAGGAGCTAAACTCCTCATTCTTGCATAGATTTCAGGCCTTCTACCGTGCTCATAAGGCTCGTTCTCGATATACCTTTGCAAGAGTACTTGAAATTGTTGGAAGTGTTGGGCGATATAGGCTGGGCAGCCCGGATCAAACTCTCTACGCGAAGCTCTTAGCCGTTGGAAGTACTTGTAATTCCAGTTTAGAGCTTCCCATGTCAAGCATATCTGTGCCACGTAAGCGGATTCGAGCTCATGGTATGGATTGTGATGAAATTCTGATGATCTTTTGCTTCTTGTTCTTAGCTTATGAACAATTCTTTCTGATATGGATCTTGGACATGCTTGAATTGATCTCAATGACTCTGCAAATTAAAACACCAATACTTGTGATCTCAATTATTTTAATTTATAGTTTACTGTTTGAATAAAGAGAGATTAATTAGAATTAAATTAAACCTGTTTCATGGAGCTTTTGGGCACTGATTCGGTCCAAAAACAACATTTCTTCATCGTATTTCTGGAAAACAGCATATGATTCCCATTTAGGACAGCTTCTTCGTGATGACGAAGAAAACGGATCATCTGTACCAGAATCTCTGCAATTGATGGAGCTTCGCCATTCCGAAGAATCTTTGGAGGTTGATCCAATGGTGAAAGTGTCTCCATAAATCTCATCCTTTTCTTCTATCAATAACTTCTTCCCTTCTGATTCATGGGGCTTAAACACCAGATAATTCTCTTCTTGAATCGTGATTTTTTCATGTTTTAATTCGACAACATGGCTCTCAATTATGGGATCATCATAACCTGCATATATGTATGGTTTAAGGTTAGTTTCTATGTCATAATCATGAGATGCTAGAAGACATTGAAATGGGACCTTGTTGAATGTCATTTTTAGCCCTCAAAGTGGGTCCATTTTCTTGATTAGCAGAAGAATCATCATAGGAAGAAGAAGAATCAGTATCTCTTGCAAGAATCTCTTCTTCGTCGTCGTCTTCTTCGCCACCACTACAGTCTGTATAACTACTTTCTTGATCTGATGAGTATTCGCCATTGATGCCCTCATACGTGCTTCTCATTGTCCCCGTTTCTTGATCATTGGACTTAGCACCATAATACGATCCGTTTTCTTCCATTTCTTCGTCCGAAAAAGAATTAAACTCGAACCCATCTTGGTTCCTGCATGAGAAATATATGTTAGTAGAAAGAAACTATATAAGTAGATGTATCATGAATGAGCAGTACTTTTGGCATAGAGTTGTGTACCTTTGGTAAAAAGGGTTGCCACCAAAGAAGATGAACAACTTGGCAAGAAAAATGGAGGTGAAATGGAAGAAGATGAAGAAGAGGAAGAAAGAGGAAGAGAGATTGTAGAAAAGTGTGGCAAATGTGTGTTTAGGACATTGAAGCATTTTTCTTAAACACTCTGTTCAAACAAATGGAGTCTCCACTTATCTTTCTTCTCACCAACACAAAGCAATTCAAAGTGGCTATCCACAAAAGTGAGAGCTTTAATTTACTTTGCTTTGGTGGTGTCACCTTTTTTATTTAGTTAGCTATGATCATGGATATTTACTTTTGTTTACAATGACATATATGCCCTTCTATGCTTTAAGTAAATTCTACGTAAATTTGTATCCCACTTTGGAAAGACCATGAGGACTGATTCCTTGCTCCAAATTAAGCAAGCTACGATTTTACAAGTTTGATTTTTTTTTTCCTTTTTTTCCCCTAATTGAAAAAAAAAAAAAAAAACTGCTATCTTTCTTTAAAAAAGGTGATTTTTAAACCTAACCATTTGTACTTTTAGCAACAAAAAAAAATAAAAAATCACAGTGTTAATATTTCAATTTGAATTATAGTTATATTTTCAGACGATTCAAGTCCACATATCCGGCTAAATAACTACATTAAATGTTAAATTACTTAATTTTATAAAATGAAATAAAGTAGAATGCATTTATTTATCTATATCAAAAGGA
The DNA here is from genome assembly GCA_028654395.1 of Scutellaria barbata. Taxonomy (NCBI): domain Eukaryota; kingdom Viridiplantae; phylum Streptophyta; class Magnoliopsida; order Lamiales; family Lamiaceae; genus Scutellaria; species Scutellaria barbata. Next base: position 3,857,978 of record CM053645.1, on the reverse strand, counting down.
GTTGTTTTAAGTGCACTTAAATTAAAGGGTCAAGCTTCTATTACCAATTTTCATAAGGAAATATATTTTTTATATTCATAGTATACAAACAATTTTTCTACCCAGTTTAAGGCAAAATCACTATACACTTTTTCCAGAAAAACTCTTATAAAAGTATTTTTGATACCCATTTTTGGGCAAAACCAGTACTATTTAATAGGGTAATTTAAACATGTAACCCTATGAAATGGATAGAAAAATAAATACCCTAATAAAAATAGGTAGTTGGAGACATTATCATTATATTAAAATCATATTGTTTCAATTAAAACAACATAGGTTTGATGTATACCATAATTTTTCTTCAAAATGGTGGTGTTTGACGTAGATATTTAGCCGAACACGTTAACTTAAATCATCGAAAAAGAAATTGAATTACAAAAATTAATTAAAATCTTTTTTGAAATTAGACTTTCTATTGATCTTGCATTTTATTTTGTCATTAAATAATATGAGTATACGATAATATCGTACATTCTTAACAGACACGAGACGTGCACTAGTTAAATGAGATACTATTTTATAATAAAGCATTCAATGTCAAATATCACAATCATATCCCTAATGATAAGAAGAATATTTTATTATATATGCTAAACGTGATAATAATGTGTACATTTTGGATGAAAGGAGGTTGATGATATTTGCATTTTGATAATAATCTGTGAACATTTTGAAAATTTTATTTGTAATAAATGACTTGAGATCGAGTGATATGAAATAGTGTAAATTGGAGAATAAAAATATAATACAAACTACTTACATCAAACTTGATTTTATATGACTACAAGTATTGAATTTACGACAAAACTTCATTCAATTCAATTCAATTCACTTTATTATTAATTCAAAACAGATTCTTTGCATTCGAATCTTTTAAATAGTCTCCTTCCACAATATTGATTTGTAAGATTATCTCACAAAATAATTAAAAATTTATTATTTTAATTAGTCTAAAAACAAAATTCCTTGGTGATAAGAAAAGCAACGTAAGTACATAAATTAATAATATAATACATATGTGTATTTGTAAAAACAAAAATAAAAAGAAGAAACCAAAACCTAGCTGCACGCATCCGTTTCAAGTCTCTTTACAAAAGAATTACTATTAAAAAGAAGCTCATTGGATCGACACTATTCTAGGATTATGAACTATGTGCTATAGTGGTTGATGCAGTATTTATTTAATAATGTTTGGCTTTGTTTCTTAATTTACTTTATTTCTAAATTAATTGATTTTTGTATAAATATCATAAGTATTATTTTCTAAATTAATCACCCACCATTTCTCTACAAAATTAGATCTACCCAGCCATGTTCGCCGCGACCATGTGTGATTGGTCAATTTTAATTGATTTAGATATCGATATTTAAATTTTAAGCTAAATTATAATAAAAGAGGAAATTAAGAGCAGTAAAATGGAAAATAGAATTTATACTTAGGAAGCTGAGGGAGAAAGGGGTGTTGTATCCACAACAGTGTAGGGGCATAACTGTCCTTTCATACTTAGCTTACATGAATCTTCTCCGACCACCTTTAGTGGTGGTGATTAATAAATTATCCATATTATTATTTATATATTTGAAAAGTCATTATTTTATGGTTTATATTCGGATTAAGGTTCTAGGTGGATATGCATCCCGACCTTTCCTAGATTTCTTCCGCCTTAACTTTTTTTTTTTTTTTTTTTTTTTTTTTTTTGCGACAAAGATTTTGATGTGTTGTGCTTGATTTTTATTAAAAAAATATTATAATAAAAAATCTCATCATCTCACGATTCAAAATTCATATCTTTCTATTTAACTGGTTATGAACCGTTAGTTAACTTGTTTTATATAAATAAATTTGTAAGAAAATTTAATAAAAATCATTAATTTTATGTAAGTAAAGAAGAGATTGCATAATTTTATTTATTTATTTTTTACTAAATTTACAAGTCAAAGAAATCAATCTCATGTGTCGGCTGCATGTATTATTGGGTTGTTACGTTGCCTTTTTAATTATCTTTTGGGAAGCTACTAATTGAATATTCTCTTTGCTGATTAAGATACTTTTTATATAACGTTTTTTCTTATAAGAAAAATAATTATAAGAAATGAATTAAACTTTGTAGATTTATTATTTTGGAGTTAAATTGCCTATCATTATGCTTTACTGCTGCTTAATTCTAAAAAGTTATGTCTTATAAAGTTCGAATTAGAATGGTGATATTTTGTTGCACGTATTCCGGTAACATATTATTCATTTATGATTAGTTAATTCAAGAATAAGATTAATAATATCATTAATATTACGACGTGCTTTCTCTTAATCAAAATTATGTTGACGTGGAAGTCATACACTTATGCATTTTTTGAAATTTAAGAAAAAATGTTCATAACAAAATAACATTTGATTAGTTTAGTACTTTGTTGGTAACATTAAAAAGCAGTTAATCAACCACTCAAGAAATTAGTCCTATAAATAATTGGATCCATTTCTTTATTTTATTTTACTCTCCTTTTATTTTGTTTGGAGAAGAACCTTATGATTTATCATTGCCAAATACACCCGAATATCACCGAATCACAGAATCAGCCTATTCTAGGTCCTTTTTTTTCTTTTTCTTTTTTTAAGAAGCAAAAATATTGAGGCATAATGCAAGGCCACTTTCAACCACATCGTTTTCACAAAAAATAATTTATACGAAAATTTCATGAATATAATTATATACAATGGAGTCCTAATATCTTCAAATCAAATCCAAATTCACAAGTCAATCTTAATTTTCTTGATACTGAATGGTGGTTTGAACTGTCCAACAGAATTGATCCGTGAGATGGTGCCACGTAAGCCTACTCTAAAATCTTTCAAATAAGCACAAGAAATGTGAGCCAAATGTATTGGTTGAGATATATGGATCAAGCTGGTTGCTGTTGGGTGATGCAATGTATATTCCCTCCTCCGAGCACAATCTCACGAGCTCCTTCGATTCTCACAATCTGAGCCCATACAACAATGTAGAGTAGTTAGGAAAAACAGACAGGGGAATCTTTGTTAAGAAAATGGCATTAAGGGGTTTATCATCAGTAATAAGGTAAGGACTAAGGAGGGCCAAATCACCATCTGTATTCAAAATAAAGCCTCAGATGAACCCAACAAAGAAATCATCAACAATGATGGTGGCATTGCAAGAATATTGGGAAAATTTTGACCTCCTCACCTCATAATCTGGAAATGCCGAAGATAAGACACGAACAGCTTCGTCATCCCACTTGTCATCACCAAACTGGGGTGTGATAATTGCTTTGTTGGCAATGTAGAAGTTTACATATGAAGCAGCAAGCCTAGTACCCGGAATCCTTGCTTTAGCATTGCCCTGTGGTGTTGATGAGGCCACAACAGATGAAGTGAGAGAGATGGGGCGGTGGGAGTGGGGTGATAAAGACAAATGGCTTGCTTCCATGGAACCCATATTGGGGTCTTACATTAACAATCCATGAAAAACAATGACAATACAAGACATGTTTAATGGTTCTGACCAAGGACATTAGGTAGGATATGAAAATGGAAAACTCTACTAAGTGTGAATGACCCACCAAAGAGACAACAAATATGGAATTGCTACACAAGATGCTCACTGTTGTACACATTTATCTACTGAACAATGTTTCCTATTTATGTAACAAACATGAAAATATGTTTTCAAGGGGCAGCATTTTTTAATTATGAATGTAAAAAGTTTAATGATAAATACAAAGAAAGTAAACATGCTACTGTACACACTCATAGAAGCGCACCATAACACTATGAAAGGGATGACTATGAGAATAAGTTTTAACCTGTTCTAATCCAGCTGCCTCTTCATCAGTTAGATAAAGTGGTCCCGGCACATGAAGTTTGATAATTTCTATTTTTCGACCTTTGGCATCCAGGGTGCTGGTAAGAACGGAAAGGGCTTCCATAGATCGTTCATATTGGGGGTCTGATTTATCATCAGTCCATGACAACAAAATTACACCGGGCTTCACAAAACAGCACATGTTATCGATATGACCATTTGTGTCATCATCACCTACAAAATACACGTTAAACTTTGAGTAACAAGATTTATGTAAGCATAACTTGCAGCATCAAAATCCGAAATGGCATGATGAGGCATTCCTACATAAATTTGAATGAAAATCAAAAGAAATCATAGGTAAATACACAAGACATGTGTCCTGCCAGCCATACAGGTTGGAGACCAAATGCCAAAAAGAGAAAAAGAAATCAGTGAAGCTGTGGCATTATACTGGAATTCACAATCCGTCTTCCTAAATCAAATGGTATCATGTTGACAAGGTGAAAATGTAAGAGCTCTTGCATAAAGACGAAAAAAATGGCAAGAGCATGCCTTGAATTCAAAGCTATGTGTTACAGGGGCATAATGAATACACTCACAACATTAATCCATAGAATCAAGATTTCAACACGACTACATTGGGAACTTCACGTGATCTTTATGCATAACAAAAAAAACCATGATTTTAATATTTATTTCCTTTTCTACATCCTTTTTCATTTTTCCTATCTCTTTCTGTTAGCAGGAAAACCTCAAGCCTGAAAGCTTTGCGGATATCATGAATTGAGTATGAACTGTTCTCTTGAAGCCTTGGGTTTCTTCACAATATATTAAACAAAGTTGATGCTGTTCAGAAACTGCTTAAGTATGTTTTCTTAACCAAATAAAAAATTGACAACCTGAGAGAAAATAAAAATGCTTCACATGTTTCTGAGTCTATGGAGACACAAAAGTCAATTTATCCACCACTATGGAGAAAAATAAAGAAATTCAATTGACAATACCAGCTTTACTGATGTATTAGAGATTAGAATCATCTAGCTGATAACTAAAACACGCAAACCAGTTTAAAAAACCTTATGTAAGTAACTAAGTATAGACCACTGGTCCATCTAGTTACATGGTTAGAGAAGATGTTCATCACTGGACTATTTATATTGTACCACTGACACCAGGTAGCCAGAATGGAAAAGAAGAAAGAGAGCAAGATTAATACCAAATAACCCATGAGGCAGCCAGATGACCTTCTCGGCTCCAAGATATGCTTTAAGCTCATCCTCAATTTGTACTTTGGTTAAATCAGGGTTTCTATTTTTATTCAGCAGACACTCTTCTGTTGTAAGACAAGTCCCTGAAGGAAGAAAACAAATGAACTAATAATTCAAGTTACTCAGGAATTTTATGGGAAAATAACTACTCTTATACTTTCATGCACACATGCTCAAATTTATTAGTGGGTATCAAATGGTTATCATACTCCATTTATAATCAGCCTTTTGATACAACCACCTTTATTTATGCTAGTTACATGTCATTCTTTTCACTGCTAACATGTCAAAGACCTCAGGGCCAAGTACCGAGTATAATTACAACTCCACTTGAACATATCACTGCAGAGAAGGTCAGATTATATTCCCAATATATTATGAAATTGATGTGCTCACTCATTCTTTAAAAGCACATCTACTTCTACCGCGCTCATCTAACACACTGTTGGAGTGAAAAAATCTTAAAATCTAAAGAACACAATGCACTACTGGAGATGCTCTTACAAGTTTAATCATCACTGGCAGCCCAATACATCAAGATAACAAAGAGAACTACAGTTGATCAACCTTTGGAAATCAGAGAGCTTGTAATAGACTAAATATATTTTAGAAACTTAAATCTCTTATGTCAAAACGAAAGAAAAGATTACCTTCTCCATCTACATGAACACTACCACCTTCAAGAATCATAGAATGAGTAAACCTAGGAATATTTTCAATTTCCAAGACCTACAATGGAAAATGTAAAGAGGCATCAGTAAATGTGTTGAATGTAGGATCAGCAAAATAACGCTTGTCCGACAAAGATTTCTGGATAGACTTAACCAACCTTTTTGGCAATAAGTAAGTCAAGGCTCCAATCATCATAACAACCTTCATCTATTCCTATGAAAATCAAACATGTTGGTATTAAAACCTTCTACCATGTTTTTAAGATGAGCTCATGATACAGACTTCTCCCAGAAATTCTTTATACATAGAGAAGATAACTTCTGAAGCAAATGCATAGACCCACAAACCAACAAAAATTAAAAACACCTAAAATATTAGAATGAGATATATTCAAATTAAAAATGACATATGAGAAACTACATAATTTCATTACTTGCATAAAAGTCATTCTAATAAACAACAAATTGACACGTTATCATGGTACAAGTTCATTATAAGTGAAAATTAAATAGCACCAGAAATGCTCCATCAGAGTACACCCTAGAAACCACACGAGAAACCCAAGTATGCCTGATATCGTGAAAATGGATACTCAACAGCACTAATAGTCCCTTCTAGAAATCCCAATATCTAAAAAAGCAACTTAACATACATCAAATCAAACTTGCATTATTAAGTTTTATGAATACTAGGAGTTCAACAGCAATTGCCATTAGTTGGTGAAATAACAAGCAATTGAAAATGGAGACCAGGCATTTGATATGAGTTAGATAAACAGACCAAGGCATTAGGTGTTAGCCTCCTATTCCGTAACATGTGATGAATTTCTTCACCAAAATTGATGCATAGACACTACATTTAATATTCAGTTCTGGCTTTTGGAGAGCAAATATTCAGACTTCAAGTAAGTGGCAATATTTAAAGGGTCCATACAGCCTTACCACCATTAATAGGTGTGGCAACTCTTGAAATCACAAGATAGCACAGAATCAAAAACTGACACGATAAAAGACGACATGAAAACATGAATCGCCACCCTACCACCATAGCCATTGAAGTTCCAATCAATGCCTGCAATCTTGTTGCTCGGCTTCTCCTTAGATAGATTATTTCTGACAACAAACTGCAAAAACCACCAATCGTATAACTTTTTTTTTTTTAATAGGTTTGGGGGAGTGGAAGGGAGGGGAACAATAAGAATTAGAAAACTTGCGTGACCCGGGTTCGAACCCTAGTCATCACAATCTGCACCTTTATAAAGGTGGGATACCACTTGAGCTACAAAGCTTGTGGTCACCAATCGTATAACTTTATTGGCAAAAGAAAATATTATGGTTTAAATAATTGAAAGACGTACCGTTGGACCAGTATCACGTAACCAAGAGTCATTCATGCTCATCTCAACCACCCTAACATATTCCGGCAACTGATTGCGTGCATTCTTCCACTGTCCAGGAAATCTTATGTTTGTTTTAAAGGATAATTAGAAAGTAAATGATTTACTGACAATGGTTAAAATCTGGTCATTTTCCCACCTGCGCAGAACTGGCACATACAGTAACAAGTTCAAATCTTGAAACTGCAGACGCAACAGCGGCAAATGCACGTTGAGCATGCACTCCATTGTCACGCCAATTGTCTGGCCGTTCCTATGAATCAAGAAGATCTTGGAAATGAATAGCCTATTTCACTTTCTTCTCCAGATTATAATAGCAAAGAAGCAAGAAATAAATCATTATAACGTATGTGAGGCAAACTACCATATGAATGATGAGAAATAAAAAATGCAAGTCCTAACGAAATGGAAGAAAGCCTGCATTTATGTAAAGTGTGGTTGTTTGTGTTTGTTTGTGAGAGAGAGAGAGAGAGAGAGAGAGAGAGAGAGATTTGTGAAAGCATGAGTAATGTGCACAAACTCATATCCACTAGATCTTTGGACAGCATGTAAAATCAATGAAGTGATAATTTATGCAGAACATTCATCAGTTGACGGGCATCTGCAAACCAAAGACTCTTTGTAAAACCATAGTTTTGGAACTTAAAGTCTACTTTCCAAACAACTCCTCTGATTGGAGCTCATCTTGCAGCATGTTAAATAATCAATCAGTCCTACCAAATGGCATCAAACACAAAAAAAACGGATAATAATATTCTTGAATATTTAAAAAAGGAAAATGATGCAAGACACCTGAGCATCATTCTCCACCAATAAGATTCACCATCATGCATTAGAAGTCCTGTGTACTAAATTATTATCTCTACTATGTAACTAGTCATAACAAAATCAGCTGGAAATTGTTTCCATTAATGTAAATGGAACAAGAATGACTTTACTGTCCCAAGTTAAGAGTGTTCTTAACTAACATCAACCTAAAACCTTACAATTTCACCCCCTTATTTACCTCTTAAGCTAGGATTAATCAACATCGGTACAATTGCATTGAATTTAAGCAAAACTTCCATCAAATTGCTAAAGATTTCAAAATAAAACCGAACTATCCCTTTAATCTGATACTTCTCCTGTTTCCCAATTCAATACATTTTAGGTAAAACGATACTCATCTTTCAGGTTTTTCAATATCAATTACTGATCAACCACTGTACAACATGAAAATATCATCAAAATCATACCGAGAAAATATCCGTAAACCATGAATCACTCCAAACAGAAATTCCACCGCCGGATGAATGGACGTAAAAATTTCCAAAAACTAACGGGAAAAATAAGGGAAACCAGGGAGATTAATCTGATTAGTATTTAAAAAAGAAAAGAAAAGAAAACTCACAGGCCAACCAATCCAGCAACGGGCATGGGGTTCCCACTCCGCCGGCATGCGGTATCCATGATCAATGGGATTTCCCTTCAGCAGCATTTCAAATGAAACCGAGTCCAAATAGATGCTAGGTTGTTGATTAAAGGTCTAAGTCACTGTTTGATAGATTCCTCATCAATGTTAATTCAATGAATCTCGGACAAAAACGAAAATATCGAGGAATTTGCAGATTGCACCCTGAAATAACGTCGCCTTGGCACATTGCGCAATGAAGTTGCACATTTTGCATTTTGTACCCGATAAGTCCTATGATAATACTCCCACAAAAATAGACACATTCTTTATTTCTTGCCCCAAATTGTAGATTTTTTTTATTAATAAGGTATAATTTGTCTAAAATATCCTTAATTAATATTTGTTGGAATTACCACCTTTTAAATTTTTGGTGGTCTTTTTGTTTAGATATCAATATGTATAATAAGAGTATAATAAGAAGTTTGTGGATTAAAATTATTTTTCTAAATAAATTAAATGTGTTTTTTAATCTGTGTTTATCTTTATGTGACAAGAGAGTATCAAGCTTCTCTGAATTAGATTCCATGAATTTTATTTTATTTTAGTTTTAGTTATGAAGAATTATTCATTTAATTTCTTTTGAACAACAACCATTTCATTTAAAACCAAACAAAAAATATACTTCTTATAAAAATGTCTCATAAATCTAGTTTTTTATATATGTCAACTACAATTCATAACCTATTAAATAAAGATTGATTTGTGAAAACATATTAAGATTTTGGATCTTGAAATTTCGTTTCATTAAATTAGGGTTTTTTTTAAATTAAAATATTATATAAATATATATTTAACATAATATAAATATATATTTAATATAATATAAATACATAACTTAAAATAAATAAAAAATACACGAATTCGAATAGGCTTCGATCCGACCAACCTCCGTATGAAACTCTATTTTTATTGTTACTGTTAGGGCATCTATATCAATTCATTTTGATGTGTTTTTAATTAAAAAAAAGGTATATTAATTAATGTAGGTGTATTTTTAAGTGTGTGTTTTTGTGTAATTAGTGTGTGTGTTAAGTTTGAAAAATGCATTTTTATCTCTTCTTTTAATAATTGGCTAATAATTGATATAATGACACCTCATCATGTTAATGCATTTTGCTTTTTTTTTTTTTCTCATCTCATCTCAATATATTTATTTTCTTTACTTTTTCTATACAAACAAATTATTTTCTTTTCTTTCCTATACAAACAATTTATCATTTTTGTATTATTTATAGATTTTAATGTGAGTTGAATTTTTTTAATGTAATAATTAAAAAATTCTCTATACAATTTGCACTAAAATTAATACAACAAATAAAGAATTAATTTGAATTGATATAAATAATAGAATAAAAATAGTAGATAGTGACCACCCCAAGAATTTCGAAATTTTCTTCGAATAAATTTCGAGCTCCATGATAATCAAATTCATCACCAACTTCGAGCGGATTTAGTTGAACACATTTGGACACGATTTGGGAACTTGTAAAATTTAATTGTTCATTTATATTAATTATATGTCAAATGTATTGTAATGTCAATTGCTTATTTTCAATTAATTGCTAGCTATATCTATATCTTTTTTTATATAATTAATCTTTAAAAATAATATTTAAATATTATTAATTATATTTTAATATGAATTGAAAATTATTAATATCATAATTAATTAATCCAACATATAAGTAATAAATAATTACTTTAAATTAATATAAATATAAATAAAGAATAAAAATTAGTGGATCATGAGACACATATGTAATGATTGCATTTGTGTTAAATTGATTGAAATTTATGTTAAATTAATGTAGAAATATATTTTAAAAAAATTGATATTTTTAATTAATGTGGTAGCATGTAGATCCCACATCAAAATGATATGTTAAGAATTACTACCTCCGTCCCACCTTATTTTGCCTACTTTCCATTTTTGCTTGTCCCAATTTATTTTACCAGCCCAAAAATGGTAAAAAAAAAGCACTAAAAAAGCATAAACTTAAACATTCAATCAACAGTCAACTATATTTTTTTAGGATTCGTGCCGGTCAAAGTAGGCAAAATAAGTCGGGACGGAGGAAGTAATTGATATGGGTGCTCTTATCATAAAACGCGGCCTCCGCCTAACATTATATGCATTGGGTGATGGACTGATGGTGACTTGTATGGAATCTTTTGAGGCTGATTGTCTGCTACAACAGTTATACTGTTATACTATACATCATCAATTCGTAGTATATTCAATAAAAATGGATACTAAATTTGTGAGACTAGCTAGATTACAATCTTAGTGGGTTATTATTACACGCTTCTACTAATTAAAGCAGTTGCAGTTGCAGTTGCTGATGGATATTTTGTGTTTGTCGTTTTATGAAAATCATCCAACTTTATTGTTATTTATTCCTAAAGTCCTCGAACATCCCTAGTTTTTTTAGGTATGATGGTCCACTCTACTTATAAAATATATAAATGGACAACCTTTCTGCCGTATGATATAAATTATCTATATTTTAATATTTTTTGTATTTAAAGTTAAAACAGTCACATCTAAAACATGACAGCTGTCTGGTTTAATCTATTTCACAAAACTCAAAATTAACGAATGACTTTTAACATACACAATTTTTGTGTAAAAAAATAATTTTCAATTAATCTAATTTATGTGTAATTTAAAAAAATAAAACTAAAATATTTTTTTATATGAAAATTAATCAAGTATTCGTGTAACCCTATAAAATATAAGAATACATAAAATTGTATATATTAATGAGTGCGTTGTTATTTTTGACTGGATGTAGAGTAGGTGGCCACATAAATGTCTTATTAAATAAAATAAAGTAGGGGTATTTATAATTTTTACTATAAATTGTGGTATTTTGAGTATTTTCTTATTTTAAATGGTAGAAATAGACTATTTTATATCAATAATGGTAGTTTAGAAACATCAATATTACAGATTGTGTCTATTTTAATCAAATGATATACCATGTAAAAATTAATATAAAATTGATCAACACCAACTTTTTCCAAATCAATTTACAACAAATTCATTTCGTAAGATTATATAATGTGATTCTCCGTATCATCACTAAGGTCAATGCTAATAGGCTTAAATATTTTCTCCCTAATAATATTTCCAAGTCCCAATGTAAATTTTATCCATTAAGATGATTAATAATAATTTATAATTGTATTTGAGATCTTAATAGGTCTTATGTGAGACGGTTTCACATAAAACCTTATGTAAAACGAAGTTTATATAAATCAGTAAAAACAAGTCAACTCATTTAATACAATCAATATCAATTTCACACCAAATTATATAAAACTTCATCTTATGTAACATGATCACATATAAATTTTTACGTGTGAGATACAGCTCCTTGAACAATCCAAATAATTCACACATTTGTTCTGTTGATGAGAGTATTTTGTTTTTTAAAGCTGGAGGTGGATAAGATAGTTGTAGGATTATGAAATCATACGGAGAAGAATTGAGCCAAAAAATTAACCTTGAAAATTTTGAGTTATGAACAAGTGGAAATGTTTGGCATGCTTGAAGAAATCATCTACGTGACTATAATATTACCTTACAAAAACTCAATAATATGATTTTTGTAAGACGACATCCTATATGTAAATTTGTAAAATGGGTTAATTTATAATTTAATTGCCACAAAATAGAGATTAACTTCATCCCATAAAATTATATCTGGTCTCAATTTTTTTTTTGGTGATAATTAAATACTTTTGTAACACTTAATTTGTCCACAAAATATAGATACACTTCAAAACAAGAAACTAAACATAGCCAAGAGCTTTTTATTTGATCCAAGATCAAATGTGTTGAATGTAGCCCATATTAGTGGCTTATTTTGTGGCCCACAAAAATGCGGCCCAACTCATTCTAACTAATCATAAACCGAAAGAACTCACGCGCTCCATTCTTAGCTAAAGAAACTCTAGAAAAACTACACACACAAAACAGCTAACAAAATAACAATTTTTGATCAGAAATTCTCTTTCACAATTTCTCTTTCTGAAAGGTTAGTTCATTGAAATCATGAAGCTTTATTTAATGAATTTTCGAATTTATTATCACGATTATGCGCCTTTTGTTTTCGAATTTTAATGTCTTCGTTTACCGATATTGGATGGCGATCACTTTCTATTTTCTTGATTTTTTTTTTTTTTTTGTGTTTTTTGTTTTCCTTCTTGATTATAGTTCTTATGGAACAGTGAGATTGTATTCGATGTCGAAGGTGCACAGTATGTCTATATATGTACGCATGTATGGATGAATTTAGATACAATCTTGTCAGAAATTGTAACCTTATTGCAATAATGGGTATTTTTGGGTGACTTTTGTTTTTTGACTGCATAGTTGATCTCATTGAAGACTTATTGTGATGGGAAATTGTATGTTTATACTCAACCAGCGGTGGTGTTTTGTTGGTTTGAAACACACAATAGAAAAAGAAAAGTGAATCCAAGTTTTCTCAATATTGAAAGTTTATATAAGCAATATAAGGTAAGATAAAAGTTATGTCCCAACGTATTTTGTTATCTCAACAGAAAAGCAAAAAATATAATTAGTGACACTTATATGTAAACACATTTACAGTACTAGATTAGAAGGTGATGGGATTGTTCCTACTATAAAGTGTGCATGATAGAGAAATAGAGAATAATCTTTTTTTTTTTTTAATGCATTAAAGAAGTATAAGGAGGAATTTTTTTTCTGTATAAGGCAATGCTTGAAAGGGTTATTCAAGAGTTTTTTGTTTTAGTTTTTGAGGTATAGTAATTAACCACAACATGTTGAGTTAGGGGAAGCACATTTACACATTTGTACTTATTTCACACTACTTCATTAAGAAAATGATGCATAAAAACTCAAAGAGTGATCAAATTCAAAACCTGATGCCCTCCTACTAAAGAAAGAGCATACATTTCATATGAATATATGAGTAGTATGTAATATAAAGTCATAATGGGTCTGGAGGATTTCTTAATTAATTTAATTGCCAATTATATTCTCCTGATAATTAGTTACTTCTCAGTCTGTTAACTTAACTACCAAGAAATACAAAGAGATGAATCTGTCTTAGAATAACTTTCTAGATGGCATGAATTATGTCAGCCTATGCATTATGGCTCTTGGGGGGGGGGGGGGGGGGGGCATAACAATGGATGTGGTTTTTATAAAGTTTTTTCTTTAGTTAACACAAAATTTTCATGTATAAGTGAAGCTAAGGAATTCTTGACATTTGCCAAAACATCTAAAATTATATATGCATTCTGAAATATGTTTTTGACCACCTGCTGAATGATAATAGTCTCAGGCATGAGAAGAGTCCATGTACTCCTCAGGGGTAAGCTTACATCCATACCCCATAAACTTTATGGTTGGCTTAGGCTTCGTGAACGTAGATCCTATATCTCTGTCTTCATATTAGAATTGCATTCTGAAAATATTGGCATCTCATATTTCTTCTGGTGATGTTTCTAGATCTTGTACTTTCTTTTGGACTTTCTATTCAGTTATCTGGTTTAGGTTGTTGATCCTTCAAACTATTTACTATGGAGCTTACTTCCACTTGAATGTGTTGATTGTATTTTCCACTATAGTGCTACCACTTTTTTATCTGCCACTTTATTAGTATAAATTTTAGAGTTCTTATCAATCATCTTGATTTTCAGTATTGTTAGTTCCTAGCTTAGAGCAAGGAACGGGGGGATGAGCTACCCAAGCAACATTTATTGGGGAATTTAAGACTTATGCATAGAGTATATAATAATTCCAAAACTGATCAAGGTATGTATGATAGTTTCATGGACGATGACATGTGATACATCAATGGCATCTTGATGTTGCATTGTCGAAAGCAAAAAAATTATCAATCTGTCAATCTTAAGTGGGAGATTTGCCCTTATGTTTTATGCAGTTCTATTTTGGCTAAATATTCTTCATTACCATTGAATTTAAGATTGAATGTTGAGTATGTGGTGCGGTCATGATATGTAACTATGTTGAGGTAGAATTGGAGTGGCATTCATATTTTGTAGCTTGCCTGTTATGTGCATATTGCTGCTATATACATGAAATGGGCACTTAACGTACATAAGCTCAAAATATGAAGCAATTCAGTTCTGTTTAAATTACAGTGACATTGTTTGAGCTTAAAAAGATAATCTAGAGCTGTGTTAAATCTCCCGTGTTGAATAATACTATAACATAGAGACATAATAATAAAGCTTCAGTCAATGTGTCTGTCACGTTCTCGTGACTATTGGTATTTGGTATGGGATAAGAGGGAAAATGAAAGTTACTGTGGTCGTGTATGTTGTGCAGGTTTTTTTTCTTTTTTTCTTTTTTCTAGTTCAGATTTGTTTCTTTGTGAATTAATGGTGAACTGAGATATTTGTGATCTCAGATAATGTGTTGGAAAGATGCTTTACATAGTTGATCTAAAAGAAAACAAATTTTCTTGAAAGGTCCAGATTTCTTTGTGCATAAATCAGACTCTGCAGAAAAGAGTATGTTCAGATTGTTTGATTTTCTGTGGTTGTTGCTATTAAAAAAAAAAAAGAGAAAATAACCTTAATGATAATGACTTGAAGTGTGGACAAACCAGAGCTGCTTCAAAATACTCCTTCTGTATTTGTTTTTAGATCATTTATCTAATCATGGAAAACTGGCTCAATGAAACTGACTTCATACTTTAGTTTATTTTGGTTTTTCTAAATTAAAATGAGCATGGACAATTGTTCTTGCAGCATATCATGGGGGTATACCTCAGCACTCCCAAGACTGGAAAGGTCTCAGATGATAGCGAAAACGACAGGCTTAGATATGGCTTATCATCAATGCAGGGTTGGCGAGCAACAATGGAAGATGCTGTAAATGATTCTGCTCTTTAAATGTTTTCAATTCCTTTTTTTTTTTTTTTCTTGTTTTTCTTTTGGGGTTTTCACTCCAG
The DNA here is from genome assembly GCA_028654395.1 of Scutellaria barbata. Lineage (NCBI taxonomy): Eukaryota > Viridiplantae > Streptophyta > Magnoliopsida > Lamiales > Lamiaceae > Scutellaria > Scutellaria barbata. The sequence goes on along the minus strand of CM053645.1, from coordinate 3,842,346 downwards.
AACAATGTCATGCATAAAGTTTTTTGTGACTTCTACTCATTTAAACGTTGTTTGTGATGATATCCATGTCTCTACATTATTGTATTTAGAGCTTCTTATGTCTACTTGACCATTTAAATCTTATGAAAACATGTATGTATTGAATAACAAGTTCAATGTCCATTTGACCATTGAACAGTACGCCTTAGTAGCTCAGTGGTGAAGCATATGGGAAATGTATGGATAAAAACTTGCAATGAACATTAACAGTTCTGTATGCTTGCATTTAGCAACTAAATTCATAACATTGAAATTGCTCAGGAAGTAATAATTTTTTAGATTAATGATAAGCTAGTGCATTAACGCAGACCATATTTTTCTCATCTTTCATCTATTGAATAGCTGAGTGCTTTTAGGATCCCCCCAATACTTAGAGGAAAGGGTAGATGATTAGATGGTAATAATTTTAGAAGATGCATTTTAGATATCTCAGCCATGAAATCACTTAATTCTCCTTGCCAGCTGCTGAACACTTTTGCGGCAATATTTATCATTCATGAGAAAAGGTGAATACTTCTGGTTATTGGAGAAGTAGATTTACTCAGTGAGCACTTCTTGTGTTTGGATCTTAATTTATCCCCTCTTATGTTCCTTTTTCTGTCTTGTACAGCATGCTGCTTTCACTAATTTAGATGCTTCCACCTCTTTCTTTGGAGTTTATGATGGCCATGGAGGTAAACACAAATCTATAACTATTCAGTCCTTATACAAACTTGTTATTGCTCTCTCATCTCTTTGTAGTGGTCTTGGTTTTATCCTTTTCTTGTCCATATAGGTTCCCCTGATCCATTGACTATGTAATTACCTTTAAAAGTAGCCTTGGTTCAAAAAATAATTGGTGTACCTAGAAAAGAAAAAGTTATGTTACAAGAAACCAAAGGCTGTTGGTTTACAACAATGGCTGTCTGTGGATTCTAATTGATTAAGGGACCTGATCCAACTTGAAAATTTGAGAGAACTAACAGAAGCAACCAAGTGATGTGTATATGTATATGATATTGGACCAACAAAATCACTCTGTTAGAAATTCTATCTCTGTGATAAGAGAATGCGAAATCTAGACTATAAGATGTGCACCACATCACTTTCTTTTGATTTTCAAATTAATCAAAAATTTAGAGATAGGAATTATGTTATTCTGCTGAAAACTGGATTTTAATGTTTCTGTTAGTAAATGCTAGATGCTAGTTCTAATGTTTGGCTGTGGCATGATTTGGAGTATGCAGTCAATGAAAGAACTATTTAGAGCTCATGTTTATTTGGACGTTTTGTATTGGTTTCATGGTTTGTCGCATTGGTTATTTGACAAGGGGGAGTTAATCACTTTGCAGGCAATGAAGTTTCCAAATTTTGTGCCAAGTTTCTCCATCAACAGGTGCTGCAGCATGAAGCTTATGTAGCTGGTGATCTGGAATCTTGTGTTAGAAGGGCTTTTCTCAGGTTAATTTTCGCCTTCTGTTCTTTGTTAACTCATACCGCAAGGATTTTTATTTATATTTCTTATCGCCTGTCGTCCTGTATACTATTTGTGGCTTTGTTATGGGCAGTGTAACTGCCATATAATTAAGTTCTCATCAAGAATCTTGTTGTTTCTAATTTTATCACTGGTTAAATTTTTTGGTTTGCATCTAGAAATATTACATTTGTTGCTATATCAGCAAGTGGTTGTGGGCAGAAAGGGTGTCATATGTCATATATACAACACCTACTAAGCCTTAATCCCACTGTAGGGTCGGATATATAAACCATATTTAGCCATCGTATTTGATTGGAACACATGTAATGTATCAATGGATGAAAATGAACTGAGTGTGGTTGCGATAATCCCAATCATGCAGGATGTATGTGTTCTTAATGGGGAGGTTAAATGAAATTGCAGCTTCTTGTTTTGATATTTTTGATGTTATATTCTTCTCTCCTGCAGAATGGATGAAATGATGTGTGGAAGATTAGGACAGAAAGAATTGGCATCACTAAGGGGGAAAGTGGATCGATCTTCTAGCAATAGAGAAACTTTATCAAAGACTGAGGAAGATAATGGCCAAACAGATACCTGGACTTCTGAGGAGGTGAGATTTCTATATATTATCCACCCCAACTGCATTCCCTTAACTTGAAGAGAAGGTATTCTAAATAAAGCAGTTTATTTGCATAGCATTTTAGTTGCATCATCCATGTGTCCATGCTCAACCACAATCAAAGATATCTCTGATCCCTGCTGTGCATGATATTTGCTGTGAAAAATGAAATTAACCAAAAAAAAAAACTAAATATGTGAGAAATGCCTTTGGAACTGCCAATGCATGTGCCTCTTAAAGAATTTAATTTTGTTGACACCTGTTGAAATACTAGGTTATGGAATAGCAGTTGTATCACCTACGTGCAGCAATCTTATGACAACAATTCAGAAGATGTCTCCTCTTAGAGCAGCTTTTGGGTTATGTCTTTGGAATTATTGTTCCATGGAGAGTGCATTATGCTGAATGTTGTATGTAATTTTTCTTTTGTCAGATTCCCCCAATTTGTAGGAACTCCCAGAAAAAGATTCGATTATTTGTTTCCATCTGTATCACACAGGAAATGATATTATTTATCATGCATAGAATAAGATATTGCCATTATAAATGTTTGCTTTTTAAATGCTTTCCAAAGATAAAAATACATTAAATGCATTGATATTGAAGCCTTTGGCCTTTAACTTGATTCTGTTATCCCTTTGAGCTATTTGTGAATTATGATAGTATAGTTTACATTACTACTATTCTTATTAAATGTAGGGACTTTTTTTGTTATTAGCTACCTGTGGTAAAAAGTTTTTTCTTTAACTTAAAATTCTTTTTTTTTCCCAATATTAAAACTTTGGACATCTTTACCCTTATTGCTAATACCATCAAAATTTAGGTTTTATAACCTACACCAGCCCTTTTCATCAAATCTAGGTTGTACCACACGATCCCATATAACAAATTCTTGTCATTCCATCTATATCAGTCTGTACCATCCAAACACAGGTCATTCCACCTTTGCCTGAACTAGAAATTTTAGAAGGGCATATTTGACAATAGTGGCTGAAAAGAAAATGAAATTTCACTTGTGGCTAAAAGAGGATTACTGCCACTAGTGGCTAAGTTTGGAGGTTTTTGCTTAAATAAATATATATATTATATTCACGCTCTAACATGGATGTGATGAATTTAAAGCTTGTGCAGAACTGATATTTCTAGATTTCGAAGATTTACTGTTTATCCATCTTCTACTATTTCTTAAGATTCTCTTGTTGTATACATTCTTGATGAAGTTTTGTTTCAATTAGTACCTATGTTTTTCATTAAAAACCTATATTGCCATATGCTTAACCTAAACTCAATAGGATACATGGCTTCTTAGATGTTTGGGGTTTGTAGTAAAGATGATATTTGCACACATAACTTGCTTAATTAATATCTTCCAAAAATGCAGGGAAATCACTCTGATTACAGGGGCCCAAGTTCTGGAAGCACTGCATGTGTTGCAATTATCAGAAATAATCAACTTCTTGTAGCAAATGCTGGTGACTCTCGTTGCGTTTTATCTCGGAATGGAAAGGTGAAGTCTTCTATATTTTTTGCTATCATTTTAATTTTGTATTCCTAATTTATCTTTAAGTAAAACAAATGTTCTTTAGGCACATCAGAGTTATGTTTCAGAGAAAAAACTATTCAGATGGCTGATTCAATTTGAAATATTAAATATAGCATTTAGAATAATAGATTAAAATTATGTCTGAATTTAATGCAGGCACACGAGTTATCCAAGGATCACAAGCCAGATCTTTTTGTTGAGAAAGAAAGGATATTAGATGCTGGTGGATATGTACAGTTTGGACGGGTCAATGGCAGCCTCAACTTGTCAAGGGCCATAGGTACTCATAACAGATTTGCCCATCTTGATGCCTGGCAAGACAGTACTTCATTGTTTATTATTTTTTTCAGAATGATAATTTCATGTCTTTCCAGGTGATATGGAGTTGAAGCAAAATAAATCATTGCCTGCTGAAAAGCAAATTGTGACAGCAAACCCTGATATAGTCACTGTATGTGGAACTTATTTTGTATCAGAATTTATATTTCGGTCACTGTTCTAAAAGGTCCCAGGTGCCATGCTGGCGTTAGATTTTTCCTATCGCCTTTGGGACCTAGGTAGAGCCTTGGAATCATAAGTATAAAATATGTGTTTAGGAGTAACCTTTTACTTACTGTTTTTTAGGTCTCTTAAATATACATGCACACACACATGCACACGCACACACACATAAATGCATGCATAAATTTTAAATTTTTTTTTTTTTCAAGATTGAGTTCTAATATGTATTTGTTGTAAATTTAGGACAATTTAAGTTATAAGACTATTAAAGCTATAAGAAAAGGGTGTACTTCTGCAAGTGTTGTCGTGAATGAAAAAATAATATTGTTATAATTTTTACCTTGTTGAAGCTTGAAGAGATTTGATTAAATTACTTTTTAAATTTTTATACTAATGTAATGTAATTAGATTAGCGCTCAATCAAAACGATGCTGTTTTAATAATAGAAAGAAAAAAAAAAAACTTAAAAGCACCAAACAAGTTGTTTGGTTGATGTGTTTTATATATATTATATATATATATATATATATATATTTTTTTTTTTTTTCTTTAAAACTTATTTCTTTAAACTCAGATAATGCTAATCCCGCCTTAGACACCTGAAAGGGTAAATTTGATCAAAACCCTGGCAGTCGGACCTTTAGAACACTGATTTCACCATCTCCTCTTAGTTTTTGTCAAACAGATTTATTTTGTTTAGTCCCATACTCTCCTGTTGTTTAGATTTGCACTACTAGATTTCATGTTGTTGGTCGTTAACTGTCAAAGAAAAGCTATGATACCCCAAGTCCTTTGCATTTTGTTTCAAAAGCAGCTACTTGAGTCAAGTGATAGATTATCTCTTTGTTGTTCCTCCCATGCTAGGTTGAGCTTTCTGAAGATGATGAATTTCTGATAATCGCCTGTGATGGGATATGGTAAGTGATTTTCTGAGTCCTATATGTTTATCTTGCATTGATATGGTATTGAGCTTTTTTTTTTTTTTTTTTTTTAGAGTTTCTTTAGTAAGTTTTGAAATGTGTTACAGTGTTTTATAATAGTGGAGTTGATAAGTTATGAGTTATGTCATTAACTTGAGGTATGTGCCCAATGCTATATCAGGTGATGCTTGAGTTTGTCTTTTAGATATCTAGTAACATTATTTCCTCGTAATTAGTCTTAACATGTTAGCACTACTTGAAAATACCAACCTTTTTTTTTTTGATTAAATCGGCAACATTCGTTTCTTGGAAAACTTGTGGATCATATGCATCCCTCTCCCCCCACCCCAACAAAAAAACTCATCGGCATCGTTGAATTACAAATATCCCTTAAAGGTATATTACTATACTCCCTTGCGATTTTTTTTATTTACAAACCCCTAACTGCAGTTTGCAAAATAGAAATATATATATCTAGGTGGAATTTGTTATTTATGAATTTAGATTGATTTTTTTTTTTTTTAAGCAGTCCAAACCCTACCTCGGGGTAAGTTCAAGTTGCTGGTTGTATGTTGATGTTAATTATTACTCCAGAAATATTTGGTGAACATTAGCATGTGTAAACCTCTCTCGAATTTGTTAAAAGGACAGTCTGCCATGTGACACCCTTGAATTTATTCCATGTTATTAGCCTTGCTGTTTTATCCTAGAAAGTGTAAGAAGATATATAGTTTTCCATTCGAAGCTCGATTCTTCTTTCTTATATCAGTTTTACTTGGTCAGACTGAAATTTAAATGCCAGCTAGAAAGTATCGTTCACATTCTTATCATAGGTTGCCAGTATACATTCCTTTCTTTTAGGAGACATATCCTTCCCAGTCAAATAAATATACTAGTTTTCCTTCGCAAAAAGTTAATGTAGAACTTAGCATCCAGAGTTATATACAAACAGTTAACTTGCAGAAATTGTTGCTTTCGGTGCCAAAATATATCATCCATCCTTATTGACTAATTAATACATTGTTTTAGCATCTTCTTATTTCAATCTGTTGCTAACTTATGCTTCTTTGCCATGCAGATCTGTTGTATGCTTGCATACTCATTGCCTTGAGATATTTTACGTGAAATTTTATTTTTTTCTTGTTAGGGACTGCATGTCAAGTGATCAGGCGGTTGACTTTGTGAGAGAACAGTTAAATACCGTGAGTTTCTGCTAGACCATTACTAATATATTACATGAAGGTAAAAACTAATTTGGAAAAATCGTCAGGAAAATAAGCTATCTGTGGTGTGTGAAAGAGTACTTGATAGGTGTTTGGCACCGTCATCTGGACAGGAAGGCTGTGATAACATGACCATGATCTTGGTTCAATTCAAAAAACCACTAGTCTCAAAACCAACCATGAAAGGCACATTGGATTCAAATCCAACCATAAAAAACGAACCTTCAGACGCAAATCCAACTATCAAAGATGAGTCTGTGCCGTAAGTGAGCAGCACACACTCTTGCTGAGATTTCTGGTGTTTCTAATTTCAGAAACTGGTTGTTGCATTTGGTAGCCTTGATACCTTTTGTAAATATTGGTGTTATAGACATTTTTAGGCTATAATGACATACTACTGAGGTAAAAGGTTCTGTGATGTTGTTAGTAAGGATTCCATAATTCCCATTACCACGTTGGAAGAATAATAGACAATTTTTACTTATTACGTTATTCAAAATTCTCCTTCGAAATAATACTTCTTATTTTCATATCTATGCTGATTTTTTTTTATGCTAATTGGTGCCAATTTTAGAAGTGTGTTTGGGGACATCCAATTCTAAATGTATTTAAAACCCACTGAAAATTTGTTTAATTGAGATCTCGTATATATGTTTTGTTTCATTAAGCTTTTACACTTCGACTTTTATTTTACTAAATTCTTCTATATATTTTTATTTTATTTTACTAAATCCTCAACCCTCAAATTTTCGTTTTACTGTGTTTCTAATTTTATTATTATTCAAATTGATTACATTGGTAGAAGAGTTGGTGAAATGAAATAAACACATAAGAGCTTTGTAAAATATAACATAACAATGAGTTTTGGCCTAAATTTTAAGAGCAGGCATCGATCAATTTTATATTATAGCCTGCTCGTTATCCATAATAAGCACATTATAATATGTTCACTGTTGATTTGTTACATATTAATGTAACTATTAATTCACATCACAAGATTTAATAAAATGTTTCTACACTAATGAACACATGACTTTTTTTATTTATTTATTATTATTATAGTTTTGACTGTATTTGGGAAAAGTATTTTAGGAAGAGACATTTTAGTAGTAATTGATAGTGAATATGTGGGCTCATTGACAGGATACATTTTGGTGGAATGTTTGGAATTTTTTTCAAATGATTTGTTCTTCTCTAGATGTCGTTTATTACATAAAAGTTTTAATATTATCACATCAGAGTTTTATAATATCTTATATTATTGTGTTAAATAATAATTGAGAATCTATTGGGAGGTACTCCTTAAATTAGGAATCTATGGAAGCCAAGTTAGATGTTTGACTGATAAAATAATAAATAAATAATAATAATTTGTACATTAAAAATATATTCCTTGATACTTTTTTTATATAACAAATTGCACCTATTAAAGGAGTTACTTGTAAGAGAAATGTACTTTAAAATTTAACTAGATTTTTTTATGTAGATAAATCAAATTCAGAGGGTAATATTTGTAATTTGCCTTACATGTGATTTATTTTGTAATGATTGAATTGAATGACATAAAGAGAAAATTTGTAAATGTATTGTGTATTATTGTATGATTATATATTATTTGATACAAGTTCTTATAGGAAATATTAGTTGATGTCACTTTCACATAAAATCCATTTTTTTATCCACTAATATAAGATAACTTTTACACACTTTTCCAATAAAAAGATCAAATTATCCTTAGAAAATGGCTAAAAAATTGTACTATAAATTTTGATTGTATAAGTAAGACTTTATCTCAATAATATATTAATAAAATTGTGTCATGTTAATTTCTCTCATGAATCAATTTACAAATATCGTGATGGGTATCATAGAATTCATAACAGATACGGTGATGATTAATGTCTCTACGGGGAAGAGATATTATATTGGTCAATATTATTAACTAGTTGATAAAGTCTTTGTCATGAAAATATCAAAAAGAAAAATATAAAAAGACATTCTTCCCAAAAAAAAAATATAGAGAAATATTCTTGTTTGTGCTTTATGCCTTAATTTAACTTACTCTGAAAGTGAGTACTTATGCATCTCTTTCTTTACTATTTTCTCACCATTCTTCTTCCTATTTCTACTTGTACATTTGTTCATAATATATTAAGAGTTAATTGTTAGAAAAATTACAATCTTTACTCCAATTATCATTTTAATCATTAAAAATCAGAATTATATATATATATATATATATATATATATATATATATATATATATATATATATAAAATAAGTTTTTTTGCTAACGTGTTCACTTATCCGGGCACATTAGCTGTTACATTCAAATCACATTAGCTTCAATTTTAGCTTTGAATCCATGTTGCATGTAATAAAAATTTTGAATCGAGTTTTCTCTTGGTTTAGTTACATAGTAGTCCACCATGATAATGGTTTTTGAGCTCTGGAAGTCACATGATCAAAATCCGTTCATAAAGTTATTTGATGTCTTAAATTGTAAAAATTAGAAAATTCGTATATCAAGTTACAATTTTATTAATAGAATAAAAATATAAAATTACAATATATCATAAACAGCGTGCGTGTTTTTTTTTTTTTTTTCAATTAACCCTTTTTTTTATTAGAGAAATTAAGTGTTTCTAAAGACTCCAAAGGAACTTTAAATTTCAGACAATTCAAAAATAACTGTATATCCACTTGCATTTGGATTAATGAAGGTTATATTTGATGATAATGTAAAATTATTGTCAATTTTATTTGGACGGTATGATTACAGGGTGTAAATTGAAATTGACCATTCTCATTTTGAATTATTTTCTAATTCTATTTCAATAAGTGAATTTAAGATACGTATAATGTTTTCAAATTCTTAATTCAATCATAAATCCATCAACCTAAACACAAATGATATATATATATATATATATATATATGTCACAGTTCAAACATGTTCGAACTTATTTAGAAAGGTGGATTGGGAGTCAAGTATTTCAAAATTCATATGTTGTTTTGATAACTTCATTTGATAATAGATTTTAAATCCTTTATTGTATAATAAGCCGCTTGATTGAAAAAAAAAAATTCCAAAAACTTTACATAAATTTTTTTTAGCCAATTGTTTTAAAATTGTCAATTTTGGTCATAATTAGATCAAATTCATTTCAGTTTTAACCAATTTATAATTGTGGTCAAAATTAGATTATTGTATAGTAATGTGGATATCATGAAGATAATATATAAATGATACATTACTTAAAATTTAACGACTAATCAACCGTGGGTTAACCCACCTAATTTAACCTAAACTAAACAACAAAAAGTCATGCATCCATCTGTTTGTTCTGCAATCTTAATTCTACTTAAGATGCACCTCATTTAATCTTGTTTGTTGTTTAACGTTGATGCATGATTTTTTGATTTTTTGTTGTTAATTAGGTTTGATAAATTTTAAGTGATGTATGACTTACCTACATCTATATGACATCCACATTAGCACATAGTTAAATTTTGACAAAAATCACAAATCGATTAAAATTGAAATTAATTGGTCAACAAATAGTTAAAATTGACAAATTTTTCAATTTTAAAACAATTGACTGAAATAGAAAAAAATTGTAAAGTTTTGATATTTTTTTTTTCAATTAAACTTATTAAAAGCTGATTTTTGAGTAATTTGTTTTTTTGGGAAGTCTCTTGAGTGATATATACGTGGAATTTGAAATTATTTTCTTAAATCTTCTCTTTTAATTAAATCTTTGCATTGAAATAAAATCTCAAGAAAAAAAAATTAAGTTTCATTAATTTAAAATATTTGATTTCATGTCCTTTCTAAGAAACAAATATCTAGAATCCTAGATTATATCCCATAAATCTTCCATGTTAAGTAGCTTGACTTTTTCAACTTTCAGCTTAAGCTAACATGCTTCAATTGTTTGAAGATAATTAAAACTCATTAATTTTAGGACATGAACAATTAAATGGTTCATTTATAGTTGCAGTTAATATTTAGTATGAAGGTTTACGTTTTTCTATAAGCTGCTTCAGCTGACCCGACTATAACTCGTAACTTCATGATTAATATCAAAGTCGCATTTCATAAATAAGACTAATTAATATACTTAATTAATTCTTAATTTAGGTTTGGCATACTACTAATATTTGATTCAATCTACTGTTAAAATTGAGAAATTAGAATTCTCATTAAATACCCAATCATATATATTTCATGTAATATAAACTGTTCTAATTTTCGACTTCAATGATCTCTCGTTCATATTTCATAATAAAATTACGTAGGTTTAAACTTTAAAATATAATTCGTAAATGAAGCTATTGAATAAAGAATATTTGAGCTTCATTGTTTACTAATTAAAAAAGGCATTAATTTATTTTCAAGATCAATCAATTGCTATATGTATAACATCTTTTACAAAATAAAATAATTGTATAGTTATGATTTAGATTTGTCTACTGAATTCATTATTAAATAGCTATGGCCTTTCTTTAAACTTTGAAACACTTAATTTCTTTATTGAAAAGTTATGTTGTACAATCTCGAGTCTTTATAGTTCCATTTTTAAAAAAAATTTGTCCATATACTTTCGATTTTATTTCAATCAGATCTCTATTGAGTCTCTGTATTTTTATATTAATTAAAGGTTGACAAGTGAATCATTTCCTTAACTTTTTAATGTCAAATTAGACAGTGGTTTTGATAAACCATCAAAACTATATAATGTAATAAATTAAACAAATAGGTGGGACAGAAAAAAAGGACAGAAGATGGCACTTTAATAGTTAATCTTACGTAACTATTAAGCATACGGTTTTAATTCAAGTAAAATTACAAATATAGAAATATAATATATAATTATATAGACTTTCAGGATTAAAATACACATTTCATATAAAATATTAATTTTTTAATAATAATTTTGTTACTTTTCTTAAAGAATTTAACAAAATTATTCTCTGATAAAGAGAAAAACATCATTTTTTTATCCGCATTTTACATGAGATACTTTTTTCACAGGGTTACGCATATCGTGCAATCCTATAAATGGACATATGTAAATTTCGATAATTAGCTGTTTTTTTATTTATACTAATAGGATAATTTTATCAAATTCTCTTATTTATGATACAAAAGTAATTATCATTTGTAGTAAAAACAATATTTCAATATTTGATTCTGTGAAGTGTTTGAGGATATTTTTCCTAATTATATATATATATATATATATATATATGCAGGTCCAACTAAAATTGATTTTGAGTAGATAATTCAAATATGCTATTTATTACCTTAAAGAAAGATAAAGCATATGCCTGAAATACCGAAACATATTCCATTCGGCCTTTTTACATAATCTGACTAGGACAAATATCTAAGCCCATAGAACGGATAAGATCCTCATAACCCACCCCACTTAAAAAATAAAAAAATAAAAAAAATAACAACCATTATTCCCCAATATTCTATCCTATTTTTCTATAAATTCCATATACATATATTATATAATTTTTTTTAATAATAATAATAATGGATCGTAATTAATAATTTTAACAATGATACGCAACAGAAATTTATGTCATCCATTCAATAATGCGTGACATGTCTATATTTGAAAAGCTTGTATGGAAAAATTCATTATTGAATTTTTCCTGTTTAACATATATCATGCATCCATTATTAATAAGACATCTCCAACATTGTATTAACAACTTTTTTTTTCCAACAATATTATAAAAGATTGCGTCAGTTTTTCTGAATTGTCATCTTTGTCGTAGGTTTATACCTGGTCGAAAACCTACAATATTCTTGTTGCCTTTTCTTTTTCATTTTTTAAGTAATTTTCTTTTATTTTCTTTCCTTTTTAATAACGATAAAAATTATTGAAATATTTCTTTCAGTGCGAAAAATATTAATGCTGGTTATGAATAACAAGTTTTACATTAAAATAATACAAAATATAATACCGTGTGGTGATGCAAGAAACAGAAGACAGGAAAATGGAATATTTTATTTAGATAAGAAGCGTGATGACACGTCAGATTGAGAGCACGTGTATAAATATATGTCCAAAGAAGGCTTCCATTGAACAAATAATTAACTCTTTCTTCCATTTTCCACTTTGCATTCAAACACCTCGCTCTTTCACGTATGCCATTGACTTTACCTTTTCCTATTTAAATAGCCACCATTGAAGAGATTCTCCATCCTCTTCATTTCCCTTTGCCCTCTTCTTTCTGCTTCCCTTCTTGCCAAGAAGTTTCGTCTATTTTCACAGTCTATATAAGCAATACATTGTGGTTTCATCATCACATTGTGAAATTGCAGAATTTTGACAATTCCTGGGTTTTCTCTCTTTCGGATCTAGTTCTGTTTTTTGTTGAATTTGAAAAGATGGCTGCTGCTGTAGGTTGTGGTTCCGCATGGACTCAATTTAAGAATACATCTTCGAGAAGAAATGCGAGGAAATTTGATAATTTCAACAAGGGATTTAGGGTTTCTTGTGTCTCTTCTGCTGTGACTGATCCGTACCAGACTCTTAGGATTCAACGTGGTGCCTCTGAATCTGAGGTTAAGAAGGCCTTTCGCCAGCTCGCTCTTCAGGTCTCTCTCTCTCTCTCTCTCTCTCTCTCCCCCCCCCCCCCATTATATTAATCCAAGGCCATGTTTCTTTCCTAATTACTTCAGTTAACTTTTTTTTTAGGTGCATTTAAAGGTTGTTTAATATTGTTCAAGTTATTGATTGAATTTGATTTGGTTGCAGTATCATCCAGATGTATGCAGAGGAAGCAATTCTGGCGTCCAATTTCATCAAATTAATGAAGCATATGATGTAAGTAGCATCATCATTAACTTTCAGTTGATTTGATGTTTATCTTTAGTCTGTGTCTTATTATATGAGGGGTTTATCTTTGTTAATATTATTTTTGTATATACTGTTGCAATTTTCTCTTGATGTGATATGAAGGGGTGATTAGAATTGTTTGTTTATGATTCCATTGTTATCACAAAATTTAATTATGGTTTGAATTGCTTTGTCATCTCTAATATGACATACCGGGGGCTAAGTTAGCTGATAAGTCATTTTCAATCAGTGAACTTTTCTATCCTATTAACTCATATGATGAATGACATGTGATATACTTTGAAAAAAAAATCAATAGTAAGTGTTTTTTTTTTTTTACTTTTTCAAGATTACCACGCACTGTTTTATGGTAATACTCACATGAGTAGATATAATTAGTTTAGCCTGGCCTGTTCGATAGAGTACAAGAAAAATAATAATGTTGATGGTACACTAAACCCTTCACCTGGTATATTATCCATCATTGATTTGCACGCAATTTGGGTATGTGTGGAATCAACGGTGGATACTACAATCAGTGTAATGATTCAATGCTGGATTGAGATCCCGTTTTTCATGGGTGCGTGATGATCCTCTATTTTCCTTTTACAACCCTCCCACACATTGTGAAAATGTCACTTATTATGCCCTTCAATAAGCCACAAAAGAAAGAGTGTTGTCATTGGAGGGGGAAAAACTTCATTTTGATGTTTATTTTTATCTTTTTGATGTGTTGTCGTTGAAGATAATCGAGCACCAAGCTAATTATGGTTTGCGTCTCATGACATTTTTTTATTGGTAATATGCAGATTGTGATGAGTAGTTTGAGAGGGGAACTGAGCAATCCAGTGATGGAAATGTACGAGGATTACAATGAGGATGAGGCAACAAGGGGAATGGACGATCAAGATTGGGAGCTGTGGGAGGAATGGATGGGATGGGAAGGAGCTGGAATTCGCGATTACTCATCCCACATCAATCCTTACATCTAATCTGCCAATAAATACAACTGTTTGTTCATATGATGTTTTCATTAGAGCACCCTCATCTTTACAATTATTTACAAGTTGTGAAGATGCATGAGGTTTTTTTTATAGTTATTTTGTATAGAATGGATCATGTCTTCATTTTCTCCATGTACATATATACTGTATGAGGGGAAATTACATATCCTTGTATCTCTGGTCATTGTAACTAATATGGAATGAAAAAAGTTAGATTAACTCTTGTTGATTTCTTGCTTTGTTATTTTTGAAAAGGCTCTTTTGGCAGCAATAACGGCTACTGATTTTGAACACTTTGAACTTCTAATGTAATCACTGTTAATTCTGTTAATTGATAAAGAGACTTCTTTAGGGCTCTGGTTTGGTGGATGGGAAACAAAGTGATAATATCAATTACCATAACTTGCGTGGGAAATCGAATCCTTCTATGAATAATTCCATGTTAGGTCAAAATATTGCAGATTTTTAAGTAGTGATAGGATAATCTTGAAATTGAATTGCATAAAAAGTCTAAAAAAAAAAAATTTAATTGAAAACAAGATTAAGCCTATGAAACGATACTTGAACATGACGAGGGGAGTATTATCCCTTCATGCCATTTTTTTTGACTCTCCAATTTTGCTTTAATTTTTATGAATTATAACAATTTGTTTTTTAAATTCAATCAGGGATATTATGGACATCGGTTTAATATTCTTTTTTTAAATAAATAGACTAATCTTAGGATAATAAATTATTTCACGGAGGCGTAACGTATACTGCTTACATGTAGGCAGTGTTGTGAAGGAAAGGTTTTAAATATATGAGAATAATAAAAGAAATAGCAACCTTTTTAAAGTGGGAAACAAAAATATTTTTAACATACCTCGAAAAAAAAAAATTCCTACATGTTTGCTAAAGAAAGAGAAAAAAAGAAAAAGAAAAAAAGGAAGCCTATGTTAACATGAAATGTACTAAAGGTAAAATAAGAATGAAGCAAAACCACAAATACATGAGACAATTAAAGAGCTAAAAGTAGAATTAAGCAAAACCACATATATGACGTGGCCCACCTCCAAAAAATAAAAATTAAAAATCCAGAAATTACTTACAATGTTTTGTGCTTGTTTGGAAATATTTTTTAAATAGAAATCCGTCTAAAATGGACTATTAATTAAAATGTTTGGATTATGTAACTTTAGATGGAATTTTAGAAGTAATCAATCATCATTTCCTCCCTTCAATAGTTGAATTTTGGGCATTACCAAGATCATAGTTGACTCTTGAGACATACCCATCATAATTTTCGATATAATAATTGATTTTTAAACATTATATGACATAATAATCGATTTTAGGCACATATATATTACATGATATTATAATCAATTTTAAAAAAATGTGATAATTATTTTTTAAACATTGCACGACATAATAAATTATACGATATAATAGCTGAATTACAATAAGGGTACTTTTGTCTTTTGAAGAAAAAGCGAGTAAAACATAAGTATTTGTTATTTTCAATAAGAGAAATATGATATTTTCAGGGGCATTTCGCCCTTGTATAAAAGATAAAAAGACTTCATACAATTACAATACCAAACAGAACATAATAAAAGTAAAAACATCATCAATACGACAATAACTGCTGATCCCACTTCCTACTTCCCAGTAATCAGTAACTAATCATTGATTCTCTCTTCTGCAATTTCTCCTTCTCCACTCGACGACGCCGTTGCGGCCGCCGCCTACCGATCGTCGATTTCCGTCGACTATTTAGGTATCTTTCCAATCAAATTTTGAATATTTCACCTCTAATCCCCAGGCAAATACTCTGTAATTAGGTATGTTAACGTGTGATTCGGTTATGGGCAGATTCATGTACTGAGTTGGAAACCCTAGCCTTCCTTTCTTCCTAGAGGTAATTTCTGTTGTTATACTATTATTATTGCATATTTCGATTGTTGTTTAGGACAATTTAATCATAATCGGCTTAATTGTACTGAAACCATGTGTTGGATTTGTGTCACTGCTCATGCTGTTGGGTTGTTGAGAAAGAGGGAATTGAATTAGTGTTATATGAACTATGCGAGTTTTATTTATCTGTGTGTTGAATGTCGCCTTCAGTTTTTTTGTTTGACGTTTTATTTGGATATTGAAGAACCTTTTTTAGTTAACTATGGATCTGAGTTTCAATGAGATGTAATTGATTGTGTCAAAAAGACTAGTGTGCCATAAATATTTGATATCTTCTATGGCAAGATAAGAAAGAGGAGCAGGAGAATGCTGCTTGCTTAATTGCGATAGTGCAACTGTGGAACTACTTACAATAGTTAAGAGAAGTTAGAGCCTGTTTTGACATTTGTTCTCAATCTGTTCACGTTTGAGATTGAGATAAAAGCATTATCAACATTTGTTCTCAATCTGTTGTTCATGTTTGAGATTGAGATAAAAGCATTACTAAATGTTCCAGAGTGCTTAATGTAAGGGTTAATTTCATTTTCCAACCCGTACTATGCACGTTTTTGTATCCTAAACTATCTTTTTTCTCCGATCACAACTTATACTACACGTTTTGTTTACTATTGCAACCCCCAACCAATATTACCAGCGAGTTAAGGTCCATGTGATTTTCGTGTGTCAATTAAGGGTTATTTTTGTCATTTTCTAGGTCATTAACTCTTTTCCCCTCCAAAATTGAATTTTGCTCTAACTTTTCCCCATTAAACTGTTTGAGTAAAGGAAGATTGGCGATGATGGTAATGTTCAAACAAAAATAAGATCTCTTTACCGTTGAAAATAGTTGAAGAACCGAATTTACTCATATCTTAGAAGTGTAAATGATGAAAATAACCCTCAGTTAGCACGTGAAAATCACATGGGCACTTTTTCACAGGAAAATGTTTATTAGAGGTTGCAAAAGTAAACAAAACATGAAATATAGGTTGTGATAGGAGGAAAAAAATAGTTTAGGATGCAAAATTAAAAAATGTGCATAGTTAAGGTTGTAAAATGAAATTAACCCTTAATGGTATGATGCCATTCTTATGAGATTTGGGTTAATTTGGAATAAAAAAATTAACCAACCTAACTCTAGAAAGTGAATTTTTCATATAGTGTCTGTGAATGTATGCCTCATTCTGTCCATCTTTTTTCTTCTGTAGTTTCGGAACCTCTTTGGTAATGGCAGACCTCAAAGAGCGTCTGCTACCACCAAAACCTGCATCAGCTGTGAATCTGAGAGACTCTTCATACAGGCCTTCTGCCTCTGGTCGTCTTCCATTTCAGGGAGTAGATGTTTCAGGCCTGAAAAAGCGTGGGCAAGGCCTTCGGTCATGGATACGTGTTGATGTATCTGGGAATTCCCAAGTGATTGAGGTCGACAAGTTCACAATGATGCGTCGTTGTGATCTTCCTGCACGAGATCTTAGGTTATTGGACCCATTATTTGTTTACCCATCAACTATTCTTGGCAGAGAGAAGGCAATTGTTGTAAATCTTGAGCAAATTCGATGCATCATCACAGCAGACGAGGTTCTACTCTTAAACTCCCTGGATAGCTATGTGCTGCAATATGTGGTGGAACTGCAGAGACGATTACAAGCTGCAGGAGTTGGTGAAGTTTGGCAGTCTGAAGGTCCAGAATTAAGCAGAAGAAGAGGAAGCAGAAGTTTTGACAATATGTTTGGAAACACATCTCCAGATTACCTGCCCTTTGAGTTTAGAGCTCTTGAAGTTGCTTTAGAGGCTGCCTGTACATTTCTGGATTCTCAGGTACGTGCATTACAAGCTTGCTTCGGAGGCTCTGTACTCACCTCTTAGTTTAGTAAAAGTTGGATTATGAAGATGATTCCATGATTTTTATATAAACCATTGGAAATTCACTTTTGATATTAGATAGAACTTAACCAAGCTATTTCTATGTACACCTCATCATTTATTTTCCAAATTTTGTAGAACATTTTCCAGATTTTAGTATTTGTAGCGATTCTGGTCAGGTGCAGATAAAATCTATGCAGTTAAAACTGTGCAAATTAGAGTAAGTTAATGCTTTTATTTTTAGTGCAGGGAAGCATGTGCTGAGTCAGACTGAGTTCCTTGTCCATATTACATACTCCAGTAGAGTTTGTTTGGTTTGGCTAATTCTCTGACATGTGCAGTGTGCCTCGATATAAGTTGTTTGAGTGGATGTTTACTGGGTTGATAAAATTTGGGAGGTTTTCTGTTCTTATTTTTATTATTATTTTTTAATTTAAAATGTTGGTATCTTGAGATTGATTATGCAATGAACCATCTATGACTTCAACCATTTTTGGCCCCTTGTGTATAATTTATAGAGACATATTGAAAAAGATGAATTGTAAACTCTACTCTGTAAGAATCAACAATATTTAGCTGATAAGAAAATAGTAGGAATGTCGAGTTTGACAAGTCTTAAAAGATAATGAGGAAAGAACACTTTTGACTTGTCTATTTGCTATATAATGAGTGAAACACTATAGTCTTGCTATTCTTGCTATTGATACAATTTGTTCAATATATCTGCTTATTAAATTTGTATTTTGGAATTAATTAAAATTGATTAGGCGGCAGAATTAGAGATTGAAGCATACCCACTGTTGGATGAACTGACTTCAAAGATCAGCACATTAAATTTGGAACGTGTTCGTAGGCTAAAAAGCAGGCTTGTTGCATTGACTCGGAGAGTTCAGAAGGTTTATAGCTAGTTGTATTTGCTTATCATCTTACCAAATCCCAATCTTTTCTCTCTGATTTCAGCTCCCTTGAAAGTTGTATTATTATCATCTAGGTCAGGGATGAGATAGAGCAACTGATGGATGATGACGGAGACATGGCTGAAATGTATCTCACTGAGAAGAAAAGTCGCATGGAATCATCATTTTACGGTGAACAATCTTTGATTGGATATCGATCAAATGATGGTGGATTGTCTATATCCGCTCCCGTTTCTCCCGTTTCTTCACCCCCTGACAGCAGGAAGCTTGAGAAATGCCTGAGCTTAGCAAGAAGCAGACATGAAAGTGTGAGGAGCTCAGAAAGTGTCACGGATAATATAGAAGAGCTGGAAATGTTGTTGGAGGCCTACTTTGTTGTCATCGATAGCACCCTAAACAAGCTAACTTCGGTATAAATACTCTCATACCATTCAGTTTAATTTCCCTTTCTCCTATTCCCATGGTATATCAAAATGTTTCTATTAATTTCAGCTAAAGGAATATATTGATGATACAGAAGACTTCATCAACATTCAACTGGTATGAGTATCCCTTCCCCCCCCCCCTCCCTCTCACGCTCATCTGTTATAATAACATAAAATATATGCAGGATAATGTTCGGAACCAGCTTATACAGTTTGAGTTATTATTGACGACTGCAACTTTTGTTGTTGCAATATTTGGAGTGGTAGCTGGGATATTTGGCATGAATTTTGCAATACCAATGTTCGATGATCCAGGTGCGTTCAAATGGGTTCTAATAATCACGGGAGTTTGTGGGGCCGTAATTTTTTGCACGTTCTTGTGGTTTTTCAAGTACAGAAGACTGATGCCACTGTAGAAGATGGTATATATACTGCAGGCTCAGATGAAGAATACAATTGCTATCATTTATTTCTTATTTGAAACCAGTAGAATGGATAGGAAATGAGAGTAGGAGCGCTCTTGTAATTTTCGCTATAATTGTACAAAAATAATACTCCTCAGTGTTTGGTGTTGCAAGAATTTGCTTTACTGCATGAATGGGAAACATGTAATTGACAAAGGCTTCAGATAAATCAAGATAAGTTTGTTTCATTTTTATATATTACACGTTTTTGGAAGCGTATTTGATGTTATTGAGGATATATGTCTCCTTCTCCTACAATACAAAACATGGGAAATTCAGAATAATTGTTTCCTCATAATTGTTTCTATACATCAGGTGTACGGATCCTAAATCCGTGCAACCGGGTCAACCTGACCCAAAATGCCTTTCACGCGTCCCCACGCGCTCAAACCCTAACTCAAATTCTGCTGTATATTGACATAACCTTTTCGTTTAGCGAACTTAACATTTTAGTTCTATCCTTATAACCTTTTAGTTATATGCACATAACCTTTTGCAGTGCTGAGTAGTAGAAAAATTATAAGTTATTCACTGAAAAGGTTATGAAATTTGTACGTAAAGGTTATAGTATTACAGTATAAAGGTTATATCATTACAACATAAAGGTTTCGGCTATATTTAATTTTTATAATGAAAAAACTATAAGTTATTTATTAAAAAGATTATGAAATATGTACATAAAAGTTATACTATTACAACATAAAGGTTATGACATAAATTATAAAAAAAAAAAGGGCGCGGATCCGGGTTAAACCGGACCCGACCCGACCCGTATACCCAGTTGCATGAATCATGGCCCATGCACCTGGTACACACAAACACTATTCTTGTTCTTAATTGTACATGTTGACGCAACTGTTTATAGAAAGTGTTCGTGTTAATTGGTCTCTCTCTATTTTTCTTCAAAAAAAAAAAAAAAAGGAAATAAAATGTTAATGATTGTCTTTTGTTAAATATAGCGATAGTTTATCGGGAAAAAAATATCATTACTATTCATATTTACTAGGTAAATTAAGAAGAAACATCACTCTTAAACTTAAAAAACAAAAATTAAAGAACTTTAAATATGTTCATTTTACCCAAAAAAAAAAAAAAGGATAAAAATACATAATTAAAAGGCATATCAGATTAAAAAGCAAGTTTCTAGACAATTATATTATTTTTAGAGAAGCCTTTCAAAGTATTCCCTTTCATTTCCTCCATTTCCTTTTCATAAAAAAAAAAGAAGGAAAAAAAAAACAGTACTCCTTATGATTCTCAGAAAAGAGTTGTAAATTTATACTCCAAAAAAAAAAAGCCCTTTTTATTACTGCAAGTGCAAAAATAACCTTACATTAACAAACTAGTTTAAACACACTGAAATTGAGTAGGCGGAAATAACTAGTTTCTGTGAATAAATAAGATAGCTGTCATCTAAAACGGAGATTGCAAAGAAAGGTTAAACTGGTGTTGATTTAGTTGTCGACGGAGCAGTAGAAAGTCTCTCACTCCTTGCTTTATCTGCCTTTTCCATGTAATCTTGATGCGACTGATGCTTTGCTCCTTCAATAAATAAACTAAAGGTTTTAGACCAAGCTCGATAAAATAAGTGCACACATTGTATTGCAAGGGGAAATTAAAGCAAGAAAAACCAAGATGTCGCTTATGTCTTAAATCATGGATGTTGGATTGCTTAGCAAATAGCAGCAAACAAAATTCTGCTCATAAAGACCATAAAAAGGACGCATAAACAGAACCCAATGTCTCCTGATGATGGAGGAAAAAGCAAAACCTAGTGTCATCAATCATATGTAAGGATTGTTTTCTGTAAATTAAACTCTATTGATTTCTTAATAAAGAGGCTGATGAATGAACAAAGGATGGGAAGAAAATACAACAAAAGGAGGGCTGAACTTTGAATGATTATGAAGCATCAAAACCTATATTCATGGAATTACAATCTAATGCTAACAGGCAATAAGTTCTAACCACTCTGCAAACAAAAATTGCAGAAAGAATAATCAAAGACCATAAACATCATCGATCACCTGCCAGCATGATTAATGGATCTGTTTATCAGAATTATCTTCTTGCCTAATCTGCATTATGCATTAGCCTAGTATAAATAACACCCCTAAATGCATAGGAGATACAACAGTGGTTACCATTGATATCAGCAAAGGCAAGAATTATCTTTCTTGGGAGTTAACTCCTGAATCCATTGTGTTCGTGTCTTTTTTTTATCACAATTATCTTCCTCATTTTCTGAATTAATCTATATCGACTCCGAGCTCCAACAAATCAGTTCCCCACTTCCCCTTATTATTCTTTCTTCTCAAATATATTATCCACAACTTATGGTTCTGAATCACTCTATTCCTATCATTGCCCTAACCAAGTCAATAGAAACACATTTCAAAGCATACCAATAAATCATGGCTGCTGCTCTATCATCAACAAGCAGTGAATGTAAAATGACATCAAAATAATCTCATAAAATGTGGTCTTTACATACACTGAGTATTTTTCTCCCTACGAATAGTGTTGCAATCTATTGAAACCCGAACTTAAAAGCATCAATTTTGAACACACACTAACTAATTAATAACCACACACACAAAACCAGCTTCAAGATATCTGAGATCCTCTCTGTTAAGCTTTCTCTTCTATGAAAAAATAAATTAAATTAATTCCAATAAGCTCAAGCACTCCGACAACTAAACCACATGAGCACCAATGAAACAAATCAATAAAAAGCAAAAGAATCCTTCAAAACAAATGCTATTAATCTGCATAAATTTACACAATCCCATTCATCAAAGTCAAATTGAAAGAGTATCCAAGACTTAAACTCTCGATACATTTTCAATTATCACGTAAGGGAATCTATGATTAAACTAAGAACCACAGAAGGAGTGCCAGTATAACATAAATCAAATGAAAAAAATAAAAATTTAGTTAAACATTGATAAATCCAAAATTAAGAGCAGATGGAACGCGAAAAGGAAAGGAAAATCCGGGAAAGAGAGTAATGCTGACCTCTAGTCATGAGGTACCAGGGAACACCACAGATGAGTCCAATAATGGCGATCCCTGCAAAGACATGCTTCTTTTCACCGCTGTATAAATAATATTCCAATTTAGACCGAAATCCCGCAGCTCCATTGCTGGGTTTCTTCGAATCGCTGCTCATTTTTTCTTTCTCAAGGGATTTGCTAATTGCTGCTGCTACTGTGGTTCAACTTGAACCCTTCTCTCTAATTTTTTTCTATTTGATTTCAGTTTAAACTATAAAACCCTTTCAAGGTTTAGGCCCAAAAAAAAAAGGGAGTTATATACGTCGCAAAAAATACTAAATACATCCCTTATATTAATGTGATCTACCCACTTCAGTTGTGTCTCGTATTATCAATTAAGTATAATTATTAAGTTTAAATTAAATATTAAAATCTTTACTTAAGTAAAATATGTCACTATGGTTAGGAAATCATTATTTTATATTTTTATGTCTGATCAAAAATGATATGTGTTTTAGTAAATTTTCGAATGTGTATAACCTCACAAATATATATATATATATCTTATATAAATAATTTAAGTTTCGTCCATTTTTTTTAATGTCTATTTTAATTTTATTAAATTAATTAAGAATCTATTTTTAAAAAAAAACTCTCTATATCTAATGTAAACTCTCTACTTAAAACAAACTCTATTTCATACTTAATGTAGACTCCCTACTTAAAACAAACTATATTTCATGTCTATTTTAACCTTATTAAACTAATTTAGAGTCCTATTTAAAAAAAAAAATTCTAATTTGGAGTCTAATTTTGATCGGACAAAATTAATTGAGCATTTGTTGAGAATTTTCTGTGAATTAATTAATTGAATATTTTTTATTATTTTATTGATTAATTTAATATTTCTCATGATATATTTCATGGTGTATCGTTTGTGTGAATAAAAATTGGGAAAAAAGTGTATGTTTGATGTATGAGATGCTAATTGTTAAAAAAGTTTATGTTGATAAGAAAATTCACATATAAAATGAAAGTATGATAGTATGAAAAAGAATTATATATACAATATTAAATATAAAAAAAAAATCTTAAACAAGTATCAGATGCGATAAAGATCAAAACTATATATATATATATATATATATATATATATATATATATATTTTATATCTCACGTCCTAAATTCATATTGGCCTAGTCAGTGAGCTGTGCACTGCCACTTATAAATAAACAAATAATTATTGTAATAATTATATAATTGATTTTTTATTTTTTTAACCAAGTGATGCCTCAGATTGGGCGCGCCATTTACAAGGAAAATGGGGAAATGATATGGAATGAAATCCTTTTCTGCAAATTAATGGCATTCATTGCCATTGTTAGGAGGCTCCAACTCCATGGACCATACCAGATGATGCGCTTTTCTCGAGCTTCACCTTCTCTCTCACACCTATTCTCTTCACCTGCTTCACTCTCTCCCCTTTTTCATTTCTCACAAGCATTTCATCAAACACCCTGCGGACTCTCTAAATATACACCTCATATCGGCAGTCTACTCCCCGAGCACGGCCAAATATCTTACCAAATTACCAACTTTTCGGAGTACGTTCACGAAACCCCTGAACATATCCTTTTGGGTGTTCGTGAATTTCTTGAAAGAGTTCAAAACGCCAAGGATTTTGCTTCTGGTGATGAAGCCATAGCTTTCCTTGATAATTCTGATATCAAACCCGATGAAGATTTTATCTTTTCAGTGATTTGGGCTTTGAGAGAGGAGTGGAAGTTGGCATTCTTAGTGTTCAAATGGGGTGAGAAATGGGATTGTGTCGTTGAAAAGAGTTGGTGTTTGATGATATGGTTATTGGGTAACCATAAAAAGTTCAGTACTGCTTGGACTGTAATTCACGAGCTTTATCATGCTTCAATGAATACTCACCAAGCAATGCTGATCATGATTGACAGGTGAAAATTAAACTCACCAAGCAATGCTTGAGACTCTTCGTTGCTCTCTTTATTTGTTTCATAGTTTTGGCTGCAGATTTATTATGAAATTCTTTGAACTTCCTTTTCATCACTCGCTGTAGCTTTTGTAGACGAAGGAAGAACATACCATGACTTGGTTTCCTGTTGTCCAAATTTAATACTTATGAGATAGTATAGTTAATTTCATTAGCTTGTTCAATGCTTGTAAGTGTCATGAGTTATACAGAAATTAAACAAACTCTAACTAAGGTTTAAGAACTGTAAGCAAAATGATTTGCGCTGAGGGGAAATTCAATATTTTGTTTGCATTGAAGTTCTCTTTGAGGTTACAATTCATCCTTTTCCATTTATTGGCAATATCTGAAGCAACAATCATGCACCTTCAATGGTTAGTATTCAATAAGTTTGTTTCAGATTTGTCCAACTTCTATTGTTGATATTGATATTGCATTGTCTGTTTTGCAACTTGATAGATATGCTGCTGCAAATCACCCAGACAAGGCTATAGAAACATTTCACTTGATGCACAAGTTTAGTTTCTCTGTTGAGCAGAAAACATACTTTGTGTTTCTGAATATTCTCTGCACGCATGGAAACATTGAAGAGGCGGAAGAATTTATGTTTCTGAACAAGAAGTTCTTCCCGTTGGAAACAGAGAGCTTTAACTTAATTCTCAATGGCTGGTGTAACATTACCGTTGACATAAATGAAGCCAAGAGGGTCTGGCGGGAAATGTCCAAATGCTGTATTGAGCCGGATGGGACTTCCTATACACATATAATTGCTGGCTATTCAAGAGTTTCTAATCTATATGATTCTTTAAGGTTGTATGATCAGATGAAGAAAAGGGGTTGGGTCCCTGGGGTGGAGGTGTATCATTCATTGATTTATGTTTTAACTCGTGAAAATTGCCTTAGTGAAGCTCTTAAGATTGTAGATACAATGAAAGAAACAGGTCTGGTACCAAATTCTACCACCTATAATCTTATTATAGGTCCTTTATGTGAAGCTGAAAAGTTTGAAGATGCAAGGATTATGTTAGCCAGGATGATGGGAGATGACATCAGCCCGAATATTTATACGTACCATGCATTAGTGACAGGAGAAAATTTGAAGGAAACTTTGGGAGTGCTCAATCATATGAGAAAAGTTGGTTTGGGTCCAAGTGACGATACCTTTATCCTGATTCTTGATAAGTGTTTCAAATTGGGTGAACCTGAAAATGCATTAATAATATGGTCCGAAATGAAGGTTTATGAGGTAAAGCCAGATCGTGAACATTACAATATTTTGGTGGAAGGATTGGCAAAGAGTGGTTTGATTGAAAAAGCTAGAGAATTCTACTCAGAGATGACATCTGTTGGACTAGCAGATGATCCATCACTGAAGAAGCTTCTAGAAGACCCTGCTTGCAAGGGGGTTCGTGCTAAAAAGGGAAAGGGGCAGATGAGAATCGTAAGACATATCAAGAAAGGTAAAGGGTTACGATGTGGGAGAAATACTGCTATGAAAATGAGAAAGCATCATAAGCAATGACAACAGAAGAGAGGAAGTAGAATTTAACCTTTAATGCTCACCACTAAGTGAATATCCACATCAGAAAACCGCAGTAAAAAGAGAGTTAAGCTTGGCAGCCTTCAAGGAAATGTATCATCTCCAAAATGTCATTGTCAATATGTGCAAGTTGCTTCGTTATGGAGTTGAAAATGGAAGATTAGATCCGGATGCTAGGATTTGAGAGGTACTTAATTCGTTTGAAATACATTTCTTACTTGATCTGCAATATTAGAGGCTATGAACAGATGTATTTATAGAGTATCATAAGTATGAACATGGAATATAGTAGCAATATTTCTTGTTTGAGTTCTTAATTATACCAAAGACTGTAAACCGTGGTAGATGACCCTATGTCTGGTTTTGGTTGAGATAATTACAAGAAATAGAAAAGTTCTCATTTAATCATCTGAGAGGATCACTAAACATATATATGAGCAGAATTGACACTTCTTCTCATCCAACCAATGCTTAATTCAGTTTGAATGTGTAAAGAAAGGCACTCTTTGATTGAATTGTTTTGCGTGTTTTAGGGTTTATTCTTGAGCTAAATTATATGCTTAACAAGCTTGAATATCACTTAATGAGCCAAGCTCAAACTAAGCTCGTTTCACGTGATAAATGTACCATTTTATGAATTGAGCTGCTCGTTACGTTTAAAACAAACCGAACTCAAATCTAAATAGAAAGCTTGAATCGAGATTGAGCAAAGCTTGAGCCTTTTAAAAACTCAAACGAGCCAAGCTCAAGCGTTTTCTTGTTTGATTCAATTTGATTCCATTTACAACCATGTTCATCGTTGAGCTTTAACTATTAGGGTCTTAATATTCCTTACAACTTGTGGACTAAATTATTCTTGGACATGTTGAATTTATATATTAGATGATGAACTTAATGAGTTCTCTTTATTTATTCCAGGTAATTAGAGTCCAAACATTGAATGTGATTGAGCTACATTTTTTTGGCAAGAGTCGAGATATTTACATCAATGAAAACATTACATAATTTTATATTATATCAACCAGTGATAGACTTATCACCAATTGAACATTTGAAACATAGATTTTGTTCTTACTTCTTAATAAGCAACAATCAGCAGTAAAACACCGCGAGAGCCTTACATTTTGCTCATTTTCGGGTACATAACTATCTGATATACTAGAAAAAAAAAACAACAATACCAGAATTTCCAACACGTACTGTGATCTTATATGATTTTCCATCATCTCTCCTTTCTTCTTGTTCCTCATGTACAATATATGATCAGATTTCTCATCAACTGAATGAAAAGAATCAACAATATGATCCTAGTCGTTACCTTTATGATTTAGGCTCATAAAGTTCCTCGGCATTTACTGTTTCTGAATTGAAGGCTCAGGTGTTCAACTACGCCATTCAGACGATAACTCTGTCTCTGCATCTTCTTCCCACCAAGTCCCACTCTGAAATATCGTTACTAGTCAATACACATTATCTTAACGAAAATTTGGTTAAAAAAGATGGCTTTATTGCATGAAAGAAGCAACCAGGATACCCTACTGTGAGTCAATACACATTCTCAAATTACTAGTAACGACATTGTTTTACACCTACTGTGCACATTAGAGGATCCTAGTCCTGAAAGGAGGGAGACTTATAACCCAATAATGAGAAAGGATAGGAGGAAAACCTTGTAACCTCTTCGAAGGAACTCCAACGAGCTCCCTTCTATCTCCTTGAGTCCGAGGACCCTCAGCAGTTCTTCCTTAGTCTAGCATATAAAAAAATTAAAGTTGATGAGGTTTCTCTATTCCCGCATGTAAATCTTAAGGAGTCAGTAACAGTGGAATTATATTTACTTCAAAGAGAGTGAAACGACTTGCACTCTCTGCTACACAAACGTATGAACCATCTCCTTGCTTTAGCATCACTTGCCAAGGCCCTGGATAGAGACAATGGTTAAAAGGATTAGCTATCTGGTAATCCAACTTATAATTGTTGTGATCATTGACATGATAATAAACAGAGGAAAACCCAAAGAAACATAGAGAGAGAAAACTTGGCAATCAAGATAAACAGATTCATTGATTCACCTGGATACTGACGGAATAATGCGCCATCGTAGTTCACCACATAAGGTGCCACTGCAACTGTCTTTCACAGTTATGAATACTAATCATTCAAGCGAAATTCAAATATAAGGACCGAAACCCCCCCCCCCCCAACAAATAATGAAAAAATATATGAGGGAAGTACCTTAGAATACTCTCTAGTTCGAATGTAGAAAACAGGAATGAACTGAGAAAGAAACTGATAATGTATATCTTTGCTGGGAAATCCTAAAAGTCCCAGATCAGCACTGCACATATATAATTTTTTTCAGAAGATGTTACAAAAAATATAATGTCTAGCAACTCCTTGATAGGTTCACATACCGCAATGTATCAAGTTCCAAGTTAAAGAGAAGAGCTGGAGTGGAAGAAGCAAAAGTTTCCTGCATTATTGAGAACTTAAGTCCCATACAGGTAAATCTATATAACAAGATAATCCAC
Organism: Scutellaria barbata; assembly: GCA_028654395.1. Classification (NCBI taxonomy): domain Eukaryota; kingdom Viridiplantae; phylum Streptophyta; class Magnoliopsida; order Lamiales; family Lamiaceae; genus Scutellaria; species Scutellaria barbata. The sequence continues at coordinate 3,813,501 of CM053645.1, read as the reverse complement.
TGGTGGAGGGGTTGATGGACAGCAAACAGTGAATATAATACAAAACTCGAACACAGAAAAAGTGGAGAAAATTAATTTCAAGAATTACGAACCATAGTTTCTGAATACTTAAGAAGCTGACTTATAAAGTCATGCATAATTAAGGGAGCCGATGCACTTAAAGGTAGACCATTAGTAAAAGGGTGAATTCTTGCAAGTGTTATTTGAAAGAATTAATTGAGATTCATGATATTTCAGGGAGAAAGAGAGATGGAATAAAGCAGAAACCATACCACATATTTCTGTACAGTAGGCAAATCGCGAGAGCTACAGTTGATGAAAATATAAAGTGTTGGGGTTATATCAGATTGCCAACGTCCTGCAGCTGGAATAATTAAACAGGAAGGTTAGCATGTATAAAGTTTGTACATATCCATGCCAACTCAACAATTGAATAGAAGAATAAATCTGTTCACTAGAAACATGCCAATCTGGTAACAATCAAGAATTTTAAATTACTAACTTTCAATATAAGATCTGCTGAGAATGAAGAACTTGTGATCTGCAGATCACATTACCTATGTAGAATTCAAAACAGCCTATCATCTTCCCATGGCTATAAAAAATTTGTAAATGTAAAATCAGCATAAAGACTTTAAAACAGAAAAACAGCCTCCTCCATAGCTTCATTTGATAAATGAGGTTCACATCAATTCCGAAATATAAAGAAACTCCTTTTAAAGTATCCTATTTGCAACATAATGAGAGAACTATTATCAGATAGCCAAGGTGTAATAAGAAAGTAGTCACTTTCTCTACCTCTCTAACACCAGCATGATTCATATCTGAAAAGTAGTCATAACTTTTTGATACTTTATATGCCATAACATGTTTGTAACTCCGTTTAAGAATTTTAAGAAGCACAAAAGTGCTCAAGTTTATAAAACTAACCTTCATTTTCATCGACAAAGTCAAAATCCAAAGTGTCTCGTATAGATTTGAAAAATGTGGTGACTGGGCCACTAGGTACATCATCTAAGGATCCGATAGTTATACCATCAATCTGAAAGGAAATATATAAGTAAATGAATGATTCGATAAAATGTAAAAGCCCAGTGTCATTTGACATTATAATTTTTTCAAAAAAAGTTAACACCTAAATGAAGTGGATTGCATTTGATATCTATGGGTTGCCTATTTTTGGTGATACTTTTGAACAGTTATAATGGAATTCTCAAGCCTATGCAAATCATACTTCAAAAACATCTTAAAAGTACAGTTTCATGCAGTATCAATGAGGTTACCTATCCTATTTTCACCAGCCAGAATGATATTTCCTTTAGAATTTACAGCGATATTAAACCCACGATATATTTTCCAGCTATAATATCTAAAAGAACCTTGATATCTGTCCATTATTGCTTATAAAAGAACAAGACACTGTATATTATCCAGATGATCAAAACCTCAGATGAGCTGATTTCAAGACAACACATAGTTACTTCCACATTGGTACTTATAATAGTGATTCTAAGCCGAATTTCATGAACTTCTCACGATAAATAGTTACATACTCCATATTCAATCAGCATCCTCCATCTACATATTGAAATGTACAACAAATAAAATCCTCTTTGTAGCTAAAAGAAGGAAGGACATTTTTTTGATAGAAGGTTGAAATACAAACAGATCGTGCATCACTTGTAATAGCAAGATTTGATAAAGGCTAAATTAAATACCGAGTCAAGAGCTGCTTTGAAAAGATCTGATGCCCTGCGCTTTTCAGGCTTATCAGGAAATACCTAAAATGACAATTATATACTTTTAGATTTTTCTTGTGGAAATCTGAATATCTTGACGATCAAGTGAATACAGGGAAGAAAAAAACAAAGATGTATCTCACAATGCATGCTCTTGTTTCTTGCTTCTGTTGCAGCCTTCTTACAACAGACAGTGCAAGTTGAATGTTGGCATCACTGAAATCATCGGACGAACCCTTGACATTTTATGAATTTTGAGAAAGATCATTTAATGAGTTATAGAGAAGCAAAACAATAATAATCTGGAAATTGCAATTGAACAGTTTTTTATCATGTTTGAACTGATATCAAGAGACAAGTTGTGAGCATGTCAAAAATGAAAATCATAGCAGCAATAGAAGATACCTTATAAGAAGAAATGTTGCTCGGTAATGGACTGATGATGCATCCGGAACAAAGTCAATCCACAAAGAGATGGATAAGTGTCGGTACAGAAAATGGGAACTCAGTCAAGACCCTAATAGAAATCTTAAGAGGAAAGCATATGATTTGCATTTGATGCCTTCAAGTTAGAAAAGGCCTCACTAAATTCTTAGGAATGTTTCCATGGAGTTAGAAACTAGAAAGTCCTGATAATTCTTGTATATAAACATCAGTGCTAGAGAGTTTTTAGTTAAGAAGATATATAGAGTTAAGAAGATATATAGAATGCACTAGAATACATACAACCATTTGCCTCCATATTGAAGAAAACAAGTTAAAAAACTGCATTCCCTGGCCACAATGCTCCAACAATTTCTACTATATAGGGATAATGATATACTTTCTACCAACTTCAGAGACTAGTGCAAAATTAGCTGGATATATATAAATATATATATACGACATTAAGAGTCCTAATTACACACCATCTAGACATAATCCAAAATTGATTTAGATTAAAATCTATATATCTTCCATGTCATCACGCAGGACACCTAATTCTACACTCATTTCACAATCACTCCATTGACAAATTCATGGCTGAACTGATCATTTAAAAAAAATTGATCAAAATAGCAAAATCTCAAAGGATTCAGAAATACAACACACACACATATTGGCTTTTTGGCCCTCAAAATATTATTGCAAACTCGTAAACGCATCTTGATCATAAACTAAACTCAAAGGTTGTGTTTGAATTGAGCGGTTTGAAATGAATGTGTTTTAAACTTACCCAAATTAGAGTGTACCTAATAAATCCATCTAAATTGCTCAAATTGCTTCAAACTTAAAGTGATGGATTTTGATTTCACATTAATCTAAACATGACCAAGTCCTTCCTCAAATCCTTCGATTAAAATACAATTTAATATCATTTGAAATCTAGCGTTAAGTATCCACTTCAACTTACAAGATAAGATTGCAATTGCAAGCACGCACATTATCTAATGAAGAGCGAGAGAGAGAGAGAGAGAGAGAGAGAGAGAGAGACGCACGGGAATTCAATCTCGAGACGGGTTTTTCCCTCTTGCAGAGCATAGAAAAGAGAAGTGGCAGCATCAGAGACAAGAACGTCATACGATTTGGGCTTGTAAACCGAAACACCTACTTTCGGGTCAATCCCCGATTCAGAAGATTTAGTGGCTTTTGCACTAAGAACCCTCTTGATGTGACAATTTGCGGTTAGGGTACTGAGTTGGAGTGGAGAAGTAGAGAGAGAGGAAGGAGAGAGAAAGGAACTGTTCTGATGATGTATTTCACCGGAGTAGAAGGTGGCCGCAGAAATAGCCGCCGCCGCCGCGTGAACGGCCATAGAGGCGGAGGGATTATGTGCTGTGTGACTGTGTGTGGAGATGAGGAGGGAAGATAACGGTTGGGAAGAGTGGGTGGTTATGACACCATCTCAAACACTTGTGGCTTTCTCCTATTTTTTGAATTGCGATTTCTATCGAATAGTTCACACTGTGGGAACCGCAGGCGATAGAACTGAAGGAGAAGTAATTTCCTAAAGTGGTTTCAGATATACCACCATTTTTTACCGGGAATTTGGTCAATATAATTCGTGAATGTGAAAAATACTAACTATGATGAATGTGAAAATTACGTTTATTTTATTGTTTTTTATATAATTCTTAATAATTAAGAAGTTAATTACTTTTAACAATAAATAATTTTACATTTTTTATGATCATTGTTAGAATTCTTAAGATAAATTTAATGCATTGTTTTCCAGATTTATTTGTTTAAAAATTTTGAAGTTATTTCACACTTTAATTTATATTTAACATTTATAGCTTCAAAATTATTTAAAAATTTAAAGCAATATATAGATTCTATAAAGCATTTAACTGAATTTTCTAAAATGAATTCACAAAAGCTTTTATACAACTGCTTAGATCCGTGCGCCTGATCCGACCCAACTCACGCGTCCTCCACGCGCTCGATGGATGCATTCAAACTCACCCAAATTCGCTTCAGATGCTAGATCTTTATATTATGTTAAACATACTTTTATGTTATGTTAAGCATACCTTTATATTATGGTAGTCATATCTTTAGGGCTTTTACATTATATTAAGCATACTTTTATACAATGTTAAGCATATCTTTATGTTATCTTAAGTATACCTTTATAGTTTATGTTATGTTAAACACACTTTTAGAATTTTTATATTATATTAAGCATATTTTTATGTTATATTAAGCATACTTTTATGTAACATTAAACATACATTTATGTTATGTTAAGCATACATTTATAGTTCTATGTTATGTTAAACATATATTTATGTTATGTTAAACGTACTTTTATATTATGTTAAACGTACTTTTAAGTTATGTCAGTTATACATTTTAATTATATTAGTTGTATCTTTATATATTATATAAAAGTATGACTAATATTAATTAAAGGTATACGTAATATTTATATAAAAATATATATGTACAAATTAGGATTTTTTTTTTTAAGTTAAAGTATTATAAAATGTATGCTTAACATAAGATAAATGTATGACTAAGTGAATATAAAGGTCGAGATTAAAAAAAAAAATACGCGGATCCCGGTCGGATTCAACCCGACCCGACCCGCATCACTCAAATGAATTTAACATTTTTTCAAACACTTCATAAATTAATTATATATTTCATTTTATTTCCAATTATTAATAAAATTAATTATTATTGTGATGTTATCATTAAAATTTATTATTTGATTTTTATATATTTCCCATTATTATTGTTGTTAAATATTTTCATACACTTAATATTGTATGTACATATTTAAGTTAATTATAAATTATATTTGCTGATTTTATTTCCTTAGATTACCTTATGATCTTACATCATTAAAAAATTTATTTTGTAGTTAGTTTTTGAGATCTTATCATTGTTTTTCCTTGGTTGTATTTGTATAAATAATTTTCAAATCTGTTGTGCCATGTCATTTACTCGAAAAAAAAAAAAAATTAAAGAGGATATTTCCTTTTTAAAATTCTTACCGTTGAAAGCCTAAGTCAACTAGGTTTTTTTATATACATAAAATATCATATTTAGGTTAATAATAGTAGAGCCGCCCTCCTCCCCTCCTCCACACGCTGTCGTCTTCTCTCTCCGCCAGCATAATTTTTTTATATATATAAAATATCATATTTAGGTTAATCTTCCCCTCCTCGATGCTGTTGTCTCTGCGCCGCTCCTGCTGTCGTCTTCTCTCTCCACCGCTCCTATTTGCCGCAATCCCCGCCGCCGTCTTCCTCCTCCACACGCTGTCGTATTCTGTCTCCGCGATGGACTGCGATTGCAACTCCAACGAGCGATCATCCAAATCGCAAATAGTCGGGGAATCATAGGGAACTTGAAATTTCCTCTCCTCCTCCGAACTTCCACAGTCTCTGGTTACAACTACGGTAATTCCCCAACTTGGAAATTTAGTAATATTGTGTGATTGCTGGAGTTCAATTCAAGAAAATAAGAAATATAATCTTTAATGTGGATACGTTTTCTTGATGGTGAAAATATTGATGCGATTGCTTGCGTATGTGTATGTGTGACTACATGGATGTTCTTCAGTAAAATAAGTGGTTTCTTGATACCAAAAAAAAAAAAAAAAGTAAAATCTGATGGATTGTAGATGGAGAAATTCCATTACAACAATTCAGGAGGTTAAGTTGACGTTTTTCTTTTTTTGATGTTTTTTTATTCTTAACTTAGTTAACTGTATTTTCTGCAGAGATGTATAAAAACTGAACACATTAAGGGGTAGTCTTTCTTAAAAAAAAAGAATTAAACAGATATATTTCTTTTTGACCTTTATCATGGTGCATGGGCTTTATCTTTCGAGGATTATTGTGTCACTGCAAGTGCGATGGGTGAATTGAATGGCCAGTCAGGTTGAGTTGAGACTCTTAATAGTGCCCTCTTGAGTTGTCTCCTTTAATCCTAGTCTATGGCCCACTTTAATTTCCCATTGTGACTTTGCTGTGGCCATGTATCTGATGTATTCTAATGTCCCAAGTTGTGTGTCCGAAGCTAATAACCCTATGGGGCACTATTGCTTTTTTTGGGCCCAATTTGTTGGTACTCATACCCAAATCTGATAAAGGTATCCGAACTATGGTTTAATGTGTTGTGGTTCCATGCTAATTCCTCCCTTGATTCTTGCTGTGGGCCCAATTTAGTTGAGTTTTCTCTATCCAAGGTTTATGTGTAAAATAATCAACCTCCTGTGCTAAAAAATGTTTTGTGAACATGTCAAATTTCTACGTGTCCCACATATACTCATACATTCTTTTAAATACAATAGATATGTGATTTTCTGATCGCACCTTTTTTTTTTCCTTTTTTTTATATGTTTACTAATGCATTACTTTCTGTATAACTATGTCTATCCACTCTCTATCGAGTGGAGTGGATTTACATATTGGTGATTATTTATGTTTGAGAGTCTGGCTCAATAAATGACAAACTTGTAATGAGTGGCCAAGTTCTATTTTTCTGGCCTTATTCATGGGACAACACTTATTTTCAGGTAATAATATTCTCTTGCTCCACTGATTGTATTTGCAAATTTGCTGCATTTTTTATTAGATAAATTTCAACTGTTTTTTATTTTTTGTCAGGAATCACCAAGACTATGTTTTCATCTTGCAAGGCTATCACCAATGACAAAGCCAATACCTTGATATCATACTCCAGGGATGTTCTATGCTTTGTTTTCCTTCTCAATCATGTTCTTGATTGGTGTTTTATTTTTTGGGTTCTGATTGTGTTTTTGCATTCTTTCTCAAAGAACAGAGAAGAAACAGTCGTTCATTCTAAAATTCCATTACAACAATTCAGGAGGTTGATTTTATGTTTTTCTTTTTCTTTTTTTTTGATGTTTTTTTCTTCTTAACTTAGTTAATTGTATTTTCTGCAGAGATGTATAAAAACTGAACAGATAAAGGGGTTGTCTTTGTTAAAAAAAAGATTTAAAGAGATATATTTCTTTTGGGCCTTTATCATGGTGCTTGGGCTTTATCCTTCCAGGATTATGTGTTACTGCAAGTGCGATGGGTGAATTGAATGGCCAGTCGAGTTGAGTTGAGACTCTTAATAGTGTCCTCTTGAGATGTCTCTTTCAATCCTAGTTTATGGCCCAATTTAATTTCCCATTGTGACATTGTTGTGGCCATGTATCTGATGTATTCTAATGTCCCAAATTGTGTGTCCGAAGCCAATAACCCTCCGGGGCACTATTGCTTTTGGGCCCAATTTGTTGGTACTCATGCCCAAATCTGATAAAGGTATACCAACTGTGTTTCATGTGTTGTGGTTCCATACTAATTCCTCCCTTGATTCTTGGTGTGGGTCCTTTAGTTGAGTTTTTAATTCTCTAATTGTTGTGCTCATACTAGTTCTGTCTTGGGGATGGTTGAGCCCTGTTTTTATATTGTTCTTCTCTATCCAAGGTTTATGTGTAAATAAATCTACCTTCTATGCTAAGAAAATGTTTTGTGAATATGTCAAATTTCTAAGTGTTCCTCATATACTCTTGTAAATACAATGGATGCATATGTCTCTTTTAAATACCCCCCCCCCCCTTTGGTATTAATGCACAACAACTTGAAGATCTGAGATTGGATTCCCTGGTAGAAGGCTCGTAAAAGTCCTCTGGGTGAGCATTGCCAGTCTCTTGCTAGTTTAATGCTCTGTCTCTATCCTTTCTTGTGAGGGACCTTAATGTTGGTGTTTTTACTGCTTTTTGGTAGATCAGCTGGCTTCTGTAGTTGGTTGATCCTAGTTGACGTACAGTCTCTCTCAATCACTTCCTATATAATGTACTCATGTGCTTAAAATACTTGTTGTTCTTATGATTGAAGGCCTCACCTGGTTTTACTTCTAGCTTGTGCTTCCCCCTTTTGACGATGGGTTTTATCTAAGCCTCCAACATCCTGATTTCCTACTCTAGATTAATGAATTTTATTGAACAGATGGGAAGGGAGCTGGAAGAATTGTTATGACAGCAGGTTGCACTGCCAGCTAACAGTTCTCTCTAAGTCTGGTGTATCATTTATTGACCAATTTATACATCCTGTCTGTGAGGCCATTTCTGCAGTATGTCCAATTTTTTAAAATTCTGTTTTCTTTATTGTTAGAAATATTTCTTGTTTAAATACTTTAGTGCTAATATTTCTTGTTTAAATATTTTAGTGCTATAAGTCAATCTTGTATTTTGGTATTCCAATATGATTTCATATTTCCCGAAAGAGCTTACATCTTAAAGATGACTTTTGAATTTAATCCTAAGGAAGCTGCAAACAATGATAATGAGCGTGCACCTCATTCAACCTGAAGAAACTATGATGATTTCAATGAATACTTTTGGTAAGCTATTGTTTTGGATTTATATAATAACTTAGTTTATTTAAATCTTAGGATAATATTTTTCTGTTGGTGTCGTGTTGAATTATTGTCTGATTCAATAATCCTTTTCTATTATAAGGTCACGGAGCTGCTTTGAGCTTCGTTGGCTATGGCGCAAGGGTTCAATATATTTCCTAAAGCCAGCACCGAGGTCCAAGGTATGAAACGTTCTTTAGTGATTTCTCTTATTAGATTCTTGTTTCCCCAAAGATTCCTTGGATAAGTCCCTTGGATTTAGTAGACACCTATTTTGGGCATGTTGAGTAATTGCTGGTGCCCGATTAGATTTTTTTTGATATCAAGAAAGAGGAATGTGCTTGAATTTTTAGTTGACACTTTGAAGTACTCGTGTCAATGAAGATTAAATTTTATATGTCTGGTAAAACTCTATTTATACATGGTAAAACCCTATAGTTGAAATTAAGTGATGTATTTCTTTTGTAATTTTGTGCCGAGTTATTTTGCTTTTATAAAAATCTCTTACCTGCTAATGGTAAAAGTATTTTGCTGATCTAGGTTCATATAATGGATTTCCATGAGCATGCATGTCACGGGGGATTTAATGATCTAAATGGGTAATGCCAGTGACAAATCTTTTCTCGTAATATGCAGAATATTGCATCCCTTGCCTTATCTGTGTAATTTATAAGAGCATATTAACTCAGTAAATAGTCTCGTTTCACTAGAGATTTTCCACTTGCAGTAACCTTGGAGGATAAGTAGTATCTTCCTCTGCCTTTAGGACATACAATGTTGTTTATGTTTATCTATTGTCATGTTAGGAGTGTTCTCTTCATTTAAAATTAAAACCATCTCTATATTAACATAGTGGTAGAAAGAGTACCGTGCTGCGTCTAGACTTCAAACGGTTTGCTTTAACCATCTTAAGAGCTCCACATTATTGGTTGCTAGAGAATCAAAGTGGATTTGCCAATTAATCACGAAATGCTGCGGTTCTTGCATATAATTTCTTAAGAAGTAATTCGCGAGATCATGCACCCCTCTTTCCTAGTTATAACGGAAAAGGGTACAGCTGATTGGATCCAGCCATGTCTCCAACTTACACACCAAACTTCTGATTTTGTGATTAATTTTTTATTTATTTTTATAATGTAAATGGTCGCTGAAGTCCTTCAGATTTCTTGCTTCAGCCTTCTGTATATATGTTTTTCCTCGTATAGGAGAAGACAAAAACAGAGAGAAACAAGATGATCTATTCTATATAATCAAGTTGTCCATTTATATCCACAATAATGATCCTGCTTCACAATTGAGTAATAAATGTTAGGTTTTGATCTGCAATTATCTTTTCTGTATTTTTGAATCACGCACACATAGACACGCACACATATAAATCTTTCTGTCTTGACTTCTTGAATGCAAAGAGTTGTTACTTATCAATCATGGTCTTTCTTGAAACTTATATGGTACCTTGTGGTCTCTTTGGTTTAATGGACAGCAAGATTGAATAGATCTATAAGAAGCATTAATATCTAGGATTTCTAACTGTAGTTTGTTGAATTTTCTCTTTCGTATTTCTAACTGATTCGTGGCAGATCATCTATTGCGGTTGCTAGGTGTGTTTTTCCATGACGATAGGTACACATCCTTTGTTGAACACAGGACATTTCTTCATCTCTATCACAGTTTTCAGATATAATAAGAAAACGACAAAAAAGAGAACCTACATATTAGGCTCTCTTTTTTGTCCTTTTCTTGATAATTTCACATATAATTTTCAGGCTAATTTCACATATTAGCCTAATATGAATTATCAAACTTATCAAACTTCGGGTTAATTCATAGGGTCATTCTATAGTACACCAGTGGTATTAATACACCAATGGTCTTAACCATTAGATCTTCCATCATTGCATCTTGACCTTTCATTTTCAATTTACCTTTTTTACCTTACTTCAAAAGTTACTGCAGTAAATTATAAAAATTCCTCTTAATAGTCTAATTTCACAAAATATGTAGTCTATATCCACCTTTTCCAATAATTGTATTTATCCGTCAATAACAACCATAAAAATATAATTAAATCTTCTTGTATTATGGAGCATGTGATAACGAATCATTTGAGACCCATATTCGATATGTTTTATTTTGTGTAAATGTAATTCTCTTATTAGCAAAACTATTATGAATATAATACCTAAAGTCATTGCAACCATGGTTTTGTATGCACAACTAACTTTAAGTAAATATATGCATTTCGATTTAAATACTAATATTAAATATTAAAATAAATTATAGCATTTTTGTTTAATTTAATTTCATATTTAATATTAGTATTTAAATTAATCATGTTGTTTAATTTAATTAAATACTATATTACAAATATTAATTCGAGCCAAAATAAATATTACTTATTTTGATCATACCACTAATTAAAAGTACACACTAAATTATAAAATATTTAATTTATAGCATCATTGTATAATTTAGATGAAATTTCATATGTGAAGTCATTTTTTGATTTGATATGATGTCTTAATACAAGATTAACATTAAGAAAATATATACATTTCAATTTAAATACTAACATTAAATATTAAAATAAATTTTAATGTTTCAGTTTAATTTAATTTTATATTTAGTATTAGTAATATTAGTATTTAAATTAATCGTATTGAATACTACATTACAAATATTAATTTAATTAAATACTATATTACAAATATTAATTTTAACTGAAACAAATATTAATTATCTTGATCATGTCACTAGTTTAAAGTAAATACTAAATTATAAAATATTTAATTTATAACCGAATTAAATAACCGAAACAAATATTAAATGTTATTTAATTATATATTATTTGCATCCTATTACGGTGTTGTGTGATAATTATTTTTAATTCAATTGATTGCATGTTATGTCATAAATATTGGTTGGTTGGTTGATGTTTGTATGGTTACTTGATAAAGTTTATTATTAATTGACTTGTTATGTTAGGTCACTGTATCGACTGCATACTGGATCATTGATATTTGTCAGTTGAATGCTATTTCATTGCATGTCGTGTCGTTGTGTCATCAAGATTGGTTGGTTGCATGCTATTTAATTGGATATTTGTTGCATCCTACTTGTATATGATTAATTAATAATATCACAATCTTTTGATTATAAAGATTACGATTTGGATATATCTTCATCCATTGTATAAGATTTAGTGTGGTAGGCATGTTGGATTAATTTTGATCGATTTCAAGTATCTCATCATTTATATGTAGTCGATTTGGATGAATTTTGATATAAATAAATTATTTCGATTGAGATGGACTTTCGTATGTTAAGCAATATTTAAATTTGATGTGATGTCTTAATACACGATTAACATTAACAAAATAAATATGTTTCCATTTAAATACTAATATTAAATATTAAAATAAATTTTTACGTTACAGTGTAATTTAATTTCACATTTAATATTACTATTTAAATTAAAAGGAGAGTGATTAATTAACTAAATACGAGATTACAAGTATTAATTTAATTTTATATTTAATATTAGTATTAAAATTAACCGTGTTAATTAATTAATTAAGTACTAAATTATAATTATTAATTACCTTGATAACACTACTGATTTTAATTAAATACTAAATTAAAAAATTTAATTAATACAAATATAAAATTAATTGTGTGGTTTAATTAAATACTCACAATTGTTGGTGTCATGTGATTTAATCAAAATTAAATACATATAGAAAGAAATGACCTATATACATTTGGGTCTATGTGTATTTGGGCCTAATAAAGAGACACAATACAGCCCATAAAACCATAATTAACAGCCCAGCCCAAAGGTCAAAAGTTACCTTGATTTTATTTACCACAGTAAAAAAGCTGGTGTATTAATACCACGGGTGTATAGCAGAATTACCCTAATTCATATTAGGCTAATTTCTTCATATGAATATATTATTCACAGCGAAGTTGGATAAGTCGGATGAAAATTGTTCTTAAAGTGCATTAACTTGTCTTAATTTATCCAAAATATGAATATATATTGAAATATTAATAAATTTATAAATATAAATAAAAAAGAAAAAATATGAACTTGTATCTTGAATTGAGAACTCCATGTAAATTTCAAACCTTACCTTGAGAAAAATATAAAATTGAGTTCCTTATTAAGAAATTTTAAAATTTAGGTTTAGAATTGAGAATTAATTTATAAATTAGATCTTACTATAAAATTTATCCTACATATATAAATAATACATATATAGAGAAAGATTGTAGTAATATGGTAAATACAAGGATTATAATTAAAGGTACCATTGTTTTCTGGTCCACAGGAAAGTTTATAGAGCACTGCGCAATTTAGTGGTGCATCATCATTTTTTATACATCTTGCAAAGCATAAAAGTCAGTATAAAGCATAAATTAGTAAAATGGCTGTAACATTCACTTTCTTTTAGCATGTAAAGTGGAAACTGTGGACACGACAAAGAGATTGTAAGAAAGGGACCTTAATCCTTTGTTATAAATTATTTAATATCACTTTATATATAGAATAGGCTAATTTTTTGTCGTGTGCATGTCAATACATCTTTTATATACATTGTAATAATTAATTATTACTAAACCCATTGTATATCCAGCTCCTACTTGTTTTACTATTTTTTAAAATATTTGTTTTATTTTAGTGAATCTGTCAACATTAGTTTTAATTTTGTTTTACTAAACTCTTCAATGTTTGCTTTATTTTACTACCCCTTGAACATTCAATTTTTGTACTTTATTAACTTTAACTTTCACATTTTGGCAACTAAGCCTCTTTTATCGAAGACTAATGTGAACAATAGAAGAGCATAATGTACTAAATATCATAATTAATATAAGTAGTTAATTTTATATAAGTGATGATAATTTAGTTATTTTTCTATCATGATTTAGAAAATTTCACAAATTCATCCTTCTAATAAAATTAAAAAAAATTCAAATTTTTATTGTTGATCTCAACACTTTGAAACATGAGCCAACATTCCGCTTGATCGGCATGCAGGTTTCAACACCTTGAAACAAATGAATTAATGTAACAATCCTGAAAAATTGGGTGAGCACCCTGAAAAAAGTGGATAACGATAGATGTATTCAGATAATATGCTAAATATCTTATTTGGTCAACATGTCGATTTCAGTTCCTAAAACGAGTGGGTCAACATGTTGTCTTCTCATAAATACTTATTTATTTTTATTTTTATCATAGTACAAGATTTATTTGATTTTTTGAATTGTGGTAAAACATAACAAAATTATCACTTAAAAAAAAAAAAAGGAAGCGGGTATTTTAATTACCGACCCATAAAACTAAGATGGATTAGTTAAACGAGATTTGAAAGTTTAAGTCTTAGTGAAATAATGAGCCCATATAAGACAAGGGGTAAAAGATGAAAAGTAAAGGCAAAAAGAATGTGGGGAACACACGCGCCTCGTTTGAGGCACATAGAATGTGGGTCCCGCCAAGTATCTCTTTCACTTTGACCTTTTTTGCCCATCCCCCATTAACAGTACATAATTACTTTTCTCTTTTTTATTCCCCCTCATACTTTGGTACAGTGCTATGATGGTATTAATTTATTTATTATAAATATTTATTTATTTATTTAAATTTTTATTTATTTATTTTTATTTTAGTTAGCCCATTCTTCGATAAGGTGCACGAGCAAGTAATAAAACTACTTGCAAATATTTACATATATGGGTAGCCACCAAACTAACTGATGCATCAATTTTTTTTTTCCTACCTCTATTCATTTATAGAAATAGTGAATGAGATTCGATTTTAGAAGGTAGTTTACTTAATTCATGGTTAAGTTATCGATTAAATAGTAATAAATAAAGAGATTTATTTTGACAACGAATTATAATTCAACTAATTAATCACTAAAACTAATCAAATTGATTAAACTCAAATTACTAAAATCATTCAGTTACCACTTTCTTCTTCCCATATATGATCGCATGAATTGTTTCTTACGTATATACAATTAAAAATATAATCTCTAAATTTAATTTACCAACAATTTTATGATAGAGAATGATTGACTAAACCAAACAATAGTTATAAAACGTCTTTCCATATAACTCCAAGACATGTTATCTTGATATAAATTAATTGTTATTAATGATTTGATTACAGCAACAATTACAGATTACATGATATCATTTATTCCGCAATAGAAATATAAATCATACTATTACATAACAAACATTCATTGTATCGAATATTCATAAATCATGACATGTACAACATATAACACAAATGATTCACCAAACATCTATGCTTCACTAATTATTTCTAGGAACTTGATCAATATTTATCTTTTATTCTATATTGATTTTTTATTACTACCAGAATAAAGTATTTGGTGTATAGGTTTTAAATTGTTTTATTAGTGAGTTGCAAGAGCAAGTTTTAAATTGTTTTATAAAATAGTGGTTGTGTGAAGCAGAACCCATATATTTTATAAAATTAAATTGCGAGACTTTACATAAAAATAAAAATCATACACAAATATTACATTCTAAAAAAGGGATAGCACCTTTTCTATTGCAATTTGGATAGTGAACTACTTTTTATCAAAATATATAATATATATTTTTTTATCAGCTAACAATCTTGCACTATATACATGTGAATACAATAATTACTTTAGGTTTTTCACCTAGATTATGTTAGAAAAATAACAAAATTATATGTTGTGATAGAAAAGTTAAATTTATTTGATTTTATGGTATAAAAAGCTATTATATCTTCTAAAAAAATTTGGTGATACAGATTGGAATTTGATCATCTTAATGGAGAAATATCAACTGTGAAAGAGTGAGTCTTATGTGAGATTGTCTTATAATCTTATTTTTTGAGATGAGTCAACCAAATTCGATCAACAGTCAACAATCAAAGTCAATTAACAATCAACATTATATATGTATTGTATAATCCCTATACATATATATTTATTATCTTTTAATTTAATATTAAAATTAGGTTTCAACTTACTTATTAGGTTTTTTCACATTACAATTGTATGGTTTTGCTCAAATGCTCACCGTGGGCAATTCTTAATATGTCCATCGATGACGTGTACTCTTCTCATCCCCTCATTATATGAAAAGTAAAAATTAATAAATATTTTAAATTTTTGACACATTAACCGTGGGTAGGTAGGTGAGCAGGACTATATAATTACAAGTAATTGCAAGATTCAACATTACAACTTCTAATGTAATACTCTCTCCGTCCCGGATTACTTTGCACATCAAATTGGGCACAATTTTTAAGAAAAAGTGAATATTTGCTTTTTGATTGAGGGTATAATGGTCAAATTGGGCACAAATTTTAAGAAAAAGTTTGAATATTAAATGGTATTGTATGAGAAAAAGTAATGACATTCTTTGTAAATAAATGTGTATTGTGAAGGTGTTAATTATGTTAAAATTTGTCATTTTTGGGTGTGCAAAGTGTTTGGGGACAAATTAAAAAGGAAAGTGTGCAAAGTGTTAAGGGACGTAGGGAGTATCAAATAACAATTTCCTAAAACAATTATTGTTTAGAATCTTAAAAACAGACGTATTTCATGATATGTATTATGTGGAGTTGGTTTGTTATTCATGTGAGTTTTCTTTTTTGGAATGATTCAATAATCCCAAAATGATGTTGGGATGAGTGTTGATTACCTCTTATTTTTGTTGTTCTTTTTGTATGGATACGTCTCATACCTCTTTTTTTCTCTAATAATATTTCTTTTTAACTGAATAAAAAAATACATATAATATATTGTATAATACATATAAAAATATATTATTTGTCTTTTATTCTCGACCGAGTTAAATCCAACTCGTTTTAAATGAGATATGTGACCTTTTATGCAAGGCTCTGTAAAAGGTACGTGATGACGTGTACCTTTCGTCCAGAGTATAAAGTTCTCGCCACCTTTGGTTCAAATGCTATACAACTGCGCTTGAGTATCATATCAGAGGCTATGGAAATGATGAAATTCATTTGCCCTGATTCTCCATATGTACGCCAAATCCTTTTCCGTTTAATCTTTTATCTCATTTTCTTTATCTATTTTATGTTTTTTTTTTCTTTTTATTGGGGCCAAAATTTTCTTGGAAATAAATTAAATTTCTTGTCCAATTTTGAGTCTTTAAAGCATGGTTCAGGGGCTGAATCTTCTCTCAAAGTTCTGAGGAAACATAAATGGCTTTTCAAGAAATTTGGGGTTTTTTTATTTTTTTAAAATTTTTTATAACCAATTTCAGTCTGAAAGAGTAGTATTTAAAAAAAAAAGTATCGTTTGCTTTTCCTTTGGTTGAACAGGTGTGGAATGACAATGGAGTCTCAGAGTGTTTCAGCAATTTATATCCTTCTATTTTGTGTTCTTGATTCTTGTCATCATCATTCATCAACTAAAGTGAAAGGAAAAAAAAAAGTTTATTTGTTTCTCCTTAATAATACTCACAGTGCTAGGCTTTGGAGTGAACTTACTCACTGTGGTTATGGTTATTGTGCTTTGGATCATTAATAGCCGCAGGAAAAATTGGAGAAGGGTAAGCCCGCAAACTTTTATTTTCTTGATTTCTAGTAGAGTACTAATCGAAGTTTTAATATTCGATGTTTAGATTCTCTTATCTCGCTTGGGAAGCTCATACATGTGCTTTACTACAAACATGGTTGTGAATTTTTTTTTTTTTTGTAGTGAATCATGGAACAGAGGTGGATTGTTGTTGATATATGTTTGTTGTGGTTGAGTAATGTTTGGTAACTGACTTGGTATTGATGTGCACCAATTATTGCAGTAATTATGCTTTGTAATGTTTGTTGAAATCACACAGGTACAACATTCGGCTAGGATTATTTGCTGCATTGTAGCTGTTTTTGGAGCATGTTTGACATTCTTTGATGTAATTATGCTTTTGCGGGCAAGATTCGATGATCAATCCATTCTATTTCATGAATGGTTGTATACATGCTCACAGTTGTCGGTTTGGGTAAGCTTAAATCTGTTCTTGTTGGCTCAAATGTTGTGAAAACTCGGTTTCTCCTATTGTCTTTTGAGTGTGGTGTTCTGAGTTCTTGATTTTGACTTTCAGGTGGTGGTTATAATCGCATCAATGTGTGAAACTTGGTTGGATGTCTTATGCAATGACATTCTGTGTTTTTGGTGGATTGTGAAACTCCTCTCGTTGGTACCACGACTGCAAATAGTTTTTTCTTCACCGCAGGTGATCTAGAGGCTCTTAAATTCATGTATGCTGTGTGAATTAAATCCCTTATGCTGAAAAGAAAAGAGAAAACGACAAGTAATCATCATTAAGTTAATTCAATATAGAGAAATATGATATAATACATTTTTGAACTTTATTTATGGCAGTTGGGGACATTGTAGGTATACACTATCTTCACCCATATAGATTGTGTACATCATTCATCATCATCAAAATCCGTTACTTCGAGTTGTGGGGTCGGCTACATGGAGATTTGTTATCCAAATATCTAGTGGAGATAATCCAAGTGGAATGGAAGATTGAGAGCACTAGAACAGAAGAACAAAAAAAAGGTTTTTGGGGTTGTGTATGAGACTATTATCAAAAATAATGAAAGTATGTGTTACGAGATCTTAAGAGAGGAGAATATAAGAAGTTTGCATGGTTGTTATATCACCAGTTTAGTATTTGACAAATAAGAGAGTTATTGATTGACAAGTTAGTTCGTGAAGTGGCTGGATCTGTGAATAAAAACTCATTACCTTTTATTCCATCAGTTCTTTGTTAAACAACCCTTTTTCCAACTCTCATGACTTTTTAGAATGGATAAGAAAATTTGATAGATAGTTGGTAATAATAGCAAGATGCATCTTGAATTTTCTGCATGCAAGGTTTTGAATAATAGTGTCAGATCTTACTTTTAGCCCTTCTATGCACTGCTTCTTAATTATCGGAAACAATTTATATTTCATCTCATCACTTGTCTCAGGTTATAGGATGGATCAGGGAAATATCTGGTGCTATAGTTGATATCATGTTTGGAATTTTGATAAACATAATCAGAGTAAAGATTGCATCTTATGGAAAAAGGTAACACTATATTCAATGAAGTTTTCTGAAAAAATTATTATGCATAGAGTTTTTTCTTTTTTTTTAATAAATAATTTGAATTTGATTGTTTTCTAGACATTGTAGATTGTAGTGTTAGGATAGATAAACATATGTTATTTTGATTGAATGTCAAAATTTAATATTCTAAGGCCAGATCACTCATAACTGGTGTGAATGTGAAGAAGAAAAGAAAATTGAAATTGCTAATTTTATAGCATTACTTACATGTCATTTATCCAACTTTGTAGTTCTCGTATGAGAAAAATGAAGTAAATGGTTCATGCATTTGAAAAACCGAGAAGCAATTTTAAATTATTACTTGGTTTTAGATCCAAGACACAATCTGTATTAATTAGGCACCAATTTTAAATTATTACTTGGTTTTAGATCCAAAGATACAATCTGTATTAATTAGGTTAAAAAGTGATTGTATGTTATTCAGAAAAATAATCAAAATAGTTAATGATGCTAAATATTGAATGTAAAACAAGTGGTTTGTTCCATGCATTCAAAAGCCTTTCTAAGTTCTGAAGATTTTTCTATTTTATGTAGATGTATAAATTGATTGGATTTTCACATTTTATATTTGTTCAGTGATTCAGAATCTCTCCATACCATTTTGCATGAAACAATGTCTCTCACAAAATTTCAGCACTGGTTAGAAATTACAAATTTCATGAGGTTGTACAAAAATTTTGTTTTTCAACTCTAGACATTTTACCATCAGAATCTCTCCTTACCATGGATTTCCATCAGAATCTCTCCATACCATTATGCATGAAAACAATGTCTCTCACAAAAATTTCACTCGCACCTTTCTAGAATTTTACGAGATTTCATGAGGTTCTATAAAATTTTGTTTTTCACCTTTGCTAGACATTTTACCATCAGAATCTCTCCATACCGTGGATTTTGTTTTTCACTTTGCTAGACATTTTACCATCGAATCTTTCCATACCATTATGCATGAAGACAGTGTCTCTCACAAAAATTTCACTGGTTTGCACCTTTATAGAATTTTAAGAGATTTCATGAGATTCTATAAAAATCTCAACTGTTTTTCATGACATTTTACATTTTACATGATTTTATGAGGTTTGATTAGTTGAGTAGTATTGTTCGGTGATTCAGAATCTCTCCACAACATTTTACATATAATATCTCTAATTTTGGTTTGTCTAGTACTGCTAACTTCTCCTACAGTATTTAGAGACTTCTAGGTAAGTGTATCGCTCTTAAATAATTTCATACAACTTACTATGTTACCTGTCACACTGTAGTTCACTGGGGGACCCACTCCTCCCCTATCGAACCGAAAATGAAGAATGTCATCCCACAAACTCTGTAAGTGTATTCTGTACGAGTGTATCACTATCTTGTCATTGTGTTATGCTTGCATGAAATGAAACTTTATCAGTTAATTCAATTCATTGTTTCATTTCTCTGCTTTTCCATCTAGTTGTGTTGATACACCTTTCTGTTGTTGAAGGGAATTATATGTAAAACTTGGCATCTCATGACATTCAAAACCATTGATCCTGTGATGAAACATGGTGTTAACAAGCAACTCGATTTTGAAGATTTGCTTCAGCTACCCAACGATATGGATCCTTCATCTTGCCACAGTTTGATGTTCAGTATGTGGGATGCTCAACGAGGAGACAACCTTAGTCACCCATCTTTATTCAAGACGATATGCTTAGCATATGGATGGCCGTATTTCTGGATAGGCCTGTTGAAGGTAATTCTTAAGCACACTGATATGTATTTGGTGTTGTTAGTGTTTTATATATATATATATGTATATATTATGCATACCGATATATTCTTACTTATCTCATGTACTGATGTACATAAGGTAGACTCCTTTGGTCTTGGGTTTCAACTACTTTTTTTTTTTTAGATTACATATAAATATTATCTTTCTTGCAGGTGGTAAATGACTGCCTAGGTTTTGCAGGACCATTACTTCTCAATAAGCTAATTCTTTTTCTTCAGCAAGGTTCACATTCATTTATTACTGTACTTTTGTAGCTTTTTATGTTCAGATATATGAGAAAGTAATTGTGAAATCAAAGTGAAAACAAAATATCTGTCTTTTAACATTACTTTAATGCTCGTTTGCTTTCATCTCAGTTTTGTTTATATCTTTTTATGCATGTTATTTATCTTTTAAATGGTTTCTATGCCAAAAATAGAAATGGTTTTGAAATTTTTAGTTTAATTTTGATATTGGAGAGTGACCATACTTTATATCTTCTCAGTCGCAGCATATTGGGTTGGGAATTTATAGTTTAATTTATTGTGACATAAACCATTGTTTAACTACTTTGTGTCTTGTGTATTTCACAAAAAGACATTTGGAAATCATTTTTGCAAAAAGGAAATTGTTAATATTTGATAGACATTCTGTTTGATACCATAAATTGAGGATGGACTTATGAAATTTATTGTCTCTATGTTGATGACTGGACATTCTTTACATTATGATGTTAAATCTTCTAAAACTATTTTCAGGAAAACTTACTCTATTAAAAAGTATAAAACTCAGTGCTAGTGTTAAATGACGACTTTTTAGGGAGTACATTACATAGGAGCAATAGCGAAAACTAGTTGCGACGTTTTTAGCCTAAAAATGGACTTGTCCTAGTGGAAACTAAATACCTGGACTTTGTCTATATTTATTTCTAGGTTCCAAATAAATGAGTTGCATAAATTATTCAAGAAATTATTATGGTTTTATCTTAACCTAAATAAAATCAAGAACTTTATTTATTGACATGGATTTTCTGTTTTTTTTGTTTTGTTTTTCAAATCCTTCGCTCATGTATATGACAGGGATATTACCTGGAAAACTAATATTTTTGATAAATTAATTTTGCAATGGTTTTCTCATTGAGACCAGCTTCTGCGGTTACAAATTCTCATTGTGTAAAATTATGTGAAGTTATAAGAACTTATCATAGTTGGTTGCTGTATATTAAATCAGACTATATCTAGTTTCTGTACTTTCTTGTGCAAACTTACTGCTAAAAAAATTAGAAAAATTCTATTAACAAGAATGTCCAGAAATATTGACAGATCTAAGTTTCATTGAACAGGTTCCAGAAACATTGATGGTTATGTTCTTGCAATATCCTTGGGTTTGGTATCAGTTCTGAAGTAAATCTTCTTCTCCAAAAATTTCCAATTGAATATATATATATATATATATATATATATATATTCCCACGTATGATATGAAAATTATGTGATATGCAATGATATCCATTTTGTTCTTCAAATATTTTGAAGGCTAATTTTGTAACTCATTCTGCTAGTTTTATCGATTCATGTGTAATTCCATGTTAGTAATTTCAACCGTGGCATTCATGTATTGCTATTATAAAGTTGATGCTCTTCTTCTTTAAATAAACATATGAAACCCATGGCTTTAAATTTCAATGGTGCAGATCATTCCTTGACACACAATATTCATTTCGTCTTGCACAACTCAGGCTGAAGTTGAGATCTAGTATAATGACAATAATCTACCGAAAGGTATCCTTCTTAACACTACACAAAAACAGCAACTCAAGTATTTTATAAATAGAAGTTAACTATAGTACTTGCACGTGTGTGCCTCTCTTCACAGAATCATACACATGCAAATTCTGTTCATTCACTAATGTGGAATTACTGGAAGATTAAAATCCGATATCTGTTCTTAAGAGCGTCTTTTGCATGACAAGATAGTGTTTTGTGTTCTTTCTGTCCCTATCTTTCCTAACACAAGATGTTATTTTAAACTGCTCACATAATATGTATATCTCTCAGTGTCTTCATGTTAGCTTAGCCGAGAGATCAAAATTTTCTGAAGGAGAAATTCAGACATTCATGTCAGTGGATGCAGATCGAGTCGTAAATCTATGCAACAGTGTTCACGATATGTGGAGGTTATACTTCTCCTAAACATTTTTAAAGCATTCAACATAAAGTATCAAATACTTTTGGTTTTGGTTTGGCCCATTTTGTTTTATTTTGATCATCAGTTATAAAAAGATAAAATATAGTTTTAGATTGCGATTTGATACCATTTTGGTAGATGAGTTTAATACTCAATGTTTTCTTGTTTCATTGTGTCAGCTTGCCTTTGCAAATAGGGATTGCTCTATATCTACTTTACATACAAGTCAAGTTTGCCTTTGTTTCTGGGATAGCTATAACTGTTTTGCTAATACCAGGTATGATAATGAGCATCTCATCGTCATGCATTAACATTACTGTTCACATTGACATAGAAGTTGATCAAAAGATATAATCAATTGTATTTTATTGCAAGGAACACCTATAAAATCTATGTTTTGATCATGCTTATTTCATTTGATAAATGTCCATTTAACTTCAAAATCAAATCCATTTGCTTGAAATTGCAGAAGTTCAACTGTTCTCACTAACTCCATGATAGTTTCTAAATTCTCTGGATATAGTTATGTGGTTATGGCATGTCCAAACAAACGTCAAGCCACAGTTTTTTAGGTTTCTTTCTTGAGGAAGTGAAATGAAATCTAACTTTAGTTACATTGGTTTCAATTAGTGTGTCGTGTTGTGAATATTAACAATTATGTTGACAGTTAACAAATGGATCGCGAATCTGATAGCAAATGCAACAAAAAATATGATGGAGCAGAAGGATGAAAGGTATCATAACTCTTTAAGATTGGAATTTCTCAATGTTATCTCATTTCAATGCTGAATTTTTCACCTATCAATGAATGATCGAATTATATTCAATATGTATTTGGTAATTTTAGAAGTAATAACTCCTTGATTGTTCATGTAAGAACAATGTTTAGTCACCATAAGATCCTTCAACTGCATAATCACTTGCAATTAGTGCCCTCAAGTCAAATGAACAATCATGAAGAGAAAGTAGTAAATGCTACTGGATACAAGCATGTTTGATTTTTGAATTTCGATTTGGGTTTACACCATTTATATATGTCTAGATTATTAAAATCTGATATGTATGCAATTTTCCAGGATTAGAAAGACAGCAGAACTATTAACATATATCCGCACTTTAAAAATGTATGGCTGGGAGATTGTTTTCTCCTGCTGGTTGATGAAGACAAGATCCTTTGAAGTTCGATATTTATCGGTAAACAATATGATATACAGTTCAAAATTATTATTCACATCTAGAAAAGGCCCCTATCCTTTATTTAATATCCTTTATTTAATATGGATCACCTCTCCTCTTTGTTAGACTAGAAAATATTTGGATGCATGGTGTGTGTTCTTTTGGGCAACGACGCCCACTCTCTTCTCTTTGTTCACATTCGGACTCTACTCTTTAACAGGCCACCACCTCGATGCTGCAACGGTATTGTTACTATTTCAGCACCTGCTTTCTGAAGAACAAATGTTATAACAAGTGATTCTTAATTCCTTGTTGCTTGCACTTGTCTTGAGTTTCAGGTTTTCACCTGCCTAGCTCTGTTTAATAATTTGATCTCTCCTTTAAACTCGTTCCCTTGGGTCATCAATGGTTTGATCGATGTAAGTTTTTTTTTTTTTTTTTTTCTCCTTTAAAATCTCCTTTGCATATCAAAATATATGAATTAGTTTATGATTTCTACAGGCAGCTATATCTATTAGACGATTGAACAAGTACCTCTCTTGTCATGAAAGTGATATTGGGACCAACAATCCTTCCCCAATCTTTTCTGATGAGAAGTTTAATTCTAAAGAGCTTGTTGTTGCTATCCATGATGCATCTTGTACATGGTCAAGCTATGATGAGAAGGAATTTGATCTGGTTTTGGGACAATTGAATCTCTATATTCCGAAAGGTTTCATGGTTGCAATAATTGGTGAGGTGAATTCTTGAAGCGTTATACCTTCTCCTTGATGTTAAATTTGTTCTTTGTAATGTTAACCTAGTATTGTGAAAATTGCGATTTGACTCGATTTTTGTTACAAACATCAAAGTTGGTGGTAAAAGAAGGATTAATTTAGCACTAATTTTTAAAAATCCTAAATGATCAAATGATGTAGTACGCTTTCTTACCAGAATACGTAAATCAATTTACAAACAAGGGACATGAATTAAGTGATGAACTATTATCACGTATTTTTAAATAAGATCCATTGTCTTATATCGAGAGTTAACAATCTACATGGATATATAGGTTGGATCAGGTAAATCATCGCTCTTGAACTTGCTCCTCGGCGAAACTAGACTCATCAATGGATCGATATATCTGACTGGATCAAAAGCATATGTACAACAGGTCAAATACTATTTCCTATTATAATCTTTGTGCATTATTTCTGAAAGAAAATCTTATTTTTTATTTTTTCTTTAGGTCCCCTGGATAATGTCTGGAACTATCCGTGATAATATTTTGCTCGGAAAAGACTACGATCAAAGCAGGTAGCAAGTTTGTGAATGGAAAAGGCACTTAAGACAAATAAATATGTTGAAGATGGTTTGGATCTCTTTAATGTTCAATGAGAAATTCCACCCTTGCTAAGTAATTTTTTTTTTTTTGTTTTTGCTGCAAAATATTTTTAATCCCTGTAACTCGGCAGGTACTTGGAAGTGTTACAGGTTTGCACCCTGGATCTTGATATTTCTTTAATGATGGGAGGTGATATGGCTTGTATTGGTGAGAAAGGTATTAATTTATCGGGAGGACAAAGAGCTCGTCTTGCCCTTGCACGGTAGTATTTTCTTTGCAGAATCATGCATGATACAACGGGTTTTGTTTCTCTGAATCCTTGTTCCTTATCATTGGCATGGACAGGGCTCTTTATAATGGGTCTGATACATACATGCTTGACGATGTTCTGAGTGCAGTTGATGCACACGTTGCTCGCTCAATATTACAAGATGCCATTCTTGGCCCTCTTATGAACAAGAAAACACGCATTATCTGTACTCATAATATTCAGGTCTGACTTTTTATGTGGACTTTAATATAATTCTTTCATGACTGGACTTGTGTTCATTTCCTTTTTCTTGTCCTTTTTCACCAGAACTTAGTATACTTGTATTTTCTTACTTTCTTTTACTGTTTCATCAGCATTAGATCTCCTCTAGAATAAATATCAATTTTAATTACGAAAAGGAACATGTAGAATCATATTCTTATCCGTATAGCATGGAACTAAACTTAAAGAACCTAAATGCTAGCATTGTAGCTTAGAATTTCAATAGAATGGTAAGCATGATAGAAGTTGAAGTCCAACGTGATGTCTCAAATTCAACAGAATTCTGACGTATAATATAATATTAAGAAAATGGACCTCATTGCAGGCAATACATATGGCCGATATGGTGGTAGTGCTGGAAAATGGACACGTGAAGTGGGTGGGAAGTCCAGATGACTCGTCTATTGCTTCCTGCATATCATTTTTGTCACTAAATGAGTTTGACTCAGTGCCTGAGGTACAAAAAAATCATAAATCATCAAATTTTATTGGTGAAACAGAGAAACCTCAAGAACATGATTCTATAAGTACTTCGAATGAAGCCCACGACATAATTGAGGTTGAGACAAGAAAAGAGGGAAGGGTTGAATCATCAGTGTACAAGTGAGCTGCCGATTTTTGAATTCTATGCCTTGTAGAATACAACAGTGATGTAATCTAACTGAATATTATGTATCCCCTTTGACTATTTTGTCAATTCCATCTTCTTGCAGAAACTATGCTGCATTTTGTGGTTGGTTCATTGCGGTTATAACATGCCTCTCAGCAATCTTGATGCAAGCCTCTCGTAATGGCAACGATCTGTGGTTGTCATTTTGGGTTGACACAACTGGAAATAACCAAAGCAAGTATTCAACCACCTTTTATCTAGTGAGTATTTTGCCCATATTCTCATATAATTTCTTCTATCATGGGGAACCACATTCATGCATGATTTTGGCAATTTCCCTTTAAACCCTCGTCCCACAACATTAACGACTCTGTTATGAAGGAACGGGTATATTTGTGTATCTGTTACTTACATGTATTGAACTCTATTTGTGGCAGGTTATACTTTGTATATTCTGTTTAGTCAATTCAACCCTAACTTTAACAAGGGCATTTGCATTTGCATTTGGTGGTTTACGAGCTGCTATTAGAGTGCATGATCAACTGCTAAGGAACCTTATCGATGCACCTGTTAGTTTCTTTGATCGGACACCCAGTGGAAGAATACTAAACAGGTAGCATACTAAGCCATTTATGACAAATGAGTTCCCAATTCAGCTCTTCCAAGCTAACTGGATTGTATAGGTTTTCTTCAGATCTCTACACAATTGATGACTCGCTTCCGTTCATTCTCAACATTTTTCTTGCCAATTTTATGGGCCTCCTAGGAATCGCAATAGTTTTATCGTTAGTACAGGTATGGAAAACCTTTTTTACTTAAATTTATCCTATTGTATGACTTGTATATTAATAAATATGCATCACTGATGGGTACTTGTATATGCAGGTTATGTTTCTGCTGCTTCTAATACCCTTCTGGTTTATTTATAAAAAGTTGCAGGTACGTAGCATATCTTTGTTTAATTTTGGAAACTTTTAAATGTTTTCAGATATTTGGTAATTAAATTACCTCTTTCTTGGCTCTTTTGAATCTAAATTGCAAAAGTGAAAGGAGTGCAAGAAACAGCAGTAGAGGGCTTTAGTTAACCATTATGTTTAATATCGTGGTTATTTTGTTTACTCATATTTTACCAAATGAAATATTTGCAACAGGTTAAGAAACATTCAAATATGATGAAAGTTTACATATTCACTTACTAATATAAAACATTTCAGCTCTACTACAGATCAACATCACGGGAATTGCGAAGACTAGACAGTGTTTCCCGATCGCCTATATATGCATCATTTACAGAGACATTGGATGGTTCCTCAACAATTAGAGCTTTTAATTCGGAGGTAATTTTTGCTGCTGTTGATAAAGAAATTGAATGCATTTGTTTTAATTCTTTAGATATCTCATCTGATGATGACTATTTACTCTTGTGCAGGACTTCTTCTTATTCAGATTCATGCAGCATGTTCGAGTATACCAACGGACTTCTTTCACAGAGATCCTTGCAAGTTTATGGCTCTCCCTTCGCCTTCAGTTGTTGGCAGCATTTATTGTCTCGTTTGTCTCTGTGATGGCAATTGTCGGAACACAAGGACATATTCCCCTCAATTTCGGTACACCAGGGCTGGTAAGCATTAACTGTTTTAATATATTCACACAAGTCAATTCAAAGTGTTCTTACAACAATCTCGTATCTCCTCTTTCTGTAGGTTGGGCTCGCTCTTTCTTATGCTTCCCCTATCGTGTCATTGTTGGGAAGCTTCTTGACAAGCTTCACTGAAACCGAGAAGGAAATGGTTTCGGTTGAGAGGGTGCTTGAGGTGAGCAAGAAAAAGACTTCAACTTATTCTTGAATTTCTGCGTTTTAATCGTATCTTCACTGCAGTACATGGACATCTCTCCGGAAAATCTGACTGGAGAAATTCCGTTAGATCCAAATTGGCCATCTAACGGAGAAATACAGTTCCAAAATGTGACCCTCCGGTATATGCCATCCTTGCCCCCTGCATTGTCAGACGTTTCTTTTGATATACGAGCAGGATCTCGAGTAAGTTAATCACACCCCTTCTCTCATAGCTTTTATAGTTCAAAAAAAATTTCTATATCACACATTTCTACATGGAAAATAAACCAGGTTGGAATTGTTGGGAGAACGGGGGCTGGAAAATCGAGTATCTTGAATGTTTTATTCCGTCTCAACCCCATTTACAGTGGATGTGTTTTAGTCGATGGCTTGAATATTTCTGCAGTTCCTGTTAGAGATCTACGGTCTAGATTCGCTATTGTTCCTCAGAGTCCTTTTTTGTTTGAAGGATCATTAAGGTAATTTGAGCATCAATTTGCTATTTTTTTAAATACACTTTTTTGTATGTTTTATCATGGACAAATTTTCAGAGCCAACTTAGATCCATTCGAGATGAGTAGTGATGAAAAAATTTGGGATACTTTGGACAAGTGTTGTCTGAAGGAGGAAATAGAAACAGCAGGAGGACTAGATATCCATGTAAAGGAGTCCGGGACGACATTTTCTGTTGGGCAACGACAGCTTCTCTGCCTTGCTCGTGCGCTTCTCAAGTCGTCTAAGGTATGAGAATAGATGGTCAGAGAGAGAGAGAGAGGAAATGTGCACAAATATAACGAGTTATGATTCTTTCTCTAATTTAGGTACTTTGCTTAGACGAGTGCACGGCTAATGTGGATACTCAGACGGCTTCAAAGCTGCAGAAAGTGATTTCAAGTGAACGTGAAAGCAGAACCATAATCACGATTGCTCATCGTATTTCCACTGTTCTTCTCATGGACAATATCTTCATCTTGGATCAAGGGACATTGGTACGAGCTCATCGAGAAAATTCTTTATTTTTTGTCAAAACACGGAACTATGGTCCAAGAAACAAGGGTCACTATAAAAAATAAAGAATGACCATTGATTTGAAACATGTTATGCTTCATGTTGATATTAACCCCAAGTGTTTAGATTGCAAATTGAAAAAATGGGCCATTGGTTTTGATAATAACCCAATAAACAATACGATTACATCACATAGATAATATGCGATCTGAAACATGTTGCTTGTGTTCTATTTTGAAAAGTAAAGGCACGATGAGCATTTACGAATGATCAATCCTATGATCATTTATTGTTGGCTTTCCATGCAGGTTGAACAGGGAAATCCACAGGTGCTCATGCATGATGAGTCATCCAGGTTCTCGAGCTTTGTTAGAGCATCGACAATGTGATGTGCTCGATTATTTGCTTCACAGTGCAGTGTGCGGAAATGAAGTTTGCTGTCTTCAAGTATGCTCAATTCCTGCTTTGTTTGCCTGAATATTGCTGGATATAATTGGTTAGTATTTTTCTCCATCGATGGTTACTTGGTGTAATTCATCTTTAGACAGAGGAGTAGAAATCATGAAACCTTATCACTACTAAGTTAATGTCGTCTGATTATGAATATGTGGCATTCTTATTGAGTAAGAATCACATGTGTTTGTTGTATACTTGTATCTCATTATATCAGTATCAAAGGATATGAACCTCGTCAGGATGATATTAAGTTTTGCTTAATTATTTGACACAGTAAGGTATATATATTACCACAATTGTGGACGCAATTATTTGACCATAACGATACTATATTAATGGTGAAGTAGATGCAATAAAATCTTTGAAAGTTTGGAAAACATTCTTGTATGATACATGTTTTGCTTCTTTTCACTTGGGCCCCATCCTCCATTATAGGTTCGACTCTATTATCATATACTACTCATCGTAAAAGTATACTACTCAATTGTACATGTTACACATGTAAGAAGACTACTCAATTGTTCATGTTACACATGTAAGACGTTGTCCAATCCTAGACCATATACAATCAATTTATTATAATAATTGTGACATTTAACCTATCAACTTTTATCTTTACCATTCATACCCAATCTTATTGCATTTCTATCTTATTATTATAGAGTGTTTGGCTGAACTTAAAACTTTTAATTTATTCGATTTTAAGAACTCATAAGCTGTCTTTCCAAAAATAAGAAAACCTCATCTTATTTTCAATAAATTCCTTTAAACTTAATAATAAGTGTTACTACAAATATCTTATAAATTCCATCATCTATTTATCGAAACAATTTATAAGTTTTAGTATAAGATAAAACATCTTATAACAAGTCTAGAATCTTATTTTATGTGAGTGTCTAGTGATCCAACTTGTACATGAAATGAAACAAATAGTTATTTGGGGCAAGCATGCATAATGAAATTAAAGATATGAGTATTGAGATAAGGATGAGCCAAATAATAGTAGTTAATTAATGAGATGATGGGATGAGTAAAATGGATGGTCACGTGCTGAAGATGTGGGTCAAACTTTGAGCGGCGATTATACATAGCTGTTAAAGCTCAAAGGTGACACGTTCATAGATTCTTAATTTCTAAGATTAATTCTTATAATAATTTGTAATTAACATTAATGTTAGTTTAATGTGAATTTATGCTCTGCTTTGGCCGAAAGACTCTTAAACTTTTCTCTTCTTTCCCCAAAAAATGTATGTAGGGGACCAAAACACCTTCATTTCCTGAGTTGACACATTCTTAATTTTTATGATTTAATCGAGAGAGATTATATATCTAATTTTAGGTGAGTTAGGAATAGATTTAATTCTATGCATGCCTATAGTACAAATTTGTATATTTTCTTATGTTAAATTTCTGATATAAGCCTTATTATCTGAGTGAGATATTTTTTTTTTAATCAAATTGAACTCAAATCAACCATTAAAATAAAACATAAGATATGTATACGTGTGTGTCTTTTTTTTTTTTTTTTAATTACAGGTATCTATATTATACAATAAAAAGAAAAAAAGGGTGGCCAATAGTTCAATTAATAATATATGTGTTAAGTCAGGTTGGCCACCAACACCTCATAATAAGGCTGCTCTAAATGAATTTTGAAAAACAATATTCTCTCTCTGGATATATAATTTTATACATTGCTTTTGAACGTTAATTGTGACTTTGGCCGAATTGGGGAATGTGAGGCACACATTTTGAAATAATAAATTATATACAAATATAATTCATGTAAGATGTCCCATTAATTTAATTTCAAGAGATAAGTTAATAATAATGCAACCTATAAAAATAAAATTGAGTTCTTGGTGGAGCGAAATTGTTTCATGAAAATTTCCTGAAGTTATATTCACGAAACAATTTCATATGAATTATTGTATTATAAAATTATCTTGAATTTAGCACATGATATATATATATATATATATATATATATATATATATATATATATATATATAGATGGATTCTATTTTTTATTTTATTTTCATGAGATTAATGGGGTTCACTAGTTATTTTCTTTACTGAAAATGATCATACAGACAGAGAACAATGTGGGATTCGAAAATAATTGTCGTACTGAGGGACAAGATCCTGGTTTAAGGATTTGATGGTAAGAAGTAGGAAAAATTCATGAAGATATTTTGATATCATGCATGATGTTACATGCATTTCAAATCAATTTCCTTCTCTTTAAACTATTATAATCAATTTGTCATTAATATGTTGGACCAGGGTCGGACCACACTCTGTGTCCTCGTTTTGGAGTTATATATATGCAATTTAAAGTTACTTTTTTTTTTTTTCCCTTTTCACAATTAATTATTTTCATGATTTCTAGTATATATAATATTATATTTATGTCATTAATTAAGATTCTGGATCGTGACTTGCGAATTTATCCCAGTATCTTGAATTAATTCAATTCATCTCAAATTTTTACTTAAAAAAAAAAGTAGAGATCTCAACTTTTGTCCCTATATAACCCTATCTATAGTTGGTTTACTAAGTTTGTGTGTTATATATAACTACAAGAATGATACGCTAGTGTCTAGTTTTTCCATATTTGGTCATTTTTGTGCTTTTTTTTTAGTCCCTTTATCCCAAAAAAAAAAAAAACGTAATCTCTCCAAAACATGTTTTTATTATAAAGAAAAAGATATATATATATAGAGTTTTGAATAGATACGTAATTGAAAAATGCGCACCGTACGTATTTTTTTAATTTTTTTTTATATTTAATATTTTATATTTTATATTATACATATAATTCTTTTTTTACGATACCACTTTATATATTAATTTTTCTATCAATTCTCATCTCATATACCTAACCCCTTATCAACATCTTTATATACAGACTTTCTTATCAATTTTCATCTCAAATATAGACCTAACCCTTCGTCAACATAAACTTTTTTAACAATTCACATCTCACACCACACCGATGCTACACCATGAAAAATATTGAATTAATCAATTAAATGAAATAATGAAAAACACCATGAACAATATTGAATTAATCAATTAAATGAAACAATGAAAATTATTCAATTAATCAATTTTCAAGAATTCCTAAATTTTAATCAATATTCGAAAAATTCTCAAAATTAATTCAATCATCAATTAATAAATCCTCAAAATCAACAAATCATATCAAAATCAACAAATCATATCCTCTAATTCAATCATCTATTACGAAGAAGTTTTCAATCAATTCTCAAAATCTCAAATTCAT
The DNA here is from genome assembly GCA_028654395.1 of Scutellaria barbata. Taxonomy (NCBI): domain Eukaryota; kingdom Viridiplantae; phylum Streptophyta; class Magnoliopsida; order Lamiales; family Lamiaceae; genus Scutellaria; species Scutellaria barbata. Next base: position 3,780,576 of record CM053645.1, on the reverse strand, counting down.
TTAATTACCTGTTTTTTTTTTGATATCATCAAATATAATGAATCTACACATATGAGAAAAATTTTAAAAAATAAGTATCATAATTTTTTAAATGTAAAAACTTCCAAAAAAGTGAAAAGATAAGAAAATATTATTTTAGAAAAGAGAAAAAATAAGAAAATATCATACCTAATATAATTTCTTCTGTCATCCCACTAATAGCACAAGCAACCACAATTACTAATGAGAATTTATTCTATTTGGTGTTCAATTCATATTTTAATTTTTATGATTAATTTTAAGGATTTCTCGAACATTGATTAGGATTTAGGATTTTTTGAGAAATGATTAATTTAATATTTTTCATTATTTCAATTAATTGAATTAAATATTTGGTATAAGATTCGAATCGTTAAAAAGATCTATGTTGATGAGGGTTTCGGTCTATGAGATGAGAATTGATAAGATAGTTTGTATATAAAGATGTTGATGAGGGGTTAGGTGTTTGAAAAGAAAATTGATAAGAAAATCAATATATAAAGTGGTAGCGTGAAAAAAATAATTATATATATAATATAAAATACCAAATTCGTGCTTGAGCAAAACACTCTATATATATCTTGGGAATGAAGAAGGTAATTTTGTAAATGTGGAGTAGCAAAGGTGGACATGGTGATATTTAAATTATTACGAAAATAGAAGCTTTTTTCTAATTATATATTAAATATATTAAAACTAGTGGATAAAAGAGATATATCATGTGTCCTTGGCTGATTGTGCGAGCCCAAAAAAGAAGTGAGATTATATATTAAAAAAAATGTTTTGTTTGCCAATTCATTTTGTCGATGGCTTCAAATAAAAGTAGGCATACAATTTCCTAACTAGCTAGAGTGATCCACTACTTTAAAAGGGTGTTCAAAGATCACGTGGATCAACAAATATAACCGAAGAAGAAGAACTTATAGAAGACTTGTACCAATCATGGTGATAACAATTCTCATTGTCTTGTCCTAGTCTCTTGATGCACCAAATATCCTCATCCCATGAAAACTTTTTCCAATGTGGAATCGCCTCTCGAACCGGATCCGTTTGACCCACCTCCGCCACCACGACTCTGCAATCAGCATCGTTTGTGGCCATATTATGCGCGAATTTGCACAAAGTCTTCATTAATCTCGGGCCATCTTTCCCTTTCATATGAAGCCCGTACATAAAATAAAACCCGAAATTCTTGAAAACGTTGGGGACTGATGGGATTTTTAGCCACGGGGCCATGGCATCGACAACCCTAGTTCCTAGGCAAGCAACATGTGTTAGGGTGGATACTCCCTTCACTTGTAACCTAAACACTCCCTTAGTGTCCCATACACTAAGTATAGCGAAAGAAGCCGGTAATTCCCCGGTTTTAGGATTCCATTTTGGCAGTGATTTTTTTGGCACGGCCATGAAAGTGCCCAAATTGAACTTGTTACTTAGTAAACGGTCGATATCTTTAGGGAAAAACTCCGAACCAGAAAATATGTTTCGATAGACCGATTCAGCCAACTCAGGAGGAATACGAACGATGGCTATATCTGAGGGCAACGGCTTGTAGTGAAGATGAACCGGTTGAACCAAGACCGTCGGATTTCGGAATTTGGCATAATTGCATTTTTTAGTGAACAAATTTAAGGATGGTTGGTTATTGCATTCTGTGGCCATGTATGCATATTCTGCCCCATTTTTCCTACACCATTCCTCCAATTCTTCCACAAGCTTTGTGGCAATGCCAAGCCTCCTACAACATGCAAAATTATTATCGATGAATTTTTTTTATTCGATCTAACTAATTGAAAATAAGAATATGAAATTACTATTCTACCCTTGACAAAAAGACATTTAATTACGTTCAGTGCGAAGTATATATGCTAGTTATCATATCAGCTTAATCTAATTATTATTGGGAATATATGTTGTGAAGAAGATAATTGTTCTATTAGTGAGTATAGTTAAAGGATCATGAATCTAGCTAATACAATACCACATGTAAAAAGAACAAAAAATAGTACTTTGTAGGGGGACAAGTTACATCATGTTATAAGTACATTGTCTAGGATATTCATATATGAATAGTACTTGGATATTTTATTCCTAAATATGAATAAAATATGATAACAAACACACAAAAACAATAAAACATAAATTTACATGTCTCTCCAACAATAATATATACATAGAAAATTATTAGTAGGTTAACAATATCATTATTATTATTATTATTAATTTTTTTTTTTTGGAAAAAAGGACAAAGAAAACGTCCATGATGACAAAGAAGAAGTACAATCAGTGCATGGGTTATAATTTTTAATTTTTTTTAAGGTGGTTTTTGTAATAAAAATATATAAATAGGATGGAAAAGATGGTGACAAATTACCTGTGTGTGGAGGAAACCCTGAGTCCAAGAATATAAGCCAACTTCACATAAACTGGAAGTTGAGTGTTTGACATTTTCTTTCCACTTGTCACTGTTTTTACACAACCCCTAATTACTCCCACTATTTCTTTTCCATCACCATACTCACCAACCTGTATATTCATCACATTAATAATTCAATAATTAGTTAAATTAAAACAACCACTCCAAGAAAAAAAAATATATATAACCACAAAAACGTCATGATGATGATCTAGATCATTACATATATTGCATGCATGATATAATAAGCTATACAATGTATTCTAACAATTACAAAATTTTATATAATCCTCACCAGCATAATGTGTGACGTGAAGTTTCTGACCCTAGCAATAGGATCACCCATGAGGTCGGTGACGAGTGAGGGCTTTCCGGGCTGGCCCACCTCGCACCGCCGCTCTAGCTCCTCCACCGCCGCCTTGTCGACGCTTTCATCGTACTCTCGCACCACCACCGGAGGCGTCTCCTCCTCTGGCACGGCGGCGACTTTGGTGAAGGGCATATTTGGAAGGCTTTATTAGAGTGAAGTAGAATTGCCCAAGTGAGTGAATGGAGAATATAAATATATATATATATTTTCTCAACTTCTTGAGGAATTTGATCTTTAGCTTTGGGTCCTTGTATGTTCTTAAACTTTCCATATCCAGACAATCCTTATATAGCCAATGGATTTGCTGACGTGGCCTTCTTTTGAGATCAAGACATGCCATGGAACATGAGTGGTCCATGCCTACCCATTTATATTCCACTCATATAATGGCTAAAAAAATCTATGTACGTATTTGTGTTTTTGATTATCTATATATTAATATTTTATTTAATGATATCCCGAGTAATATTTTATGGTGGTATATATGATAATAATTTCAATCCGATTCCTTGTTCTTTAGCATGTACTTTAATTTTATATTTTATTTCACCAATACCCATTATGTATATATCCAATCCAAATCATACTAATAAAATTGAACAAACAACGATATGATTAATTCAATTCACTGTTCGAATATGTAACTAATTAAAATTGAACCAATACATGATCTATTATTATACAATCAATAAAAAGACTTAACTTAATCAACCATTACAATAGTAATTAATAAAATATGTGATAGGTTCTAATTTAATTGACATAACTTGGTGAAATTGTTATACACATTAAATAATAATTAGGAGTCTAATCAAATATTTTGCAGCAATATGTCGTGCTCAATTTCAAGTACTATACTTTTCATTAATCCTCCCTGCACTTGGGGTGGATTAAAATAAAATGATTCTCCATATCTTACACATAAAAAACTCTAATGACACACTTGGTTAAAGGATGATTAAATCCATAAAATAATTGATCCCGATGCTGTATATAATTGTGATTCTATAAGTAATTAAGCATATATTATGTAGCTTTGTATAATAAATTAAATGAGTGAATATTGACCAAATAGTGTCCCAATAATTGCTAGAGAAGCTAAAGTAAGAGACTCTTTATCTTGTTACTAGATTGTCATTTAGTGTGTTTATGGCTGTGGCGGCGAATATCGAACCTTTTCATAATTAAACTTGATGGATTTGGCTTTTCACATACATATAATTAATATAATAATATTTTTATTATTATAATGATCATGTCATATATGCTCTTAATTAGTTCCACCTTGCTAGAAAGATTAAATACTTTCTTTGAAGAACTATTAGCTGCTATCATAAAAAGATTAATTTTATTTCATTATTCATAATTACAATTGGTTTTCATGGATCAATAAATATTTTAGAAATAATGATTATCAAGTAACTTATCTCATAAAATTAGATTTGACTCCTTTTAAGTAAAGTTATCACTCATATATATATATATATATATATATGCAAGTATAAAGTAGATGATAAAGTCTTGCGTAAGACGATTTCACGGATCTCATTCCGTGAAACGGGTTAGGTTTGATCCCGTCAACGACTCGATCATGGATCAAAGTCAACGGTTAACAGATCAAAGTCAACAAGTCAAAATCAAAGTCAACGGTCAATGAAAATCTCGTAAAATAAGAAAGCTGTGCTACGAACAGCGCTTTGCCCTTTTTATTTTCTATATAAGCTGCACTACGCGGAATGATAAAGATTTCCTTATTATAGATAATAGTAAAGACTACCTTATCTAATAGAATCTAAGAAATCTCACTGCACTGACCATAGTAGCTCGCATCCAATGCACTCTTACAGTACGGTATACTGAACACCAACCAAATCTCTTAGCCAGTCAGAAAGTCTTCATTTTTCCAAAGCCTCATTAGCACGCGAGTCAGTCAGCTTGACCAAGAAGACCCGAAAAGGCACACAATAAGGAAAGAAATATCACGTATCGATCCACTTCTGCTACCCCCAAGCCATTGGATTGGTAAAACCATAGTACAAGGACGGATCTAACATACGAAACCTTGTTGGAAAGGCTCTTCCCGGTGCTGGTTGATGATTCCCAATGATGACTTATAGTTAAAAGCGGATGTGGTGCAGGAGCCAGGGAAACCAAGGTAAATAGAGGTGATACCTTATGTGTGTTGCCCTCATCACCATCGCATGTCGTGAAGGTAGGAATAAGAAAAAAGGGAATTCCCAGCCATGCTAGGATTGTGTTTACCAAGACAACTACACTGAGTTGACAAAGGAAAGAAAGAGCGGAAATAATTTTGATCCTGGAGCTGGTACAGATCATCCATCCTCTATTCTATTGTGAGTGAGTGTGCATTCTAATCTTTCTTTGAGTTCTACCCGGACTAGACTCACTCAAGTATTTACCTAGGTTAGTAAGGTGCGATGTCCTCATTTCGATAAACCTTGCCGAGAGATAGGGTATGTATTAGACGGCTTCTTTATTTGAATACCCGCCTACAGCTTTGATTGTTATTACTTTTGCAGGAGCGATGACGTCATTCCTTGCAGCAACCACTGGAATATTACAGAACGATCTAAAGAGGGTCATAGCTTATTCAACTTGCAGTCAATTAGGCTATATGATCTTTGCTTGCGGCATCTCTAACTATTCGGTTAGCGTCTTTCACTTAATGAATCACAATACACATAAAAGTAATACATGATACATATGAAAATATTACATTATGAGAATAAAATACCATGTGATATTTGTATTTGTATTATGTGATACTTTTAAAAGTATCACATGATATATATTAAAGTATTACATGGTATATATAAAAGTATTATATTATGAAAATTAAATAATATGTAATACTTTGATATATATCATGTAATATTTTTTAAAAGTATAACATGATACACATAAAAACATGTAATACTTTTATATATATGAGATAATACTTTTATATATATTATGCGATATTTTTTTGTATTATAAGATGCGTTTTGAGTTGAGTCAAATTATAAGAAAACATATAATACTTTTATGTGTATCAAATAATATGAAGTAATACTTTTGTATTATATGATATATGCCGCGAATTGGGTTAGATTAGATCTTATAAAAAGACGTGGATCCTACGACTTTTAAGTGCTCTTTTCTCTCACGCAACATGTAATACTTTTGTATCATTTATATATATTACATAATATATTACAAAAGTATTATATGATATATAGAAAAATATTACCTAACACATACAAAAATATTACATAATTTATTATGTCCGATCCAATCCGACCCATCTTGCAAAATAGGATTCGTAAGACGGTCTCGTACAAGACCTACTCAAATAGATTAAGACATTCATTATAAGATATGATTTGAAAAATCCAATACCCCAAAGTGTATATTGTGGATTTATTCCAAAATTCTGATTATAAGATACATGGAGAATATAATATATAAAAATATAAATACGCATTGTTATTATATATATATGTGAATGTGTGGTATATGTAATAAAATAAAAATTCTTGTACATCTGCACAGATTTAGGATTCGTGCATTCAGATCGACTCGATCATCATGTGCAACCACATATTTAACGCCTTGTCAGGTCCGCACACAAACTCACTTAAGCTGATCTCAAATATTATACATTTATGTTATATTAATCATATATTTTAATGTTAGTTATATATTCTAATTGTATTAGTTATACATTTAGTAATTAATGTTAACTCATATAATAAACAACTTAAATGATTTTTTTTCTTACTCTTCTGCTCTCTTAAATTTTGGAATCCACGGTGGAGTTATATGTGATAAACCATTTAATGCAATACCCAACATAAAATGAGTGGTTTCATTCATTACTTATAATTAATTCATTTTTTAGCTAAAATTTGATATTTTTACCCTTTTTATCCACTCCACATCACAACATCTTGTAACATTAAAATTAATTAGGTTTGTACCACCTTATGTATCCTGTAGCAAAAAAATAACTATCATTTTATTTACATTAGCTTGTAATAATACCATTTTATTTTGTATCAATAAAATTAGATTATTATATTTTTATTAGTTTGTACCATGTTTTTTGGTCTTCTACTTTATCCTGTACGACTTAATAACTAAAAAAGAATGAAAATAAATAAGATAAAAGTGAAAGAACCTTTTTCATGACATATTGGTTAAGAACGATATCACAAAATAATATGGATTGATGTAATATGACTTAAAATTATAAATTCTTATTTCCTCACACTTAATATTGATATATATATATATATATATATATATATATACACTTCACAATCTAAGTCAGGTGGAATCAAATACATTTAAATTATATTATAAGTTGTTGATAATTCATTTTTGATGTGACTGATAAATCCACAAGATGGGTTAAAAAGAAAAGAAAAAGAAAAATGCACAAGATAATAACATTTACTATCACAATCCTTAGCTATAATTAACTAACACTCCTATTGTCTCCATCTTTCGATGTCTTTTGTAATCTAACTAGTGACCTCACATGACCAATCTAATCGAGATAATCTATTATAACTCAACGCTTTGACCAAAGTCATGAGGAACTCACTCTAAGAGTTAAACAATCCTAATTAAGAAATAAAATTTTGAACTCAAAATCTAACACTTTTATAACAATCAAGTTTTTTTTATTCACTTATGAATGTATGGACGCCCATACCCCATACTTGGAACTTGCTATATATATATATTTCAATACATATTACTAGTAGTTTGTGTTGTATTATTTTTATTAAAACATAAAATGACTAATTATCAATATTAAAATTGATTTTTAAAAGAAACTCAACATCAAATTTCATATGAGACTTAACATATGTATATCCATGAAAATGAATTAAGAAGAATGACGTGGTTAGCTCTACAAATAGCATTTGCAAAGGTGGTTAAACAAGTAGGATTAAATTAATGGTGAAGATCAATTATTAGGTGGGATTGGTTGGTGAGGATTATATATGCAGATTAATAAAGGATGGTAATTGGTGAACATGTGGATGAGTTTAATCTTTTTATGATGAGAGTGCGTTTGTATGGTGATAATCACATGTGACCTCTAATTAATTAATAATTATCATCGATCCCCTTTAATTATTAATTTGCCTTTCTTGGAAAGATTATAATAACATAATACTGTGACAGGTGTTGGACTAATGAATGGCTAACAATATTTTTCTTAATTCTTTTCTTTAAAAAATTGCTATATAATCAATAAATAGAAACATTATTCTAACTTATGTGCCCAATTATTTTTGGCCAAGTGAAAAAGGTGACTTGACCAGGCATAAAGAGTTGTCTGCGCGCGGCTGAAGAAATCTTTTCTTATTTTTTATAATTGATTTGTTTGCTTAATTATATATCAAATCTTTAGTTTTGAGAGTTCTTTTTTACAATGTTATTTAATAACATTACGATGTATTTACATATTAAAGTATCATTTAGTATATATTAATGGCTTGGGTTATGGGTTTAATCAATTTAATTGGATCCGACCATCTCAACATCTATTTCTTTTGTTATCTTTCAAAAGTTCCAACTCTTTTTACAAATTAATAAAAAAAAAAAAGGCTGGTGTGGAAAATAATTTCAAAAGATTTTGTAACTAACATAAATATAAGTACTGATCAACAAAATTAATGCTATAATTAATTTAAAAGAAAAGTAGTAAGTTTATTAACTATTATTATTATTATTTTTTTTTTTTTTTTTTTTAAATTTTGTTGTTGAAAGAGACAGAGCAAACGCAAGCTACTAAAGCGACATGTATAGATATACCAAATAATAATGTTTGCCACTTTATAATAGGCCAATTGTGTAATTAATAATTACGAGCAAGTGTTCAATCATCCAATACAACTTCGTGAAAGTGCAATTTTTTTTTGTCTATTTCAAAGTACAATAATTCCAAACATTTTGTGAACTCCAAATCAATGCCTTTTCCTTGATCCCACAAACACCATTACTTGATTTTGTGCTATAAGCCTATAACCATGTCGACAATGTATTGTTTTTATTTTTATTAACATTTTATAAAAACTTGAACCCTTTCCACATTTGAAAGTACATATGGGATAAAAAATGATCAAGTATTACTTTACCTAGCATGCCTTGGTAAAACTAGAATATACATAACAGGTTGTTTTCCAATTCAATCATTATAATTAGTCTTGTAACTCGGTAATAATAGAATACATATCTATCACAATCTACATTGCAATGGAATCAATTTCACATTAATTATTCATTTGTCCATTAAAAAAAATTATGTTTATAAGAATGATACAATAATGGAGATGCTTCATTTAACTATGAAAAATAAAGGGTGTTATATATATATATATACATATTTTTTTTTTTTCTCAGTAAAAGGGAAATATATTTCCAAATGAAGGGCAAGAGAATTACCCCAAAAGTACACCTTACCAATAACTCAAAAATACCCTGAAATTAATACAATGAATACTCACTTTCCTTGATACTAGACACTACAAAAGGCAAAATTAACACCCAAGAACCTTACGTGGATTACTAACCCAATCGCTGAAATTGGCCGCCATAACAGAAGGGGAATGCACCAAAATCCAACTCCAAAGTCGATTTTTAAGTTCTTCTAATAATTTATCCAGCACAAACTTTTCATTATGGAAGATAATTGCATTTCTTTTCTTCCAAATAAGCCAAACCACACATTCCCAAATACAAACTGCAAAAATTTTCCCCTTCTTTCCTTTTAGGATCCTACTAAAGTGTAGTAAGTTCGTTGAAGAATTAGAAGAGAGAATCGTCTCAACTCCAAGCCATTTAGCACATCCCATCCACATCAAATAAGAGAAGTTGTATTCAAACAAAACATATCGCACCGATTTAGGAAAACTGTTGCAAAAAACACAATTAGGACTCACATTTTGTGTTAGGATTTTTCTTCTTTGCAGCTTTGTCAATGTCAAGATTCTCTCCCATAAGACCCTCCACGCATGCACTCGAACTTTTGGTACGGAGATCTTATTCCAAATCAATTTGAATTCTTCCCTCTCCAACCCAATAACATCATTCTTTAGTTTGATAAGCCAATTATACGCTTCTTTTGTAGAATAAGAGCCATTTGCTGCGCAACTCCACCTCCATCTATCAACAGTCCCCTGTATCAAAATACACATATTAATCAAAGAAAGTAAGTCACTCAACATCTCGACCTCTCTCTCAAAAAGATTTCTTCTCCACCCCCACACCCAGACACCATCCCTCCATTCACCCATTTCTCCAATTCTAGCACCCTTCTTAAGACTCAAATTAAATAATCTAGAGAATCTATCTCTAAGCTTAAAGGCCCCTACCCAATGATCCTCCCAAAAGAAAATTTTATTGTCATCTCCTACTATCTTACACAGTCCCTCAACAAGCCACCCCATCTTCCACCCCCAGCCGCCTTAATCACTTCCCCCCACCACCCAGTGGGGTTTGAAACCCTCGATCCATGACATGTTCCCACACCCCAAGATACTCCCCACCTAGATTTTACCACCCTAGTCCATAAACTCTCATTGTCGGTGAGAAATCTCCACAACCAATTCCCTAAAAGTGATTTGTTAAAACATTCAAGATCTTTAACCCCAAGGCCCCCATCATCTTTTGTCCTGCAGATAATATCCCATTTTACCCAAGGTATTTTGCTCTCGCATTCACTTTCTCCCCACAAAAAATTTCTTTGGAGTTTTACAATCTCACACAAGATGTTCTTTGGAGCTCGATAGATGGATAACAGATAAATTGGGAGAGAGGATAGCACCGCATTGAGCAATGTGAGCCTTCCACCAATGAAAATATGCTGCTCATCCCACCTTTTAAGTCGATTTTTAATTTTCTACACTACATACACCCAATCAGTCGCCTTCCTGTGATAGCACCCCACATTCACGCCAAGATATTTAAAGGGGAAGTTTCCAACACAAAACCCAAGAATTCTAGCAAATTCGCTTACCCTTTCTTCTTCGACATTCAAGCCATACAAGTAACATTTTTCACGATTTGTTTTCAGTCCAAAGACAAGTTCAATATTGTGGATGAACCGTCGAAAAAACCATGCATTCTCCATTGTTGCTTTACCCAAAAAAATAGTGTCATCAGCGAATTGAAGATGTGAGACCGGGATTTTTTCCTCCCCAACTTCGAGCGTTTTGAATAACCTTTGGTTAATCGCCCTCACCATCATGATACTAATCCCTTCAGCTGCCACCAAAAAAAAGAAGGGGGATAAAGGATCTCTCTGTCTCAACCCTCTCTTTAATTTAAATTCACCTAAGGGACTTCCATTATATATATATATATATATATATATATATATATATACTCGAAAATGATAAAATACCCAATATGGACAATTCTTAATAAGTTTTTCGATGACATGTAATGATTACATTCTTTGATTATATGAAAAATGAAATTGATAGGTATACTAGATATTTAACACATCAGTGATGGACATATATTTATGTGCCCGAATATGATAACAAGACTGTATATATACTTCTCCAATCCAACAATGATAAGTTTATAGTTAATTTCATACAGATTAAGAAAAAAATAGTATATAGTTAAAATATTTGAAATTCCATTTAACTCTTAAGTTTCATTATTGAGTTACACATTGAATGAAACATTTTTTAAAAAAGTAATATAGAAAATTGAAGTGGAGTAAAATCAATGTACATTAATTAAGATCATACATGAAATTAAAAATTAAAATAAATGTTAATATAGTAATAAGTCCATCTTTGTGGGATGAGCGGAAATAATGATCAGACATATCTTTGTAAAAATGAGGAAATATAATTTTTGGGTGAGACCACACCCAAAAGAATACTAAACACACCTAAAAAATATTTTTTTCTACCTTTTATTTTTTTAGAGAATGAGTGTTCTTAATTAGTTTTGAGGTGTGTATAGTCTTTTTTTTTTCACAAATATTTATATGCATCACGTGCACGGGTCATAACTCATATAATTTAGGTCATATGATTCGGAAGTGATTTTCACATTTTAGACGTATGCTCACGCACCCACACATATAAGCTTATCATTGTTGGATTGGAGAAGTATATAAGTATTTTTTTTTCACAAATATTTATATGCATCACGTTTTAGACGTATGCTCCCACATGCCCTTATGTCTACACCTATAATCTTATCTCGCACGCTTAACCTTTCTGTTATATTAGCGTAACATAAATAATGTTACGTTTGTATAATCTTTATATTATGTTATTTTAATCTTTACATTATGTTACAAATATATAATACATTTTAAACCTTATATTATAATAATTTAACTTTTATGTTATAATAATATAACCTCTATATAGTACTTTAAAATATAAAGATTATTGCATCTGTAGATAAAAAATATACTAATATAAGATAAGGTTATCGCATAAATAGAAAAAAAAAAATTGTGCCCGGATTCGGATCGAGTCCGACCCATACACAATCGGTTACATCATGCAATTAGTGTACATAAACATTTTTTTTTTGGGGGTTAAATCAAAAGAGTGCAAGGATTTATTAAAAGAAAGAAATAAAGATGGATAGAAAAACTCGAGGAGGATTAAGAAAAAGAATTAGTGAGAATTAGAATCAAGATCTCTTTTCAATTTTAAGCTAAATATATGATGCATTGGAATCAATCCACCCACATTTTCCAATATTTCCTACCTCTATTTGTCCCTGTTGTGCTTCTATATTCATCCTAATTAATCTGGTTGACCAAATTTCTAACTTTGCATCTTTTTTTTTCTTCACTTTTATTCATTCTTTTTGTTTTTTTCTTTTTAAAGTTATAGTTGCCAAGTTGGGACTAGGATTCAACTAGACACTTACTCAAGTTAAAAGATATGTATTAAATCTATGAACTCTTCTGGAGAATTAACAGATGTTAACATGTTCTTATGAACACATGCATGTTAGTATGTTGATTAATCATTGTTAATATGGCAAGATGTACAATGTATCGTGTTATGCAAAATTTGTTTATTTGATTTTTATATTATTGTGAACTAGAAACATTAATATTTGTTAGTTATGGGTGAGTAACAATCTCAAATAATTAGATGTTTCAAAATGTTATCAATATAAAAGATCGATTAAATACACCCCAACATAACCATGACTCGTTAATAGAACACAATAAACATATTGTGAGTTTATGATGGAACTAAAAAATAATGATTCTCATCTTTTTAATTAATTAATTCCGTGGAGATCATTTAGTTTGATTTGCTAAAAGATGATAGTCATCACCATATATACATCACATTATTCCATTTAAGATACCTAAAAAAAAAAAAGAAAAAAAAATATATATATATTATATGATAATGATCTCCTATTCACCATGAACATGTCTTAATAGTAATGTGCTTACTATTTTAATGTGCTTATGATTGATGTGTATAGATCACATTTTCAATAATCTTATGGTATAAAATTAATAATTACGTTAGATATGCGATGCATCAACAATGATCATATTAGAATGTGTTATAATGGCAACGATACCTAAAAACAAATTGTTGTCTTTGTATGATTGGGTTTCTATCTTTTTTTTTTTTTAAGATAAAGAAATATTATAAATGGAGGAATATCAAGTCCAAATACAGGGAATTGAACAAAGGGTTATGAAATGACAAGAAAGAATGAAAGGAAAGTAGTTAAAAGGATTTAATTATGGATGGTAAGGAGGCATATTCTTGCCTAAAGCAACTGTCAAATGGACAATAATGATGTGTTCAAAAGTTAAGGAATAGAATTTTTGGACAAGTGTATAAATTTTTATGATTATTTTGGGCCATTTATTCATTTTTGTATTGTCTATTATTTTACTTAGATCTTTGCTATGGTTTAAGTGTCTTCTTCATAAAAAAGAAAAAGGAAAATCCAAACTGCATTGCATCACTTTCTTCACATAATTTTTTCCCCTCATTTTAAATCAATTAATAGACCCTTGATAAGAAGTTTTTCTATCTTCTGAAATATAATCCTTGTAAATAGGTTTGATCATAAAATTTGAAAAACCTTTGCACCACTCATCATCATCAAACCATTTTTATTTTTTAATTCACAATTCATAAAGTTACCGAAACTGCACCACCATATATGGTTGGTTAGTTATAATTGTTGAATTGGCTCATTGCTATTTAAGCACGGTTATATTGAACTTTGAATGTAATAAATATAAAAGTTGAAAGTTTCTTTAATCCTCCCATTCTAAATGATTTTCATTTTAAAATACACTTAGCACCTACACTGCCTCCTAACTCGATTTTTAGAACACTGGTATTTAAAGAGATTTTTTTTTTTTTTTCCTGAGACATTAATAATAGTAAAGAAAAAGTGAATAATACATGAAATTGGATTATGTTTTTTTTTTTTTTGGGCTACAAAGTGTTGGTTTTGCAGCCCAGATACAGATTTGGGCTAATGTTTGTGATCCCATTCAAATATTGGGCCCAATAGCTATAAGCCCAACAAACCATATTCCGGCTTCTTCTCCTTCTCAGTTTCAGACCCGGAAACGATGACGTCTCGAACTTGCAGGTTTACTCATTATCAATTTACAATACGGTGCCTTGAGAGAGAGAGAGAGACCCTAAAATTTATTTCCCAATTTTGATATGGCGTGGAGGCAAATCCTGGGTTGGAGCGCAAAATTATCCTCATTCCATTCAAATTCTGTATCTGGGATAGCCAAATTCTCCTCCAAATCCAACCCTTACATTGGTAAGAACTTATTGGATGATTTTATTTTTATGCTTGTTTTGTTTACTGAATTTCTGTTTGAAGCTTCTTCTTCTGCGGATTAACAAATGCTTTGAAATGACAGTGAAAGTAGGGATACCGGAATTCTTGAATGGAGTAGGTAAAGGATTGGAGAATCATGTGGAGAAATTGGAATCTGAGGTTGGAGACTTGCAGAAGCTTCTCGTCACTCGAACCATTAAGCTCAAGAGACTCGGAATCCCTTGCAAAGATGTAAGTAATATTCTCTTTTTTGTTTGTATGTATATATAACATATATTATAGATGTTTGCTTTAGGGTTTGGATTATAGAGACATATGATGTTTGAACTTGGTGAGTAAAGAAAAGGAAATGTTTATGAGACAATAGTAAATTTTTAACCGGATGTTATAAACGAAAATGACAATACACTGGGCAAGCACAAGTTCTCGAGTTTTTCGTCGATTTGTTTAGCTATTGCTGGCACAAGTTGCCTTGATTGCAAAATCAAGAGCCATAGTGAAAACACACAGATTAAAACCCTGAATAGAGCATCGTCCAATCTGTCTGAAGTGCTTGCTACAATTTCTAACTGTTTTCTATAACCTTCTCAATTGTAAAAAATGTAGAAGTATGAACTAATTCAAAGTTGCAAGGTCCTAATTTGGGAACTGTCCTCTTGGCCGTGTTTAATTCTTCATTTTAAGCTCCACTAAGCTGCCATACATGTGCTTTCAGTGTCATATCTCAGCAACAGATGCTCACTGGTTTTTCTTATTGTTTGATATATAATAGAATTAGATTGTGCCACTTATAATGCTTTATGTTTTGTAGCCCTTGTTATTCCAGTTTCATAGACAATGGTCAGATCATCCCAGGACATAGGTAGACAGAATCAATAAAATTGATCACATTGATTCAGATGTTTGCAATTTTTTTAAATTCCAAAAACTGTGTGCTACTAACTATTGAGCTTCGATGTATCCAATCTTTGCCCATGATTTCTGTTTTCAAGAAATATGTGTCGATCTGATTGTGGGATTTGTAAGTAGTCTATCAATTTATGATTGTAATGAGGGAGCTGTTTATCCTTACCAATTATGTGAAATTGATTAATCCTTACTTGCCAGCTATAATTTAAATCGGATAAAGCATAGAGTCACATTACATTGTTTTGTTTTTTGCAGAGAAAGCTGATACTTAAGTATGCTCACAAGTACAGGCTTGGACTGTGGAGGCCTAGAATCCAGCCTCTTAAATCTTCATAAGTGTTGCATTTTCACGATTCAGCTCTTGCATTCTGAAACTTTCTTAGGGTTTCGGGTTTAGGTCTATAAATTCTGTTGGGTAGTGGAAACTTTACCTTGCCAAGTATTTTGAAGCTTTGTTTTTTGTTGACAGAGTTGTTTGTTTCTCGTAGTCAAGTATCAACAGTAGGATGGTTTTCTGTACTCTTTTACATAAATCTTTGAAGATACATATAGTTCCCTAAGCAATAGCCAGAGGCAAGCAAAAGATCTGAATTGCAGTTTTGACAGCTTCAACATCTATATCTATAAGTTTTCCTGTGTCTGAAGAAATTATTGCACATTTCTTCTCTTCTGGGTTGGGGACAAACACCTTTGCCTTTTCACTTGAACTGAACAATGCCACACTGCAGAAACAATACAAGATTTTATATGTAATAAAGTTAAATTTCAAGAGTGGTTTTGTAGTTATTTCTAAAACATTATCACCTTGGTTTTTGGCGAGCATTTGCAAGTTGTATAGCAGCTGTGTTCGTTGCAATCACACCAGCAGAGTCGTTTACAAGTGCTGCGAGCTAACAAAGCAAAACACAACACATTCTTGCATCAAACTTCTTTGTAAGGATTTAGGTTTATTTGAAGAAAGCAAACCTGGCCAGGTGTGGTGATGAACACTATACTAGCTTCTTCTCCAACCACATATTCAACATTTTCCCTTTCTTTCTCATGTGGGATAACAAACACTGGTGTAACTCCCCTGTTTCATGTTGTTAATCAAGAAAATTTGGTGTTAGATTGCATCACACATGAAAATATGTGACACTAGTGCATAACTATACCTTATCACACTAGCTATCTCATCCCAGATTTCAATAGGCAATAAGCTATCAGTATCTCCCCTGGATTGCATTGAAGCCTTTGAATCTGATTTGATCCCATGAATCACAATGTATCTCCCCTTCGCCACCCCAACGCTGGTATACTTTGCCTCGACTACCTCCTTCAGCTTTCTTGAAATTGAAACTCTCAGAGGCATCACGGGCTGCCTTGAAACACTACGAAATGGTTTTCCTAGCCAGTCAATCATCTGATGGTACCTAAACCGCACAACCTTAGATACACAATCTCACTACCAAGAAAGAATAAAAAATAACTAGTTTTGGATTTTGGATCCCCTGATGGTCACGCAAAGCAACAACTCTTGTCAGTAGAGCGACAACAGTTGTTGCTTTGTTTTACACATAGTAGCATAATACATACATGTAATAACCACCGTCACACAAAGCAACAACAGTTGTTGCTTTGTTTCACACATAGTAGCATAATACATACATGTGATAACCACCGTCGGATAGATTTGTGCTATCAGGTGTAAAGGTTTTGGACAAGAATAGCCCCGCCCCAGCTGCGTTCACATTGGGATACACATAGCTAACCCTGTCCCTTGCAGTGGACATGAACAAGAATGCTCCATGGCCAATCCCAGCTAGCTTAGTTGACAAGATCATATCATAATACCTACCCTGCAAATCATCCAAGAATCAAACCAACTCTCATCACTCACAACCTACCAACTAAAAGACTAACCTTAATAACACCAATCATGTCAGTATACTCAGATGGATCAGGGAAATGATCATCAATATCATACTCATTAGTCCACCTCACATTCTTGTTGATCTCATATGTCTGTTTCCCTCTGGCTGATGTTATTACATCAATCTGCACGCCAGGATACCGATCTTTGATCAGCTGAATGGCCGGAAAAAACAGCAGGTTCTCGTAAACACCACCTGAGATCACACAGCAACACCTCCTAACATCCCCTCTTATCTTGAGCCCCAATGAAGCAACCTCCACTGCATAGCCCTTTGGGAACTTGAGAAATCCGTAAGGGTTGTCAGGGTTGTCGGGGGGCCGGGGATCCTCGTCCTGCTTTCCATCAGAGTAGAGGGCGCCATACTCCATCTCAGGGTCATCACCCTGGTCAAAAGGATCCAGCCATGGGTTATTCTTCTTGGCATTGGGCCGGGTTGAGCCGGGTTTTCGGGTGGAGAAGGATTGATCCCATGAGTGGGTGTTGAAGGAGAAGATGGGGGATTTGGTGAGTGGGATTGAAGGTGGGATTGAAAGAGAGGGAGGGATGGGTTTTGGAGGGAAAGGAGTGGCAGCCATTGTTTTTGGTGTGAAGAAGAAATGGTGGAAGGAGAAACAGTAAGATAAGTGAACGTTGGATTTGAATGTGTGAAGATAGTTGGATAAGTGGGTCCCTTCTAAAACCAACCACTTTTTCTTGATTTATATGTTATAACCATGCAATTAGGGGCTTTTTATTATTTTCGTTTTATATAGCTCATAAAGTAAAGGACTATGGTTTGTATATTTAGTTTTTTTGGATTGATTTTGTTATGTAGTTTATTTTATAATTTTATAATGTGTAACTACAAGTTTGATGTTTTTAAGTTGAATTTGGTAAATCAAAACAAAGAAAGAATGATCCAAATAAATTGAAAATCAAATAATAAAATCTATTTGGTTTGATTTTCGATTGGCTTCGTCAAGTGCAACCCGAACGTGAATAAGCCTAGCCAAAAACTCGAAACCTGTCCAAATGATTTTTTTTTTCTTTTTTGGCCAAATACAATAAATATATTTCTAAAATTTTCATGATAAGTAGATAATTATAATTATTTTCTAAGATAGTAGATAATTATAACTATTTTTTTGAAATGGGGGGAATATATTATAGCTATCAAATCAAAATCATTAGGAAGAAAAAAAGAGAAAAAGGGGAGGGAAAATAAGTGGTGTAGTCTTTTCTTTCATATGGTATTTCATTATTTATTTTAAGATAATTATAACACGGTCATTTATATTAAATCACATTACAAATAATTTATTTTAAAATAATATAACATCATCATTTATATTAAATGACATTATAAATAATATATAATGTATATTAGATTCATTAAAATACAAATTAAAATAGATAATACATCATTATTAATTATTGATGTATGTCGGTGTGGTTATATGTAAATAAAATATCATTATTAAATTGAATTATGGGATGTATCCAAAAAAAAAAAAATATATATATATATATATAAAGATGTAGATTTATGTAAACTTCTCTAATATAATATAATATAAAAAATTATATGAGATAGTGTCACATATATTTATCGTTAGAATCATTTTTTCAAAGTTACATATGAATTGTGAATTGTTGATTGTGGATTGACCATCTCACGTAATAAAATTCGTAAGACGATCTCACATAAAATACACTTAAAATATATTCATCCATGTTATGACTAGGTTGTATTCAAATCATCAAAATACTCCCATGTCTTATATGTATAACATTGTCCTGAGTTGGCCAAATGTAAGTCATGTTGTTGATCAACAGTAATTGTGTTTGATCAAGTCTGCTTCAGAATTTGATCGAGTTGGGTTTCAATTATGATTGATTTTTGAATCTATGTACAACAATCTTAAAATGTTAGATGATTATTGACAAGGTTTTTTTAGCTACAACAGGAGGCTGAAAGTCAAAATTATGAGAAATATTGATGTAGTCAATGATATTGAATTAGATCCGACTATATACATCCCAAACACATTCTATAAAATTAAATAAAAATGAAATTAAATATATAAAGACAATTATACACTTACTATTAATTTAGAAAAAACAAAAAACATTATAAAACATAAATTCCAAACACATCCACATAATTTTCAATAATGAAACACGCTCTATTTAACATATGCTACACATATATACATAACACATCTCTTCTTCTTCATTACCTTTTTCTACCAAACTTCATTAAAATTTCAAAGCAAACCTAAAAATTTTTTAGGTTTTTGATCTACCTTATAACATGTTTTCCACAAAAATACTTGGTAAACATGAATGTTAAATACTTATATTTTATTTCGAATTTAGGTCGAATACCTCAATCAAAATTATTTCTTGCAATCATTAAGGATAAAATTGTGGATTAGGATTCTTCTTTAGTTGGTAATTGGGGATATGGATCTGATGTTGCGTTGTGGTTAGGAAATAAGATAGTTTTATGTTTTATTTTAATTTTTTTCTTTATAAGAGTATATTTGTAATGTGATGGGGTGTGTTTAGAAGATTTTAAGCAAAATGAATTTAATTGTGGATCTGTTTAGAAATTATGGTGTACTTAAAAGATTATGGGGGTGTGTAGCTAGGCTCATTGAATTAATTAGTAAAAAACTTGTATTTCTCTTTAATGGCATTCAAGATTAGACGTATATTAATTGTAAACTTAAGTGTCTTGCTTGCATGAGAGAGAACTCATGCTGTAAATTAGTTATGCAAATCATCATTACAATTCTACTAATTTTATACTATAAATAGCAGTTCTTTTCCAAAATACATGTAATGAATAATTTTTTTGTGGAGTTTTCCCTATGTAAATGTAATAAATAAATCTTCAATAGACCCAAAACTAGTCCACTCTCACACTACTCAAAATCAAGGTGCATTTAGGTTTCTCTCTCTAGGGTTCTAATTCCCTACTTACATGGCCACCATTACAACAATGCACTTCCAAAATCTCACTCGAAAAGCCCTAATTTCTCTTACCCTATGACTCTAGAAATTCGAAGTTTCTACTGATCTTACGAACTAAACTCTGGTGATTGATAAAATCCATGAATTTCTCCGAACCGGACTCTCGACCGGTGCTCGGGCCGGCGGGAAACAAAGCCAGATCCATCGAATTAAGGAAGCCCAAGTGTGAAAAGATGCAGAGGTCCCAGAGCATTGATGAGACTAAAGGGAAGAAGTCACCGGCGGCATTGCGGTCGCCGGAGAAAATCCCATCGCCGGGGAGCCTTAGGAAGAGCGGCAGCACTGCCGCATCGATTCTGAGTAAGCGGCAGCCGAATTTGTCACTGAGTGCTTCGTGTTCTTCAGATGCTTCGTCGGATTCTTCTCATAGCCGGGCATCGACGGGTAGGGTTAGGAGGGAGAGTGGGACATACACGCCACCATTGAGGAGGAAACAACAATGCAGCTCTAAATTCGATAATAATGTGTTTAAGGATGGACATGGGAAGAATGTTGGGATCGAGTGTGATGGTGTGGTGGTCGATGGTGCTGAGGTTAAGAAAAGATGTGCTTGGGTGACTTCAAACACTGGTACGTTTCTTACTTTCTTGTGGATAATTATGTTTCATTTGGATGTTGTGCTTTTAAGTGTATAAGTACTTGTTAAGGGTTGAATTGGTGGACTCATGCTATGATTATCTGAATTTGGTGATGTGTTCACCATCCAATCTGGGGTGATTTGGCTTCTGAGGATTCATAGATTATCTGATAAGTGGGTTTTAGCATCTCGATGATGTCATTCCTGGATTGTGATGTTGTTTCAAGTTGAATTATGGATGAACATTAGCATAATTGTTCTACTATCATTATATGGTCTAAATTTGGCTTTTGTTTTCGGATTAGAATTGCCGAAGTGACTAGTTCAGCATTACCATTGCTGATTGTTTTTTCTAAACTTAATACACCTGAAATATGACTGTTTGTTCATTGAAGACCAATAATCACCCGCCATGAATGGACTAGTTTACTCACAAATCAAATGTTCCTTGACTAGGCAGAAGTGCTGTACTTAATGTAAGTTACCCGTAGCCTACTGATTGTTGAGTACACCAGGTCTTTTTTATGAGCTTAAGTTATCTTGTAGGTTAGTGGATAGATGGCATTTCATGCTATTCTGGTTTCAGTTCTACCTATTATTGGCAAGTAAATCATCTGCTGGCTTCTGCACCAAGTGAGCAGGTCCAACCAACTTGTGAAAATGATAGGAGCTGTAAATCACTGATAATGATCTGAAAGTGAAGAAAAAAAAGGATAAAACTCGCAGCCTCGTTAAGAAATTGTCTTATATAAATCAATCTTTATGTATTGCCAACACTTGACAACTCTCATAAACCTTATTTCCCTTTTGGCTCATGCTCAATAAATTTATTTATTTATTTATATATTTTTTTAATTTTTTCTATGCCTTTGATCAGAGAATAAGGATAAGAGAATGGGGTACCACTCACAGGCCACAGCATTGTCCAATAAACTGAATATGCATATTGATAACCATAAAGACAGATGATACTAGCATTTTTAACCAATGTCTATCTTAAGTTATCTCTGTTAGAAACTTCCATTTACTTTTTTGTTGCTAAGAATATTCTTTGTTGGAAATAGAATTTTCTTTTTCCCTTTCTTGATCATAAACAAAAAAGCGATTTGTTTTGCATGGGGCAATAAGTGTTTGATGTGTGAGTTATGACATTGAGGTAACAAAATTCTTCTTAGGCTAATGATGTATGATGTGATGCCATTTTATGTGAGTTTCTCTGATGTTGAAAAATAGGTGATGTGTCTCTAGAGTATTTTGCAAAAAATGCTCTCTGGATTTTTCATTATTCTTTGCAGCTATTTTTGCTTTCAACAATTAATTTTGGAAACTAGCAGCCCTTTTGGCTCATAATGTCTCATAACAAGTTGCAGCAGCTTCTGTAGTTCAATGTTCTGATTGGTTTTCTTCTCTTTGAAGATCCTCTATATACTGCTTTCCATGATGAAGAATGGGGACTTTCTGTTCATGATGACAAGTAATTTCACTAGCCAAACTTACTTATCCTATTTGTTGCTTACTATTTCTAGGCAGCTATTTTACGGCTTCCTCACTTTACATTGACTTGCTTCTTATGGTTTTCAGGAAACTCTTCGAACTGCTTACCTTTTCCACTGCTTTGGCTGAACTAACATGGCCTGTTATTCTTAGTAGAAGGCATATATTCAGGTATATTAGCATTTGCCCTGGTTTTAAGCATAGAAACAAAAAGATCACGAAAATCAGAAGATATGACTGGTTAAAGCTGATCATTTTGGATTTGTTGGAATTCAGGGATGTCTTTCTGGAGTTCGATCCAGTTGCTATGTCAAAATTAAATGAGAAGAAAATCTCAACACCAGGAAGCCCTGCAAGTTCTCTTCTATCTGAACTTAAGCTGCGGGCAATTATTGAAAATGCACGTCAAATTTGTAAGGTATGCACCAATTCCGTTGTTTAACTACATCTTTCTTCTCTATTAGTATATTGGATACGAGATCATATAACACTAATGGTTTTGCTAAACTATAGCATCTGTTTTTTTAAACACCTTTGGGAGATGGTTGTCTTGCAACATGAATAAACATTAAAATTGAAGAGAAAATGGTCAAAGCACTAGTTATTTTGTCAAGTTCTATCTTTTAAGCCTATCAGCTGTGATATTCTGAAGAAGTGAATGGTGTTACTTACATGCTGTTCTCTACTAGAAAATCTATTAAATTACATTGATTTCATATGATGCTGAACAAGTTAGTTGCTTCATGACAAGAAGATTGATCAAACTAGACAACTAAACAAAGATTTAGATGCAATCAAGCAAAACAGATTTTTCATCCATCCTCTACATTGAAAAAGAGCTAGGCAAGTCATAGGTTGGATTCTTTCTTCAAGCATATGTAAAGTTGTAAACTAGAACCCAATGACAAGTGATTCTACGTGATGAATGATGCTTAATTATCTAACTCACAGGTGTAATGACATTCCAACAATATTTAAATCAGTAGCCTGATGTTTGTGTGCTTTACTTATTGTACAGCTCATTGATGAGTTTGGCTCTTTCGACAAATACATCTGGGGTTTTGTGAACTACAAGCCTATTGTTAGTAATTTCCGTTACGCTCGTCAAGTCCCAATTAAGACATCAAAAGCAGACATGATAAGCAAAGATCTTGTTCGAAGAGGATTTCGAGGAGTTGGACCTACTGTTGTCTACTCATTTATGCAAGTTGTGGGAATTACAAATGACCATCTTATCAGTTGTTTTAGACATCAAGAATGCATAACTCGTGGTGATTTAAGGGACAAGAATGATGGCATAATGTCCAAGAACGAAGTGAAACCACCCAAAGATGTACTTGAATTGGAATTAATTAGAGATATTGATGATCTAAGTTTATCTGGGTAAAATCTCTTCTGTAATCTATTATGTAATTTGTGTGTAGTTTCCGCATCTGGATAAGTTTCATGTACAAATAATTATAAATTATTTGGTCTTTTCTTGATTGTAGAGAATAATGATGTGCAAAAGAGTTCAAATCCCAATCACTCTCATTTCACCTCAATTTTCCAAATGTTCAACTAACAAAAATGTACATCTGCATACTCTTTAATCACTACCATTTCTCTGTGTGATTGTTTTGTTGAAGAAATTTCCCAGAAATGGCAGCTGCTAAAGCTGCTTTGAAACTGGGATCTTTGGTTAAAGTAGATGCCATCTGTTCAACTAAGTAGTGTTGGAGTGGTGGTGCCTCTACTCTGCCTCTCAAATTCCTCGTTTCTTCGGGATTAATTGGCTTCGATTTGGTAAGATCGAGAGTGATTGTTGGTGTCGATGAGCTGGGAGGAGTCGAGCATGGCACGTTCCCTAGTGTCAAGCCCCGACTGGTGGTGGAATTGGCCTCGACTTTTGGGGGATGAGGGTGGTTGTGCTCTCCTTCGTACGTTGCAACTACTATCGATTGATCTTCTATGCTTCTTTGCACCTGAGATCACATGTGCCAAAACACACGTCTTATAAACCTTAAATAAAAACTCTAAGGCTGTATTTGGATGTAGCAATTTGAAATTTATATTACTAAATCCATTCATTTCAAATTGTGTATTGCAAATTCTTTTATCCAAACGCAACTTAAAATGAATTAAAATCAAGAAATTACCTTCTTCTTAACGGGACAAGAAGGGGCAAAAGAACACTTGAAGTAAGCTCTTGGAGAAGGGTTGTCTCTAGTTACCTTCTGTCCATATTTCCTCCATTGATATCCATCTTTAACTATCTGCAAATGTTTGATAGCTTATCAATACAAGTTGAGAACTTATCAACTTATCACACAAGGAGTGATCGATTAATCAAGACTTACGAGGGTCGTATCGGATGATTCAGTTCGGACATGAACCTGGGAAACCTTAGCCTTGATCACTTCTTCTCTGGGTTTCTTGGATGAATCCTCGTCACTAGATGAGCTCTCAGAGGGGCCCACGTTGTTGGTTCCATCTATAACGTTACCGTTAACGTTGTCGTTGGCATTGTTATTGATGCTGCTCTCAGGTTTCCTCTTCCTAGGATTTTTGCTAGTGTACTCCATTAACTGGTTTCTGAGTTCATTGTAATTCTCACACATCGCCGTTAACATCTCCGTTAGCTTCTTGTTTTCAGCACCCACCCTATTTAGCTCCTCCATCAAAGCCCCTCTCTGTGAAAAACAAAGTTAACATCAGATAATGTTGTTATTAACACACACGCTGACGTGGCATCCATGTCTTATTGCCTCGTCAGCAAGCAGCATCTCTCCCTCTCTCTCAAAGTGTGTGTGGTGTGTGTGTTTATTCTCTCACCTCTTGATGAGCATGAGTTGCATTTCCTCTAAAGTGAATGAACTTACTCTCAACAGCTTCATGTTTCTGAAACCAAAAAAAAGCAAGAAATGAACACCAGATTTTAATTTGTTTATTCAAAATTCATGAGTTCAACACGAAATAAAGTTGATCAACATACCTGTTGGAGATATTCATCAACAGCTCTAAGGGGCTTAGAATTGAGATCCAATGAAGTGTTGAGAAGACTGGTGAATTCCATGGATTTTTCTTGAAAATTCAAGATCTTTAATTCAATTTCAACTTCCAATTAAGTAATAATGTTTCTTGAAGCAGCATCTAATGAAGAGAAAATAGATACAGCTTATATATATAAGCAGACACCCCACCCCACCCACGCACCCCCCACAAGTTGTACTATAAGGAAAGTAGAGGGGAAGCAGGGATAATCTACAAAGACTAAATAAATAATTACCTTTTTAGAGAGTTGTAATTTGGAATTATCCAATTCCAGGCATTTATTTATACAACAACATGACTTATGTGGCCAAGAAAAGTAAAACCTGTCGGTTTGAATGTTATCTTCATTATAACTTGTATAATAATCATATTTTAATTTATTGATACAAAAATATAATTTTTCATAAAGATTCGAGGAATTATGGAATTGAGAAAGAATTACATGACTTGTTAGGGAAAGTACATTAATTTAGTTATTGAAAGAGAAATTGGTATAGAAAAGGTCAAAGTCACGCCCACCTAAAGAAGAAGAATAAAATATGTAATATACATATATAGGTAGCTTATAACTCATAGAAATTGACCAATTAATTAAAATGGACATATGGTCGTTATTTGATATTACCATACAAATTTGTCATTACGTAGGAGTGGAGTGGACTACTATTATTTTATTACAAGAGGCTGCATTTTCCACGTTACGGTCTTATTTTTAGTTCACACCTTTCGATTCAAACCAATCATAATCTCCATTTTTTTTCTTTTATTTTATTGTCGAAATACAATCTCTATTACATATTACTTTACAAGCTAGAGTCATACAAAGCACAACAAACTACCAAACTATAAATTTACAACTTAATAAAGAGTTACCATACAATTTTATTAACACATAAATTTATGCGTACAATTCATAATACTATTTTTACAATATATAAACTTTTAATAAAATAAAAAAATTCTAAGATCGTCGATTCATGACTGGAATACAAGGAATTGAAAATTAACTATATTGATGCTATTCCCGATTTGAATTTGAAATCAAAATTAGGTCAATCTACAAATATAAATGAGTTTATATAAAAAAGTTGGAAATCAAAAAGATCTAATTTTTAAATGGTGGAATCTATATCATTAATTTATATCTGTGGAGTCATTTCATATAATTTATTATATAAAATTAATTCATAATGACGAGTCCAAATCAAGAATACAAGTGGGATTAATGTCAAAGACATATATTTGAACAATTTAATTGAGAAATAATAGTCCATAACTGAATTAAATGTATCCAAGAATTTTACATTCACGTGCTTCTAGTCCATCAAATTCTCTGACCAAATAGGGACCAACCTTTTTCTTCAATATTTTTCTACGTACTTCACATGAATACACTAAGATAGTCATTTTTTTTAATTTGTTTTATCTTAGGTTTGCAGTGGGAACAAAATCTAAAAAGGGCCTCACTCAAATTAAATGCAATGAACTAAGAAAACGTGTCAAAGTTGTCTGGTCTTTCTAATTAGGATTCAGAATAAATAGAAAAAATATTTTAGAAGGATATAATGAAAGAATATGAATCAAGAAAAAATATATTATAACTTATTTTTTATCTCTTTGATCTCATTTAAATGCTGCTTCAGATTTTTGTTAAAAATTAAAAATCACGTAGTGTTTTACTAACATATCCTTAAGTAATCATGAAAGGAGAATCAAATTAATTAAAAAAAACATTCACTACTATAAGAATCAAAGGGAATAATACATTTCAAATGTGCTTCTTTATATCCATTTTTCATCTGTAAAATGGTTGGAACCAAAGCTCACTAATAAAATAATAATATATATTTAAAAAGGAAAAGGAAGGAAGAAGGTGGAATTTTGGACCTTGGGAGTGAGCATTCAAAGCTGACTTTGAAAATAATCATAAATTCCAGTTTTGGTCCTCAACCACCTGCCTCTTTATTCATTCTTTATATTATTATCATTATTATTCATGTAGTTTCCTTTTAATTCATTTCTTAATATATACACTTTTAGAATTGATCTTTTTGTGGATGGTTTTTATTATCAATAAATTCAATATGGGATCAATCAAATAACACCTAAATGGTAGATACAATTTTTTTTTCTTTTTTAAGTTTAAAATGGTAGACATAGCAGTACAACACAATGTTTTGGAAACCAGACTTCAAAAAGTCAACATAAAACAGTAGTAGTTGGTGCTAAAAGTCAACATAAAACAAAACCGACTTTGACAAAACCATCGTCGGTGTTGGGGGTTCTACGTCATGGACCTGAGCTCATGATTTTCTGACCTAACCCACGCCCTAGGCCCACCTTTTATCATTAGCTTCTATCCACTATTCAAAATTTCGATGAAAAGATTGGTACCTACAAATTTTACGAATATTATCGATGAAAATATTGATTTCGATGGAAATATCATTAAAATTTAAAAAAAATGATGAAAGCTTAGTAAAAATTGAGAAATTAAACGTGTTAATGTATTGTGAACAACTTTTAATATGTCTAGCAATGATATGTAATGATCTCATCACCTTAAATTATTGAATGAATAATTAATAAATATATCAAATACTTGAAGCAGTACACATATAATAATGTGTTCACAGTAGATAGATTAATAGGATTATATAACTAACATTAATGTGTATAATCTACTTAAAATTTCAGACAAAATGACATATTTACAACAATTACAAAAATAAATTCATACATAAATGTTATCCGATATGATAACATGAGAAATTCAAAATATTTGAAT
This sequence comes from Scutellaria barbata, assembly GCA_028654395.1. NCBI lineage: Eukaryota > Viridiplantae > Streptophyta > Magnoliopsida > Lamiales > Lamiaceae > Scutellaria > Scutellaria barbata. Next base: position 3,752,188 of record CM053645.1, on the reverse strand, counting down.
AAAAATTTGTTAATATCAAAATGAACTCATATAAGGTTTAAATAAATAAAATGACATGTTATTTTGATTTAAATAATATTGATGCAAACTCATGATATTATTTGAAGGAATTATTTCAACTTAATTTGATAAATTTTTTATCTAATGTACATTACCACTATAAGGTGTAAATTATAATGTTATTTGAAAACAAAATACATTGTTTTCTTTTAAAAGCATGTCAATTTTATAAATTCTATACTATGAAATAAAACTTTTTTTTAATCAAACCAATATTTATTGATATTTCTACAATTTTCCAATAATTTGTAATGTGGATTCATCAATATTAAAATTCATACTGATATTTTCTCGATATTTTGCCGAAATATTGTAACAACCCTCTTTTGTATTGGTAACTTGATTTTAGCAAAATTTCACGATTTTTTATTCATTGGTTTGAATTGGAAGATTGAAATACAATATTTGAAATAAATGATTTCAGATCCATTCAAATTAGGATGAATTTGAAATCAATCCATATTATTCAAAAATTAATTGAAAATAAAAGTGATGAATTTCAAATTCATATCAATCCCAACACAACCAATTGATTCATTACTATGAATTTTTTTTTTAATGAGCTTGGGTTGATCGTCACACCGCATATTTATAAAAATAAGATATCACTTGAACTATAAGACTTGTGATTACATTACTATGGATTTCAAATCTCTTTTAAAAATCCCTTCAACCAAACACAACCTTCAATATTAAATTTTATGCAAGGACGAAAAAATCGGTATCGGTGAAAATATCGGTACCCTAATTTTACGGATATATCGGTATCGATATCGATATCGGTGGAAATATCGGACATTTTTAAAAAAAATATAAAAACTTTCTAAAAAAATTGAAAAATATATCTACTAGTTATAATATCATTATAACTGACATTAATACATATATTGAACTTATAATTTCAAATAAAATGATATATTTTCAACAAATATATAGATAAAATACTATATAAACGTTGTCTACTATGATAACATGACAAATTTTGTATAAAAAGATACTAATAAATAGAATAATTTAATAATTTTTGTACATGCTTAATACCTAAGCAATACCAAGACATTTTAACTTATTTTTCTAGAAGTGTCTTCATATAACTAACATTAATAACTTAAAATTTCAAATCAAATGATATATTTAAAATAAATATAGAGATAAATTATTATTATATAGTATATAATATATACATCATAATTCTTTTCTTAAAATAAAAAAAATTAACTAAATTTAATTAAATTATGAGAAAAACTTAAATGCTTGTGTGTTAATTTATTTCAACAATTTAATTAAAATTATTATTTGTTCTAATCATAGATAAAAATATAGATATAGAGCTTAAGTTTTATAGATATTTTTTAAATATATATAAAAAATTTATAATAAAAAAGAAAAAAAAAACAGAAAAGAAAAAAAAATAAGGAAAAAAAATTCAAAAAATACTCGACTACCGATATTTTGAAACACCGATATATCGGCCGATATATCTCCGATATATAGCCGATATAGCACGAGAAATACACTGGACTCCACCGATATCGATATAAATACCGATATTTACCGATATTTACCGATATATCGCCGATATTTTAACGAAAAAAAACTGCAGTGCATTATTATATCGGACTTCACAAAATACGGATATATCGGCGATATATCGGCGATTTTTTCCGATTTTTTCATCCTTGATTTTATGTGAGTCACATATGTCATCTATATGTATATAAAAGCAGAATATTCTGTCAAAAATATCAACAATAAATTTCCCGCCCATAAACTCTTACCATTTTTGGAAATCATAGTGAATAATTTTTTTAATCAACCATTATATTCATTACCTTTAATATTAATTTCAACAAGAAGGAAAACTAAAATTCAAGAAGGAAAAAAGTTAGATTCATATTCAAAAAACATTTTTAGTATAAATTAATTAATTCTAAGCAAATTCAACTAAGATTAAGAAAAAACTGAAAGTCATCACTTTTAGTATAAATCAATTAATTTTAAGCAAATTCAACTAATATTAAGAAAATGGCATAACTCTACACGCTGCACAATATCTAAATATAACTACAAAATTAAATTATCATGTAAGTTTTCATATAAAAGTGAATAAAATCCAATATATATATATATATATAGATATAGATATGGTTCACGTGTTTTTAATATTGTCTCTTTATTTATCCATAAACACTAAATCAACATTTTCTTTAAAATCAAACCTAACTTTTCAATTGCCTCAATCATTAAAACTAAAATACGTGCATTTAAGAATATGGTTATCAGACCTAACTTTTCAATTGTCTGTTATTGTCTTATAAATAACTTTTCAATTGTTTGTTGTTGTCTTATAAATAACATAACTTGGCAACAAATCTATCATCAAAATCAAAGAATCAAAAGTAATTTACAGAACCCAAAGTTTTAATACCAAAAATGTCATTGACACCATCAGATCTCAAATTGCGTTTTAAATTTCAAATGAGACAATTTCCTTTAATAGTGTCATATGCGATGATGATAAATAAAAGTTAAGGTCAATCATTGTTGCATGTAGGACTTTTATTGAAGAAACCCGTTTTTACTTACGGTCAACTGTATGTTGCTGTTTCCAGAGTGACTGTCCGAGATGGATTAAAGATTTTGATATGTGACAAATATAATGAGAATAGTTGTTCAACTAAAAATATTGTATACAAAGAAGCATTCAAAAATTTATAATTTCTAACTTTATTTTTATTATTGTATATTTATTTTTTATATTATTTTTTTATATGTTGATAATTTTAATATCTTAATATCTTATATTTTGTAATAATTAAAAAATTTGCCGGCGATTGCACGGGTGAAATACTAGTGTTCTTAAAAGCTTATTCACATCACCACTATTGGCATATCTTGATAAACAAATCACATCTCTCTAAACTGAAATTAATAAAATATGTGATGAAATTACAACGTTAAGCATGTGAACTCTAATATATATTTGTGATAACACATGTTTACTTTTATAAATCAAGGTGAACCTTAGCCTTTCTCAAGATAAAGTAGAATCTTATGATATCATTTCATTAATCTACTTAAAAATAAACATGCGATGACTATGGATGCATATGACTAAAATCGAGTTAAACATACCATTCCTCAAACTTATTTGAATTGTAATCAAACTTCAAAAATCATATCTATACTTATTTGATTGTCACTTTCTATTGGAGTCAAATAAAAGTTGAGACTTCGAACAATTTAGTTTTTTTACTCTTATTGTCATTCTTTCTTACTTATTGAGCTTAGACTCGAATCTAACTGTAAATTTAACTTATTAAACATTAAAATATATATGCATAATTATCTTCATCCAACCAGCTCATTAAATAAGCTAGCAAATGTTTTAACTTTTAGCTCTAAAGACTTAATTTATCAGGATTTATTCACGTAGATCAATTTAATTTCAATTCTATTGATTTTGATTTGCAAAAAATAATAATAATAATAATAATGATTCGTCGAAATCAATTTTAAAAAGTTGAACACATTTCTTCAGACTTGATCAGCTCAGTGTGTTAAATCATCGAGATATATTTGATAATATAAAAAATAATTATACAAGAAAGTTGTTTTCAAAATATAAAATCAAAAAACTACACCATATTTAAATAATAATAATTCTCAACTTGAAATCATAATAAAACATGATAAAATAATAATTAGGTAAACATCAAAGACTAAACCTTGGACCAAAAAGACCAAATCAAGTTCAACTAATTAAGAGCAAGTTGGTGAGTTTGTTCAATATTGAACAAATCTAATTCGACAAAAAAATGTGGCTTTACTTCCAAGCACATGGGTTGGAAATTCTTAATTATTTGTCTAATTACGAAAAGTAGTAATGATCAAGAAACTATCATATATAGCACATGATCATGAGATTGTTAACAAACTTTTATGAGTGAAATGAGTTAATTTACTTCTACGCACATATATATATATATATATATATAATGTAATATTAAATTTAACATAATTTTTTTTAGAGCACATAAGACCATCTTCAACCCTATACTAAAATAATTTTAGTGTAGGGTTAAACTTCTCTAAAGGTGCACTATTACTTTTATTATTCTAGTATATTTCCTATTTCTCCACTACTAGTAATGCTACACTACTTCATTTTCTTCTTCTTTTTATTTATAAATAATAATAAAAATAAAGTAGTGCTAAAAATTAAGTTTATTGTATTAAATATTTAATTAATTTAATTTAAATATTAATTCAATTAATTTGATTAGTTCATATTAAATTTTAATTGTATTAATCATATAATTAATTCAATTAATTAAAATTTAATTACGTTAAATTTATTCAATTAAAACTTAAATTAAATTAATTCAATTTCATGTAATATGTATTTATTGCATTTTTATTTCATGTAATATGTATTTTAATTATATTTTTAGTATTAATAAATTTATAAAAATGATATTAAAAATAAAGTAGTGCGACTGTTGGAGAAAAGATTTGATTCTGCACTAGTATAATGCAAAATCTACACAAGAATAGTGCAAGCCCTTGAAGATGCCCTAGCAACAAATATCGGTACATGTCTAGCCTTGTGGAAACTAAAATCTCAATATTAATTTTATAAGAATTTTTAAACATATTTTATATTTTATATAATATTTCAAAATAATTATCATACGTCTTATATATTGATTATATAATATTATTAATTAACATATGCTCTATATAAAATGCAATAAAATAAATCACGATAATCAAATATAATAGTGAATTTGAACTGCTTTTTAGAGGGTGTAGATTGAATTGACTACTGTTTGAAGGAATATCAATCAAATTTTATCATTTCCATTGACTTTATTCCCACAACTCATGAAAATAATAATAATAATTATTATTATTATTATTATTATTATAATTATTATTATAATTATTGGTGATATATGATAGAAATGAAAGACCTGAGATGTCCAGATTTATGGGAATTGGAATATTCCTTTTTAAAGGCAAAAGATAGTGGCGTCCAACCTTACTCCACCTTAAATCCCCCTATTAACAAGTACCAATTACCATCACTATCTATATATACACAAAATACAAAATAGAATTGACTATCCACACTTTCTTAAAAAATAAAATTTTATGTATTTTAAAAATAAAAAAAAGTAGTGTTTAATATTTCATGGATTGTGTATATAAAAAACATTCATTTTATGATACCATGTAAACAATTTTCATTTTTGGGATAATTCGAGTCACATTGATCTTGACGAGGATATTTTTCAAAATTTGGACTCTAGATCAGCAATTGAAATCTAAATTACCCAACCATATATGAAATTGTAACAAAATTGAAGGTGCTGAATTGATGGTTTATAATGTTATAATCAAAATACAATTTTGTAGTTGAAAAAAAACTATAAATGATGATTTATCATGCAATGAAATAAACAATAGACAACCCTAGATTAATACTGTGGATAAAAATTAATAATTGTCATATTCTATTGGGAGGGGAATTTGAAAGGGATATCTAGAACTATATTGAAATTCGTATATGGAATTATATATATAATACTGGATTTGTTGGGACAATTTGATCTATTATACACTCAGGGTTAATAGTTGGAATTCAATCTAAATGCAGGTCCTTATTTGAGTTAATTAATTTGGGTCATTTCGTTTAGTTACGATGTTCAATTGATGAAGTCTATGACTTCCCGTTTGAAAGTCGTTCCTTAATTAATTAATATTTCATTGTTGGCGCAAATCGTACGTTAATATATATTGAATTACTTCAACCAATCATCTTTAGTCTTTGCCACTACTAATTATAAGATCATGACCCCAAGTTTGGCCCATGTTACATCCAAAATTCATGTACCTCATTTATCCATAAGTTATATTTTGGAGGTAACTCATTCTTAATCATTTTTATTTATAATTTTTTTTAGTTCATCAATTTTGTTCTTTTTTAATCAAAGAAATGATTTTTGTTAAACTATATTCTTCCAATATTTAATGGTACCGATTTAACTGTATGGTGATACGAATTGAAGTATATATGATGACACGTGCTTAAATATGATACGTAATGTAATATATTGTTATGAGATGAAGTATATGGTGTTTTGTAGTTAATTTTATTAAGGATATAATGATCCAACAAATATTATTTTGACTAAAAATTAAAGTTTTAAATTCTTGATTAAAAAAAGCAGTGTTTCCTTCTATAAAGTGTTATTTATAATTTCATCCTTTTATTTTGATTAGAAACTGATATACTTGTTTTATAGTTGATGAATTATAGCTTCTATTTTACTATTTAGACAAAGAAACTGTTAATTGGCTTCTTAATTGAACGTTTTAAAATTAACAAATTATGAATGTTGGGAAACTTGCAACACTTTGAATGGCTCGTTTAAAATTTAGGGCTAAAATTTTATCAAATATGAAAGATTAAAATCACGGATATTAAAATGTGGAGTATTAAATCATGAATTCAAAATGTCAAGTTGGGCCGGCTAAAAAAAAAAAACCATTCCACACGCATGGTATATTCATTCACAAACTTGGAGGATTAAATCAAAGAAGAAGTAGTAAAAAGAAAATCAAGAATTCAAGACTTAGTTCCAAAAAAAACTATATACATATATATATATATATATATATATATTATCAAATAATATTGATCTTAGTTCAAAAATAAAAATTTGAGGTTTTAGCAATGAGACAAATTGCAATTTGGGACTCGTAAGTCAACTTGACAAGTTGTCCATTATTGACACTTGGTAAAGAAAAAAAGTAATATGAATATTGCACTGTGGATAAGACAAATTAATAGTGGTGTGATGTATGATTGGTTTATTAAGGTCAAAATAATAGGTTGCATGGTCAACACAAGTACTATACAGCCACGTAGTTGAAATGTTACAAAAAATCAGCCTACTACTCTTCTTATCCTTTTCAATTTTGACACGCCTTTTTTCTTTATTCTTTTGGATTCTTTCTCCATCTTTCTTTATGTTAATTGAGTTCCTTATTCTATAAAATATGAATTTTATTATTGTCTTATTAATTTAATTATATTTTATATTGTAATTAGTACAAGTTCATAAAATTATATGTTAGAAATTAAAAATCCAAATGACATGCTTTAAACAAAAATAAGAGTTATTTTCTTGTGAGATCGTCTTATGGAAGGGATCTATGAGATAGATGCATAAAGTCGTGTCATAAGGCACAATCCAACCGTGTGTGACAACTCACATCATGTGTGTTTGATGCACGATCGAATCGTGTTTCAAGCCACGACTGTGCGCGACAATAATATATTATGTGTGTAAGTATGCATTTTACAATTATAAATTTAATTTGATATGGGAAATCTAATAAATTGAATATTTCCAACATTATATACACGTTTAATTTGATATGGGATATGTGGAATCCAATAAATTAAATATTTCCAACATTATATCCACAAATGGTTTTATATAAGGTTTTTGTTCATTCTTGGACTCTATTCATTTCTTACTTTCACCTGTCAACTATTGTTATGAATATTTAAAAATCTTATATTTTGACTAGACATGACTACTCACTAGTAGGGTCAGAAAAACTAATGACAATATTTCTAAAAATCTACTGCTACATTTAGATATATGAGTATATTTAGAATTTTTTTGTTGCACAAAAATATAATTTATAGTTATTTATCTTGTTAATTGACAAATATCATAAGCTCGATTGAACATGATGGGTTTCTGACCTTGGAAAATCCACTTATGATTTATTTCCAGTATAATAATAATAATAATAATAATAATAATAATAATAATAATAATAATAATAATAATAATAATAATAATAATAATAAATATTATTATTATTATTATTATTGCAATTAACTCTTATTTATTATAGTCTTATGTTTATATTGCTGATTTACTAACTTCTCAACCACACCTTGAATTTCTTTAAAATTTATCAATTTTAATTCAGTAAACCAAATGTGTATATATATATAGCCAAATTAATTACCCGAGGGAAAAAAAAAAAAAAAAAAGAAGTAAAGGCTTATATATCATATACTAGATCTGTGGACTGTTTTTGGTTTCATTTTATTTCTGTTATTGTATAATTAATTCTCATAACAATATTTTTTGAATCTCAATGATAAAAGAGTAAAATTTTATTGAACAATGGTTTATATTGGTTTTACGAATATGATCATAAATACTAAAATAGTATAGAAGCAGGAATGAAGTGCTTGACTTGGGGGTTCTAGATTGAGAATAAAAGCATGAAGATGTGGTCTAAAATATTTAGTGACACATGTGTTTGTGATGATAATGGTTGCCTGTGATGCCATGCATGATATCATTGCTTATAATATTTTGTAATTTTATGATGCTTTCTTAATAATCATCTAAGTACTAATTAATATCACTGTCATATATTATTGTCATTTTTTCCACTTTCTACTCCCAATTATATATGATTTGTCTTCTTCATGTGTATTGGTCTTCCCACCTTCTATTCTTGTCTCCAAACCCATAATGTCTTGTCCCTATGTTTTTCCACATTTATCCCTTTTTTTTTTTTATAAATTTCATAATAAGATCTAATTTATAAATTAATTTTTAATTTTAAATATAAATTTTGAAATTTCTCAATAATGGGCTCAATTTTATATTTTTTTTTTCTTAATTTAAAAATTAGATTGAGTTCTCAATTTAAAACAAAATTTCATTTTGTGTGTTGTTTCTTCATAACTAGTCAATCATAAAATAATGTTTTTCCACACACAAATGTCTATATACAGTTTAGTATGTAGGACCATATAGTATACAGGTTTTGAAAGTATTGTAATAAAAATAATAAAATAAAATTTGAAATATTATATTTATATATATAAATGTATGTATATATATTTATATATTATACAATCTAGTTTTCGTATATAATAGAACATAATTTTCATATGTTCTTTTCATTTATTTAGATGTTAAAAAGATCAGTCAGGTAACAGTGTCATAAACTATGTTAAAGCAAAAGGTACACACACCTATAATATGAATGAATTAATTGTTTTTTAGAAAATGAAATTCCAAATTTCCTATTTAGCCATATGAACTTTCTCGTTTATTTATTTATTTTGGTCAAAGCCATATTAAATTGATGAAGTGCATCTTTCACCAGCTTTCTGCTCGAATAAGAATTTTTGAATAGATAATAGATAGGATACAAAGAAATTGTATATGATACCTCTTTGTTTTCCTATTTAAAAATAAATAAATTACCGAGTTAATTTTATTTTTGGTAAATAGTATTTACTCTGAATTTTTTATAATTATTAGTTTTCTTAAGCTAAAAAAAGAATGCATGGTGCTGGAAGTTCTTCCCCTATTGGGCTATAGGCCTGCAGAAAATTTATATCCAGTAAAATCAAAGGCTAAAAATAATAAAAATAAAAATGACTCAAATAAAAATAAGGCCCAACTAATATAAGCCCATACCCTTATAAGAAAAGACTCAAATCCAAATAAGGCCCAATTAATGAATATTAGCCCATACCCGAAACAAAATCTTAATTGCTAAATATATCTTAATCTCAAAAAAGACAGACATCATCCTTTTTTTTTTTTGGACGTGATGATATAAGTAAAAAATGAGTCAACTTTCTCAACTGGAATCTTTTAAAAATGTGATTACAAATATTAAAAATATTAATTTTATTTATAATATTGAGAAATAATAGATTTAAAATATGAATTATGTCTAAATATTAAATAAAATTTACGATCAAAATCATAGTACAATTTAATAAATAGAATTTCAAAATTTTTATTAAAATTTTTATTAAAATTTTTATTTTATTTGTAATTTTCAATTTATTAAACCAAATTTTATTTTTCGTGCATTAATATAATTAACTGTAGATTTTAAATTTTATTATATGTTTTTAAGATATATAAAGTAATTTTTAAAGTTCAAAATATGGAGATTAAGTTAGTTTCAATATTATAATTAAAAATGTTCAGATTTTTATTGTCATTTCATATTTTAAAAATATAATTCCTGGTTTCAAGTTAAAAATATATTTCATTATTCTATACACAAATCTAGAGAACTAAAAATGAAAAAAAATAATAATAATAATAATAAATTTTGGAAATTGATGAGCCGTACAAAAAAGGTGTTCACATTTTGACAGCTGTATGCCACAACAAAACTTACCAGAACATTTGACCGAATATATACTCCCTCCATCCCCTCTCAACTTGCCTACTTTGATTGGGCACGAAGGTTAAGAAAACATAGTTGACTCAATTAAATATGCTTATTTTTTGCTTTTCTCAATTAAATATACTTATTTTTTACTTAATTTTTTGCTTTTTTCAATTAAATATGCTTACATTTTACTTTTTTCATATTTAATGCAATAAATTTGGATGGCATTTGTGTAATAAAATTGAAAAATAAGGATATTTTGGTAAAAAACAATTTGTCATTTTTGGGCTGGTAAGTTCGGTTGGGACAAACATAAATGGCAAATAGGCAAGTTGAGTTGGGACGGAGGGAGTATTTGTTAAATTTTTGAAATATTTATGATTTATTTTTATTTAAAAATTTAAAAGCACGGAATATACTTAGGAATATTTTCTTGAATTTTCTTTTTGAAAAACAAATTTTTTGAAAGTTAGAACTTAGAATTATTATTATTTTTTTTTAAATCAACTTGTATGATTAAATTTTATAATCTTCTTCTTCTTCTAAATCAACTTATGTGGTTAAATTTTATAATCTTCTTCTTAACTTCAGTGCATTTTCACTTAAATCTTAAATTTATATACTCGTAATTTTATTTCATAGACTCGAAAATTAATAATAGCTCATTTCGTTTGAAGTTTTATAAAATAAGTATTAGATTTCTAGTTTTCACTACTATTTTGTAAAAGTATATTGTCATGTTCATTTAGCTTGATGTGGTTAAAATACTGATTTATGTCAAAAAATATAGTACACATATAATATAATGTTATATTAATTAATGGTGAAATTTTTGATTGAAATGAAAATTAGAATAAATGTTTGGTATTTTTTTTTTTAGACAATTACCCATTTAACTATCACAAATATTAGTACATTCCCACGATGACTAATTCCCAATTTCCCATTGGTTGTGTGATTCTTAATAGAGCTCTCACTCTGCTACTACTTATCTCCAACTATATACATAGTCTCGATTTTTCTTTTCTTTTTTGGTGAAATCAATGTTATAAAAATCCTCAAGTGCGAGTGGGGGTATAATTGTCAAGATAAGTAGATAAGTGTGATTGTTATATTAAAATTGATGTGTGGATAAGATAAGTTATTTTGATTATTGAAGCACAATTTTCGTCATTATACATATGGTGTTATACAGTGAGCATTATCATATACATATGTTGTGACAATCAATATATTGTTTGAAAATCTAGTTGTTAATTAGATTGTAAAGTCTTGGATAAGATGAATGAATTTGTTATGAGGAAACTACATTGACAAAATTAAAACAAAGTAATATCCACAACAAGATTAAAATCATTTATTATTTTGGCTAAATATCAATTTTCCTTTCAAGCATACAAACAAACACGATGAATGATTAATTGCAGGAATACATGATATGAAACTGATTGAATGTACAAATGATTTTTTTGATGTGGAAAGCCTCTTAGTCGAGGGTAAAAACCAGGGTACCTTATTGAGAATATTTCAAAAAAACATTTTGTAAGAGCAAATATCACTTTTATACCGCGACTAGTTAATGGACCGAATAATATGATTAAGAGGTAAATTAATGGGTAAGAACGGTTATCATTGAAATTATTGAAAGAACCCAGTCAATATCATCAATATATCGTTTTCGATGATATATTATATCACGATATTTTGATTCTTTGACTTTTGACCAGCATTATAATTACTTTTTAGTTTTTTCCTTTTTCTTTTCTTTTTTTTTTTCTGTTTCAATTAAGTAATTAATTGTGTTTTTTCCTTTTTTTTTTCTTTTTTTTCTTTTATTATAAATTTTTTATTTATATTTAAAAGATATCTATCAAACTTAAACTCTATTTCTCTAAATCTATATTTTTGTCTATGAGTAGAACAATTTTAGTTAAATTGTTGAAATAAATTAACACCTAGCATTTATGGTTTTCTCATAATTTAATTAAGTTTAGTTAAAAAAAAATTGAATTTAATAAAAGGATTGTGATGTATATATTATATACTTATATAATAATAGTTTATCTCTATATTTATTGTAAATATATTATTTTATTTGAAATTTTAAATTTAATATATGTATTAATATTACTTATAATATTTTGTATACTACTAGATATATTTTCCAATTTTGTTTACAAAATTTTCATATTTTTAAAAAAATAATCGATATTTCCATCGAAATTGATATATCCATCGATATTTTCGTAAAATCAAGGTACCCATATATCTACCGATACCGATATTTTTATCCTTGTCTTACGACTGTCAACCTCCTTCTTTCCCATGTTAGAACGTCAAAATTAGTTAACAATTCTTTGCAGACGACATACCTCCATCAATAAACAATTCAATTAATATTAATGCTATACTAACCAAAAGTATGGTGAAATCACTAAAATTTAGGAATTATGAAGAAAAAAAATCTCAAATAAAAGATCATTTATTATTAAAAAAAAAAAATAGTGGCACCCACAAAGAAAATAGTAATATATCAGTTCAAAACTGAACCGAGCTCCGAGTTCAACATTTATTTCGACCAATTAGGCCAGAGCTCACTTAGAAAAATGAAACGGAGGTCCTTGAGACCAAAGAGATTCATACATCAATTGAATTTATATCAATATTAATTTGATTCACCTTCATAAAATCTTTTTTACATTTCTATCATTATTAAATATATATTAATTGTTTGGTCATAAGAACGATTAGACCCTTTTTATATGTCAATAATTACTACAAATAAACATTTTCTAGTAATTTCAATAAACAAACATTTTGTAATAATTTCAAAAAAAAATATGAGTTTACAATAATGAAAATATTCTCCAAGCAAAGAATTCGAACATTGGAAGACTATGATAATGGGTGTATAATATATAGTTGAAATATTTTCCCTTTTGTATGAGGCCCAAAAAGTGATGCAATAGCTACCTCAATTACAATTGGGTAAGAATTCTCTCTTTCCATACTAGTATACTACACATACCGACAGAGCTGGTCAAACAATTCGAATCGTTGATTTTGATTTCAAACAAAAAATCATACAAAATGGAATTAAAATCAAAGAGTGGTGATTTCTATTTCACAGTTTCGATTTATAAATTGATGATTCGGTTTGAATAGAGATTATACAGTGTTAATATTGAAAAAGAAAATTAGAATTTAAGGGATTTATTTATATTTATCAATAACCTTTTTTTATAGTCATTATATATATAAATATACATATATATATATATATATATTGATTTCGAAAACTACCAATTGCACTATTTTGTTGTATTAAAAAATTCTGCCCCCTAATTTAATCTTGATTTTCAACCTAACTCATAAATTAATCTCGAACTTTCCAAGTAATTTAATCCAAGATAGTTAGTTATAAACTTAGGATTAAATCACTAACCTCTTAATATAAACCGACAGTTACCAAAATTAGAAATTTGTATTTTCCAAAAAAATATAAATGTGCTCAGAGTTCACTAATTTAATCCAAATTTCAACTTGGCACACTCTTTATCAAACATTTAATGTTCTCCAAACGTATGGGAATTTCTCGCTTATTGACGTGACCAATTTTTTATAAAATAAATATAAATAATTAAATAAAAGGATATTTTTTTGTCTTAAATTTATTTTTATAATTATTAAATTGTGACATTTTATGAGTATAAATGTATCCTTTTTTTTCGCTTTTCTGTAAAATTCTACCAAGTGCATTATACTTAGGGATGACAATGGGTTCGGGGCGGGGCGGGTAGTAGAATACCTAAACCCGCCCCGCGCCCCAAAACCCTGCTCCGTGCCCGCCCCGGACCCGCGACGGGGCAAGAATGTCCGTCCCGTGCCACGCTCCGTCCAAATTTTTTTTTTAAATGACAAAATTATGAAAAATTTAATGTATTTCAAAAATTTTATATATTAATACATATATTTAAAATTATAAAAATAAGTTAATTATAATCATTTTAATTTTATCTTATGAGATTCATTATAAAATAATTTTAATTTATTCGTATAATGACATCTTTAATCATAACGAGCACTTCTCAAATAAGATAAAATTAAAATGATTATAATTAACTTAAATTTATTTTTTTTAAATATATGTATCTTAAATATATGCACATATATATTAAAAAATATATATATTTATAGCATATTATATATATATATATATATATATATATATATAAACGGGGCGAGGACGGGGCAAGAGGAGGACCCAGACCTGCCCCGCCCCACCCCAAACACCTCGGGTCAGGTCGGATACTCGTGGGACGGGGCAAAATTGTTATTCCTAATTATACTAATTACTGGTCAAATAAAATAAAAATTTGAAATCTCAGAATACGTAGTAATCAAAAAATGCAAAATGGTAAATTAGTTGTCCAAAAAATTTAATATAAAAATTTATATAACATCATATCACATATATAGTTTTATAAGACAAAACTTCAATCCCCACAATTCATCTTTGAAGTTATTGTTATTAATCATTCTTGTTGTTAACTCTGATTATATTATACATTGACATGAAATTAAATTTGTGAGAGAATGTTAGAAAATGTAATGCTTTCAAGATTCTATGTATAACGTGTTATCTTAAAAATGTTCACATAATAATGCTAAAACCGAGGCCTACGTGCACGCTTATTATTTTGTTTCTTAGGATTTTGAATTTATAGAGGAGTAGGTGGGGACCGTGGGGTTTCCTTATTTAGAAGAATATCGATGACTTGACACTCAATTACTCAATCGAAAAGACAAAATTTTCTATATATATATATAGATGAAGTAAAAAGACATAAGTTATTATTAAGCAGATATATATATAGAGAGAGAGAGAAGAAGTAAAAAGACATAAGTTATTATTCAGCATCAGAACTTGAAGCAGTGATGAAATCAAAAATTTCAACCAGCGACGCCGCTACGAAACTATTTCGATTAAATTGACAAAATTCAAGAATCACGAAATTCATATATGTTTCGAAGATTTTTTTAAAAAATTATTTTTTAAATAGAAGTAAATTAGGAAAGGATTTGGAATTTTATTTTAAGGAAGAAGAAAAATTCAAATCAAAACATAAAGTAGATTGAAGATTAAAATTTATATAGTAGACAATATAATATTGAATATACAGTAATCGTGCATGGAAAAATTGTATGCACATGCACACAGGAGAAGCATTCTCAAGTTTGTTAGAATTGTTTTGACACGTCAGCATAAATCTGTTGGAGCTAGCGTACTGTTCACGCTATTAGCTCTTATAAATATCTGTATTTCTCCTCTTCTTTCTCAAGTTTTCACATATCAGTATTATTCTATTTTTTCACTCTTTTGATCTTCAGTTTGATCTTCAACATGTAAGAGGTTGGATCCTTATAAATTAATGATAAGAATGAAAAATATCAAAAAAATTTAGATATAAAGAAAAACAATTTTGAAAATTTAAAGGGCACGAGTGGTCTTCCTCTAAATCCATCCGTGGATGTGACCTGAAAATTAAAAGTCAAACATCTTTTAGCAAATAGGATTAAAAGCATTTACCCATACAAACTATACGTGATTTTATATTTTTTGATATAAATTTTTAAATGTTGCATTTTACTATATGAATTTTAAATTTATTGCATTTTATGATATTGAACAAATCATAGCAATTGATTTAGGTATTGAACATGTATGGCTATGATTTGTTTAATACCGTAAAATGCAACAAATTTAAAGTTCATATGACAAAGTACAACATTTAAAAATTTATATCAAAAAATATAAAATCTCGAATGAAAAAATGTTATTAACCCTAATAAATATATTTAAATTTCTGAATGATAGTAAATATATTTGAAAAAGTGACCGGGTGAATGAGATTATAGATGAGATTTGATATATTGTTGCCTCTGATACAGTGTTTTTTTACCTAATATACATAAAATACCACCTTTCAACATTTGAGATTTGACGGACCAATGACCTATGACACCGTGGCCAGCTGATGTTCGGCTTGCTGTACATTTTGTTTTACTAAACCCTCAAACTTTCACATTTTTTCTTTATATTTTTTTTATTAAGACTGATCAAGTTTCAAATTTTCTTTTATTCAGCACTGTTATCGAAAAAATTTATGTGACAAATGGGTTTTGTAATGAAAAAATTGAAATCTCAAGAACTTAATCAAATATTTTATAAAACAAGAAATTGAAGTTTAGGGACTGAATAAAATATAGGGACTTGACAAACATTATATAGAATAAAACTAAATGTATTATATTATTATAGATAGAGAAGAATGCTAGCCACGTAATTCATTTCTTACACATCTAATAAATGTATCTTATATATTGGGATATTCCAACGTGAAACGTGGAAGGACATTGAAGCTGCATTTTTCATTTGATGGCAAAGTGTGAAACCTAACATGATTAGGGTTACTAATTTGTCATTTCATTTGATGGCAAGTGTGAACCTAACATTAGGAGAGTAAATATTTGTGACACAATATGATAATATAAATATAAAAATTTAACATTTATTTAACAGGTATATAAAAATGTTATAACTCACTATAAGTTTCTACGTACATCATACGTACATATTACAATATAACACAAATACACATAGTTTTTGAGTTGATTGTACATGGTTTAATTTGGTTATATATGAATAATATTCTCATTAATATAATTGTGTTTCAGTATGTGTATAATAAATAAATTGAATCAAAATTAAAATATTACTTGATACGTACAATAAATGATTAAATAGATCGTGTTTGAATTCAAGTAAACTTCGAATTCCTATAATTCAACCAAACCTAAGGGGAACGATGATAACAATTTGTGTAATAGTAAAAGTTTCATTTATTTTGTGTTTATTTAAATCAATTAGATGCATTAATTTTATTATTAAGTCCCCATTGATTTGATTTGATTTGATTTTTGAAAATTTATATACGTCAGGACTACGTTTTCCTATCATTAGGTTATGCCAAATCGTGTTGCCATTATTTATATTATCTGAGCTTCCACTTCATTAGGAAATATTGTATTAGTATATATAATTTGTTTGATCTTCTTCGATTAGTAATTATTAGTGTCATAAAATGTGGAGATGTGATGAATCTAATTGTCAAATTTTGTACAATTTCTCATTATTAAGGAGATTATAAACTTCAAAAAATTGATTTAATGTTGTTTCTTTTAGTAATTGATGGAATAATATTAAATGAGATATTGATCACCTCCGTTTTGCTATATTCTTGGGGGAACTAATCAAGTAATTAAGCTTTGAAAAATAATTTTTTCATTATGAGCTTAATTATATGTTAAGAAAAATAAATAAACGTCAATATTTATATTATGATTTTTTTTTCTTCCTAAAGCAGCTCACTGTATATTTGGCTGTGATATAAGTTCTCCTGACCAAAACTCCTTCGTTTGGTTTCTAAAATGACCCATTTATATTTAATTAATATATAATTTGTTTCCCTTTTTATTTCAGTTTTGTTTTAGAGTTTTTTGCAGCCTTCCAACAATATTTACTCTCAAATTCTGCGGAATTTGCACTTAAAAAAAAAAAGTATATTAACATCCACAACAAAAATTTTTGGGAAAACATTGATCGTGGCTGGTCATAATATATATATATATATATATATATATATATATTTTTTTTTTTTTTTTTTTTTGGCGACCATTTTATTTGATGCAAAATATTTTTAACTGTTTTTTGTGACAATTTTTTCTCAATTTATATTATTAATTTTAATTTTTTTTGGAGTTTTAAAAAATCTCATCACAAAGAATCATTTTTGCAGCTGTGAGTTTTTGTGAAAAAATTCTATCTCCTTAATTTATATGTTCCATGCTGTGTACGCTTTAAATTGCAACTATTATAATTATAATCGACCAAATGTAATATAGGTATATATCATTATATTGTACTCCTAGAAATGAATTAAAATGGAATGAGGAAGACAGTACCAAGTCCAAACAAGAGAGGAGCTTTCCAGGCTTTTCCAATACTTAACATTTAATTTATTCTACGCTAAAATCATTTATGAGGAAATTTTATCCTACCCATTTTAGTATATTATCCTCCCTTGTAACATATCTTGAAAAAGTTACAAAATATATCAAATGGGTAGGATAAATCAGAAAAAACACAAGCAACGGTTTAATATATATATCACAAAAAATTTGGTGTAATTGTTGCATGGATTATAGATTTGTGCAACAAATCCGATCTGACCCGGCATTCTACGTGCCGTTCATGTGTTCGTTTGTGCTCAAACACACCCAAATTCGCTTTCAGATGTTATATATTTATGTTATATTAGTCATACCTTTTAATTATGTTAGTTGTACCTTCATATATTATATAAAGGTATGACCAATATATTATTTAAAGATATAAGTAATACCACATAAAAATATATATGTACAAATTAGAGTATTTTGTGTTGAAATTAAAGTATTTTTGTTGAAATTATGATATTTTTTATCGAAATTAGGATTTTTTTTTAAAGTAGTACATAAAGGTATAACTAAAATAACATAAAAATCGAGAAAAAAAAAAAGAAAAAATGCACAAATCCAAGTCGTATTCTGCATCCAACCCTCATGTGAATTTAAGATCCATACACAAGTTACACATAAGTCCAACTATATATATATTTAAAAAAAAAAAAAAAGATAAAAAAAAAAAATAGCCCAACAACATAGAGGTAGTATTGAGAAGAAAGGGTAAGGAAATTGAAGGTGAAATATAAGTGGGTTTCATACCCACTTTCCAATTATATAATACTAATGCGATTATGAGCTAATTTTCTAACATTTTCTGTTTGTTTTGATGTGTTCGTTTCTTACTTTTATATTTTAGCACATGCACCTAAAAATACCTAGCCCTAAGGGAAATAAATATAATAAAGAGCGAGATGGAAAAGGATTGCAAATTCGAGAAAAATAAGAAAAAGTTGAATTCCGCGTTCCAAGCATAAGTATTATCCCATGTTTTTGGAATCCAGAGACTAAGTATCAATTATAAATTACAACTTGTTTTGATAATAATAAAATAAAATGAATTGAACAGTTCCGTCCTAATTATACAGAATTTAGTGTTGTCGTATATGGTATATGGAACTGTTTCACTCAAGTTTTTAAACTTATCAAAAAAAAAATATATATATATATATATATATATTTTTTTTTTTTTTAACTTTCTGTTTTAATTCTAGTTTTTATTTTTGCTTGTGAACAGCTTAATTTGATATTGGATATCTTTCTGGATAGATTTTGAATGGTATGTAAGTTAAATATTTTTGTTAATTTAATTTCAAGATTTCGACACGTGTTTTTTTTTTTTTTTTGGCTAACAAGTTGGTTGATTTCATAATCATATCAATCTGGTATTAATATCATATTGACACTTATAGTAATCTAGTGTGAGATCCATAAATTTGAATGTTCTTTTTTTTTTTGAAGAAAATATTTAGTGTATTGTTGATTGGCTAGTTACCATAGTTATTTAACTTGTCAAATTTTGAGTTTTAGTTACATTATTTTTATTCTCCTATCCTTTTCTTTTCAGTTTTAATTACTGAGCTTTATCCTAGTATTCTAACAATTTCGATAGTAATGAGTTTTCATGTGAGCTATAAGTCTACAACTCATTCATTATCATCTTATAAAAAAATAAAAAATTTTTACTTGTTGCAATGTAGTACACGTACAGTACTTTTCTATTTTAAATAAAGAAAAAATTAATTATTTAATTAACGATTCATTATTCACCATTCTTTGCAACAAAATTAACGATGAAGAACGAGTCAACTTCCACACAAGGTTGTCTTCAAGAGAAGAACAAGAATAAATAATTAGAGATAAAATTAATACAATTGTTTTCATTTCATTCTGTGTGCTATTAAAGGAGTTGTCAATTTTATTTAATATATATACATATACACGTACATAAAATGATGTTACTCTTTTAGAAAGATTGAAGGAATTAACGAATTAATTACTTTTGAAAAGACAAGAGTACCTTTCAAGAAAACCTGGTAGTTGGAAACAAAGGCTTATTTAATTTTTTTTAATTAATTTTGCAATTTAAGAGCAATTGGTGGGAATAAAACAAATTAAATTTTGTTAAATGAGATAATGAATTTATTTGATGACATCACCTAGAGCACATTAAACAATTTTCATCCACCGGAATAATACCGAAAATGAATAATATAAAATTTCTCATTATTCAAGTGATCATATAATGCAAAATATATTATTGTTGCAGCCATACTTTATAAAACCAACTGGCAGTTATTTATGACATTATAGAGCAAGATTATTAGTATATACTATTATTAGAAACATTTAAAAAAGAATGATATTATCATGTACTATATTAATGGGGAAAGGGAAATCAATTCGAAATTGTATGTTATATTTGGTATTTCATTTTGTACTTCATTGTATTTAATATACATTATGGAGTATTAATTAATAATATTATTTAATACATATAATATGAAATGATTATTTAAAAAAAAAATCAAACTTATAATAAAATAAAAAATTCTGATATAAAAGAAAATGCATTGCAGCAAGTAGTCGGGGATTATGATTACAGCTCATAAACCAACTTTGATGTCCTAAAAATAAGCGGAGCTTAGTTTGTATTAAAGTATTTGTTTGTTAATGAGGTTTAGCTACCAATGTAGTTGGTCATATAGCTAATATATAAATGAACAGCATTGGCCCCACCACTACAATACAATATACACACTCCATTATTATATGCTTCTCTGATTTTCTATACAAAATAATTAGCATTTTAGAAATGATTCATTTACCTTTTGTAATAAGATTATTTGCTTTGAAGGGTTCATATTAAATACTTCCTTCATTTTAAAATAAGTGTGGTCCTTCAATTTCAATTTTACTTCCAATTAAGTGTCATTTATACTTTTACACAATTATATTTACAAATCATTTTCTATTAAAAGGGTGTTTTGATTAAGTTTATTGAAAGATCTTATAAGCTCTTATATCTTATAAAATGTTTTTATAGTTTATAAAATATTAAATTTTAATTTAAAAATATTGAAGTGTTTGGATATGGTGGAGCATATAAGAAGTAAATATAATTGTATAATTTCAATGATCAAATTTGAAGGTGTTTATAGAAAACAAGATCTTATTTTAAAAATAAGTTGGGATCTCCTTACTTAAAAAAAAAAAAACTTATAAACCCTAAAAAAAAATTATTTTAGGATGAAATAATTCCTTATTTTTAAATCAATGTCAAACACTTTTAAAGAGCTTATATTTTAAAAATTTTATAAGTTCACCCAACATCCTATAAGATTACTTATCTAACATTTGGGAATTTAATATGTAGCTTATAGTAAAAAAAAAAGTTAGATTTTTTTTTTTTTAGAAACCAAGTATACCAAATTTGGGGTTGAGTGTTATCAATACACTAGATATTTTACTAAAAAAACATTTTTTTTTCTTAAATCAATAAAAATTAAAGAAAGTTGGATTATTTGACATGCAGTTAACATTATAAAGGAAATATAAAAACTTATTTGAGACGAATCATATTTTGACGAAGTTATACTCAACGTTTACCTCTTATTTGCTATTAAATTAAAAATAAATTACCTGCATTAAAAAAATAAAAAACATATCTCATTTAAAGTGACATTCTGGAGTGAGTGTTTATAAAAAGGGAAGGTTAGAGTGCGTGAGTTAGTAGCATCATAATTGATTATTTGAAATAAAATATGCGAATATAAAATTGGTGGATATTTTCCATTGTTTCCTCTAGACAAAACCGTGTCCTCCAATAAAAAAGAAAAAAGAAAAACCGTGTCCTCCAATGAGCATAGAACACTGGAGCGCGGAGACAAACACCACTCCTCACTCTTATTACAGACCGCACACCTCCCTCTCTCACTAAATCTAAGTCTCCACTCCCAGTCCCCACCCACATAAAACCACCGCCACGGCGAACCTTCAATGCCTTCTCTTGACCTAAAATGTCCCTAATCTAAGAAAATCTTCTCAGCTCTAAAATCATATTCTCCACTGTAATTTGTGATTCTTCACATCCATGGATGATCAACAGTCTCCTCCAGAAAACCACCGCCTGTTGAGCGGCTCCACCCGGAACACGGTCATCTTCGGAAAGTACGAAATGGGGAGGATCCTGGGGAAAGGCACCTTCGCGAAAGTATACTGCGCAAGAAACCTGAAAACCTCCGAAAGCGTCGCCATTAAAGTGATAGACAAGGAGCAGGTGAAGAAGGAAGGGCTAATGGAGCAGATCGAGCGCGAGATCTCTGTGATGCGTCTGGTTCGACACCCCAACGTCGTGGAGATCAAGGAAGTGATGGCCACGAAGCAGAAGATCTTCTTCGTAATGGAATACGTTAAAGGCGGCGAGCTCTTCGCCAAAGTCGCCAGAGGAAAGCTCAAAGAAGAGGCTGCCAGAAAGTACTTTCAGCAGCTCATCAGCGCCGTCGATTTCTGCCATAGCCGCGGCGTTTCGCACCGGGATTTGAAGCCGGAGAATCTCCTTCTCGACGAAGACGGAAATCTGAAGGTCTCCGATTTCGGCCTATCGGCTTTGCCGGAGCATCTGAGGAACGACGGCCTCCTTCACACGCAGTGTGGGACCCCTGCCTACGTGGCGCCGGAGGTGCTGAGGAAGAAAGGGTACGACGGTGCTAAAGCCGATATTTGGTCCTGTGGTGTCATTCTCTATGTGCTTTTGGCAGGATTTCTTCCTTTCCAAGACGAAAATGTGATGAAAATGTATACCAAGATTTTCAAAGCTCAATTCGACTTTCCGCCATGGTTTTCCTGGGATTCGAAGCGATTGATCTCGAAGCTTCTGGTTCCGAATCCAGAGAAGAGGATTTCAATCCAAGGGATAATGAGAACCCCCTGGTTTTGCAAGGGATTCACCAGGCCGATCGCTTTCTCCATTCACGACGACGATCAGAGCAAGCCAGCGGAGCTGATCGCATCGAAACCACCCTCATCTCCGCCCTTCTACAATGCCTTCGAATTCATATCCTCCATGTCCTCCGGCTTCGACCTGTCCAATCTATTCGAGAATCGCAGGAAGGCCGCCTCTCTCTTCACGTCCAGATGCTCGGCGTCGACGATCATGAACAAGTTTGAATCTCTGGCGAAGAAGCTCAATTTCAGGATCGTTCAGAGCAAGGACTACAAGGTTCGGATGCAGGGGGTCTCGGAGGGGCGGAAGGGGAAACTGTCGATCACGGCGGAGGTGTTCGAGGTGGCGCCGGAGGTGACAGTGGTGGAGTTCTCGAAGTCCGCCGGAGACACGCTGGAGTACCGAAAGGTCTGCGAGGAGGAAGTGAGGCCTGCCTTGAAAGACATAGTGTGGAGTTGGCAAGGGGAGACCTGTGTTTGCGAGGACTAGTTTCGTAATTTCACCTGGAGCGGTTCGGTTCGGTTCGGTTCGTAGCCAGTTTTGTTTCACTTGATTGCATGTCTTGCGTGGGTCCCACCGTTTTTGTATATAACTCACACTTCTATCTTCCTGACCAACTTCTCCAATGCCTGTTGTGTTTGTTTGTACAAAGAAAAGGGTAAATTAGGTATTACATTTTGTTAAATTTATAAACATTACATATTTTGATCGCCCAACTCTTCAACAAATGACCTCCAAAATGGTCCAGCAGCATCATAAGAATATGAAATTAATATTATCAAGTTTTTTTTATCAATTATTTCTGATTGATCCAAATTACTTATTAAGATAGTGAATAATATCAATTAATTTGAGATTAGGTATTATTTTGTTGGAATATACTTTCACATCTCAGTCAACTTGAGTTAAGATCACCATTAACCTATAAAAGTCATCAATTGTGGTAAGATGCAGACCAAAAAAAACACTTTTTGCAAACATAAGTAATGTATAAGGTTGTGTTTGGATAGAGTGATTTGAAATTTAAGAAAATCCAAGATTTGTAATGAATGGATTTCAAATTCACTTTAGGTTGGAGTGAATTTGAAATCCATCAAAATGACTCCAACATTAGTTTAAAATGAAAGTGGTGGATTTGAAATTCACGTCCATTCAAACATTATCGATGTATTTACTACCATGAATTTTAAATCCCTTCTCAAATATACCAATCCAAATGGATCTTAAGTGTTTTTATGAAATTTCAAAAATAGAAAATTCAATAAGTCAATATAGAGGATATTTATTATGAATTCTATTTTATTATTATTAGGGTGAATTATATTTAATGTTCCCGAGATATGTTCAAATAACTAAAGCGATCTCAAAATTTGTTAACATTATTACTACTAGACCCTTCAATAATTAAATTTTGAACATATGACCTCTTAAAACTTATTAAAGAATTATAATATAGCATAATATTGACATAAATGAGTTAGTTCAAATAAAATTATTCATAAAAATTGATGTTTTATAGTCTCTTCATGATTAAAGAGGGTTAGACATTGAGATCTATTTAAATAATTATATAATTAGGAATATTGAAAGAGTATATCCAATAAATGTGGTGGTAGTGAGTTCTGAGGTTGTGCAAATAAGTGTGTGAAGGTATGTTCGAGAGTGTGGCCCATTCCAAACTCAATTCCTTTTATTTTATATTTGCCCAAAATGAGTTGCTGCAAAAATCATGCGTTCAAAATGTTTCAACTATTCGAGTTTATTGAAGTTACACGCTAGCTCTTAACTCTATATATTTACTCCTCTTTTTCAATAGGGATTAAAAATTCCAATAATATGATATATCTATATTTATATTTATTATATATAAAAGAAAGATCACTTAGGGACACATGTCAATCATACAGTTGTTTGTATGCTAATTTCTTTTCTTTTTTGTTTTAACAAATTAAATATATAATGAAAAGAATTTTAAAGCTAATTAGTATGGTTATTTAATGATATCAAATTTAATGTTAATAATAATCATTAGTAAATAATATAGGAATTTTGACTAAATTGTTAGAATCACACATGCCAAACTTCGAATATATAATCATTTATATATTTGAAAAAAAAAATCCTTAAAAACTTTGAGAAAAACATAAATAAATAAATAAAAAGTAAAAACTTAAATAAAAGTGAGTTGTTAAAAAAAATTATTTAAACTTTTCAAACTTATTAATTAATGAAATTGAATAACTTTTCTGAAAATATGTTTTAAAATAAACTATGAAATTTATTTGAGAACCTTTTGGTTTTTATTTTTTTATCATTTAATTGAAAAGATAATTTAAGGACTATCTAAACTTTAACAATAAAATCAAACTAAAAAAAATGGGAGTGTTGAGTAATATAAAAGACATAACAATATATAATTTTTTTTTAAATAATAATAAAAAATATTAAGGTTCCTTTTCATCTTAAAAAATGTTTTTAGAACATATTAGATGTTCCTTTTAAAAAAAAAAAGATGTTTTATGTTATTATAAAATTAAACTGTTGAAATATTTTGATTAATAAAATGGCTGAGCTTTTAAAATGACTTATGACAATTGTACAATTTAAATGATCAAATAATGAATGAGTTTGTAAAAAATAAGATTTTATTATAGAAATAAATTGAAATCCTCTTACTTATAAAAAATCAAAAACAAAAAAATTTATAAAGTTTGTAATATTTTACTTTAGAATGAAATAAAATCTTATTTTTAATTTTCTACCCGACATTCTTGAAAAACACATACTATTGTAAAACTATTATAAAAAAACATTATTGTAAAACTATTATAAAAAACTCAAAAGTATTGAATAATAAAAAACTCAAAAAACATTCTAAGATGATTTTCATCCATCAACTTTATAGCATTCAATAATAAACCAAAAAAAAAAAAAGCATTAAATATCCGTATTTATTATTTTTGATTGCATATAAATATCTATTGTCTGGCATACATTATAAACAGCAAATTAAGCATACAAATGAAGAGAAAAAAAAACTTTTAATTTGTTTAATTAGGTTTGAACTTAAATGAATTTGGATATTCTCCAAGTAGTATTGCAATAAAAGAGTAGCAATTAGTTCTCCAACTTTGACTAGTACATATAACTAACTAGGTAGTTTTCAGTTCGTTGAGAATACTAATATTTTGTTTAATATATTATAAAATTATTTTTTTACTCAAGGTTAATTATTAAATATTAAAATGTATACACAAAGTAAATTAGTAGAGCCTGATTTGTATTTGACTCAATCCCATGCATTCGCATTCAAATTGACTAAATTCAAATTTTTTTTTTCTAATTCTAACAAAACATTCATTCCAATATATACATAAACCTAAGAAACAATAAAATCAATATAAAATTAAACAAAACTAAACGGTGCTTAGTAATCATATGGGAACGAGAATAATTGTAGTTAGGTTTTTTATCAATTTATATATATATATATATATATATATATATTAAAGATATATAAATTTTCTACTGACAAATATATTAAAGATGTATAAAGTAATATATTTTTAGTTATTTTTTCTTTTTGAATAAAAATAACCTTCAATTTGATTTTATATATATATATATATATATATATATATATATATATATATATATATATATATATATATATTTTCAGCCACTTTGTTTGAGTATTTTCAATGTTGATGGGTACATCTTTTATTATATAAAAGTAACGTTGACATATATTTCCACGAACCGTTCAACTAAGCACCACTTAGTGTGAGATTTGCATTTAATGTTAGAATTCCCTCTCACTTCATGATCCAATTTCATGCTTACGTTTAATTGATTTGAAGATAATAATCTCAATCATTCGAAATTGTTATCACATAAATGGTAAGATATGTCTTTCTTGACCTTAATTATTTTAAGAATGAATTTATTAATATCCTACTAAGATTTCACCCTTAAAAAAAAAAAAACAATTTTACTCTCTTCAGAATTCGAACTCACATTGTTAACCTTCAACATGATTATGATTAAAGGGATACATATTTGCCCAAAAAGGAGAAAATGCGTAGAGATTCCAAATAATACTTGGACTAAGGTTTTGAATTCAATCTACTATAATCAAAAAGATTCATTAAATATTATTTAGAAGAACATGATAAAATGAACATGCCAACCTCAACATATATGGAAGAAATTTTATCCAACCAATCAAGTTAACAAAAAAAGTAAATAATAAATAATTACAAAGACTGTTCTTGATTTTTAATACACACAAGATTTTATAAGTGACGATTTATTGTGCATTATCATCTTAAACAAATCCTTATTTCATGGTAAATTAAGTGTTATAATTATCAATTTTGGAGAGAAAGAGGCAACTAAATATTTGTATTGAAAAAACAATATCGCAATTTTCGAATTTATTTAATGCAAATAGAAATGATAGAATGATGATCCAAATAACCCCCCCCCCCTCCCCCCAAAAAAACGATAAATAAATAAATAAATACATACATAAATAGGGATAAGGGCTCAAAATGCCCATTTTTATAAAACCTAAACCCAAAATACCCACAAATATAACATATAAGCCCAAAATCCCATTTTTGGTAAAAAGACCAAAAAACCCTTTAACATCCCATAAAAAATGATTTTTTAATTATTGAAATTTGCTTTGCCACTCCAAAATTAAGATCACCAAACCACTTTGCTATAGCCACATTTATGAAAACCCCGGATATAATTATCTTGGTATATCGGTTGGAAACCTTTCCCGTGCCCCAAAAAACACTAGTATTTATACTGGTGATCTGAAAGGTATAACAAAGCCACGTACTAAGAAATTATGATTTGGAGAAAAATTTGTTGAAATTTTCACTATTTATATTTATTGGGATCCGATGCCTAGAATGGTATCAGAGCCAAGTTTTATTGAAGAAATAAATTAAATTATGTTGAACAATATTATTTTCTTGTGCCTAACGGAGGAGAAAAATCAAGAAAATGTATCCGAAAATCTTTCGAGATAACACAAGTGCAGGATATCAGTAATGACATCCAACTCAGATTGGAACATAATTGTTCCAGACACATCTAAGGTCACGCAAGACCTTAGGGAGATCCAGAAGACCATCATTTATTATGGTGGACAGATGGAGAAGATTGTCCGATCTCTATCCGAGATCCAAAAAGAAATTTCAGATCTGAAACAAGAAATTGTAGATCTGAAGAAAAGACCATCCAAAGGAACTGGAAGATCAATGAACGAACGTATGAAAAATTCGTTCGGAGATATTCCAATTATTTCCAAAGAAAAGGCTACGGAAGTTTCGAAGCCTAAAAGCAACGACGAACTCCTACTTGATCTCATAAGACAAGTCGGATGGAAGTCTCAAGAGTAGACCTTGCAGAATTAACTGAATCCCTTTCCAATCTCGGAATTGTGGATCTGGTTAACCTCAGGATGAACGAGCCGATTCCGCCAATTCCGAAAAAGGAAGAGGAAAGTATAAGTACACCAGTACCTGAAGCACCAGTACCTGAAGTACCGGTTCCTCCCGAACCAAGGTGGTGGCAGGACGGGGTTGAGTATGAAGAATATATAGCTCGACAAGCCAGAAGTCGACAGGGAAGGTTTAAAGGAGTATCCAAAAGCCCTTGGGCAAAAACGATGCTTGAACCAACCCATCCGTTTGGAGTGATGCTCACAACAGACATCATCGATTTCAGAAATATGGAAGTTTTGATCGATGAGTGGATGTCATCCATGAAAGTTGCTTCATCAACACTGGATGTTGATAACGATCATTTTTGCCAGATACTGGTAAATAGTCTGCAAGGTTCAGCCAAGAAGGCATGAGAGATGACCGAAGCCTCTCTCAAAAAAGAGATCCTATCCAACGAAAATGTTATAACAATTGTCGAAAGGATGGGTCATCTACTCAAAATATGTTTCCTCGGGGACGGATATTTTGAGGAAAGAAAAGACGAGAAGAAAAGAGAGTATACACAAGCTCTGTTTGCTCTCGAATTGAGAAATATATGTTATGCGGATGAATATATATATTGGTTCCGTAAATATTATTTCCAAGCAGATGTACCATGGAATGTGGCAACAGATTTATTCTTTGCAAAAATTTGCAGTCCATGGAGGGAAATGCTTATGCAAACCTACAAGGTACCTACAGGCCGAGTCGATTCAGTGGCCAGAAGGATGTTCTTTTTTAAAGACAGTATACGAGAATGGTGTCAACAGGTGACACTATAAAGGAACAAGAAGAAACTAAGAGGAATGATGAAGAAGACCCCTCTTTGTTGCGACAACAATGATTTTCCGAGTATCATCGGAGAACCACAACGCGAAAGACACGGAAAGAGAAAGAAACACTTCAAGGGAAGGTTTCAATCTAAGTCCGAAGGATCATACAGGAGACCTTCCAAACAAGGAAGATCATGGTGGTCCAAATCAAAGGCTAGATCTTACAAATTTGGTCAAAAGTCTGGTCCTTCCAGGTTTTCTTCACAGGGATCTAGATCCACAGGGAAGCCAGCAGGAGGAACAACCCGAAAAAGAACTTTCAAACGAGCTCACACTCGTGCAAATGAAAGTTTCAAGGATTGCAACTGTTGGACGTGCAGCGCGAGAGGCCATATTTCGCCCGATTGCCCACAAAAGCAAAAAGATGTCCGTCAATTCGAGTACACAAACGACATCCGAGATGCTGTCTTCTATGGTGATTTGGTGCCAGTTTACAAGTTCGAGGACATCTCTTCAGATGAAAACATCTATGAAGAAGAGTTGGAATCTGATTCAGAAGGATCCGATGGATCATCTACAAAATCAGACGAGTAGCTCCGGCGAATCGGAAGATAGACTCCAGACATCGGACAGTCTATCAGGATTCTTTTCAAAAATGACCATCTCAAACAAGACAATGGAAAGAATCATGCAACAGGATTCAACTTTAGGTCCGTACGACGGATTTAAGATTGGAAGTCTTAATCGATTTTGTGACAAAATCGGAATAAGACAGCGCAAGCATCACATCATCTACCGGGTGAACTCAGGTGAGTTCTCTATTCCAATAGGGTTAACCGGTAATAACATTGAGATGCAACTTATTCCAAAAGAAGAAATTCTTGAAGAATTAAGTCGTATCAAAGAAGAAGTAGCGGTCACAATGAAATGGATTCATATTGGAACCATTGAAGTAGTGATTAAAGCTACCTTCAAAGAAGGAATTGATTCTGAGTTGCATCTATCTGTGATGGATAAAAGAATCAATAATTTAAGCGAAAGTTGTCTTGGTACAATGGTAGAGAATTTATATGCTGGCAAACTTATGTTTGACATACATCCTAGGATTGCATATAACCTAGCAGACCAAGATTTTAGTAGAGTCTTAACCCTTCATCAAGATTTTAAAAGACCTGATCTTATGAAAGAAGGAAATAGACCATATTCTATCACGTATAGAATTGCATATGCTCTTTCCAATACACATCATTCGGATATGTTTCTTAGGAAGGAGTATATAGAAATTCCTAGAATTTTCAAGGAATTTGTCAAAGTTATGACACCTGACCCAATCAAAATACCAAGGTTAGGAGGTGTCAATTTGCTAATCAAAGATCAACCTATTCTAAACAGTAGATCATTAAGGTTTGATTTTGAAATTAGTAACAGGTTGTCCTTTTCCGAGGGTAGGATTCTAAGCCTAAAAGGAAAAGAACCAGGAGAGGATTTGTATCCACAAAAGATTAGGGTAAGAAATGTAAAAATCAAATGCCCTAATAATGAATGGAAAGAAATCCATATTGTTTTTGATATATCTAAAACTGATAATTTGTTTCCTTGTGAATTAGGTATATCATTTACAACAACCAAGTATTAATAGATATGAAGGCATGTTAGAAATAGCAGGCTATCATGTATCTGTTATAGGAAGTGCATACATAACTAAAGGAGTTATGACCCTAGGGTTAAGTTTCCTTGAGGAACATAAGCCCTGGAGAAGAGATGAGAAATGGATGGAGTTCGACCTTGATGGACATACAATCAGGGTAGAATAAAACCATTATGCCAGGAATCAAGTTAGATCAAGAGATCATTGATCTCACGATACAAAGAGACCAGGCGATAACTTTGTTAAGATCTTTGCGAGAGCAAAATCTACCAGAACAAAGAAGTATCCAAGACGTCATAAGGATACAAGAAGCTGCGTTAAAAATAAGTCAAATAAACGCACGAATTGACATGCTAGAACGCTGGAGGAGAAGGATTTATCCAAACAATCCAGACGGGTTCTAAAATATGCCAGGAAGGTGTATCGATGAAGAGATCCAGGATCTCAAAAAAGAGAAAGATGAGTTGACGGAATGCATTAGAGAAATGCGGGATAATGGACAGACTCATCAAGAAAGGTTTCAAGAGTTGATCCGTGAGCATAATGTTAGAAGCTCAAGGATAAACTTGTTAGAATCTTGGAAAAGATGAATCTATCCAAACGATTCTGAATGACAAGTATTTTCTCTATATATATATATATCTGTAGGGATATTATATGACCAATATAAGACGAAATATTTTGCAGCTTATATTGACTCAGGTTCAGGCATTTGCACAGTAAAGCCAGGAATTTTTCCCAGCGAAGCAGCGGAAAAATTACCTCTTATTGCAGGAAGAGACTTCTCACAGAAGATCCTTATACTCAATAAAGGTATTCGAGAATCACGAATAATGATAGGAGGTGCATTTGATACCCTTTGGTATAAAGTAAGAATGCCACCAATCTATATTCATGATACAGGTGCTGATATTTTGCTTGGTAACAATTTTATCCAAACTTTTGCAAAATATGAGCAGGATAATCACAAGAACCTGTTAACCTTTACTACTAACTGTGGTAGTATGATACAGGTTTTGCGGCGAGAAAAGGCTTTTAATAGGATCATGCCTATTAATTTTCGCAGCAAACGTGGTGATAATGAAGCCAAGTTAACTCATCCAAAAATGCAGGATAAGAGGAAATTTGGTGAAGCTCTTTTGTCATACAGACAAGAAGGAATGGAGGAGGCACATGAAGAAGCTATTCAATTTCTGAAAAATGCCTTACAAGAAGGACCACCCCAGATTGACATTGATGAGGAAAGTCTACTTTCCCTCGAAAATGTTAAAAGGCTGATTCAGAGGAACTACAATGAAAATCTTTTAGCCTGGTGGGACAAAAATCAGATCGAAGCAACGTTGAAGGTAAAAGAACAATACCGATACGAGTTGGTTCGATACAAGCCGATTCAGATGAACCTTGAGGATCGAAAAGATATGCAAAAGATTATCAAAGAGCATATCGATCTCAAGTTGATCGAAGCAGGTATTTCTCCTTATAGTAGCCCAGGGTTTTGGTAAGAAACCATGGCGAAATAAAAAGAGGAAAAGCAAGGTTAGTAATTAACTATCAAGGTATTAATAAAATTACCGAGTTTGATGGTTATTACATTCCAAGTAGAGAACACTTAATTGATTGTATTAAAGGGTCAAAAGTGTTTAAGAAATTAACTGCTTTTTCTACACCACAAGGTCAGTATATCTGGAACGTAATGCCTATGGGTCTTGCGAATGCACCACAGATTTACCAAAGAAAGATGGATAATCTATTTAAAGATTATTTTGAGTTTATGTTTGTTTACATAGACGATATCTTAATTGCCTCTAAAAATATGAAAGATCATTTAAAGCATCTTGAAATATTTTCAGAAGCATGTCATAAAGAAGGATTAGTGCTCTCTGAAAAGAAGGCAATAATCGCGGTTAATAGAATCGAGTTTCTTGGTGTTATTATTGACCATGCAGGAATGAAACTACAAGAACATATTGTGGAGAAAATCTGCAATTTTCCAGATGTTCTTAGAGACAAGAAGCACCTTCAAAGCTTCTTAGGAGTGATTAATTTTGCAGGTTCATTCATTAAGGACTTGGCAAAATATCGAAAGGATTTCCGTCCTTTATTACAAAAGGATGAGAAGACCAAATGGAAATGGGAAGATATTCATTCCCAAAGAGTTCGGGAGTTAAAACAGGTTTGTAGTAACTTGTCAAAACTCGCAATTCCGCAAGATGAGGATCAGTTAGTCGTCTACACAGACGCTAATGATTTTAGATGGGCAGCAGTGCTCATGCGAAAGACATCTACGGGTGAAGAACCATGTAGATACACAGGAGGGTTGTTTACAGAACAGCAAGCCAGAGTTTGGCATATTAACGAGAAAGAATTCTTTGCTGTTTGGAAGGCTTTTAAAAAAATGGCCTTTATTTTTATTAGCTAAAGAATTTATATTAAAAGTTGATAATACTAACGTTAAAGCTTTTTTGAAAAACAAACTTGAATCCAAGATCGAAAAAACACGTATTATCAGGTGGCAAGCAGAATGCCAATATTATCTTTTTGATATTGTCATTGTGAAATCTAATGAGAATGTTCTTGCAGATTTCTTAACAAGAGATGGATATCCTTGAAGCAGATTCCATCACAATACGAGCAAGGCACCTTAGGGAAAACCTTGAGATGCATTACAAGGCCTTTGAGGAACTAAGGGTAAGAGCCGAAGCGGCATCTTATGTCCAGAAAGCTGATTTGGACAAAGTCCAAATGACTCTACGTGCAGCCATAACTTCAAATAATGATTTGTGGAATGCATTAGTAGATCCTGTAAACAAAGCCTGTTCACCATCGGTGATGCAGAAAGAAATATACGAGAGAAGTTCATCATCGATGAACAAACAGGGTAATTTTATACCCGAAGCAGGACATCCTGCTGATAAAAGTTTTTCATCGAATATCGGTGAAAAGGCTGATAAGGCCAAACCAAGTGTTTTATCGGACTCTGATAAAATTATTAATTCGGAAGGTCAGGAAGCAATTCCAGACAACCCGAGTCAACCCAGCACCTCTGGGGTAAAAGAGGGAGAGGTTAACCTAAGGCCCCAGACTGGCCCTAGACAGGTTAACACTAATCAAGCTATTTCTCCTCTGCATGTCTACCAAAAAACATGGGAGAAATTGGTGACAAGAAATGGGATCAATCCAAATAGAATTACTGCTGATTGGTCTGGCAAGTATCCAAGACTTTGGATGCTCCCGGGGGTGAATCCTCATGATGTGCGGGAATGGTTCGATTTTGGAGCAATTGCTTCAGTTTTTACTACCGCACCCAGTTTTTCGGAGATTTCCAAATTACCGGACTGGATATCCACTGCTGTGCACGATTCAGCCATTTATGGCAGAACAACCCATACTTGGGTCGAGGAGATATACTGGAGCTAAAAATTATCTCTGCTGCTCCAGAAATCACAGGAAAAGGGTCTCATCCAGTTTTTCAATTCATAAAACTACAGAGACCTGAGATGGGGGCGATAAACCGAGCCAAAACACCCCTAGAAAATAGCCCTTTGGTAGTCGCATTGACTGAAAATGATATATCAACAAGGCGAGCATGGGGTCTTTGGGTCTGTCTCACCGAGATGGACAAAGTGAAGTATCCATTCAAAATATTTCATAACTCTGTGAATGGATCATTCCTGTTAAACTCTATGACAGGAACAACGACCGGATTTGCTGAAAACCTCTTTGAAAATAAGAGAAAATTAATGTGGGAAAACAAGGTTCCAGCCACGGAACAAACAAGAAAGAAGATATGTAATATGATACATATCGGGAGATGGGGAGAGCGGATATGCTCTTACTGTCAAACACAAGAGAAACCACTGTTTGGACAGGGTTTCAAAATAAAAAAGGACAAGCCCGACTTCCCAAAGAAAAAAGGAAAATGGAAGGGTTTTTAGAAAATAAAAACCTAAAATGTAATAAGAGGAAACGAGTCTAATTAGACTCGATTGTAAACAAGCTGTATTGTATTCAATGTAATAGGATACGGTATATTCAGCATAGGATGCTTATTCAGACATAGGATAGTGGCAGGTCCCGCCATCTTTGAAGAATCAGCATCTGGACTAAAGAGGACAAAAGTGGAGGACCCCTCCACTCATCAAAAGAATCGTTGCCGACGCAAGAAGACAACGAAGGTGGTAGATGCACTTACCAAACGGTAGGTGGGAAATAAAGAAGGTTGGCCCATGCCCACTAACCAAGTGGAATGAAAGCTGGCAAGGCAATAATGGATTCACACAGGAGCACATTGATGCCTATAAAAGGAGGCATTTAGCCTCAAAAGAGGATCATCGAAAATACACAACACTTCTCTCTTCATAAGTTTTTCGAAATCTTCTCTCTAGTTTTGTAA
Source organism: Scutellaria barbata (assembly GCA_028654395.1). Taxonomy (NCBI): domain Eukaryota; kingdom Viridiplantae; phylum Streptophyta; class Magnoliopsida; order Lamiales; family Lamiaceae; genus Scutellaria; species Scutellaria barbata. Next base: position 3,716,553 of record CM053645.1, on the reverse strand, counting down.
TAGTTTAGCTTTCAAGCTTTCCTGTTCATGGGGGTTTCCCCTTCACGAGTCTTAGCCATGATTGGCTAATTCAAGTTTCTCTTCCAATGGCGGAGAAAATTTATATTGTAAAATAGTTTAGTTTATTTTCTTCAATAAACAAGGTTTTTTGCTTTTCGACATTCTGTCCAAAAATTTTATAATTCTGAGTGAAAATTCATCCAGTAGTGTGTCTCCCCGTGATCTCCTTGAAGGCTGGTGGCTGTTGCAAAAGAGTACGATCAGGGTTCCCAAGAAAATCGGTTTCAGAACCATAGACTGCGGGCGAGTGGTTGGATCTTTGATCCATAAAACCTGAACCGAAGTTCAAGGGAATTTACGAGACAAAGACGAGGTATGATTTAAACTCAATTTTATTTTATTTACGGAAGCATGTTGGGCCTGATATTGATCAGTGGACTAATCCGGATCTAATAAATATAAGAGTGGAAATAGAAAATGGCTAATGGCAAGTTTGGCATTTTGGATAATAACTAAAGTCAAAAGGGGTAGCATAGTAATTTTATGAAAAATGGGCATAAAAGAATGTTTTGTTATATTTATGGGTATATTGGGATGTATTGTTATATTAATGGATAGAAAGGGATGAATATTTATATAAATGGGTAACATGAGCAAGTATCCCTACATAAATAAAGGTAAAAGTCAACAGAAACCCCATCCTAGCATCCAATGTAAACACAATATTTGAAGATTTTGGTGGCCGATTTAAGATCCTCTATAACACTTGCATTCTTTTTATAGATTAAATATTTGCATTCACTATTATCTTTAATTAAACAAAATTCAAGAAAGATATGAATAAATTGTAAGAATTATAACTAGAGTATGACAGCACCAGAAAAGTCAAATTTTTGGCAGAGACAGATTGCATACCCTGTTAAATCTGCCTTAAGTGAGTTATTCATGATAATGAAAGAGAAAGACACTTAATAAAAAGTATCATATATCCGAAATATTAATGAATAAAGTTTGTTTGTTTCATAGATACTCCATTGATTCCATATTGATTAATAGTTTTAAAATAAAAAACAATTCAAAGTATCTATGATTAAACATCCTTTTCTGATTGCATTTTAAAGTACGAGTTTTCCACTATGTAATCTAGCCTAGATCTATTTTGCGGTAGCAAAGTACATGTGAAAGGACTTAGTGAAATTAAATCTTGAAATTTAGAAGTAGTAAAACATAATAAATATAGAATTAACTAGCTAATTAATGACATAAAACCTTGAAGTTGATGCATCAAATTTTTTTTTGCCTATTTTTAGTTATCATATTCATTTCCACCATGTTCTGGCTTGCTGACACCTATATTGGATCCCCTAAAATTTGAAATTTTTAGAGGTATATTGATAATCTTATACTTTAGGCTATTTAATGATTGTTTAATAACCTTCATTAAAATAAAAATAATCACACATGCTAGCAAAGAAGTTACTACATAACAATTTTCAAAATATGAATAATACAAAGAAAAAAATAATAATGAAACGATGTAATTGTTTTAAGTTATACATCATTGCAATTTTTTTTTTTTTTTAAATGTTGTCGCAGTTTTCAGCTCCTACTTTGTCTCTTTCTACTATTTTCTGAAAATCAGATAAATATTAAATTCTTGATTTGAACGTTAAAATATTATTTATTTTGGAGCTTGTGAAGTGCCATGGATATGATAGAACTCTAAAAATCTCCAAATTGTGACAATTTTGGTAATTTTATTGCAATATTTTACTAAAACCCCCCGAATTCTTGGGGTCGCCATTGCTATCTAGATTTGCTATTATAATCAAAAGAAGAAAGAAAAACAAAAGAGAGAGAGAGAGAGAAAGAGAGAGAGAGAGAGAGAGAGATGTTTACCTATTCATTCACACATGTTGTCTTTTTTTTGTGGGCTGATCAAAACGTTGTGCCAATTCTTGATTCAGTGACTTTCAAAACCTTGGTCCCTCTATTTTTTATTCTACACATACTCAATAATACAACATCAACATTCTTCTATTCAATCATTCACTAATTCAATATAATTCCTATATAAGATTGTTCCACGAATTTAATTGTGAGATATATGTGTCAACTCACAACTTATAACCTGTCAAATAAATTTTAATTTATGAAAATAGATTTGGATTGTGACTTTAGGAGTTAATCCATCTCATAAAATTATATCTTTATTAAAATTTAATTAAAAAAGCGACAAACAAAGTTAATCAAATGGTATTATTTTGAGAAATGAGAATTACAATGAAATAAATGGAGTGTAAAATAAAATATTAATGATAGGTATAGGGACATTTTAGATTCAATCATGAAAATTCAAGAATCAGTTAAATACATGAGAGTAAATCAAACCAAGCAGCAAAGGAGGAACATATCTTTTTCTGTATAATCCAAACATATCAAAACAAAAAGAATACCGACTATCTAAACTAGAATCAACCTCACTACCTCTTAAATATTTATTTTATATATATATATATATGTATGTGACGTTTTATATAACCGTCTTATAAATCTAATTGCATGGATAAATTCAATAAATAAGTATTAATTTATAAAAATGAGTTTTGATTATAAACAATAAAACTTTAGGGTATTTGGATAAACTTATTTTTAGAGTTTATAAATTCTTGCATCTTAAAAGATGTTTTTAAAGTTTATAAGATGTTTAATATAAGTTAGAAACAAGTTGTTCAAGTGTTTGGATAAATAAGATGGTGAAATTTATAAGATATTAGTATGACATTTGTGTAATTTCAATGATCAAATTTGAAGATATTTTAAAAAATAATATCTTATTTTAAAAATAAATTTAAATTTCTATTTCAAAAAAAGAGCTTATAAACTCCTAAAATAAAATATAATTTTAGCCAAACAATTTTAAGGAGCTTATAAACTCATCCAAGCACCTTCTTGGTCTCACAGAATTATATCTATAAAATACTCATATATTTAGTGATAAAATTTGGAGGCATTTCCCACTGTTGTATCCGCCTCCTGGGGCCCAATTTCATCATATTAATGTTTGGAAAAAAAGAAAAAAGAAATATATATTATATATATAAAATGTAATCTTGAATGTATATCATATATTATCATCATTGAGAAAGAGAAGATTTCAACAAATTTAAGACCGTCAAATTAATTAATCCCTCATGGCATAATGCATGATAAAGTATTAAATAACTAAGTGACAAAACTATTAATATTTGATGGTCATTTTCAAGCTTTGTTCTTTTTTCTTCTGGACAAAACGTCTTTTTCCCAAGCACATTTTAAAAAGCTGATCTAATGATCTTACTTTATAATCATCATATACAACTGTGATTGAATTCTTTGACAAAAAGAACATCTGAAATTAAAATGTCCAATAACTATGACATTGACAATTATTCGATTTATTTCAAGCAGGATTGGTTTATAGAAAAGAGGGATTAGATTAGTATATGATTCAGCATAAATATCTACAAGATTGAACTAAAGTGCAGAGTTTGGATAAAATTTTAGAAAGTATAAGGCAAATGAGTTAAAATGAGCATGTTTTTGTTTAAATATGTTTGAGTTCTTATTATTTTCAAGAAGTGAACTTGATTACTAGACATTGGATTGATATAGTTAACCTAGAATATATAAATGAGTTTTAATTAATCAAATTCAAGCATAATTCGAGCTCGATTGATAGTTATCCTAATTATATATAGATGAGTTTCAAATAATCAAATTTATAAATGAGTTTAATTAATCAAATTCAAACAAAAATCAAGCTCGAATAATTAAGCCTGGTATTTTTCTCTATTTGGTTTGTTTGATTTTGATATTTGTCTTTCTTGTTAAATCATTTCGAATTATAAAATAGTTTTTAACTCACTGATTATGATTTGATTGAATAAAGCATTAAAAATTAGCGAAACAACATATTGGAGATATATACAAATAAATTATAATTTGGATTAAAATAATATCATAGTATTTTGAACAATAAAATAACATTACCCATATGTTATGAGTTGATTTGACCCGTTTCACAAGAGTCCTATCCTTATTTTTCAACTAGTTTGTATCACACATTAACATTATTAAAGTAAATGGCATGCAACTGAAAAAAGTATAACGTAATTGTAGTTTTGCTAACTTTTCATACTATGGACCCAAATATTAAATACACAGGATTGAAGACTAAATCATGAGAAGCCCAATAAGATAAAGGCCCAAACTAAAAATGAATTTGAATGGGCCCATCATTTTGATTTGGGCTTGGAAGGTGGCCTTTTTCCTGAAGGCTTATAACTGTGTCGTAGAGGCTTTGTTTCACTGGTGTAAACTCCAACCCCAAATTTACTAGCTTTTGGTTCGAGAATTTGTATGGCCTTTTTCTTGGGTTCTTTTCATCCGAGCACCTGCACTTCCAATATTAAAAATTAAATAAATAATCGATAATTTTTATTCATTTCGATTCACTCTTGTATCACCTATTATATTGATATTCTAATACAAACAATAATGCCATGATAATATCATTTCATATATACGACATGCATTCTAATAATTGATGAAACGTCATCCGAAATAACCACACTAAATCTTAAAATGATTATTTCACCAATCGAACACGAGTAATGAAACATAATCCAATTATGAGATGATCTCACATAGATGGAACTTACTTGGTAGGGATAGGATACTCGGGAAAGAACTTGGCGAGGATTTCCACCACGTCACCACGGTGGAGCACGCTCTCGGCGCAAAGGTACCGCCCCGATGCCGCCGGTGTCTCGAACAAGAGTATGTGAGCCAATGCCACATCCCTCACATGGACATAGGCTTGGATAGAATTGGCATAAGTCTTTGCAGAACCAGTCAAGTACTTCAATATGTGAAGAACACTAGCATTCACTGTAGGTTGAAGAATTGGACCAAGCACCAATACTGGGTTTATCACTACCATATCTACCCCCATCTCCTTGGCTGTATCCCATGATGCTTGCTCAGCCACAGCTTTACCATAACAATACCAATTCTGCAAAATGACTCAATATTAACTCCATTATTTATGAACTACATCTTAGGCACATACTGCAAAACGTTCGTTTTTACGAACCTTGGTGTTCTTGCAGAAGTCGAGGTCGCTCCAACAAGTTTCATCGACAACTTTCTCAGGATCTCTATTGGGATCCATGTATATTGCACCAATTGAGGAGGTTAAGACCACACGACGAACCTTGGCTTCTGAAGCTGCACGTATCACATTCTTGGCCCCGTTCACTGCCGGCTCCACCATTTGTTCCTTCATTACACACACCAAAATAAGGGGTCAATCATACATAGGCCACACATAAAACAACAACATTGTAAGATAAAACTTTAGTGAAGATGATAGAAACTGATTATTAATGTGTCCGTCATTGATCTGGCAAAGCCACAATAGGATTATTTTATTATCATCATGATTCAAAAAGTACTTCCTGGATTATTGCATCTTCTGGATTATAGTATGGTGATTTTTGAACTTTTAAACTTCAGCGAATTTAGTCCCAAATCCTCCAAATTCGCAGGAAATTTGAGGATTTTGTTAATTATCGACACAAAGTAAACTCAAAGATATGGACTAAATTACAAATTTTATAATCAGTGGGACCACTTGTGTTAATTAGGAGGTATTATGCAATTTCTCAAGGTTCTTCCATCACAACGTATATACCTATACTCTATACTATATATAAAATGAAAGAAGTTGGTAAATTTTACTGATTTGTCATTTTTTCTCCTAAAAATGTCATATTAAAGTGATAATTGTATAAATATTTTATTTTTAATTTCTTTTTAAAGGCTTTAAAAAAATAATAGTTTATATGTAATCATGTGTTTTTTTATTTGTCATTTACAAAAAAATGTTATGATTATAATATTTAAAAATTCAATTGTGAGCCCTAATAATTCTAATAGAATTCACTTTCTTGCATCCTAATTTTAAATTTACTCAATATATTTTTTTGAAAATAAAGAAGAGTAAGAAGAGTACTATACAAGATTTGTCCACATTTATAAATTGTGGAGAAGCTTAGCACCATACACCAATATAGATCTCATAAAAAAAGAAAATCCTATTAATTGGACATTTACGTTTAACTAAAATAAATAATGTCACCGTAGAGTTATGTTCATTTATAAAATTACATTCCTTAATTCGACTGGACAAATGATTTTGATAATCATATATTTTAATGATATTTGAAACTAATGAAATTTAAACATTATGTTGAAAATTAAAATTTTGGAAAATAGTTTAAAATTTTAATATATAAATGTGGAAAATAGTTTAAAAATATAAATTAATTTTACTAGATGTTATAAAAAAATTAAAAGTTTGAAAAATACTATAAAATCAAAATAATAATAATAAATTTCAAAATAAATTATAATAACAAGGTTTGACAATTTAAAATAAAAAATATATATAATATTAATTATGAAAGATATAAATTGAAATAAAAATTTATTTAATAAAATAATAAAAATATTTGGTAATTTATTCAAAAGTATTTCAAATAAATATAATTAATCTAAAAGTTATTTTAAAAAACAAGAATTTCTTCTAAAATAATTTGAAATATGGTTTAAAAAATCTAAAAAATATTATTTTAAAATGTAAAAATAATTTGGAATCTACATTTTTTGAACATAAACTAAATTTTGGAATAAATTAAATTTTTTTGGAACAAATCCATCTAAAATAAATGCAAAAAATTATTTACACATTCTAAAAATAATTCTAAAATATAAAAGAATAAAAATATGAACAAAACATATTAGCAAGTTTAGTAAATGACTTCCTAATTATTCAAAAATTAAAACTCACAAACACAAAACTATTATTATTATTTTATATTGTGTTCAATTTTATTTTCAAATTGAATTGTTGAATATTGATTTTATATTTATTATTTTATTATTCAAATTTTATTATTTTATATTGTAGTGTGTTATATTTATGAATTAATTATATTCATAGTTTGATTTAGATTTAATTTTTAATGCATGTTATATCAAATTCATATAAAATTCGTAATCTACTAATTACATAGCATATATAATTATATCAAATTTAAAATGTTGAGTTTCAAAATTGTTTGCATTCAAAATTTCTAATTATATCAAATACAATTATTTAAAATAATATAATTTTAAAATTGAAATATTAACATTTTAAATTAATATAGATATTAAAAATAATATATATATATATATATATATATTCATATAATATATCATTACATTATATCATTATATCATTAATATTAAAAAATATAGATTTTATATAATAAACCGTGCAGCGCGTACTACTAGTATCGCCTAAGACAAGTGCATCAGTTCCATGACTAACAATTACAATTGCCACCACCAACTTTCACTACCAACCACCGTTACAATTATTTTATTTCTTTAATGATCTCACAACAAAGATTTCATTCCCTAAACGAGATATGATTTTAAATTGATTAAAGCAATAATTTAACACGGATATATCTAAAAAAAATTGTACAGAGCCTAATATTATACAATTATTATGAATTCTCATCAAAATTGTCAAATGAGTCACTTCTTTCTTATTTAATGTTTACTGAAATTGAGATGTGTTGTTGAACAAACAAGGACCACGGTGGAAATTAATGGAAAAATAACTTTTGGTCCTTAGATTTGTACTTATTTCAAAATTGGTATCCATCATTTTTTTAGTCCATAAAAATAGTCTTCAAATTTTAAATTGTCATCAAAATTTATCAGTATCGTTGAAATTTCCTCAAAAGTGACGACGGAAGACTACACAGGTTAGTTGTTGCAAATTAAAATTTTGAAAAAGACTATTTTTAATTAATAAAAACAATGGGTATCAATTTATTTTTTAATAATTAATCAAAATCACCAAAACAAGTACTCACTGGATCATCAGTAACCGGAGATGCAGTGTGGAAAACGCCATCGCAACCGTTAATTGCTGCAAGTAAACTCTCATAATCGTTCAGATCAGCTTTATAAAGCATCAATCTCTCTGCTGCTCCTTCAAGCTCTCTCAAATGTGAATTTTTCGGATCATCTGCAAACCTCATTAAATAAAATCAAAATCAATCGATAATGACCAAATTAAATCCTCATGCAGAACAAAATGTCGAGAATCTAATAAATAATGAACGTTTCTCCAAGTTCAATTGATTACCTGGATTTCTGACAGTGCCTCTTACTGTGTAGCCTTTTTGAAGCAGAATTTTGACGAGCCACGAAGCGACGAAGCCACCAGAGCCGGTGACACAAACGACCTCTCCGGGTACCAAAGGCATGGCGGCGTTGTGCGGCGGAGGTTGGTGGAGATTACTGTTTTGTAGAGAGAGAGAGAGAGAGAGAGAGAGACGGGTGGGTGAGGGTGAATGGTGAAGATCGATTGCTGAATTGAGAAGAAATTTAAATTTGGGTGGCGATGTGTTCTACTTATAACCGCTAACTTCGCCACCAAGCTCCTTCACCAACCCCGTTTGAATTTAAACGCAGAGAGATGGTTAATTGCATTTTCGTCCTCCAATTTTATGAAATTTAGCTTTTTTTTTTAATTATTTAGCTGCTTGAAAACTAACACAAGCCTCTTCACCAACCATTAAACAGAAAAGGATGGTTAATTGCATATTCATCCTCCAACTTTTCAAAGTTTAGCATTTTTTCACTTGAATTTTACATTCCTTATATTTTTAATCTTACATTAAACTGTTTGAAAACTAACATATATTAATATATAGAGTTTTGATCAGATACGCACCTGAAGAATGGCACACAGATTTTTTTTTAATTTTTAATATTTTATATTATACTCATAATTCTTTTTTCACGTTAACACTTTATATTCTTTTTCACGTTAGCACTTTATATATTGATTTTTTTATTAAAATTCATTTTCAATGCATGATGTATCAAATTAGGAAAAATTACAATTAATTAGTTTGCATTTCTGCATCATAACAGCACAAAGTACATATAATGAAAGCAAAAGATTTAGTGACATTCTGACTCCAAAAAAGAAAGTTGTACTTAATCATAAATCATATCGATTTAAAAAAAAAACCATGTTAGGATGAAAATGATGATTATTTCTACAATTATTTTAATATATTCAAATATATTAGCAAAATGCATTACCATGTCCCTAAACTGACGAAATAATGAGTTTGTAGTGTCTAAAAAAATAAAGACAGACAAAATTAAATTATAAGTCAAACAATTCTAGTTTATGCTAAGCCTATAATTGTATGAATCATCAATCATGTGCTTAAAATGTAGAACGAGCCATGTGAAACTATTATTTGAATTTTAAATTCTCGTACACAAAATATAACATGCGGTGTTATTCGTTGATTTCAAATTCTTCTAATTTTATAATATATAATATATATATATATATATATATATATATATATATATATATATATATAAAAGGTGATCAACAATTTCCTTGTCACCAAACATGAGAAATAACCTCCAATTGGACCTCCTTAATTTTATTTTATTTTGGCATATTCTTGTGCTTATTGACTCAGAAAAATAATCTCTAATCTCTTTGTAGAGAGCGCCAGATCGGACATTGTCATACTTAATTTTGTTGTTGGACCCTATGCACTGAATATTATCGCTTACATTATCTATTACATGGATTATTTTATATTTTATTATATTTAATATATATTACATATTAATTAATAATGTTATTAAATACACATCATATGTGGTGAATATTATAAATTGGGAGGGATGAAATTTTATAAAATGAAATAGAATATCTCGTATAAAATATTTGTAGAAGTATTTTTTTTTTCCTTTTCTAAATCTATTTGTTTTTGTAATCTATATGTATAGTTAATCTTCATTCTTGAAATCTTTTTTTTTTATTTAACTAAATTATCCATAAAATTATGTCTAACTTTCTTTACTAGAGATTGGAGATGAGATTCGGTCTTGAATTCTTATTTAGATTCGAGCCTTTTAATTATAAATAAATAATAGAAGCCAAATATTGTTAGACTTAATCGTGAGAATCATAGTTGATCAACATGAACATACTACACTTTGGGACCACATGAGAGACACTAAAGTTAATTAGTCATATCCCACACACAAAAAAAAAATTATAATAATAATTACTTGGTCATTTATTGCTCTTAACTCCAAAATAGTTTATTATAATTTTTGAGCTTCTCCAATGTCTTCTTTAAAAAGAAAAAATAAAATAATAATAAAAAATCTTAGTGATGAGGTTTCATTTTATAAATTCTATAAGATATCCTTAATTTAAATTTGGTTCGTATTCTAATTAATAGATCGATCTAAATATAATCACTACTCATTCTGCCATACACACTTGATATGAATGTTCAAGAATGAAAATTGAAACTGCTACATGAGTTTTTTTTTTTTTTTTTGATAAAATTGAATGGAGCGTTTATCATACGTTTGAGCTTGACCAATTTTAAGAATATTAAATTGGAACCTGGTTTGTCTTAAAATAATTAAGAAGATCTAGCTATGTTCACGTATGAAAGAATTGCAAGACAAGTGGTCACTTTAAGTTCAAACCTATGATTTTATTTTTTTAAATCATCTCATATTTTACCACTATCGTGGTTGTGAAGGCTAATTTTACCAAATACGTTTTATAACAAAATAATACATTCATACGCCACGGATGGTGAAATTTAATAATTCATTATACTAGAAGCTATGTTAATTTTAAAAACATGAATATGTTATTTAATGTATGAATCAAATATTTAAAAGATACACATATAGTTACATTATTTTTTTTATCTAAATAAAAGAAGATATTTGATTAAATAATAAAAATAATAAGAAGAAAATTCTTTTAGCACAAAATCAAAAGTTGATGGATACGAGATGAGCTTTCAAGTTATCAGAGACATTTCAATGCAAAAATGATACTCCATTCAATATACTGAGATAGTGCATAGCTAAGTGTTCAAACCATTGATTCCTATGAGGCTAAAATCACCATTTTGCCCTCACCAATGTTTCAGAAAGCACTTGTTTGTATCAAGGAGTAGCACTTGTTTGTATCAAGGAGTAGATGCAAGCAACAGTTGCCAATGACATTTCTACCCTCAGAGTATTTAGCAGAGAGCAAAAACATGATGAATCTGAGTCGAGAAAAAGACCGATAAAATTGCAGCTCTCGGCTGCTCTCCATCAAGTAACGTTACCAATGTTTAATATTAATACAATTTTGAACATAACCCTTTAGTTAGTCTTGTGATCACTTTCCATTTTCTTCATCAACACGACTCCGCCTTGCGTCTGAGACATGTGTTTCTTCATCAGATATATCAACATGATGACAGATGCTGCACATTATGGGACACGAATACACTTATGAGTAAGCATTGGAAAAATCGGAGAAATTGAAAAGATTTTGAAGCTAACATTTTGGATGACGAGGCAGCATGTTGTTTTCTCACCGCTTTCCTTTTTGCATTCTTTTCCTTAGCCCTGATCGAGTTCATAGACAAATCAACTTTTCATTGTTGCTCGACAATTCTAACAAAATTGAAAGTTTCTGAGAATACGAAAATTAAATTCTTAAATTGAACTTACTTGATGGGCTCTCTGGGAGGAGATGAATGATCAGCTTCTTGTTTCTGAGAGGATTTTGTCAAAGAAATTAGTTTTGTGTAGAAAGGTATACCAAAAAATCGAGCACCAAAAATTATACGAGGAGGTGAAAAAGAAGAAAGGTGATCGATGAGATATAAAGTACATTACAACATATTCGTACCTGTAGGGGCTGCTCGTCTTTCAATGGTTTCCATGTTTCTTTTCTCAGGTTCAAAATCTCGATTTCATCATCATCATATAAAACCTGCAACATAATAATAAACTAGAACCATTAAAGAGATTAACCATGGCAGTAAACTAGAGTATTATCTTATTCACAGGTTCAAGAGAAAGTTTACAATGAGTGAAAAGCAATGAGTACCATATGTTCAGATGACAGCTAAAGCAGTCGACTAGAGAAAAGTATGGACAGAAGAAGAAAAAGAAGCATCTTATCACCTTGTGCTTCTTTGTTTCAGGATCAAAAGCTTTAACAGTTCCTGGATAAAACCTGCATGCAAAGAACAGTGAATATGAGAAACATTTGCAATTTTTCATACGAAGAATGTGTACGCCCCACAATAATCTGGACAATAATCAAAATGGCTACGGAAAATCACAATGACATCGTGATTTCCATTTTCTTCTTCTGAGTTGTGACGTGATAGTTTTTTCATTATCTACCACCTGACAGCTAAGCTAAAAAAACCAAGGATTCTCAAATCAATAACCGAAAACCTTGTATTCTATTTCGAGAAGTTTCATCCTGATGGACCTCAGAGAAAGGAAATGTTTCCCAAACCAAGAACAGAAAAATGCTATCATTTTGGTCATACTTTTTTTAATCCGAACTGGAAAAAAGTTCATTTTCAATGTCTTTAATAATAGGACCAACAATACATTTTCTGAAGCAAGAAAAATTCAATGAAAAAAAAAGGGATTTTTCATAACCAGGGTGGTCCTGTATTGGAAATTATAGGGTTCAAGGCAGTTTATAATAATGCCCAAGTGAGATGAGAAATTAAATAGATCATAAGCTGATGTATGATAATTGATATAGTTAACGTGTAGTACTCACATTTCGTCCATTGGCCACCAGACTTGTATCCTTGAGTTAACTAATTCCTCTCCATTATCATCCCGCGGCTTTCTTGACTTCTGTATTAGAAGCACAATATTCCAAGGCTTAAAAGTATGCACCACAACGATATTTTACATCAACACGATATATTATGATACTAGGATGATACCTTTTCTGTTTCCTTTCTCTGGGACTTGGCTTTTGCATGCTTAGACATAGGAAACTCCATCTACATAAATTGTCTCGAAACGATTGAACATAGAAGAACTTATAAGGCCAAAAACAATCAAACAACAAATCATGGACATATTTCGTATTACCTTATCTGCATCATCTTCTTGATCATATTTCTGTGGAATAGCTTCTTTCCTAGCGTCACCAAGGACCCTCTTGCCTGTCTTTGTTGAGGCACTGTAATCTCTCTCTTTTCGTTTCAAAATTTTCCCTTTTAGTGTCCATGTGGATTCCAGGTCATTGTGCTGATTACTCATGCTCTCTTTCTTCTTTGTCTGACCCTTTCTGTGAATACTAACTTCATTGAAACGATCGGCTTTTTTCTGTGAAGAATTGCTCGAGTTTCGCAGATCCGATGGCAGATCCATGTCCTCTGTCTCCTCGTTATCATCGTCGGAATACCTGCCTCCCGTTTTCCAAGCATGTTCATACCCCTCCTCTGGCCTTATCACAGAATTAGGTTTTCTACCTCGTCTCCTTCGAAGAGCTCCTTCGTCTGTCCCTGAATGCACCATCCTATGACGGCCTTTTGATATCTCCATTTGACTTTCGTCATCCATGTTGGTTCCAGTACGATCATTGGTTTGAGGAGCGCAGTTTTCATACACAGCATTAGGTGAGATTTCCTTTGACACCTAATTCACAGATGAATGAAAATCCAAAAACAATAATTTCAATTGTTTGGCTATCTAGATTAACATAGAAGAACACATAGCAAAAAAAAAAGGTAGAAATAGTGAATTCCAACACCATTCTAGTGCGAATGTAAGACAATAAACTCAAAATTATGAACCCATTAAGATACAATGTAGGATACATTTTTCTTTGGAGAAGACAGTTCTCTTCTAAAAGCATTGCAATAAAAATAAGAATAAAATCACATAGGAGATCTAACTATGTACAATCCTTGAAGGCATGCAACCTAACTTTTAAGTGCACTGGCTAATTGTCATCAAGCCTCTCTCCAAGCCTTTCGATTTTACATCTAGGTTTCTCGAAATGACTGCTCTCTTGCATCAAGAAAGCTATCTACGAAGCCTAGCAGTGCGAATAAGGTTATAGCTAAGGTAGAGAATGAAAATGATCCACCAACAAACTACTGAAAATCATATGGATCTAACACTAACATTTGTTAAACAGTAATCTTAGTGTTTGTAAAACAAAGGAAAAGAACTCCTGAAAGTGTAAATTGTCTTAATAAAAATAGTGTAGTACAATTAATTAAGTTCAAAATTATGATTAAAGCTTGTCATCCAAAACTCTGGCATTAAGAAACAAATATCAGTGATTGAAACTAGGGGCTTTGGCCACATATAGCAGCAATCATCGATCACAAAATTTGTTTTTCACGTCATTTTGGGTCACAAAAACTGGAGTAGAATGGTTCGAATCAACAGAAATCAATGTATCACAATAGGGTTATTCAGAGATCACATGTAGAACAACAAACCATTATCATGGACTCATCATGGCATATAGAAGCCACTATCTCAGCATAATCATCCAATTCCAAATCCATTGCCTTCACTGCGTCTCTGAGATAAGACTGGAGTTTGCCAGCACAATTTTCGATGACATTTTTTCCCAATTCCCATGAAATAGGCTTAGTATCCTGAAGCAAGAGTATATACAAAATACATTATTTAGAAAGGATGGGAATAATCATAGCATGAATGATCAAAGGAGAAATCATTACCTTATTGTCCATTTTCACACTAGCTAAAAGGGGATTCAGAAGTTCGAATGAGATTTCATCACTTTCTTCTATGACCATCGTCATGATCATTTCCATGTATTTGAAGAGATCAGAAGGATGGTAGGACCTTTAATACAATTGAAAACTTCTTTAACACATTAGCAAAAGAAAATAATAACACAACTAGAAGAATAATTCTTAAATAGAGAAAGTCCGTTTCACTTAGCATTCTAAAACTTCAGCCACTACATGATCACTAGAAGAGAATCCCAGTCATTCATGAAACATACCTAATGTTCTTGAGAAAAAGTTGAAACAGCTCGACAACCATATCATCAGTGCCTACGTCCAACAGCATCAGGAACGATCTCACTTTTGCCATGGTTTCAACTATCTGCAGAGCCCTATAATAATTACGGCCAGATTCGTGGGACAACTGGTCAAATGCAACCAGGAATAGTTGAAAGATAACCTGTCACCAGAACCATAGACCACTGTGTATGTAAAAGCATGATTTTTGGAAAGAATGAAAGAACGAGAGAATAAGAGATCCTCTGCATACCCTCATTTCTTCATCAGCATAAGTGAAATCTGGAGCAGTTATTCTAGTGAGCTCATTAAAACAAGATGCAAGTACAACTTGGACGTTCACATCATCATGGCGCAAAAGTTCGTCAGAGACAAGTGCCTTCATTACCGGAAGCAGTGCTCCGCATGTAGACATTGGAGGCTGTTGCCATACCTTGGTTAAAAGGCTCTCTGCTTTCTGAAAGTAACAGAAGATTAGTAGTTTCTACCCACAAAACAGGATGGAGTTTAAAAAGGAGATCAGAGAAATATATATGGTCAAGAAGGAGAAAGACAAAGTTGATAAATGAGAAAACTAGCAATCAACAAAAATCATTTTTTACTTCTATAAATATTATAAAAAGAAAAAGAAGAAAGGAAGCTTGTTGGACCTATAACACAGGCAGCTATTAACCTAAATAAGAGTCTTGATAAATTATAAAGCAGCATCAATCAACTATCAATCAAACTAGGCCCCGAACACAATTATGCTAATACTGTTTCATAATCAACAGGAACAAGAATCTCCCATCTCAATTTCATTCATAATGGATTAAATGTTTATGGTATACCACCATTTGAACTTCAACATATACAGAACACTCCCGCCTGTATAAAATAATTGAATAAATGTAAAAGGAAAAAGGATTTTGCAGTAATGCTAAAATGAGCTATTGCAAATAGTAGAGCAACATGGTGGGATTAAGTTTATTGCTGCTGCTTAAAACTGCAATTGCAGCTATTGAATTAATGAGCTTATGCAGTACTGGTTGGCCTCAAAGCAGGCTGTGAGAAATTAATTAGCAGAAGTAGCACACCGATGAACATGTGTCAACTTCAATACTTCAATTTTGATCAAAAGGGGGAAAGATGCTACAGAAACTTAAAAGAAGCCTATCATTTCCAGATGCATCTTATCACCAAGGACTAGAAACTATACAAAATATAAACAGTTTAACCATAGTTAACACAGAACTATGATCAATCTAGGCACAAGACCAAGTTTCAGTCTCATGGAGATAGAAAAAGAAAATACACCCACTCTTTTTATGTAACAAGTTTATCAAGACTACTTAAGCACCACCATCACTGAAACCAACACCACCCCACCTAAAGCAAAGAAAGGGAAACCAAAAAAGAAATGATTTTTCAATTGTCACAAACAGCAAAAAGGATTTTAGAAATGACCAATTTACAAATCAGTAATCCCAATTTGAAAAAACATTCAAATTTACACCAAGACCCTCTCAATCAAACATTCAATTGGTTCTATCTGGATGTCAACTGTCACGTTTGGAATCAAGTGAATGGTAAGCCTAACTAATTGAAATTCAGCAGTTTAAACAAACAACAATCCAAAGAGAGAGACAATCTCCCTCACAAGACACATATCTAAGACCAAAAAACAAAACTATTTTGTACGCATTGATCCTCCACAAATGTAGAACATTTAGCAAAACACGTGCAAGGAATCATAAAACTGAATCTTCACAGACATAAAATACACAACTCCTACATGTGGCAGGAATTCACGTAGAAAAGGGGGGTTTTTTCCAAGTGAAACAAAATTGAGACTTCACAGACAAAAAAGGCATTTGCACAAACAGTTTCTCTTCTCAAGATTTCTTACAAATTCAGCACAAAAGGCCCCTTCTTATCTGTATGAATAGAAGCTGTACAGAGATATACAAACGAAAACACAAAACACAAACATTAATCCCCAAAGTGTATATGAGCCCACAATCTTTTACCTCAAGAAGGATGAACAGATCATCAGTCGATGAAGGGTGCCTAAGAAGCCTTTTCCCAACATCAAATAACTCGGGTTCAACCGCTTTCTGCGAGGATTCATCAGGCCCAGCAGAGCCCATTTCTACAATTCACCTATTAAAATAAAATAATTCCAAGAACCGGAGAGAGAGAAAAAGAGCGCGCGCAAAGAATCCCAGAAGCAGCGGCTCTGTGATAAAATGCAGTTAAATTCTATAACATACACGAAAGAATTGGAAGCTCAGATACAGCCAATGGTGATGATGTAATGATGGGATGGACTAAAAGAGGGCCTTTTGCAAAATGTCGTGCATGCAGAGCCCCTCTTAAACCCCTACCCGGATTTTGCTTCACTTCATCAATTTCTGCTGATTCTTGGATTTCAAATCCGTGGATTGACAGATTACAGATAATCTTCCTTTTCTGCTCTTGGGCGATTTCTTTTGGACAAATGTAATTGTGTGATTAATGAGACTGATAAATGCAAACCATATACTAATCTCCTGACAATTGAACTTGAGCGGACTCCAATTCAATGTGTGGTAGAAAGACATGGTTGCCCTCCGGATTTTTTGGGAATTTGCGAAAGTGTTGCAGGATTGTGTCTCAAAGCGATTTTGGCTTATTTGGACTCCAATTTTTTAAATTTTTACTATCCGAAAGTGTCATCGATTGTTCAGTCGAAATCACGGTTTTTCTCAATGTTGTATTTTTTTTTACTTTGGAATGGAAATCCATTTCGAATCATAATTCAAGTGTATTTTCATATTGTAAAAGATACAACATTGTATTTTAGGATTCTGTAGGAGTAATTTGTGATTTATGTTGATGTTAGAATTTGTAGAAGAATAAATTTCTAGCCAAATATCCAAATAAATCAATCCGGTCTAAAATTATCGTGTCGGTTAATGAAATCCAATAAAAAAATAAAGATAAGATTGTGCAAATTTATTATTATGGTCATTAGATTGTGGTTGGCCAAAATGTATAACCTAAATGGAGAGCACATGTATTGGGGACCAACCTCACTCTCCCTCGATTTTTGTCTATTTGTTAGGGAGTGATGGAGTTAGTTTGCCTCCACTACCTCCTGTTTTTTAGGGGCAACTGCTGTGTGGTGAGAGGTTTTCTCGGAGCCCCCGCTCAATCGATTTTCCTAATTTATCGCTCGATATCCTATGAGGGTCGGTAAGTTGTCATTTTGCACCAGTACAAAATCGATCCTGATCGACTCTTCCTCGATGACCGACATGAGATCGATTCTAATCGGGTCTCCTCAATCACCAACCAAGTCATATATCCTAGTAAAGTTCGGATTGGAAGTCCAACATAATCTATATTATATAAATAGAGGATGAAAAATACATGACTTTCTCAACAAATTATTAAATATCATAATAAAAAATAAAAAAAACATATATTTCATGATAAGATATACATTACTACCAAAAAAAAAAAAAGAGAAAAGAGATGTCTTTATATATAGATTATAGTACTATTAAATTTTATTTAAAGAACTAGATTATTTAAATATTTATAAGTGATATTAAATTGAAGTTAAAGTTTTCTTAATTATATACATTTACATAATATAATTTATTAAAGAAAATTTATTTTTATATATTAACCCAGTTATAGAATTTTTTTTAATCATCTTTATTATGTTAATATAAAAAAAATTATAAAACAATTTAATATAAGAGAATTACTACTTTTTGAGATTTATGTAAATAAACATATGTGTTTAAATTTTAAATATAAATGTCTAAAATAAAATAAATATTTAAGGTTTTATAAAATTAGAAGTTTATACATAAATATTTTATATTAGAAGTATGTATTTATAATTTGTAATGCAAGACATAATTATAAGTATTCAATTTTTTAATATTATAATATACAAGTGTGATCTAATTATTATTTTTTAATATATAAACAGTACTAAATAAACTATTCTATAATATTACTACTGCTTTCATGATATATACTACATACCAACCCTTACATGTTCGGTAAAACTTAACTCAATCAAAATCTTAATATTTTTCAATCAAAATTCTATTTCATACAACGATTTTTTATTTTATAAAATATAATTTAAAAAAAATAAAAAATATGAAAGACGCATATCTATATTGTACATGTTTTGAAATAATGAAAAATGATATAAATAATTGATCTTTTCATTTATACAACTTCATTATATCGTTATAAATTGTGTATATTAACACAAAAAATAATAAACCGCATATGGCAAGGCTAACTACTACTAATTATATTAAGAAACCTCCAAAATTGCAATTAATATCACCTGTGGAGGGTCCCACTCCAGTATCCGCTTTGATTCAATTAGATTTGGGAAAATGAAGAGAAGGAGCTCAACTAATTTATGTATTAAAACTTGAAAATGATGTTTATTTGTTAAATAATATTTTTATTTAAGGGAAAAGAAGTCAATTTATTTCAGAAGCAACACACTGCACTTGGTTTTTTTTTTTTTTTCAATTTATAATGTTTTTTTTTTTTTTTGAGAAATGCAATAAAGTTTTTACAAGTCACCATTTTGTAAACGCACCTCATAATTAGAAAATAAAAATTAAATATAATTAAAAAGATTAAAGCGTTCTTATAATAAAAATATATTTATTCATCTTTCTTCCGCTCTACATTCTTCTCTTTTGAAACCCTAGAATAGAAACACTCGGTCATGAACTAAAAGGAAAATCACGATGAAACATAAAATATTTATTTAAATAAAATAATTCATCCAAAAAAATCGCTACAAATATGTTTCTAATATAATACAAATCAAAATCAAACCCTAAGGGTATGTTTGTTTAAGGATTATGTAGGATTGAAAAAATTCGATTTTGAAATTTTGAGATTTGATAATAAAGGTGAATAGTTAAAATTTGTATTTGTTATGAGTTTTTATATGTAGGATTATTATTGTAGATATTATAATAAATGTTGGAAAAAGTATGTATGTGTAATATTATATTGTTAGTTAATGTGTAATAGGTTTTAGGTATAGAGTTAATTATAGTGTTTTTTTAGATAGAATAAATTTTTGATAAATTTGATAATTTTTGACCAAATTCTCCAAACAAACACAAATTTAAAATTTTAAAATTTCAAATCCAATGAAATGAATCGTTAAACAAACATACCCTAACAGTTCTTGTTTGGTCAAACACGTTGAGACTTAAGAAAAGAAAAAAAAAAGCATAGCAAAACGTTGATACCACGGAGTGAAGAAAGAGAGAGGGGGCCATGTCATCATATAACTATCCAATAACAGTAACCCACGTTCACAAAGTGCCACATGGAAGAGCACCATTGGCAGTCTGTGTTCATCTTACGTGGCGATCTCCACATAATTAATATTCGAGGAGATGAAACGCAGTTTCTAGTAGTTGCATTGAGTAAATAAAGAATATACTTATTTGATCGAGTTTTGGTCGGAGCTCCGGCACCGCGTAGAAGCTCCAACCGTGGCTCCTTCTGCTCCCCAGCATCAACACAGCAACCTCACCCGTAGAAAGTCCGCGCCGGCGTCCGCCTTATCTGCCGCGTCTGCGTCGGGTCCGACACGAATAGTGTACAGGGAGTCGACGTCGTCCGATTCGGATCTGAATCTGCCGTTTTGGCAGAGGACTTGGTTTATTGTGCTGCTGCTAGTGATGGCGCTCTCGTTTTTTGGCCTCGCAATATTCCTGCTTCTACTCGACTCCGATTATACGGCAGCTCCTGTTTCCGCCGCCTCCGAAGGCGTTCAGGCAAGTGAATGTCGTAATCGATTATTTTCTCATACTATGTGTGGTGATAGAGTGGGTTTTTGTTTTTTATTCAGTATTTATAGGTTTGTTGGAGTGGTATTGGTTATGCTTTTTGTGAAATTTGGTTGTTTAATTTGAGGAGATGGAATGCGAACTTTAATGAAATTTGCTTTTGAGTTTTTTTTTTTTTTGAAGGAAGCTGTTATGATTTCCATGTGTTAATTTGGTTCCATATTAGTGATGAATTAGCGATTGATATCTGGAGGACATAATGCTATTTTATAATTTAGAATCACCTAAATATCCATGTTGTTTCGACATGATTTTGTTGAAGTATGTTCACCCGAGAGAACTAAGTACTAAGATTTAGGTTAGTTTGAGTACACTCCTTATTTGGTTACTAAAATTTTTGTGGGGGGAGGGGGGGTGATGTTTTGGTTCTCGATGGCATTGGATATGTATGATTTTCTGGACTAATGAAGCAAAAAATAGTGGGATTGTGCAAAGAAAGTCGATATATCTAGCATATGGTTTTGCTAGTGGCAAACACAAAAACTATTTAGAATGAAAGGCACTTTCAAAGCTGAGAACTAATTAGCAATATACCTCATCTTTACTGAGTCAGAATGCTGAGTGGCTGAAGAAATTCGTAATACACAGTTGTAAATGCTTTGTGTATCAGTTGTTACTGTACCAAGGCCTTACGGTTTCTTGAATCATGGTTAGATTACATATGGTTCTGTGATCAAGCTGATGCATGAGAAGACGAAATTCAGACTGCACTCTCACGATGTTCCGTATGGCTCTGGCAGTGGCCAGCAGTCTGTCACAGGGTTTCCTAATGTAGATGATTCCAACAGCTACTGGGTATGTTATTGCTGCTCTATTTCATTTCTTTTATAAGTATGTTGACTCAATAGAGAATCTGATATATGAAGTGTACTTTTTCGGGGTTTGAATAGAAATTGTTGCTTTATCTTACAGATCGTTAGGCAAATACAAGATTCATCTGCAAAGCAAGGAGATGCAATCAAAAGTGGAACCCATGTTAGGTTGCAACATATGAAGACTAGGAAGTGGCTGCACAGCCACTTGCATGCCTCCCCCATATCAGGCAATTTGGAGGTCAGTGTGCATGAGTGTCCCATCCTTTCTGCTGCATTAAATCCTTAAATTCATATGCTATCTTGGTGCATTTTTGGCTGTAAAATCAAGATAGTCCCATCTTTTATGTTCTCTGTTGTGCTGTAACATACATATGGTGCTCTGTTTTTTGGGTGCAAATCCATGTGGCATGATGATCAGTCTTGCAAAATAAAAGTGACCCATAAGCAAGATTTAACTTCATTATCGTTCCAATCAGTACCATCGTCATGTTTTTTCCACTTTTACAGTTGATAGAAAGATAGAGGAACAGCTTTTCACTCTTTTATAGTAGATCCTCAATGAGTTTGAAGCGTGTTATCTTCTGTTTTGATGCCCATCATCATTGACTGCACAGTAGTATTCCTTAATTATTTACTCCATATTCTTTATGTTTAGGCTAGCTTCAGAGTTAAGTTTTCGAGTTACATCTTTTCCAGTCATTTGGATCTAAGACGCCTGCCACACTGAGGCATATCTCTACCCTGATACTTTTCAGTTAAAGCTGTATGTTTATCTTTTTTTTGTCACATGGATATACCTCTAGATAAAGCACATTTTGCTTTCTTTTGCCCTTGTGAAAATCGGAAAAACCTCACCGACCAACCTAGCTCAATTCATCTAATATCTTGTTGCTGCCAATTATAGATTGTATGCTGCAACATAAGAAGTGCTGAACTTCCACATTGAGCAATTTTGTTTTATTTTGTTAACTTTTTCCCATTAGCTGTTAAATACTCAATAAATCCACATATGATAATTGCCTTTAAGGTTGCTTCTGCATTGCACTATTCAAGTCAGTATCCAGTTCTGTTTCATTTTATTGCCTTGATTGCTTAAAGTCATAAAGAACAACACATACAGGTGAGTTGCTTTGGCAGTGAAGGAGAGTCCGACACTGGGGATCATTGGAGGTTAGACCTTTGATCACCAATCTTGAAGATTATACCTTTAGTCTTTTTAACAAACCCTTCATTCATAGCCCTTGTTGTGCTTCAGACTTGAAATTGAGGGAAGCGGAAAGACTTGGAGGCAAGATCAAAGGGTCAGGCTTCAGCATGTAGATACCGGAGGATACCTCCACAGTCATGACAAGAAATACACACGCATAGCTGGGGGTCAGCAAGAGGTAAGAATCACACAACTTGAGACGAAAAATGTGTTTCTAACCCTTGAGGTTACACAAAATTTGGAAATGGCCGCCAACAAAAAATTAAAAATAAAAGGAATTTAACCATTTGTCATTATAGAGACTAAGATACCTAAAATAGTTTTATCACTCTCCATGCTTCCTGAGCCACCACAGTATAGAGCTTTCTCTGCAAGTATCGATATCATGATTTGTGAAGAGAGACAATTTGTCTTATACAGAAAAAAAAAAAAAGAAAAAAAAAAAGTTATCATTGTCATATTATATGCGAAGTAGCATTTTACTTGAACAAGGTCATTGCCCATTTTACGTAGCTAAAAGGTTCCTGCTCTCTAACTGAATATCATAGGCATGCAGCATGCTTCATTAAAAAGCTTCCACGTCTATACTGATGATAGTATCACAATTCTTGCAGGTTTGTGGTGTTCGTGAAAAGCGGCCTGATAACGTTTGGTTGGCAGCTGAGGGTGTGTACCTCCCTCTTGCTGAAAGCAAGTGAAAGGTACCGTAAAATCGCAATCAGGATCATTGCTAAGTAGCTGTTTTGTGTTATTATATTGCACCTTTACCCATCCCTCTTGTTACTTCCAACCGCAATTACAGAACATATGTATGTTTTTTCTCTACGATTGAAGATTTGAACAGTTTTGAAGATAGTCTTATGTAATTTGGTTATAGAGAAATTAGAATTTACTACGTATTCATTCGGCTGCTCTGTAGTCTAGTCAGGTCTTCATCTCTCTTCTGCCTTAAATGAGACTGCATTTATGATATTATGATGACGAGTGTTTATACCATGCTCTAGTTCTCAATCATGTGTTCTCTAAATTGCATAAACATAATGCAACTCTTCTTTGAAAACTAATTTATTTTTAGTAGGGAGAATTGCTACCTCCTTTTTGGTTCTGATCAAATTACAAAATGAGCACCCTAAGTCATGAAAATTACAATCGAACCTTGTCACTGATCAAATTTCAATTTAAGAGTCCTTGATTGGGAGAAATGAGATGATGTTGGAAAACAAGAATTTCTTTAGATCAAAAAAAAGAAATATGTTGGCATATAATATTTAGAAGCAACAGTAAATTTAATACTTCGCTTGAACTAATGCATTTTGCGTCCTATTTTCAACGAAACATGCAATTGAATAAACTGTATTTGGATGAAATGATTTCAAATACAAAAATTATATTGAATAGTTTTCAAATCAACTCAAACAGGAATGCATTAAATCCACCAATTAATTCAAAATGAAAGCTATGGGAATGATTTCAAATACAAAAATTATATTGAATAGTTTTCAAATCAACTCAAATAGGAATGCATTAAATCCACCAATTAATTCAAAATGAAAGCTATGGATTTCAAATCAATATCAATCTAACACCAAAATCAAACTTCAAATCCCTTTAATCCAAACGCAACCTAAGTTCATTTAGGCAACTGAGAGATTCAGAGGTTAAGAGAGACCATTGCATGAAAGATCAAGAACCCATAATTAACCACCAGAAAATCGGTAGTTTATACCTTCTAATAGCACCAAAATTAAACAATAGCCTCACAAAAATGCCTTTCGATTACACAAGCAACTGCAGAGTAGAGTCGAACGGACAATGTCATTAAATTAAAAATAAAAAGACTAAAGGATAAAAACTAAAAGCATAGTTAATGAGAGCTTCCATGTCTTGCATTCAGGATGTGGTCACTTCATCATTTGGTCTCTCAGTGAGACTTGACATACTCCTGCACGATGTGGAGCCCTGCACTTTCCTCGCCGAAGTCCTGAACAAGAAGTAATTCAAAGTCAAGACAGAAATTAAACAATAACTTAATCAACAAACATGAAAGCCATCCTTTTTTTTTTTGCTATATTACCTTCACCACAACACAAGAGGCGCCGACAACCTTCCTGGCCTTCCCTTCGGAATCAATCTTGCACAACTACACAGGAAACATTCAACACTACAATCAAATACTATATCCATGCGTCCTAAATAAAATCGACAACTGGCTCAAGATGATGATCTGTCATCACCATAGTTGTCAAAAAGACATCCAAAAATGTAATAAATCTAACTATCAAGCTTTTACAAGTCAACAATAACTTTCAGCTAACAAACACCAGTAAAATAACAGGAGAGCTGATGGACACTATCCTTATGGGTACATTTACTTTGACTAATTGTAGACCAATCTAATGATGTGGATACCAAGAGGGAAGGCATCATTGAAATGATACAACACTTGAATAATCCATACCACACTCATTCAAATCTAATCAATATCAGCATATCCAACCAGGACAAGTAAACCAGCTCTCATTCAATAAGAGCAAACATGGCATGCGCATCTCAGAATTGAAACAAAAGAATTCGGCAAAACATACTTACACCAGCCCATTCTCCTAGAGTCTTGGCACTTGGAACAGTTATAAGGTTCACATTGTGGTCAATGCACAATGCTTTGACAAGTTTAAGGTAGTCGGGTTGGTTGCAGTCCTCTGCCAACACACAGAGCTGAGCTGCATGCTTCTCAATTGCCTTTGCACCCTCATGAAGGCCTCGAATCAAACCTCCATGAGCCAATGCCTTTTTGAGAACAAGCTGCAATGCGGTCATGATATCCATAGGCTCACCAAGAGCGGGAGCTGGCGCATCAGCAGCAGCAACAACAACAACAGGCTCTTCACTGAAACACAGTTGATGAAAATCAATGAATAGTTTTTAGAAATAAGCATTCTACCTAGAGCACTTGTTCCACAATGTAGAGTAAGCTATATAGATCAATACTCCTCATCGTGTTTCATAGACAAAAATTCTCATCAATATTTAAATGTAACATGCATTATTTAAAGTTCTAATCCACTTAAATTAATAGGGCAAATAGATCATAATACAATGTCTTCGCCTCCATTTCAAGCCATCAAATATTAAATTGATGGAACTTTATACACAGACCAATAAAGTTAACAAATACATAATCAAAAAGCGAGAATTTCTTACCCAGACATTTTGTCTTTCAGCTAATCACAACCTCCGGTTTAAACTGTCATCATCCAAAAGCGACAGAAAACAAATCAGTTTATTGGCATTAGAAAGTAGAGCAAAACAATTAAAGTTAAGCATGTCACATTCTAAACAATCAATCTACCGATGTTTCTGAATTTAAGCATGACAAAAATAACATCTTCAAATCCTGGTAAGTATCCAGCAATGAATCTACACTATATTTGAATAGTTGATTTATAATCTACCAGAAACTACCAATATTAAACAATACATTGAATCGATAATTAGAAAAAAACTAAAATATGTGTCAATACAAACTTCCGAGTTCAAATCACAAATCAACATCCAAAATTATAATATTTATCTTACTTGCACTATTTTTGGACAAAATTTGAATATTTTATACACAATTACAAAAAAACAAGAGAATTAACGTAAACAAGAAAAGAAAACCATATTCAAAGTACATCAAACCGGATAATATTAGAGAACAGAGAGAAATACATACGAGATTAAGCGTTGAGAGAGGTCGAGTAGCAATGTAGAGGCAGCAGAATGTAAACGAAGGCTCTGTATGTGATCGTCGATTTATTATATACAAAAACAAGAAAACCCTAAAACCCTAGCAGATGCCGATTTACTGGGCTGTACCACTTTTATTTAGGCCCAAAATATTTGGGCCTTTTTATCAGGATAAGCCCATAAATTATTCGTTTTGCACCCTCTAAAATCTATTCATAAGAATTAACTATTTGATAAAATTTTAAAAAATATGAACAAAATATATATATATATATATATATGTTATTCGTGAGATAAATAATGGGTAGGAGTTGAGAAAGGACCACTTTACACGTTAATAAAAAATTAGCATCGTTACTCGTTAGATTCCAAAGTATGACTAGATGAACATGTATTCATACATAGTAATATCGTGTGAATTTATAATTTCAATAATACTAAAAATGATCAATAAAAAGCTTGATATTTCATTTAGATTAACAGTTGAGAATTGCATTATTGTGATTATTATAGATCAATGAAAAGCTCGACTTTTCATTTTCATCTTTTTCCACTTCTACCCACATGAACATCATCCATGTTAGGCAATTCAATTTCATGATTTTTGCAAAATTTAGACACAATCTACACACAAAAATTAGGCACTTTAATTAAACCTATGATTTTTTTATAATGTAAATTGATATGGAAAATTAAAATATCTTAAGGTATTTTAATAAATTGGTAGGAAAATTAAAGGGGTGGCACCTTGCATTCACTTATGTCGGCCATTTCCACGCACAAGATATTCAAATGGGATGAATGATGATATAAAGGTGTCAACGAGCGTGGAGGAAAAGAAACTGATACTCCTTTTGTCTTATCATTTATACTTTATGGCTCACCTAGTAGTAGTACCGAGCCACCATAAGATTACACAAATGCATAAGATAATCATAATAATTTGTGGCAAACAAAGGAAACACAAATCGAAGATGAATAAGTTTGTCGCAAACATAAGACATAGTTTTAGATGTTGAATTATGTAATAGTATGTGGAAAGTATACATACATTGATCATCATGAAGGTATGGCTTAGTTGATATTTTAAGGCTATTTTATGTACAATAATTTGTTGAAAAGGTTGTAAAATCCAATGGTACCCCATGAACTCTTGTCCCTTTCCTTATTCTAATTAAATAAAAAATAAAGAATAGTCTTCTAAATAAACAAATAATATTCTTCCCTCATCCTTCTTTTCCTTTCACTGCCACCCTACGTTCTTTATCATCCCCCCCTATCCACACCCACTTCTATATACATCCATTTATATCGTAATGTGCAATTCGAGGATCGGTTTGGTTTTCTAATTTTCAGCAATCTTTACAATCCGGATTTTACCGATCTGAAGGTGAGCTTCCCGTTCATGATTCATTGTTTCAGGATTTCCATTTAAATCTCGAGCTTATCGTGAATTTTCTGGGCAACAACATGCAGATTTTGATGTGAAATCTAGGTTTTCGATTTCGATTTCGATAATTGGGGCGATGTCGCTATTGCCCAAAAGCGATTCGGTTCAAATCCGGGAGGTTTGGGCGAGCAATTTGGATGAAGAATTCGCCGTGATTCGCGAAATCGTCGATGAATACCCATACATCGCCATGGACACAGAGTTCCCGGGGATCGTGCTCCGATCAGTCGGCAATTTCAAAAACGCGAACGACTACCATTACCAAACGTTGAAAGAGAACGTCAATTTGTTGAAGCTAATCCAATTAGGGCTCACATTCTCAGACGAGAAGGGGAATTTACCCACCTGCGGCACCAACAAGCACTGCATCTGGCAATTCAATTTCCGCGAGTTCGATCCCAACAAAGACGTCTTCGCCAACGACTCGATCGAGCTTCTGAGCCAGAGCGGCATCGATCTGGTCAGGAACAACGAAGACGGCATCGATTCGAGGCGATTCGGGGAGCTGCTGATGTCGTCGGGGATTGTCCTAAACGACAGCGTTTGCTGGGTGACGTTCCACAGCGGGTACGACTTCGGGTACCTGCTGAAGCTGCTGACGTGCCGGAACTTGCCGGAGGAGCAGACGGAGTTCTTCACGCTGATAAACGTCTACTTTCCGGTGGTGTATGATATAAAGCATTTGATGAAGTTCTGCAACAGCTTGCATGGCGGATTGAACAAACTGGCGGAGCTGTTGGAGGTGGAGAGAGTGGGGGTGAGCCATCAAGCTGGCTCCGATAGCTTGCTCACCTGTTGTACCTTCTTCAAGTTGAAGGACAATTTCTTCAGTGCTTCTTTAGATAAGTATTCTGGTGTCTTGTATGGATTAGGATACTCATGATCTAATCTAACCAACTACACTGCTCTTATTACTTATTTTTATGAAATTCATTTTAATAAACTTTTCTGATTTTGTTTGCAATCTGTCAATGATCAGTGGATATATTCATTGAGGTGTGGGTTATAATCGAATCTGACACAAAGATAACTGAGTCGAACTCGATCCTAAGCTACCAGTTATGAATTTCAAATTCAAGCACATTAAATATTCAACCCAGCAATTCTGATTGAATAAAATTGGGTATATGTTAAATTTATTACTTAATCAAGGTTTCTCTTGACAGTGTATTAAGATTGCCTTGAATTTGAGTCAAGCTTGAATCTCAAGTTTTGTAATCGACTTCGAACTCAAGCGTGACAATACTCAACTCGAGTTTACTCATTAATATCACCAGTGTTCTCCCAACCATTGCTTCGAAGGTGCAAAATGGTTGTGAATAAAATTGATAAGATATATTACATACATCAGACTAACTAAAGAAAAGCACAAAGAACCACAGTTTCAGCTAAATATGTATTGATACATGGATTTTAAATGAGCTAGAATTCTGAAGGTATACATGAAGAAACTAGGGTTAGGTGTTGAGACATCCCCAGTTCAAGGGATAACCTGCTTTTCTTCTGTACATAGTGAAACTCTACACAGATGGTTACCAGTTCTCCCCATTGCATACAAAATTTGACGTTCTTTGTGCAACAAGGGAAAATATTAGGTCATGGGAATCCATCCGATAGCACTAGCTGGTCATTTGTAGAGGATCACCTTGTACCACATTACAACCAACAACACGATCATCAGCAATTTAATCGATAGATTCACAAATGTCCTCTATCTCGTCTGGTACATGCAACTTTTCAATCGCAGCCTGATCAAAAGATGGCACAATGGAGAAGATGATAAATTTGAAAGGGAATGAGTCTATGTAATTAGATTTCCTTTGCAAGAAACTTGATGCTATCCATTGATAGAATGAAACTTGATACCTTAATAGCAGCAACATCAGTTGCAGATGGTTTCAAATCCAATGCTAGTCCGAAATGAAGCATGGCTTTATCATACATATTACGCCGCTTGTAAATGCTACCCATTAAGGCATAAATGCTACTTTCGCATGGGGCATACTCTTTGAGCTCCTCGAGAACTGCTATAGCCCCATCAAGATTTTCCATGCTAACCAGGATGTTAGCCTTCTGATACAGAGGGAGAGGGTTTTTCTTATCAGCTAAAACAGCCCTTTCTATCATCTCCAGTGCCTCATCATTTCTCTGTTTGGATTTTAGAGATGAATTTAATTAATAGTGAAGTCAAAACCAATAACAAGCTAGGGAAGTGACTTGCTAATAGTCGATCTCACCTTTAATGCATGCAAAGAAGTCCCAACATACGTCATTATAACTGAGGAAAGCGGATTGATCTGGTGTGCCATTCGGAAAGCATGCTCGGAGAACTCAAGCTTTTCTTGCCGGAGATAAATCATTCCAAGTCCGTACCAAGCATTGTAGTGCCGGGAGTCTATCCGAAGGGCACTTTGGAAGCTCTTAATACCATTATCAAAATCCTCCAAGGCCACGTATCTGTGATAATAGAGATATTTCCAGATATTAAAAAGTAACAGTGAGCAATGCATTACATACATTGATAGGAAGGGAATAAATAATACTGTGATCCTTACTCATGACCACACAAGGTGTGAGCATATGCAAATCTTGGATTTAATTGCACGGATCGCTGGAAATTCTTAAGAGCAGTTTCATGGTCTTTTTGTAAGCTATAGCAATTTCCCATAGCACACCTGCCATATCACATTCACAGACTCATAATCCGACATATGGAACAATTTGGCAATGATAATATACATGTTATATAATTATATTTAAGCCCCCATAAGAAAAGGCTAATCAACATTGGTGAAGAGGGTTCACTCAATAACACCGAGCATCTTGTCTGTAAGAGCAGCCAACGAGGATAACATGCATGTATATAATAAAAAATAGATGAAGTCACATAATTATATATCCATCATTAAATCTAAAAATAGCAGGTGTGGGAGAAGATACCAGGATTGAGGAGCTAAACGGTCAGTCGATATCAGCTCCTGAGCCAAGTAACTCAACTTCATATCTTCCTTCAAATGCTGAAAGATGGAGTAGAATTGACTCGATAAAAAAAGTAACGCATGAATTGAACTAAAAGAGCAAATAAATAAGAATGACAATCTATCATCTACAATATAATCAAGAAATCGTTGCCAAGATATGATGCAGGCGCTGAAGTTAAAGGATGAGATCTTGAAAAATTATATAAAGTAAAAACTCACATATAAAACTGTGGAATAAACATCCATTCCCTCCAAACTGTAAGGAGAGGCACTGCGTGCAAGACTGAAGGCACGATCAGCTTCAAGATGATCAACCATTTCAAAATATGCTTTTCCTACCTGTGTTTGAATGAAATCATATATGATGCACATGATTAGATATAAAAAGGCTGAGCCAAGACTATACTCACACTAGATGATCATGATATCTAGTGCATTAAAGCCCTCTATGATAACTTTGAGGATGCATTTGTGCAGAATGATGTATCAGGACAAGTCCATAGAAGAATTAGACTTACTAGCTAAGGCATAATTTACCAAACAGTTAGCAAAGACTTGAAGAGCTTTGATTGAAGTACCAAAATGATAAAGAAAGCAAAATAATCATATAACTTTAATGGTTAAACCATCCATTGACAAGTTTGTTGTCAGCTAGACCCCAAGTCTCTCCCATATTTTAGAAGTCAGATTTTTTTTACACTCTATTTTGTTTATTTGATAAAGGAAATTGAGCTCAAATACATATCTATTAAGATAGAGCATGAAAAAAGAGAGTTTAGGCAACACATGAGAAAATAAATAGGCTACTTTTTGCCTTCGGATTGCATGTATAAAAAGGATGCTCACACCATCATAGGGTACTAAAAAGTAAGTCTATCTTCTTGTGTTTCAGAGGTAAATAGCCAGAGAACTTGACAAGGTATGACAGGAGGATGTCCTATCAGCTAACAATGTGAAAAATGGTCTACCTGAGAGAGCACCCATCCTGTATTATAATGCTTCTGTGGAAGTTTGATATAGATATTCAGCGCATCCTGCAAAATGACAAGAAAACTCTTAAAATTTACATTGTCAGCAAATCGATGCCAGACAAACTTTTGTCAAGAAGTGAATTACTACCTGGCATCTGCAGAGACAGGAAAGTCTGAAGCCTTCCCCAAGAAGCCTTAGAAGACTCAAAATTTCAGAAGCTCCATCTAATACTCTTGAGCTGCTTAAAACTATTGCACCTGTAGACCTGGTTGTTCCATCGGATTCATGTGATCTATTATCACCATATGGGGATGAGCTTGAACTAGTGATATTTGATCTAGATTCATCATATACATCATGATGGTTCCCTAAGAAATATAATTTCAGATGGTCAGAAATTTACATGAGAAAACATCGCAACTACAATACTTCAGAATGCTATCCTTTTGATTAGATAATAAATATACTTCAAATTGTAAAATCAAAAAATGATTAAAATAACACTATTAACAACTCGTCTAATTAGCTTCCTCTTTCCCTTTATGATCATTCTCTGATTGACTATTCAGTTACAGAGCCTTTTTTGTTAAGCTAATTTCAATTGATGCCAGTGAAACTTAATCGTTGTCAAGGTCTGCTGTGAAATCACGTGTAGCATCTAAAAGTAAATAATTAATATCTAATGAATAACCACAAGAAGTCCAAGTATACAAAGTATTACAAGCTACAACTCCAATGAATCTACTCTTGGAAGACATCCACAGCCACTTAAGTATATATATATTCAGCTTAGTTTAAAAGCAAGTCATATCTTTTCAAGAAAAACAAGAAAAGATAAAACATTGTCATACATCAATTTTACCACTAGACCCACATCATGATCTAAAAAACATGGGTGGACTATTAGATTGGTTTAAAAAGGCTTTTAGTAAATGATCATGCAGGACTGTTGACTGACAACAACTATATGCTCCATAATTAAAAACCGCAGTCACTTGAAATAATCGAAGTCATAGATCTAATTTTACCACTCAACCCACATCATGATCCAAAAAACACAGGTGGACTATTAGATTGGTTTAAAAAGGCTTTTAGTAAGTGATCGTGCAGGACTGTTGACTGACAACAACTATTTGCACCATAATTAAAAACCGCAGTCGCTTGAAATAATCCAAGTCACATCATATTAAAGAATTAAGCTTGCTTCTGAACATCATCAAGCATACCACTTCATAGACACTCCATCTGAGTACTATTACCTTCATCTGCATTCTCGATAGCACAAGAATGACCCTTCCGAATAGTCACAGAACGTGAAACCACTGAGTTTGACTTAGAACCACCAGGATATTTAGAAGGGTGACTTGTTCCATTCCCTGCAACTATAGATGTACTTGAACTTGTGTTAACAGATTCTCCAGCAAGTCTCATGCTTCGCCGTTGCCCAGAATCAGAAAATAGCCTCTCAGAAACCTAAATGCAAATGATTTAACAACTCTTAGTTAAGAATATGAAGAATAAGAAATAAAAATAATAAAGGGAGATGCCTGAATAGATTAGGCTTGAGATGAGAGGAGTCAACTTCTAGCAGAGATACAGGAAATTTAACTATTGACAGCAGAAAATTAATTTCCAAACATGTAGCAAAGTTGTCTCGCATGAGGCTGAGCACTGAACAATATATCTTACAAAAGAGAAAATCTGGGAAATGAGATGAAGTATCGGCAAGTCAGCTACCCCAGGAAAAGCAAATATGCAAAAGCCATTTGCAGAAACCAAATTGAGGAAGATTACAATTTCATTTTTCATCAAAAAATTTAACAAATTCAAAAGCAATAGCCAATACTTCAAAAATGTCAAGCAAATTCCACTTACCAGAAAATAATGGCTAAACTATAACCTACACTGACAAAGGACAGTTGTGACAACTTCAGACTTTAATCTCTTTTACTGATAACCAGGAACAATAACCAACAGTAGCACAAAAAAGATCCAGCAGATGCACTTTTATAAAGACTAGTGATTATATCAATAGTTTGAAGGAATCACATGACAAGTGTTTTCCTTTCTATCTTACCATGCAGATATTAATACTTAAGGTTGAGAGGAAGAAGTAAATATATGTATATATAAAGGAAACGTGAAATAGATGTTTTGTATACAGGGCTATTACTCAAAGGTTAGATCACATACAACAAATACTGAAATACAAAAGGAAAAATGGAGTGAGGGGGATACAGGGAAAATAGGGAAAAATTTTAAAAAGAGTAAAGACAAAATAATGGCCTGACAATGAACGACCAAAACGAAGAAAAGCATGCACTAAGTGATGATTGCAGCAGACATACAAAAGGAAGCATTAAAATGTCTTAACCTTTCTTAATTTTCCCTCATCAACAAATTTTCTTCTAGGTCCTGCAATGGCAGAGTTCACCGTCACTCGTTGAGAACTATCAACTCCATATGTTCTCATGTTTGGACCATTTGCTGGGGCATTTCTGCATAGTGGAGGTGGAGCAACACCTGACATCTGCAAGACATACAGTATTTCAAGAATAAACAATATATTCTTCAGTATAAAAGAAGAAAAAGAAAAAAAAGGCAATGATTGCTGTCACACTCATTACTGAATGCTATTTACTTCATTCTCCAACAAAAATCAACCTCAACTGAGACGTAAGTAAAAAGGACAAAAAATTCAACATGCACATACAAACATGATTGTACCTGTGCTTGTGTAGCCATAGGGGAAGGTGTGTTATAAAATGGCAAACAAGTTGTACCGCCATTCAAGGGCAGACTGGAAGTTGTCCCGTGACAAATCCCAGATATATCTCGTAGGTTATTACCATGTATGTGCTTTAATTTCCGTGGACTAACATCTTCAGAGCCTAAAATTCTGTTTGAAGCAGTGTCAGGCTCCTCATTTGTTGATTGTGAACTCTGGGAAGCCAAGCCACGATGTAGGTATTGCTTCTGAATGCACAGAGAAGCTCCTTCATCAAAGACTAAAGCTGCTTCTTCAGCAGCACCTGAATGATGCCATTTGGTTGTTTTGGTCAATTTAATATGAATTAGGGATCAAACATTGGCAATGGAGTAATTGAAATGCAAGCAACACAGGTCAATGAAAGGTCCATGTAAAAGTGACAAATAGGCTATAGTATTTCACTTAGAATCTGATCACTGATACAAATGTTACAAAATTCAAAGTTTACCAATGCACCATGCTGAAACACCAGAGCATGGTTATGGACATGATAATATGCACCATTCTCAGCATCTCAGTGGCTGAATTCTGAAAGAGAACTCTATCTTATCTGTTACAGGAGAAAAGAAAGCTATAGAAGGTTTTGCAAGATTATGGTTAAGGCTGACAACTACTTGGAACAGTTTCTGGCATTACAGTTCACACTTTCCATTTCCAAGAGATATATAGAAAAGCAAGACATATCTATGCAGCCAGTTGATCATGTAAATGTTTCATAATGATGTTGTCCAAGTCAATTAGCCTCGCAAGACTTATTTTATTTGAGCATTGAAAAAGCTCATAATTTTTTAGAACTTTTAGCCCACTTCTCTAATTCTCATATTTGAGTCTGTAAAAAAGTAAGACATTGATTCCAAGAACTGGAATTTATTGCCAAAGAAAGAAAGGGAAGATCCGAAGATTTCTAAAATAGAAACTAGTTCTTGAAAGAGAAATGCCCTATGAAAGAATCTTGAAAATGCTTTTTATGGTGTTAAAGATCTGCAGCAACTCTAAAAAATCAAATTATTATTCTTCTCACATACCTAATATACAAAGTTCCTCATAAGCAGCCCACAATAAAGGATCCATTGATAAAGCCTGATTGAAGTGATTGATAGCACTCTGTTTTCTATCTGTATACCTGAAACAAGTATTAAATACTGATATCAAGTTAACAACTAGAAGTACAAAAAACTATACTATTCAACACAAGTTGATGTATCAGAGCATTGAGTCATTATTTGTTCATCTTTGCATAATTATTGGTATAAAATCGATAAGATATTGGGTTACAAACACAAATATGCTCAAACAACATGAAAGGGGCCTCGTATTTAGACTTCCAACTCTCTGGTACTCTTAGCCTTGCTTTAACTTCCATTCTCCAGCCAAGTTGGCACTAACACATACTAGTAAGAATAAGAAACAAAACATGTTTCTGTAAGCATACTTAGCAACACTAATTTCTGCACAACCACTATATCATAATTCGTCAAGATCACCCCCTCTCCCCTTGTTTTCCAGTTGCAAGGATATTCCATAGACAGACTTGCCAGTTCTGGAATAACAAAGAACTTCAGGAACAATCAGATGGGAGGACCCTATGCCAGTGCAACCTATTGCTTGAGAATTCAGGAGACACGGTAAATCCAAGGAAAAACTTCATGATCTGATTATAAACTAGGACAGAATTGTTCGGTAGCCATTTGCAATCAAATAGACTTAGAGAGACAACAGCAAAAGTTACTCAGCGTACACAAAGAAAAGAGTTTTCACAGTATAAGAAAAATGCTGTTACGGAGTGAATAATTCCAACTTTTGTGCGCATGTGTAAGGTTAGTGAACATTTAATGCATGCGATTCATATTGTTTCAATAATAAATGCTGTATTTAGAGGTCCAATATTTAATGATAGCACAAGCATCTATAATCAGATTATTAAAGACGATACTGGAGATCAGTTCTTGATATTTAAAAATATAGTTACACATGATTTAACCACTAAAATACACTACAAAATGAAAATAGAGCAGCAATAACATCTTTTCTCAAAAAACGAAATGCAAATAGTTACATTACAAGGATACCCATAAATGGCAAATACAACCCAAACCAACCATGTTGATTGACATAATTGAAATTAAATATTCAAGAAAACCCTCATACAATTAAGAATTGAGTAATGGGAACATAACATGTCAGAACCTGTATACAAGTCCAAGAAGGTAATGCCCAGCAGCGCCATTTGGAACCTACAGAAATTAAGTCATCAACTAACTACTAGATCTGCACATAGGCGCTGTAATCGTTATAGAAGAAAAGTTGAAAATGATATACTGACAATAGTTGTTCCATTACAGAGGAAAGTTAATAACATATTTAATGAGCATACCTCTGCAGAAGAGTCATTAGGGGATAATGCTGCTTCTGCTTCATTTAAAAGATCCATCTGGAAGCATGACAGTGCAAACAAGTAGCGACATTGAGCCATATGTGTTCCTTCATAGAAAAGACAACGCAAGATTAATCATATAAGGTATTTTCCGAGAAAAAGTTACACACTGTTCTGACACCAAAACCCAAAAAGATATGAGAAGAATCGGTCACTTGTGTTTCATTTAAAGAGAATTAGTTGGTAAATTCAGTTGAAGGAAGAGAGTGAAGAAAATTGCATTATTACCCTTTAAAATGTGGTAAGCACAGTGTGCCTGATTGTTTTGCAAATAACAGCTAGCAAGCAGCTGAAGATTTTTCTGCATTCCAAAAAATAAACAGCAATGATATGTAGAGATCAGCCAAATTTAGTCTAATTTAAAATTGAAGTTTGATCTTTATATTCACCATAGGTGGAAGCCTAAGCTATTTAAAGAACAGGCAGATATTTCAAGTGTGGCTTCCAATATGCATATACAGCAAACATCACTTTAAATTAGCCAAAAACATCTTCTATATCCAACAGAAAGTTGCTGTTTTTATTTCCGATATGCAAGACAAAAGATCCACGTTAAACCTCATAGAATCGACCAAGTCAAAGCCAAGCCATGAATATTGTATGACATGTGGTAGAAGTGAAAAAACAAGCATTGGGGCCCACATCAATGCTCCAGCATCAGGCTACAGAGCACAACAAAAAAGCCTAAACTATACAACATTACAACTCAAACAAATTATATTAATCATCTTAAACCCCCCACCCCAAACTACTCAACTCAAACAAAGTATATTAATCATCTTAAACCCCCCACCCCAAATTACTCTTCCTTACACCACATGACTCGAAAATTAGAAATAAAGTCCACATGTTCTTAGCAACAAGGAACATACAGTACCATTACAATAATACACTAGGTGCAAGTTCAAGAACTCAAAATCGCAATCAATGTCTCATTCGCAGTCATTCAACTTAAGCATGAAGCGAAGGCTACCTCAATCAAATATCCAATCAGGTGCAATGCACCCATAGACATAATCATGAAAATAAAGGAAATGAAGCATACAACAGAAACTGCAGAATTTTCCAGATTCATTCCCGGTATTCTACATTGCACTATTAATCCGTAGCCCGTTATCAATCTTTTACACACACTGCTAACCTCAGAAGGAAATTCAGCGCAGAGGCGCTCGCACATGAAAATGGCATTTCGGTGCATTAATTGTTGGAGGCTGTTCCGCACACAATCTGTAAGTATAGCCTCCATTTTTTCAGCATGTACAGAAATTTGAGAAACCCTTCACTCAGCCGATTTATACACTTTCGAGGCGACTCACTATGAATTCAGAGATCTTACACTATTGCTACACAGATGGAGAGGGAGATAGATTTGAAAAGAAAATCAGCATATATATGAAATACAATTTAATTGTATAAATACAAATTGATTCACGGAATTGAACAAGAATGATAAATAAATCATTCGAAATCTATGAGAGAATAGCAAAAACCTCCACGTTCACCAAAACCCTAAGATTTGAAAACTACAAATTTGAAAATGGTGGGGATATAATACCCCCAATTCTTATTACTACAACACCAAAACATTTGGACGCAAACAGCCTTTTGCAAATGTACTAAAATATCCTTACGCATGAATATGAAAATTTATATAATGCTTTTTAGGTTTTCAATCATTTTGAAAATGAGTGGGTCAAAATAGAAATTTTAAAGAAAATAAATAATTATAAAGAGGTTTCTAGACTTAGTCTAATTGTTTTTTCTTCCCCCAACTCTAACAGTGCTGCTGCTCTGCGCCTTCGCAATAGAAGAAATGAAAAATGGGGTTACAATAGGTGAAAGGGGTGTATAATTAATTAAAAACAGAAATTTAAAAATATTATAAGGAATGTATATTAATAGAGGCGCCCATTTGAAAATTGTAAGATTGTTTCTACGTTTTAGTCCCAAATATAGGAGCTATTCATTTCTCACCCCGCCTCTTATTTCCCATTTTTTAAAACATTGGACTTATTCAGTCCTCGTGTTATTTGTTTTTTTTTTCTTTTAAGATATTTAAAAACTTTGTGCTCAATTTGGATTGGAGTGGGAGATCCACTTTCATTTAACATGTACTTCTAATTTTATTTTTTAATCTTATTTTAAGGTTATGCGTAACTAGTAATCTTATTTTGTATTCCTTCTTTTAGTTTCAACTGCCTTTGTAAATCATTATTAGGGAATTGCATTTATAATTTAAGATGAAATTTCAATTTTTAAAAAGGAAGGAAAAAAAAAAAAAAAAACACTTCATAATTTCTAGGTAGAAATTTGATGAGCATTCCAACGCATTTAATCATAATTCCAAAACATCATATTTAACATCATAGCATGATGGCTACCTAGAATCCTGACCATAAACTCTGGATTGCTCTCACTATATTCTCCAAAACTGCTTCGAATGGTAACAAAACACAAGGTCTGTCTTCTTATATTTTTGCCAAACTTAAAAGCCGTATTTTCATTTTGCATCCATCATTGAGAGAAATGTACGAACATAATCATTAGGGAAATAACTAAATTAGCAGGTGCTCCATGTTTCTGGTCATAAGACAATATTCATGATGAAAGTGCCAAAAAAGTTGAGAATTTCTTCAAGTATCATTTCAGCATACAAATTAGAAGAGACTTTCATCTCACTATTAATGATCAAATTTCTAGTCCACCATCTGATTGCAGTATATACTAGATCCACCATAAGCTGCACCAACGCAAATAAACAAATTACATCATTATGAGAGAGAGAGGAAACTAGTAATTCTATTAGCCATTATAAGATCATTTGATAATTGGAAGACTATGCATCTGTACTAGTAATCACTTTTAATCAAATAATCGAAATACGTAATACAAAAAAAAAAATCTAATGCAAATAACTGTAAATTATGTGAGAAATGTAGCACGGACCTTTATATACTACTACCACTAGTAGCAAAAAAATTCTTATGTTGCATGTAATGTGGGATCTAACAAAGGAAAAGTCAATCAAAAATCAACTTTAAAACAAAAATGAAAAAAAATGATTTGTAACAATTCATTTCCAAGGGAAACAAATAACTAAATGTTAAAACGAATTAGAAAGACGAGCACACCTGTTCAAGTTCTCTTGCGCTTGAGCGTCTTCAATTGATTGAAGATGTAACTGATGACTTCCTTCAGAGTGGCCTTCCTATTCTCTTTGAAATTCCACAGCTCTGGAACCACGTAACATCCGCTTGGGTTGTATTCTTGGATTTCCTTCAAGGCCTTAGTAACAGCTTCATAGGCTTCATCTTTCCATTCTTCCTTGAGGCTAACTAGCAGTTCGTCATCCTCCTTCAGCACATTCTACATTATGCAAAACCATTTTATGTAATAAATTTGCTAATGACATAGAAGAATGACAAAGAAGTTGGCAAAGCTCGTAAAACCATATGGTTCAATTGAAGTAACAGTATGTTAAAATCGAGTCATTTCATCTAACAAAAGAAGTAGTTGTTTCAAGCTACCTGAGCATTCCCCTTGGCATCTACAACGACCCGGAATGGGTGCCATTCAGGATTTTTCAGTTTTTCTTGCCATAAGGAACACAGTTCTAAAGCTTTGATCTCCGCTTCATCAACGGATGGACATTTTGTCTTGCATATGTTCTTGAAGGCTTTGTCATCAATTTCGCCCATTCTTTTTATCCCAATATTTGTGCGGGTTCCGAGCATCTCTCTCAAACCCTGATAATAAGAGAAAGTTTTGGTAGATGTGAGAATCTAAAGCCAAAACCATTTGTACAGAGTCAAGTGCTTTAAGTTGGATTAACAAGTTGGAGGTAGGAGAGACGTGGGAGATCGGAGACCCTTCTAATTTGGATCCCCTTTTACAGTAATTTCCAGAAGTACATAGATTACCTAACAAAATATATGGAGAATTTGCAAATCAGCAGTTGTCACATGATGAAATAAACTCCATATTCTCCATATATAGAGAATACTTTTATATGCATTGTTATCATTATGCAAATATTCATATCTTAAGGTGTTAGTTCTAGGCAACTAGGTCAAGAACCATATCCCACTGAAAGCCTGCTCCGGTCCTAGGTGACAAATGATACCCACCCCATAAGTTGTATGTAGATACAAAATTCAATACAAACCACATGGGTTACCAATAAGACCGCTCTGTTTCAAGAGAAGTATTGCTTCTCAGAGAAGCTTAAACTCACAACAAAAATAATGACTTATGGTGTTACGGAAAACTTAGGAGTTCAAAACCTCAACAGCCAATGTACAAATAGGTTTCCTACTCACAATTCAATGCAAATCTTTTAGCAAAAAGTTGAATAAGTAGATTTTTCCCATAGTATCTTCATGAGTAAAAGAATAAGCATCTAGGATCTCCTACTAAATTGCATTCTCACCAATTTTTTCTGCACTTGATCAGTATTTTTACACTCCAGCATTACCCCTTTAAATGGTTATAATCTTATCAGTCTGGTACATCGAATTATCATGCCAGCAACTCAAAGGTTGAATGAGAGATAATAAATATCATACCTCAATTAGTTCTTGGCGAGCCTCTTGCAGCTCATCATTACTTTGGCGCTCTTTTGAAAGTAGTTGCTTATTCAGATCTTCAAGACCTTCTAGATCCTCTCTCTTATCCTGCAATAGCTCTTTCATCTCGTTTATCTTTTGCTGAACAGCCGCATCATCATCACCGCCCATATGTTTCATCACCTCTAGTTTTCCTTTAAGTTCTTCAATTTCCATTTCCAGTTTTTGCTTCTCATCTAATCTTCTTTCTAGCTCAAGAACCTTTTTGAGAGCCTCTTCCTTCTCTCTCTGCATTAAACACATAGTTGTCTCATGAGTGTGCAAAGCAATAGAACCAGTACAAACTGACAGGAAAATGACTTTATATATGTAGTGTATTTTGTTTGCATGTTATAACAGAAGGAAAAGTCACGAGATCAGGGATCATACCTTTTGCTCTTCAACTAGCCTTAGGACATTTTCATCCGCTTTTCGTTGCTCCTCGGAAGCCATTTGAAGAGCATTGTTTCTCATATCATTCTATCAAAAATCATCAATTCAAGTAGGCACTCAGCACTATGTACAGCACAAAGTAAGAAAAAATAATCAATGGTAGAACACATTTTGTTTAGGAAAATCCATGAAAATCCAGGTATTCATGATTGAATTTCCAGTTTTATCCAAAGACTTAAGGTGTTTGTTCCTTTTCTAGAAATAGTATTCTCATCTCCATGAATACTATCCATTATATTATAAATAATTACATAATTTCATGCATTTTCTCATCTCACTACCATAACAAATTCTCCCAAATATTCTTCTTCCAGAATGGGATAAAATCAAACATAATGTCACCTTTTGCTTCTCTTCTTCAAGCTTTTGTCTCTCACGTTCAGTTAACGCCTCACGTTTGTTCAGTTCCTTGCTCCATGAATCAAGTCTCTTTTTTTTATTCTCCAACTCTTTATTCAACATCTCCTGTTCGTCCAAAACCCTTTTAATGTGCTCACGAGAAATCCGTTGCAATTTCCTTGTCTCTGAAAAGGAACAATATTGAGCTAGGCATCAGTAAAATCATGCAGGCACACAATAGCTTTGGCTCAATTAATATCTGTATTAAGCTATTAAGCTCAGTGAGGTCAAGTCAAACATCTGAAAGTAGATTCATGTTAAGGAGTTGAATCCCAAAGCATGAGTATTATTGGGGGTTTAGATAGATTTTGGAGCGGTGAAAGCTTTGCACATGATACAAGGTTACAACAAGCTCACATTATTTGATAAAAGCACTCATGTAGCTATCAGTCTCACAAGAACATCAAGTAAAGTGATAGGATGGGAGACAAACCTTCATAGAAGTTACGGTGAAGTTCATCTTTCTCTTCAAGCATCCTACTAAGTGACAAATTCTTTTCATTGAACCTGATCTGCAACTGATCCAAATTTTCATTTTTCGAATCAATCTCATTGACAAGATTGCCAACAATCTCTTTCTTATCTTTAGTGGCTTCCTGGACTAGATCAGAGATTGTTTTCAATTCTCCTGTCCTGCGAAGATAATCTCCCACCGGTCCGTCCAATTTGTAATCCTCCTCTCGCGCAAACCAGCCATATATTTGAGAACCTGGAGAATCTCTTCGATCTTCCAGTTCTTTCTTACTCCGGCCAACAGCTTCAAATGACTTTTCAAACTCCATGGCATTCTTGAAGCCAGTCCATTCGTTGTCAAATCTAAAAACGGCTTGTGCAGTACGCTGTTGGTCATCCCAAAACATTTCAATTTCTATAGGCCTGTATTTGGAGAACTTCTTTAACCAGTAATTATAGACGTTCGCACAATCACCATTCTTTGGTTCATCTAGTATGTTGGCTACTATCCCTACCCAAGGCCAACAATACAACTCACTCTTCTCAGGTTTAGCGACAGGTAAAGGTACCGTAGATTGAGGTATTGGCTCAGCCTCATCAACCAGGTCAGTTTCTAAGTACGTAGCCAGTGCAAGATGATTTGCCTTTTGCTTTGCACTTCGGCTGGCTTTACCCTTAGACGATCCTATCGCATGTTGAAGAAGATGATTATACTGATAATCTTGTTTCTTCTTACCGGCACAGAAAGGGCATCTAAGGGAACCATTTGGACCCTTGACTTTATAGGTGCCAGCCTTCAGTAGCTCGTAAGGTTTCTCTTTATATTCATTTATTTCTGAATCACTGATGTCCGATTCTTCTTCAGAACTGCTTCCCATCTGAATGACAATGTCTCAACAAAAATTAATAAAGAGTAAAGAACGACACAAGGAACGAAGAAAAAAAGAAGTGAAAAGGAAACATGACCATCATTTTCATTCTTATAACCATCATACAGAAACATGTGAAACAAAGGAAGATTCAACTCTTATGAAATCAAAAAGCTATCAAAGTTTTTTGATAGCTTTAGAAATGCACATAATACAGCCACTTTTCTTTATATACATTTTTTTAGGAGATGTAGAAAGACTTGTCAGATTTTGTGAACTAAACGGGAAAAACCATTACCAGTGACCAGCGGTGTTCTTTCAGTCAATCCACCAGAAAATCCAGTCAACCATAATTTTACTACCATAAAATAAACATATTTTCTTTAATTTCTGCCCTGTAACAGTAAAACTGAATTCCAACCCAAAAAAAACTTAAAGAGGCATTTCATCAAACATAATACATGCACCTTTACTGTCACAAGTATTGAAAAAATAA
Source organism: Scutellaria barbata (assembly GCA_028654395.1). Classification (NCBI taxonomy): domain Eukaryota; kingdom Viridiplantae; phylum Streptophyta; class Magnoliopsida; order Lamiales; family Lamiaceae; genus Scutellaria; species Scutellaria barbata. The sequence goes on along the minus strand of CM053645.1, from coordinate 3,672,040 downwards.
AAATTACAATATTCATCATGACCATTAAGTTATTTTATACGTTCCAATAACAACATAAAAATAGTTACCTATTAGTTGAACATTTGAAATTCGAATGAATTACTTAATAATAAGCTAATGCATGATCTCAAAATAATGAAGATTTGTCGCTGAACTTGGTGAGAATAAGTTTGGTGGTGACTGAGAGCTGGGGTTGTGCAGATGCGCATAGTGGAAGACGAAAACTCAAAGAGAAAATAAAAAAATATGAAACTAATGAGAGGACTTAACCAGTAAACCTTGAAGTGCTGAGCCGGCTGTATTTGAGAAATCAAAATGGGTTAACAAAATTTTAAAACGATAAGAAACAAAATTGGTGATAGGATGGATTCTATAGGGTAACCAATGACAAACACTTTAGAAAACTAGCAGGCTCAAAAAACAGATAAAATAAAGAATGAATTTCATTTTGTTCGACGTTTTGCAGCAGAACCATGTATAAACGTACCGGTTTTCTGTAGCTTCAAGTTCAATAAAATATTAGAAAAGCAGAGAAAATATAATAATTAAATATAGTTTGTAAATCGACATATAATAATCATTAACCGATGCATGTACCATGTATATCCTTGTAAGCCACGCTGAAAAACCAAACGCTTATGCTATTCATTTCCAGAAAAGAGTAAATCCTCGTTATACCCGAGTCGACCAGGTAAAACCGAGTCAACTCAACCAGTGTCAAAGGACAAGTTCAGTTACGGAATAAAATAAAAAACCGGAACAATGTACCCAAAAGTTCCTCTCATATTCCGATTCATACAAAATCATATGAACACAAAGTCGAGAAATCATCTCACCTTTGAGGAAAGTATTTCAAGAGTGGAGTAGAATGCTGGTCCTCCTACGGCTTCCGATCGGCCCAGTAACTTCTCCGACAGAGAAAACCGCCGTCGAGAGAGACCACCGGCGATGTTCCGGTGAGGACAGAAACCCACCCTAGAGAGAGAAAGGAGTATAATTGGGAGTGAGAAAATCAGTGGCACGGTACCTTTCTGAATGGAGTCTGAAAATCGTTTATTTAGGGCATATGAGAGGAAATTATATCATACACTCGGTGCATTGCTTCAAATAAATAATCACCGCGCATCCATACACTAGTCATTACGTGTATTTGAATAGATGAATATGTGTAACTCGTCGCGTATGGTGGCGTACTGCACCGGATATGGTATATAACAAAGGGACAAACTAGTGGGCCCACTCTTTTTGGTTCCAATTTCCAACAAAAAAAAAATTCGATTTTTTCAAGAGAGTCTCTACTCTGAGACCATCTGATTTAGTCATTTAGGTAACAATTTTGGACTCCAATTGCTATTAATGTGTGGTGCGTGTTTACGTTTTTGTTGACTGTATTTAATATATTATTATATTCAAATCTGAATTTCCCAAAAAGAATTCATTTTTAATGTTTTAAACAGATTTTTATTTTTTTACTGGTATATTAATTAATACATTATGTTGTTTGAATGATAGAATTATCAATATCAGGTATAAGGATATTAAGATGTAAATTTATCACTTAAAGACCTTTTAAAGTAAAATTCAAACTTTTCGTTAAGTTGTTATATATATATATAATTCATATAATTTTCTAGTCTTTTTTCATATCAATGAAGTTTATCAATCATAATTTGAGGTAATTTAAAAATATTTTTAGATAGTTATGAATAACAAGGTGTTAAATAATATCTTGATTTTGTGAGTTTGTAGTTAATTTTTTGTCATTTAAATTTTAAATCGATAGTTTTTGTATTATATTTATATAGATACACATGAATATGTGATACTTTCAAAATAAAGTTTTTCGAAACATAATGTGAAGTTCCATCATTTAACCAAAAACACATTTAAATGATCCAAAATTATTTATTAGAGCTTACTCATTTAATATTGGGCCATGTCCAAAATTATCCATTTTCATAGCGCAAAAAAATCCTATGGTAGAGTTCGAATTTTATTGATGAATGTGAAAATATTTTGTGCGGTAATGGTTGAATTTGAGATGAGAATGAGGGAATGGAAGAAACTGAGATGAAAATGAAGTTAGGAAGATGGGAATTTGAGATGAGAATGAGGGGATGGAAGAAACTGAGATGAAAATGAAGTTAGGAAGATGGGAGAAACGACGGTGATTCTTGTCGGATATGACAAAAGAGTGGTAGATGTCAGATTTACGTTGACCATAAATTGTGGAAGTATCGGGATAAGCTAAGAAGGTTGGAGAAGGTGAATGAGAATTGATTTGCACAATAATATGTGTTATTTGAATTTAGATGTGAGATATCAAACTGTTCAAAGAGAAAAGCAAGAGTTTGAGTTACAATTATTTTATGTATAATTACCATCATAATCGTAAATAATTGTGAAATTTCTTGAATTTTTTGATTTTGTGTATAATTACCATCATAATAGTGTATGTACATGTATGGGTAGGAGAAAATCATCAAAATCATGTGTCATTTACTATTTGGATATATGTACACCATATGTACATTACTGCGTTTATCGTGTACACGATATGTATACAATGTGTACACGATGATGATGATATGTACACTATTATAATATGTACACGATATATATTTTACAATGGGTACACAATTATATTTTACGTATACATGATTATACGATATGTATTTTACAACATGCACACGATAATTATAATCCAAGTTATAATCGTGTACACAAATAATTCAAGTTATAATCATGTACACGTTATGAATTGTGTACACGATACCTACATACAATCACATAAAAATTGTGTACATTACTCCATAAAATATATTCGTGTATAAAAAAACTAAAAATCCCTAAATGAGTTTGGTTGAAACGCAATATTCGGATTTTAAATGAACTTTTCCAAATAGAGAGTTTTGAATATTAGATTATTTTTTCCAAATAGGGAGTTTTGGTTGAAGTGCGGTGTTCAGATCTTCAAAATCTTTTTTCCTAAATAAATATATCTTCACCAAATAAACAAATCTTAGATGATTTTCCCAAATAGAGAGTTTTGGTGTTCAGATTTTCAAATCTTTTTTCTCAGATAAAAATATCTTCACCGGATAAATAAATTTTTGAATTTTTTTTCCTAAATAAACAGATCTTTAAAAAAAATTACATAGATAAACATATCTTCACCGCATAAACAATATTCTGAAATATTTTTCCTAAATAAACAGATCTTTAAAAAAAATTTACATATTGTGTTTGAGAAGTAATTGTTAGAGACTTATTTATCAAAGACATTTATAGAAAAATTGGATATAAAATATAATATAATGTATTTAGATTTAAATTTTAAATACATAGATATAAAATATATTGTAAGTGAAGTTGAGGATAAATTAAATCTTTTTTTTTAACAAAATTGGGTAAAAAAGTTATTTTCATTAAAAAAAAGATAGAAAAGTTCCTTATCTTATAAAATGGCGTAAAGAGAGACATTTACACTTTAACATTTCTATAATTGAATGAAATTAACATTTGAAAAAAATGAATGAATTTAATTTCATTCTCAATCCATATCACGTGCGTAGCTTAAAGTTCCCTTATTTATTATTATTAGTTGGGTACTTCTTAAAATTTGTAGATTAATTTTAGATTATAAAATAACTTGTTAGATCTAAAATTTTGTGATCCAGTAATGATCTAGTGTAGTAAAGAAAAATCCCACTGACATGATAAAATGTGTATAACCACGCACTCACTGATATAAGATTACATCAAAATTGAATTAATTTTCATGTAATCTAAAAAATTATTAAAAAAAATTATACAAAAGTTAATTAATTTTCAAGTAATCCTACGAAAATTGTATAAAAATTGACAAAAAATTATATAAATTTTCATGTAATCTAAAAAATTATTAAAAAAATTTATACAAAAGTTGATTAATTTTCAAGTAATCCTACGAAAATTGTATAAAAATTGACAAAAATTTATATAATATGGTATAAAGAGATTTACATTAATAAATATTTTAAAGGGCCAGCAGAAAATATATTTTCGAAATATAATAGGAAGGCCCATTTACTCAAAACTCATTAAAACTAGCCCAAGATATTAGACCTTAACTCATGACTCGAATTTCCTTCTTAATTTAAAGGTCAAATAGCTAATAAAAAAAAAATTCAATTTTATTTGAATTTTTGTTATTTTAATCAATTTTTTAAATATTGTCAATTTAATCATATTATATAGCTAATTAGTTGTAATTTTAACCAATTAAATTCAATTTATAACACATTTTTGGATTATAGACGAGTCAAAATCATGAAAACGTAATCCAACTCGAAATATCAACTAATATACATGAATCACACATAAAAAGGACCCCTTTTCAAAATCGAAGTATAATCCTAAATCACTTCTATAATTTTCATAAGATTCTCGCTCGAATGGAAAAAAAAAAATCACTAAATTATCTGTCAGACTAACCTATGAGTGGACTTGCAACTATAACACTATATCTATAATTTTGCAAAGTTTTGTTTTGGATTAGATTCCTCAGTTCTTCTCCACTTTTTGCTTGCTAATCCAAAAGGAATTAGAATTTCTTGCACCATTTGCTCATTCACAGTGATTATCTTTATCAAAGCAACTAAATAAAATTTGCCAAAGCCATCTTCACATGAGCCTTGTAACTGAAGTTATATTTGCAATTTTCAGTCAACATGTTTCAAAAGTTATGTTGGAATAAGTTTATGGCTTTGTTCTATTGTTCCATGAAATGAATGGCAGTGGAGAACTGTTGCCACAAATCAGAGTATTCTAATAATGCAGAACAATGCAGAACTGTTGCCTTTATTAGATTCATGGATTTGAATAAGTAGCTCTCATATATACCCACCTTAGAATAAATTTCAAATTCATTCAAGGTACTCGAAAAATAGTTCAAAATTAGAATTAATAAAAAGCTTAAATCCATTCCGATACTAAAACTTGAACAAAAGTTTTCAAATTTAACAAAATAAATCATGAATTCAACTTTATAGTTTTACAGTTCGAGACGCAATCCATTTTCCATCAAGAGACTATCGATTTGATGCCACTTCTTTTTAATGTCATCCGATGTGTAAAATTAGTCGAAGACGTTGGCATACTTTAATCATCAGAAAATGAATGATGATCAAATTACAAAACTACATTATGTTCGTAATTTATTTTGCTAAATCTTAAAAACCCGTATTAAAATTGTAATTTTATAAATGTTTGTGATTTTTTGACAACTAAGCCTTGTAGGACTAATCACTGAATCCAAAGAATATGAATGGATTTACTGTAATAAATTTAAGTTTTCAAAATTAATTCAATCAAAAAACATCACTAATAAAAAAGCAAGTCTAATATCCATAGCTAAGGCCTAACAATATACCGATAAGAAGTAGGAAAGAATGAGGTTTGAAGAGACAGAAAAAGAACTTCATTTCCTTGCCAACCAAACCATGCATGCATATATAAAATTAAATCTATATATAAATGACAATCAACACAAGAAAAAGGCTGCACTATTATATATTAGACATGAGAATTTGTTCCAACTTTCATTTAAATAGCAATGATTCTTCATAGGTCCTTTTCAGCTGATTTTACTTCTTCATCTTCTATTTCTCATATTATTGCAGTCATATATCATGTAACAAAATCTTTATTTTTTACCTCGATTTCCTTATTTTTTTTGAACCTCTCAATTATATTCTTGATATGCTGTGATGACCCTTTCGTTTGTTCTGACAAATGTTCAAGCAAACTTTACATAAAGTTTACGAGTTTTGAAAAAATAATTACTTCTTTTGATAAAGTGAAGCCACAAATTCATTCCGTTTTCTTATAGTTGTCATATATATGTAATAATTTATTCACTTGAATTTATAGCTTATTCATCGATCATTTTACCAGAAATATTTATTTCTCGAATTTTTTTATTTTTTATTTGGTAAAAAGCGAAGCTCAGAATTGCAATAGAAGTACTAAATAATTGATCCTCTTTTGGTGTAGCTATGTTATACGTTGTTTAGAAAAATGCATATTTGGAAAATTCGATTCACGAACTATATTTTAACTTTTATGAGACATGAGGACTTAATAGTAAATCACATTTGATCTCAATGAACTGCCACAAAGTTGCAAGATTTCTGATGGAAAACAGAAAAAGCAAATCATCTTAGATTATTTTTACTAATTAGGACAATATTATTTATACCAGATACAACTTAAGTTGTATATACTACAATTCCTCTCATTTTATATCGATTGACTGTAAATTGTTTAATTCTATCCGAATAACTCTTGTTTATATTAAACTCGATCTCTCGGTATATTAATCTATTTAACTCAGTCTTTAACTCAGTCTTTTTGGTCTCGTACACCACTTGTTGAACCTCAAACGCTTACCGCTACTCCAAAACCTAACATAAATTCTGTTCTTCTTCTTTTAGTTATTCTTAACTTTTTAAACATTTTTATCCTGAGTTCCTACCATACAAAAATCAAACCCTTCCTTCCATCCTTACTGAAATCGTTTCATTTATACCGACGCATATATCATTAATAACCCGATTGTTGTTTCTAGTGCTCTTTAGTCCCCCTTTTGTTTCTTGCAAAAAATACTTGTTATTGCCATGTACTTTCACATATGTCATTTTATCAATTCTCATTTAAAAGACTAAAATACCCTAAAAAGTGTGTAAAGAAAGATATTTCCTTGTATTGTTTAAGTCAAATAAAAAAGTATTTTTGTCCAAAAAGTAAAAAATGAGTGGAAAACATACTTCCTTATATGTATAAAAACATCTTTACAAGATTATCATATGTAGATTGATAGAAAATCCACCCAATTACCCTGTGTTTCTTATACAAATAATCCCTGCAACAGTCCAAAAGAGTGTTAGACTTTCTTTAGATGAGAAAAAGCAGATCCCAATGTTATTACAGTTATGAGGTAGATTAAAATAATGAAGCCATGCATAGTGATTCACCAACCATGTGTGTGATTACCAGATACCTCTCCTTTGGAACAACTGAGCTGCATATATAAATATATATATATATATATATATATACAATGGTTGACTTCATAGTTGAGTGCATACTGCAGATTTAAAAAACAGCAAAATCAAGTGGAAAAGACAGCAAAACCATGACTTATGTTTCAAAGGAATTATATTGATCAATGTCCCACCATCCATTTCCAAACCACCTTTTTCTTTTCCCTCTCTTCACTTCCTTCCACTAAATATTTTTCCCACTGCCCTTTTTCAGCTTGCATCTATTGTGATTCTCTTAGTATATATAGACATACATTAAGGCTTCATGAGTTGCATCAAAACATAGCAAGATTTCACATATATTGTTGTTCTCATTAGCTTGATATGGAAAGTGAAGACGGCCCATCTGCACCCTCAACCCCGGTGACCCCGGGGACTCCCGGTGCACCTCTCTTCGGGCTTTTCAGGCCCGAAAGAAGTGGCCATGGGAGAAGATCATCATCTCTTCTTAGGAGCTGTAAATGCTTTAGTAGTGTTGAAGGTTGGGAGTTGGAAGAAGGCAATGTACCCCCAGCCATCTCTTGTGCATTGCCCCCACCTCCTATCTCCCTTGCAAGAAAGGTTCATTCATCAATCTTTACATATAAATTGACTCCATTTTTTAGTTGGTTATTGGGATTAATATGCTCAAGAATGGCAGGTGGGAGCTGAGTTCATAGGAACTCTGATACTCATCTTTGCAGGCACAGCCACAGCCATAGTGAACCAAAAGACCAACGGGTCGGAGACGCTGCTCGGCCTGGCTGCCGCCACGGGGCTGGCGGCGATGATAGTAATACTCTCCACCGGACACATCTCCGGCGCCCATCTGAATCCGGCGGTCACCATTGCCTTTGCAGCTCTATGGCATTTCCCATGGAAGCATGTAAGCCAATTACATACTTGTTTAATAATGATAATAATGTAATTGAATGATGATGTATATGTGTGCAGGTGGGAGTGTACATAGGAGCACAAGTAATGGGGGGGATAAGTGCAGCATTCATGGTGAAGGCAATATTCCAGCCAGTAATGGGAGGTGGGGTCACTGTTCCAGCGGGGGGATATGTTGAAGCTTTTGCATTGGAATTCATTATCACCTTCAATCTCATGTTTGTTGTCACTGCTGTGGCTACTGATACAAGAGCGGTAAGAATTCATGAATTTTCTCTTGCATTCATTGGGGAGACAAACTATATTAATTTCTCAGACAAGATGGCAGCAGTAAAAGGCCACTTGCTATTCTGGCAATAAATATAATAATGAAATTAAGAACTAGTCAGTCCAAAATGTAGAAATACTATTTTTCTTGAAATAATTACTTGTTATTATTAAGTATCCTTAAATTGTTGGATTAATTTAAATATAGGTGGGGGAGCTTGCGGGGATTGCGGTTGGAGCTACTGTCATGCTCAATATACTCATAGCCGGGTATCTCTCTCCCTCTCTTCATGTGGATGATGAGTTAAACAAATCTAAGTACAAGTACTATGCAAAAGCTTTTAAAATGGCCTAAATTAATGTGAATCTTTAGTTGTAGGAGACACATTAACTTACAATCTATATTTTACAATTCATATATAAATTTGTGATAGTGAGTTTTGATAGTCTCATATAAATTTTTATATCCAAATAAATATAACATCCATCTAATGTTTAGAAATATAAAAATTGGATAAATATATTCTTAATTAATCAAATAATTTAGAATTTAATATTAAAAATAGAATCAAATTAATTCCCTAATGTAATCATATTAAATCCTTAAATTTTAGTTAAGACATATTAATAAGGATAGTTAGTGAATAAAATTTTATAAAAGTATAAGACAACACTTAATTAAAAATAAATTTTAATTTTAAAACGATATTTATTATAAAATAAAAATAGAATATTTCAATGAGAAACAACAAGCATTATTTTCACAAAATATTTTACTTTATTTCGCACATTTTTTTGATCTAAACTTTGTATAAATGAAATTAGCCAACACTTATATAAAATTAATGAAATAAAATGAGTTAGCCTATTTCCTTAAAAATTACTCTTAGAAACCACAAATGATATACTTTTTATTAAATAACGTCTGATTAAATTTACATTTGTAAGTTTATTAAAAGTTGTTTTACTCATAACATCTCTATTTATACTTTTAAATTTCCACAATTTAATTCATACTTACCCCAAGCAGCACAAAATAGTAACCAGAATTCCAAACAAAATTCATTCTAATCCACCAAAGCATCTACATGATGTATAGATTTGAATTAATATTTCTACTCAAGTCAAACCAACATAAATAACTCAGTTAGTCCAAATTTAAAAATACTTGCACCCATTATAAATCCCTCAAACCACTTGCTAGGTAGTTAAGTAAAATGATCAAAAAGTTGAACTCTACTCAATCTTCAATCCACCTGTACTAAAACAAACAAAAAAAAAACCATTCTACTAAGAAATACAGATTTTTATGCGCGCAGAGAAACTACTGGGGCATCAATGAATCCAGTTCGAACATTGGGACCAGCAATTGCTGCAAACAACTACAAAGCTATATGGGTATACCTCACAGCACCTATCCTTGGTGCTCTGACCGGGGCAGGTGTTTATACTGCAGTTAAGCTGCCCGACCGCGATGACCAAGCACTTGATAAACCAATACCAGAACACAGCTTCAGAAGATGAATTATTCATCACTACCTCAACCTATGAATCACATGTTCTGTTAACAGTATACATAAATTACATGTAATAAGAAGATCAATAAACATCGTCTTCTTTTTCCTATATATAGATCAAGCAACATATTTGAACACTACTATCTTAGCCCGGAAAATAGAATTACCATGTTTATAAAGATAAAAGCACTTGCTTATGCAGTATCAGTCTCAATATTAAGTTACATTAAAGAGAAACACTGTTCTAACAGGAATGAAGACCTACAAGCAAAGCCAAGTTACCGCAAAATTGGAACACGAGAAGAAAATCCAAGATTCATACTCATTATGCTAATTCATTTTGCTGATTAACTCGTTTATGTGGTCCTCACGGTTTCCAGAGTCCCCTCCATCTTCAAATCGTTTCTTCTTGCCATGCAATGCTTTTTCAGGATTGTTCAGCATAAAGGGGCAAAGAAAAGTTGTGACTGCCTTAAAATGCTGACCAACATTAGCAATCTCATTCACAATATCTTCTATGCAGATGATGTTGTGCTGGCCTAGTTCCTGTAAAGTATTAGAGGATGGTGTTAAAATAATTACGAAGTAAATAAACTGGGAACAAACACCACAATCAGCAAGATATAGCTGAACCTGTTCCACGATGTTATTGTCAGTTAGAGGAACCCTCTCTTTGCCAATTCTAACAACAGCTTTCTTGTATATCAAGTCCTTCACACTCTTGACATTGGGATAGCTACAATCACAAAGAAATACGCTGAGTAACTAAATTGGTTTAGATTTTTACAATATCTCAAGATGAAACTACAGCAACAAAGAATGGAATGAAAAGAAATAGGGCAAGAAGCAAAACAGAGATATTAAGAAATTCAGATAATGTGAAGTAAGCACACTCAAAGAAGCTGCTCACATAGGACAATAAGAAGTTACATGATCATGAAAACGCATCACACAAATCCACCAATCAGATCAATGCTATACCACACCAAACATGCAAGTGCATAACCTTCAATTAAATTTTTTGGCACAATGGGTTTAGAAAGTTATTGCTTGCATTTGTAAGTTAGGGCAGAGTTGAAACTACTTTCCTAGCTGTTTGCAAAATAAATAAATAAAAGATTTCATTTAAACATGAATGGAGATAGAATTATTTAATTTGCATTCAAGTAGAACACACTAAAAGGCGACCAAACTATCATCAGAAAGCAAGTCCATTTACTTATTACAATTGCACATTTCTTCAATAAATGATATTACAATCGTTTTATGAGTAACACAGCCTTTAGTCAGAAATTTATCCATAAATTTAACCAAACTAGCTATTTCTGTTTTTTTTTTTTTAACAAAACAAGTCTGGTAAATGCATGTAATTATACCAAAGCAGAAGCTACAAATACTGTAAAGAAAAACGCTTTCGACATACCCATAGGTCACATATGGCTCCACCTTCTGTAAGATTTCCATTATCCCTTTATTTGCCTTAACGAATACCCCACTAAATCTTTTCCTCAACCGCAAGGAATACAAAATCTTCCGAGTGTTTGGATGCATATCATTTTTACTGCAAAGACAAATTCAACTTTAGATCACTAACCGTTCATACAACAAAATTGTTTAGAGGGCAGTAAAAATTTTGAACAAACCCTCCTATGCGTATAATGAAGAGGAGATTGGATTCTGGCGTCATTGCTGCTCGTCTTTTTCGTTTTACCCTACTCTTCATTTGAATGAAGTCCAATTCCTGGATGCAAAACAGTTAACATCGTTAGCAACATAATCTACACTTCACTTCAGGAAATTTACGTTGTATTCTAATGCAATAGTTTGCATCTTGCATCCAACACCCAAGGATTATTAGCAATATACTGTTAAGTCTTCTAAACGCCAAACTTATTAAATACACACAGTATCTGAACAAATACACTGGGTACATACAGTATAAAGAGTGAGTATGCGCTACAAAACGCTATACTGTTCTTACCTTGTCGCGGTATTCTCGGATGAATTGCTCAGGCTTCTTGATGAAAAGATTACCAGATTTGAGGCGTTTAGCTTTCTCTTGTAACTGCAATTTCCTTCTGATTGCCCATTGCTCATTATTTTTCCTCTTCTTCAACACAACCTCCGGTATGTAGTTCAAAGCAACCGGCGCCGCCTCCTCCGCCGCCATGAATTTGTTACACAAGTACAACCACTGATAAAAATCGCAACCAAATATCAATAAAGCACTGGAGAATCAATTAGAATTGAATAAATTACTTTCTAAGCACGAACATGAGTGAGAAGGCGTTAATGGAGGAAGTTCGAAACCCTAATAGAGGGGGAAGGCGTAGTCGGGAAATCCGTGTGGCTTGATGTCAAATAGATTTGTTACTTTTACTTCTTGGGCTTCATGATTATTCGAAGATAGTGGGCCGTCCTTAACAATTTTATTGGGCTTAGTATATTCTGATCCAAATTAAATTATAAAGGCCCAAACTACAGAATCCATAAGATTAAACCCATTGGGCTTTCAGAATATGGACATCATTTCTCTTGATTGGTTTGAGAATTAATAAGTTTCCACCAAAGCCCACTATATTTACCACATCCTAATAAACTCACATTGTTACCTTGCTCACCTACGTGGATATATTAATATATGCTCATGATTGATGTGTTAAAAATTCAAAATATCTTTTAATTTTACTTTTCATATAACAAGGAGATAAGATTATTAAAAATTATCACTGAACATATTAAAAGTTGTCCACGATAAACATTTGAATAAAATTCTATTATCTACATCTATTTTCTCTTATCCACGTGATAACATTTTTACTATAATCTTATCATATAAATCTAAAAAAGGCACAAGATTCTCATTATCTAGAACACCCCAGAATCATGGGAATTGAAAAATCCATTTACGCTCTTATCCAAATGAAACCTATGATTATATTTAAATGAAATGCATGGAAATGCAAGCTTTGAAATGAGCGTATCTCATGTTCATTTAAGTTAATCAAATTCTAATTGAAATCTTTAGAATAAATCAATACAATTCAGGAGGAATCAATGAAAGAACATCAATTCTAATCCTGGATTTTCGAATTAAGAGATATTGAGATATTTATTTAAGTTGGAGTATATTATAAAATCCATCAAAACTTTTTCAAAAATTATTCAAAATAAAAATGAGGAATTTTAATTTTTTTTCAATCAAAACAATATCAATGGATTTGACACAACCTAAAAGAATTGTGCACATAAAGACAAGTGTTTATCAACCAATTGTTGCACAAAAACTGATGGAAAAAAGTCAGCATTGTGGCCCATATGCCATAAATGTAGTTGGCATTTAAGAATTAATCTTTAAAATGTATTCCCTCCCTTCTTTAACACTTTGCATATTTATTTTTTTAATTTATTCCCAAATATTTTACACACCTCAAAATAGTAAAATTTATTATAATTCTTATCTTCACAATACACACTTATTTATACACAATGCCATTACTTTTTCTCACACAATACCATTTAATATTCAAACTTTTTCTTAAAAATTGTGCCCAATTTGATAATTATACCCTCAATCATAAAACAAATATTCACTTTTTCTTAAAAATTGTGCCCAATTTGATATGTAAAGTAATATGGGATGAATGAAGTACTTTATTGGTAACACTACAGTATTTAAGAATTAATCTATAAAATGTACTTAAATAGTAAACAGTATACTAGCACGCCATGAATTGACTGTCTCTACAATGTTTGGTACATTTTGAAATATGATATCAATGAATTTAGCCACACTCCTGCATTTTCAATTAAGTAATTCAGTGCCAATAAAACTTTGGAATAACTTTTGTATAATTGTTCACAAATCTAATTCCATAAAACCGGTCAACTTATAATTTAAAATTCACAAAATAGATATTAATCACTTGTGAAAATAGATATGATTTATGCATAATAAGACTCCGACTAACAAAATCATACCAGTGAGTTTTTATTATAAAACACATATACCCCACTTTGTGCATATTATATTAATTAAATAAAAAGGAAAAGAAAACATGAGAGAAATCAAAGGGGGGGCCAAGAAATTATGAGTTATTGAGTGTTGGTTTGAGTGGATAAGAATAAATAAAGAAAGTCATATTTAGGGGATGGAAAATGCCCACATGTTTCACTTCAATGTTCCATGAAAGCAACTGATTACACAAGATATAGAGACAAACAAATCTCATATAATTCATTCCTACTTAGAATTCAAGAAAAGCAAGAATCATTGTGTGGAATTTGAATTTTGACAAAATAAAAAAAAAGTAGTAATGTTGATGGGCAATTATTGTGTGGAAGAATAGTTGAGAAAAGAATGATCTTATCCAAAAACTCTAGTGTAGAAACATGGGACATGTGATGTTTAAAGAGAGAATTTACTTAGTATCTCATTATATGATAGCACTAAGGTAGCAACACCACATATTACATCACTTTTCCTATCTAATTGTCGGCCACTCTTAATATCCCAATTCTCTTATGACTAACTCTGCCAATTAATCAATAAACACCCACTAATGCAAATATAAGAAAACATGCTTTCATTTTAACTTAAAAAAAGAACACTTTTCAATCTGACTTAAAAATATATAAGATTACATATTTTTACCAACTTTCTAGGGATATTTTGGTCTTTTAGATGAAAACAAGTAAAAATATAATTTCTTGTGTTAGTGGCTAAAATGCTTTTTTTTTTTTAAAGGATTCTCAAGAGTTTGGTGTTATCATTAACGATGACGTTCTGTTATTGAACTATTTTCAAATGTTAATTTTCTCTTATTAGATGGCAGACGAACGAGGTGTTCATATTTTGGTACGATAATCTCATTTTTATGTTAGTCCTTTTGTTTGGATTGTTATTTTATCGTTTTTGAATGTTCTTGTAATTGATTCTTTGAGTTCTTTTTGGATTAATGATTGACCCTTACATTAAAAAAAAAAAAAAAAGGATGTCTAACAAAATATTTTCTCAATACTAAAACTCATAAGATGTAATGTTTTGTTTGAGGATTGAGTTTTATCCTCTCTCCTCTTCAAAATAATCAGTACAATATTGATTACAAAGTAACTAATTAGGTTCAGCAACAATACCTTTTTCTGGAGATCAGTAATGATCATTTTACACGTCATACTACGGGCACTAGATAATGTCCCTCAGATATCAAAATCGTATAACTAAAATTTAGGTAGGAAATTTAATTCCCTAATATGTGATTAATTCATAACTATCACAATTCACAACAAATTAATTGATATGTATCTATATAGAGTCATTATTTTCGACTTAATTTTCCCTCAACCATATTCAAACATTTTGTAGTTTATGCAGATAGAACTATAGGAGAAAAAAATTCTCAACAAATTAACGATAATGTTTCATTATAGTATTATATTTAAAGTAATACATTTACTTATAAAACAAATATTTATATATGTATTATTAATAGTTTTATAAATTTGGAGCGTGATATATTGACTTATGTTAATCATATTAACTGTATCGACCGATATTGATTGGATGGACTTGCGTTGATCGGGTTTTAACTAATCCATATAGGATTTTGTCTCATCTAAAGATATCCTTGCAAATATGATTTTATATAAGATTTACTCAACAATGAAATTTAAAAGGGTGGATTTTTTTGTTTTTTTCTTAGCTACGTAGCTAAGAAGAATTTGCTTCTATTTTCACCTAAATTCAATAGAAAATGAGTTCCATTATGCCCAAATTTGTCCCTTTTGGGAACAATCAATCAATTCAAAATGGGAGTTGAAGTCCATGAATCATGAAAAGACATCCCATATATAACAATATATCAAAAGGTATAACATAGTTTGCACTTTTCACATCGACCAACATGTCAATGAGTTATTTTTAAAGAAAACTAAGAACATGTATTGACTAATTTCCTATAGTAACTATCATATCTACTAGGACCACTAGCTCAAATATGATTACATATTTGACTCTTCATATTATTGTGTGGATTCCTCAAAAATTTATTCACCCCTATACTTTTTGTACATTACAATGGAATAATGCCTAACAACTTCAAAATCATAAGCTCAAGTCAACCAAACATCAAACATTTATTATATACAGTCGCGTTATCCTACCATCGTAAACATATTAATATGTGTCTACAATTTATGTTCAAAAATCTAATATACCTATTAATTTCATTTTTGATATAAACTAGATTGAATTTTTCCCCATGATTAAAAAGCTTATTGGAGAAAACATTTAAATAAGTCATTTCCTACCATATCCATATTCAATGAACATTATATTAATACATAAACTAAATAAATTTTATTTTATATAAAAAAGTTGATTAGATATCTGAGACAATCAATAAAAGGAAACAAGTATATATATGAAGCTCACGTAAAAATTTGTTTCTAACTTATTATAGAAGGTCAACTTGATTGGTGATATCGTACCCCAACACAACAATCACCTTAAAATTGGTCTTTAATTTTTTATAATGAGCTAGAGGCTAGAAGTGAAAGAAAGAGAATAAAGACTAAAAAATTTACACAATTCAGATTTAAGCTTTGATCATCAAAATCTGCCACCTTTAAAATTGATTTCTAATTCATTAAAGTTTTCTGTTTATTAGTAGCACACGTTATATATATAGAATAACATCATCTTTGTACATGTATGTTAACAATTCATAATAAAACTATGTTATCATTACGTGAGTCTTTAATCATAAGTGATAATAACTTCAACAACAGTTATTGGGCTAGACCGCAGAAGTGTAAGCATGAAGTTTTGTGCATTTAATTTATTTGTGCCTAGATCTGTTTATGTCTTAATTTAGTTAAATCCAATCTAGAATTCGATTTTTTAATCTCAAACTGCCAAGTCTCAATGTCTTACACTTTTCTCATTTAATTATTCAAGAAATTAATTGCACAATATACACCCAGTCAAGAGCTGTAATCTTTTAATTTTCTGAAAGATTTCAAAAATTAAGGTTGTCAACCACAAGAATTAAATTCTCCGATGGCACATTCAGAAATCAGTGATAAATTACCATGCTTTTAATAACATGTTTTCTCTGTGTAGGAGAGTTCAGAAATTAATTGCAAAAGTAAGAAAAATCCTGCCCCCGTACAAAAATGCATTCCTAATTAAAATTGGATTAAAGAATATATATGATTCTAATTATGTGTATGAGATTATAGTTGGGATTTGATTATTTTTGTTCAATAATATCATATTTATCTAAACTGTACGCGGATGCCAAATTAATAGGAATATTTAATTAGTATAAGATTCTATTCACTGTGGATATATTTTAATATCTTCAATAACATAACTATTACTTTCACATCACAAAATTAACGGGAAATGATCTTTCAGATTAGCAGATGGGTGACAATTTTCTTAACAATCATTTAGTTACAATAAGAGGTTAGTAAATTGATTATTTTTTTCTTAAAAAAAAGAAAAGGAATTCTCAATCTAATTACATGTCCAATAATACAGCCCCCAGGTTGTAGATTTTCCCTCTTACATAAAGCTGAATCAAAAGGCCCTAAAAATGTGCATAAAAAAGAAATTAATCCTTTGAATATTCTATTAATCTATTATTTATAGTCCATTGCTTTTTTTGTCCTAACATGTGAATGCTTACCTTTATTTGCACACTATTCATCAACAGTAGTTGTTTTATTTTGTAATAAGGGCAATCTTTTGAAAATGTTTAGTTGATTAATGTTTCTTTATCTGATTGATGTTACACCTTCCACGATCACAACAAAGCAAATTAAAGTGAGTATCCACATGCATGACCAATAATAATGTCAAATTAAACTTGTCCATCTGTAATACATATTGTTTTTCAAATTTATTCCTCCAATCAAATTCAGTTCTTTCCAATTTATATTAGTACATATCTTTTCTAGATAGGGATGGGGGTGGGGTGGGGGTTTCTATTTATAATTTTATTCCAAATATCTCATTCTGTAACACAAGAAAATTATTAAAAGTTGTTGACCCCTACAATAAATTTTCATAAAGTGGATGACTAAACATTTTAACACAATTATTAGTGTGTGTGTATATATAAAATGCGCAAAATTCATGAGACAAGATATGTTAAAAATGACATGTTGCAACATGACAAATGAAGAATATATCGAGAAACACACAAATAAATAAACCTTTGGGCTGTGTCAACAACAAAGGGGTAGATGTTTCCTTTTATGAATATATTCCATTGAAAAAGCTATGTTAGACATGCATCGAATCACATGGCTGATGTTACCCCTTTTATATTTCAGGTTTTATTTTATATTTGGCTGAATTACATTTGTCACTTTCAAAATTAATCGATCAAATTATCAAATAAATTCATAGGTTTGTGAAATTAAAAATCTAACCATTCAGATATGAAAATACTAAAAAAGAGAAAATTGTAATTTTCATCCCATAATTTAGGTTTTGTTCAAACTTTTATCATCAATATTTTTGCGTATTTCAATTTTGGTCCTCTAAATCCCTAATTTTCAAATTTCATTCGATTCTGTCAGAATTTTGATTTTTTTCTATGTGGATATCGGAATTGTTGACATTGATTTTTCAATTCCGACATCCATATTGACATAAATTGACATTATTAGCAAAATTTAACCAAGATTAAGAAAAAAAGATTGTTAGATTTCCAAATTTGGATTACATAAAAATGATGGTATATAAGTGGAGAAAATCTAAGTTACATGTTGAAAATTGAGATATTTCCTACGAAAAAAACTAATGCATTAATGTTTCGACCAGATTTTAATAATTTGATTTGAACCATTCATCTGTTAATAATATGCATTAATATTATTTATGGAGTTACATGCTGAAAAATTGGTCGTTGAATGAGTCTAATTATTATGTTCATAATCTTAGGTTATCTTATGTGTAAAGTGATATTATTATTATTATTATTTGAAAAAATATTATTCATTAATACATATAACATATATTAAATATAAGAAATGTAATACTAAATTCAAAAGAGAATCCAATATGGCTAAAGGACATATATCCCACCCACCGACTCCCCCTTTCTATGATTAGGTCTTGTAACTGTAAATCCTTCTGCTACACATAGTACCAAATCATTTATGTTGTAATCAACTAACATTTACACACTTTCTAATTTGTATATTAAACCCCATATGTCCTCACTTTCAAAAGTCGTAAAAGAAAGCAAACATAGCAAGTTCAAACTTCATGAACTGTCCACACATATGGAGGCACCACTCTCAGAGCCATGCAATCATCATTCGCAAAATCCAACCATCAAACACTCTCTCAAAAAACCCATCAAGATTAATATTGAAGAACAAATTCAAGATCAAGAGAAGAAAATCAAGAACCATTCCGCTCTCGAATTGGATCTAAACCTCTCAACCAAAGATGTCATAATATCAGATCAAAACTCGAAGCTCGAGCTCGACTTTTTCCACAAAACCCCACCCGAAAATTTCGAAAATCGGGTTTTCTCGTGCAACTATTGCAACAGAAAGTTCTACAGCTCACAGGCTCTAGGGGGCCACCAAAATGCCCACAAACGCGAGAGAACGATCGCGAGACGGGGGCAGCGGCGACATGGAGGCGCCGTCTCCTTCGACGTGGCGGCGGTGGGACGGTACTCGAGCATGGCTTCTCTGCCACTCCACGGATCTTTCAACAGGTCGCTTGGAATTCAGGTCCACTCTATGATACATAAGCCTAGTAGTAGTAATATTTTAGTCTCATCATCATCTAGTTATGATGTCGGTGGGGTACCCTTGTATGGGTGGGCCCGGAAGCCTCTTGATCAGCTGCCGGCCGTAGGGCGGCTGGCGGCGGAGGTTGGGCCGCCGTCGAGTGGCGGAGCAGCTAGGTTTGACCGTGGACGGAGGGTTTCTACGGCGGCAGTGGATGGCATTGGAGGGTTCAGGTGGGAGACTGGCAATCAAGAAGAGTTCAAAAAGTTGGATTTGTCTCTCAAACTTTAGTTAGTTTAATTAAATTTGCGTTTTTTATGTTTAATTTTGCTTCAACTCTTTATATTTTCTTTGCTTTTTCTTTTTTTCTTTGGTAAGATCTTCAATTCTTTCAGATAAAATCTCATATTTCATAATTCGTTATGAATTTTATTTTCTATTTCAAATAATCTATATATATATATGTATTAACTGAAATTATTAATTATTCACAGTGTAAATTTAATGTAGTGACAGATTAGATTAAAGACCAAATATAATGAAGGATTCGAATTTAAATTATTTTCCCAAAAAAATTTTGAGGAGTTAGGAGAACTATATTTTAATGTTTTTTTAAGAAAATAAAATTTCCTTTTTGGCTATTTTTAATGTACGTAGGTTGGAATTTTCCATTTATGGATGGGAAGTAATTCGTTCCTATATTGAAATTGAATTAAATTAAATGATGAGCATGCGATGAAAATTGAATGTCAACTGTAAACTTAATTTGTTAATTTCAAATCTTCAATTTTTGGTAATTAATTTGTAACACATATATAAATTAGATCATATGTATAATCAAGAAGCTACTGGAAATAAGAAAATAAGCATGACTTCTTAAACTATCTCTTTTCCATTAATTAATACATATGATGATGTCGTATGAAGACGACATTTTTGTCTTGTATTGAATTTTTGAGGAAATTGTTTATGAAGTTCAAAAACGATTTCTCCACAAAACTAGATTTCTCCTATAATTAAATGAAATTAAATATTGTGCATTTATTCTCAGCAAGATCTTATAAATCTATGATTTGTTGAAAGTTATTTTATTTTATTAGCAAACTTAAGAACGTCGCTTTATGACAACATTGCAGTGAGTTATCAATCTGTACGTACATATTGTTGATAAAAGTGGGTATGTAATTAAATCGTATTAGCTGTGGTGAAATGGATCACTCAATGTTTATATTGTACACTTGGATGGTTATAATAATATTAATTTTCCTTAAAATATTAAAAAATAATATCAAATTGATACCTTACAATCTATTTAGTGACTATAATTTATTTGTAACCTAGGTATACTTATAATTCAAACGTACAATCACAGAAAATAACTATGATTTTTTTATTGTTATACAGTAATTATAATATATATATATATATATATATTTATATATGTACACACGCGCGCATATTCTATTGATTATCATAATTTTTGAACACATAAATCATATATATCAAATTGTGATAAAATAAGAATTTATTTCTAAACTCGTCAACAATTAACTTTAAGCGTTAATTACACAATTTACTTTTTATTGGAAATAATTGCACAAATATTTATTAACTTACGTCACTATATATATATATATATATATCAAATTGGATGCTAAATATTATTTTGTATCAAAATAAGTATTAAAGTTATATATCACTTTGTGCTAGCTGTTATTAATTTAATCAATGTATGTACTAATCTACTTATATTTTTGTACCACTAGTGGTTCCATCGTAAATTTTGCCACGTCATTCCCACTCAAAGTAATATAATAACTGCAATCACCAACAGTTTTGAGGAGTAGACAATTAATTAATTGAGCAGTGGCGATACATTGGTTGGTGAACTCATGTGTGAAGCTTTCTTTTTTTTTTCCTCTTTACTTTTTATTAATTTTCATTTGTTATTCTTTGTGGCCATTGAAGCTTTGAAATCACATCTAAATTCTGTTGCTTTCTCAAACTGTCTGTATTTCTAATTTATCTGTAATGAATCTATATACAAAATCATAAAACAATATTTATTTGAGAGGGATATATATATATATATATATTACTCATTTAATGGTGGGGTCAACTTGAAGTCATGAATGATGTTATTCACGTTAATCGTGTCATTGTCCTATGTATTCGCTAACTGAAATCGATACATCATTGAAGCTTACAGTTGGCTGCTTCTTATTTGCTGACAACTTTGTTGTTCACATTATGTGATTTTGAAGATCATTATGTAAAATTACATCTACATATATGTATGTATTTATAAAATGATATTTAAGTGTGGATTGAGATTTGCTAAGAGTCAAAACACATCATTAACTTCTCATGATTATATGTTCAATGAATGGGTATTGGATTTGATGTTGTAAGTTGTTGGCTAGAAGGTGCCAACATGACATGAATCAAATATATGTTGGCTGTTTTTTGTTCTCAACTCCAATTATTTTATTTTATTTTTCGAATTTTTTTTATCCAAAATATAAATATCTCTGACTTATATATTACTTTACACTAGTTCCCATTTTATTGTCAACTTAATTAATAAATATACAATAATTAACAATTCATCAATTCTCTATTATGCCCATTCATCTATTTTCCTCTTAAAAGATACATGCCACCTACATGAAAACCATTATAGAAATTTCACTAAAAAATAATATTTGACTTTACAAACATGAGAATTTTTGGACAAAAATACCGATATTATTGAGAATTCCTCGAACACTGTTCAAACAGAATGAAAGGGGCTTAAATCCTATTTCAAGCTCTACAAGAATTTAAAGCTCGATTAGTACAAAACATGAGGCATCAAAACAAGATCAATCCACAAGCATTTTGCTCGGTTTCTTTTGAATAAAAGTCTGTAAATTTTCCATCCAACGTAGATATTCGTTTTTATCCTTGATCATCATAAATGTATGCAAAAACTCAGCTAGCTTATCGTCTATACCTCTTTCCTCTAAGAAATCATAGAGCGAATCTTGTAGTTCATCATCCAATTCCCTGCGAAAGCGACAATAAAATAAAATAAACGATATGGGAAAGAATGACATAAAACTATGGCCCTATCTTGATGGATGAAGAAGGAATATATTACGAACATACTTGAATGTGGGGCCCATGTAATGCTGATCCTTTACTCCATCATGCCCACGAGTAAATACTTGGCGAATCTCAATACTATCAGGCCATCCAGAGCAAACAAACTCCAATATGTCACTGTCTGTACCCTTGATGACATCAACAATCATAGTAACGCGAAGCTTCACATCCTCCGGTTCGTCAGTTTTTTTCATGGGAACAGATCCATCAAACATAGTCACTTCGATTTTGATCTCTTCATTCTCATTGAATTTCCCACTTAGCCGAATCCATTGCTCCCCTGGTCGTTCATCAACCTTGAATGATTCGAATTCCAGTACAGGCTGCATGCAAGCATATTCTTAGCTAGTCCATTTTTTGATAATATCCTTATGCAGACCAATTCAGTTTTCATCAATGTTTTTCCACTAAAACAGATTATTCAACAAAATAAGCTGAAAAGAATAACTCCTTCACAAATCAATGTAAGGAAAAGTATCATCTTAAATATGATGAAAATCACAATGCTTAACATGAAGAATAAGAAACATAGCATGAGAATACTGCACAAATTGCAATGCTTAAGGCAGTTCGAAAAGAAAACTCTCCCTCCTACGGACATGGGCCTTTTAACCATAAATGCTTTTCAGCAACAGTGCTCACTATACACGAGCTCTTACCTTTGATATATTACGAGCTCTTACCTTTGATATATTCTATCCAAGATAAGTGTGACCACACCCAATTTATGCATGACTAATACAACCACGATTTTCACTGGGCGTAATAAGGAGCTATCCTATGAATGGTCCTTGAATGACAATGACAGATTTGGAGTAGTTTCCCTTGACATCAATTAGTTTTTGTTCAGTTTTTCCCAAATTTTATTCAATAATGGCTTTACCTTCATGGATTTTTGGTGTTCAAGATCATGCAACAATCATTCCTTTCAAGCTACCCTCACCTTTAGAACAAATCCCCACAAACGATTACAGAAAAGTTTCTCGACCCCAATTATACCAAAATGATGTTTCATAACACAGTGGACCGGTTATAACAGGATACAAACAGTTCTACCTTATACGTAAATTCAAAGGATGAAAATGTCTTCCCACATCGGATTGGTATCTATGCTCTTATCAACATTATCAAGCTTTTCCAAGTATATGCAACAAGCTGTAGACAAATTACAAACAGAGAAAACCCTATTCCACTCCACCAATTCAAAGTAGAATGAAACAAACACTAATTAACAACATTTGAAACAGAAAACATAACAATAATCCAACCTTTAGCCAAAACAAAGTATCTACCACCACAGCTATCAATCGCCAATTCAATTTTAGGCAAGATAAAATATAAAAAAATATAAAAAAAGAAATTGCTCGTAAAATCAAAATAAATGCATACCTGAAGTGGAGGGGAATGTTCGAGCTCGTACTGGATTTCGCTTCGAATATATCGAAGCATGTTGCCTTCAAACGCCGATTTTCGCATATCGGAGATGTAATTTCTGGTTGAAGATTTGAGAAATTGATCGATGGGCTTGGCTTGTTGAAAGACGAGATTTTTCACAGCTCCTCGCAATCCTCGAACCAATCGATAAGCCATTTTGGCTAAATTGATATACAAATTTATTTGTGCGCAAATCTGATGCAGGGTTTAAGAAGGGTTTTTGCTTCCCACTTTTTGTTCTTTGATATATGTATTTTTTTTTTTTCCTGGTTTTCTTCGGTATTTTATATGTTCTTATTTATTTATAATTTATTGGGCTTATTTGAAAGCCCAAAGTCACGGCCCGATTCTTGCTACTTCTACTCTTTTGACCAAAATAATTGTGAAGAAGACATGTCAGTTTGTCATCTACATTTGGCCTTAAATATTTGATCAAAAAAACAATTGGGCCTTAATGGGTTTTGAAAAAAATTTGGCCCCATTAGTTGGTCCTTAATGAGTAATGTGAAATATGCAATAACAACTATATAGAATTCTTATTGTCATTATTTAATCGTTAAACATATTTATCGATTATATTTATTATTATATTTGATATGTTAATTAATTTTATTATTATTTTAATTAATATTTCTGATTTTTTATATATAAAAAATTTTAAACCATAAATTTCAAACATAATTTTCAAATTGTTATTATGAAGACGATATGTTCTGTTTGTCTAATGAGAAACGAGTCAATTAATTGAACTGGAAATAAATTGTTTTCTTATTCATGCTAGAGACTCAAAATAAAATGGAAAAATAAAAAAAAAGTCCTAAAATTTCGTGGTGTTAATAAAAATATCACATAAGTTACATCATTTTAGAAAATGTATTGTAAGGTTTAAAAGTTGGACAAAAAATGTTGTGACCTACTATGGGAGGTATTTCACCAATTTTTTTTTTATAGATGTGGTATTTTTCTTTTTTAAATTAATTTGGATTGATGGATTTGAGAAGATATTTGAAATTATGGTAGTGTAATCTATCGATGATATTTGGGTAAATATAGATTTGAGATCCACGTTTTTATTTTGAACTAATTTTGGTGGATATCAAATCCATTTTAATTTGAGTGGATTTGAAATTTATTCATTTTATATTTTAAATTTCAAATCACCTTATCCAAACACAACCTTAACTAAATGTAAAATATATGAAATAAGGGTAAAATTGAAAGATTTTGAAAGTTCAATTTAGTCCATAAATTTATCAAACTCAATAACATCTCCATGAGCTTATCAAACCCTCACCCCCAACACTTCTCTCATCTCTTTTTTGAGTCTTTCCAATGATCTTAACTTTTTGAAAACATTTTCTTCTATCATCGGTGAAAATAAACTATTCGATCAATAACATATTGAGTCGTGCACATGCAAACACGAACGTAGACTGATCAATGATTGATTAAGGAAAAAAAGTAATTTTTGGTGAAAATGACAAATATTCGATGAGTTGAATAATAATGTAGTTTTTCAAATCAAATTACGTTGCAACTAAGATTTCTCAATTTGTATAGAATTAAGGTTTTAATTTTGAATTGAAACATGTAAATAATGTTATGAAGAAGGAAGGGGGATAACAAGATGTTGTGTCTTTCTTATGTACCATGTTAAAACAACACCATTTCTACAACAATTTTAATTAACAATTTAAATTAAGCGCAAAAAGTACATTAGTTTGACTAATTATACATAAATATAGTTGCACTCCATTTTAACCTACTCACAGATCATCATTCCATGATAATATTAAAACAAGTGGTCCATCAGAGTTGCAGCTATTATACAAATACACACCCACTACACCTCATTATGAGTTCAGTTACTTTCTCCTATGATACCATTTTTTAAAATAAAATTATTTATTTGAAAAATAAATAAAAAATGGCAGCAGCTCAGATTCCCACCAATCCCCTGCCGCCTCTCTTTTTACATGATAATCCCAGATTTTTATAAGCTCTCTGCTTACCCAATTTTTGCGCATATTCCGCGGCTTAATTACTCTCCTCTCCCTTTCAAATTTTGAATTTTCAGATTCTTTTTTTTACAGTTCAAATTTTCTCAACTGAAACTTACTTACTCCGATCTGTGCATTAATGGTTGTGCCTATGCATTCAAGGTTTCCCATCTGAAACCTTTCCTTCACTGCTTTTACTTTTTTTTTTTTTTGGTGCGAGGAATTATCAGGAATTGGTGCATGATTTGATTTGATTTGATTCGCAATGTTATGCCGGAAAAGTTCAGTTAAAAGTAAGTGCGGATCGGTGCCTGTTTATCTCAATGTCTACGATCTTACTCCTATGAATGGCTATGCTTATTGGCTTGGACTCGGCGTCTACCATTCTGGTGTTCAAGGTCTCTCTCTTCTCTCTCTTTCTCTCACTCTCCCTGTGTGTGTTGATGTGAAATCACAAATCAGATCTGCATAGAAAAAAGCCCTAAATTAGAAAGTTGATTAGACGTGAATGCTAAAACTTTGATGAAATGGCAGTTCATGGAGTAGAGTATGCATTTGGAGCTCACGAATATCCGACAACAGGAATATTCGAGGGGGAACCAAAGCAGTACGATGGATTCAGTTTCAGGAAATCGATTCTGATTGGTTGGACTAACATGAGCCGAGGAGAGGTGAGAGGACTAATGGAGGAACTTGCAGTAAAATACAGGGGAGATGCCTACAATCTCATCAACAAAAATTGCAACCATTTCTGCAACGATGCAGCCATTCATCTCACCTCCAATCCCATCCCTTCCTGGGTTAATCGCCTCGCCCGAATCGGTAAATCCTTTTTTTCATACCTACATGCGTTAATTTCACCTGCAAAATCAGCTCAATTATGTTCAACAATGACTGTGTTAATAGGTTCGATTTGCCACTGCATAATTCCGGTGAGCTTAAATTCGACGAAAGTTGGGCACCATAAAATGGAAGATAAGGTGTGCCAAGGGGAGAGGAAGAAGCTTAGAAGCCGTTCAAATAGGTTCTCCAATTCATCCTCAAATTCATCGACGTCATCATCTCCTCCATTAGCACCAAGCATTGGCATTCCAGGCACAAACTCTTTGCTGCTTCATTCTACTGCAAATTAGAGGTTTCACTAATGTTAAACAAGGCAATTTTTGACACAGGCAGTATTTATTAATTTCCTTTTTCTTTTTTTGCTTTTTTTCTTTTTCTTTTTCTTTTTCTTGTGTGATAATCTGTACATGCTCATTGGTGATAATTGAAATGGGAATTTCTTTCATTCTTCTTTCCCTTTTTTTTTTTTTTGGCTTTTGAAATGTGATATGTTTTTTTTTTTTAAATGAGCTTGGATATCTTCTCTTCACAATTTGTATTTTTGTAAAAGTGGAATGTCAATTGAGCTACATGATGACACCTGCTTGTAAATTAATTATCTCTAAATAAATTGAAAATTATTGTGTAATCTTTTATTATACGATCATTATTTGAAATATGAGATGAAATATAAAATGTAATAGAAGATCTGATATTTAATTTAGGTTTAATTTAAATTTTTATTTGTTTTTCACATTAATGCGCGCGAGCAATGTGTGAGACTCGATAGAAAGTATAAAACAATAAGAAAATAGAAATAATGATTTTGTACTAGAAGGTAAATGTAGGAATTGTTAAATAATCAATATAAACCATATGATATATTAAGGCCAACAGCAAAAAAGGAAAAAGTACTATGGTTTGGGAAATTTTACTATTTTGGTCAAATCTGTTGATGAGTATTTTAATGTGGTAGATCTATATATATGATTTTAAAGGTGTGTGAAGACTAAATGATATTATACCAAGTACATCTAACATAATATCCATTATTCAGGGATGCAAACATATACATATTCATATGTCATGCATATATACAGATGAAGCCAAATTTATGAATTTTATCAAGTGTAATATTAATAAAATTACAACTTAATTTTCTTTGTTTTGTATGATTGATGCGGCTATACACACCAACCATTATAAAAACACATTAATTACTAAACTTATCCACAATATTACTATTTTATTCTTTCAATTATATAACATAAAATTAAATAAATAATATATAGTAAGGATATTTATTCTTTTAATAAAGTGTGTTTAGTAATGGATGAAATGTGTATAGCTCGATCCTCTTAATAAAGTATTTTCTACGTCTGATATGAGTTGAACAATTATTTTGTTAGGTTTAACCAAATTGCACCTAATGGTCAAGTAATTGCAAAATTGACAATTTTAAGATAACCAAATTTGTAAAATATCAGAGTCTTAGATTTTTGTTTATTTGTTATTAAATGTTTAATAAAATAATCATCCCTTTGGAATCATCTACTATCTTGAATTTAAGAAATTGACATTATTCATTGGAATCCACTTTGGAAAATGGAATAAAACTTTATAACTATGATAAAACCTTAACAAATTCAAGTAACAACTAACCAACCATCAAGTATGGACTCATTCATGATTAGAGAATATGTTCTATTCTCTTTTAACTACTTTTTTTCAGATTAATTAATGCAACTTTTCTTGATTCACCAACCCAAATAAGTTTATTTTTGTGCCCCATGTATTCCTCTTTACCACAACAAAGTCCAAAGAAATACCTACAATTGGTCCCACTCCCACACCAATCAATTATAGCACATCCACCCCCATCACCAAATCTCCATAAGCTTTGCTTGTAGTGAAATCAACAGATTTTGGCAAAATGTGGAGATCATTAATTTAGTGTCTATCTTTTTGGTTTTGTAATCGAACTCTCGTATTAATTACAAAACATATCACCTTTCATCAACACTCTATTATTAACTTCTGATAATAAAATCAAACATATTATAGATGACAAAATTAATTTCCCTATAATTGTGAGCACATATTGGATAAGTGATCGTTCCTGTTATCTACTTCTTCCATCTTAAAATAAATATTGTTTTAAGTGTTTTAACACAGATTAAGAAATATGATATAAAAACTAATCTATCCTTATTTAAATATATTTATTGTAGGATTTTTTTCTCTTTCATCTTAACAACCTTCTTTAATTTAGTGGAAGTAAATGAGTGCATTTTTGGTAGATTATCGATAAATATCTTGAAATTCTAAACTAACACTTAATTTTGATCAAATTTTCTTTGCTTGATATTTATTTTGGGGAGAAGGAAGTAGCTATGAAATTTGTCTTAGGGTAGTTAGTCCAAACATTATCTCTATATATATTAAGGTGACACCTTTTGTAAAAGAAGAAGAGACAGAAAACAAAAATGATAAAGATAAAAACACAAAACCATATGTAGATTTGGAGAAGACCAAAAGGATAATATCACATCCTCTACACAAACGCTTATGTTGTGAAATCAACATTCATAAAGAGATTCAAACAAGATATTGTAGAAAATGATTATGTTTCAAAAATTACAGCATTCATTAGGAGATTCAATTAGGACATTGTAAAAATTGAGGATAAATGAATATCAATCGAAAATTGCAAAATGGTAAAGCCTTCCCATAGTTGATGAAGTGATTGCACTTTATGAATCACATATAGAGTCGAGATTGATTTATAACCTTTGATTTGTTGCCAACAAATTAAGAGTTGTAAAATTCTTTTGCAAATGAGAATAATAATAGAGACAAAGGAATTGAGTGTGTCGAATGGTGGGCTGCTCAGATCTTATCCAATCAACAAAGTTGTCCAAGATCAAGGGACATCACAGATTTCCACCATAATTCTCAGATCTTCAATTTTTGTCATCAATCACCATTCTTCAATTAATCACAACTTCCAAAAGATTACAATGACAGAAATAAGTTTAAAAAAAAAAAAAACGATATATGCATTAGAAAAACAATAGTATTAAAGAAAAGTCTGTCCCTTAATTTGCCTAGTCATCGGTAATATATAAAATATGTTATGATGTTGTAATGAATTTGTATATGAAATAATCTACAAATTGCATTGCAGCTGGTTAGTGTGTCTGCCAACAAGATCCACAAATATAGAAAGAAAAAGATTCCACCATCAACTCATAAGGCATGACCCAACTCATGAGGCTTTTGGTTAAAATTAAATGAAAATAAAACACTCAACCAAAAATCTTTATTTAAAAGACGTGGTTTATGATCGCCTATTATGATAATATTTCAAAATAATCCTAATATGTTGTGTGTGTAAATAACATCATTAGTTAATATTAAATATGAGATGAAATGGTAAAAATGTAAGAGGATTCTGATCATCTTTTACCAATTTCTGTCGCCTTGGTTAAGTGTCATTTATTAAATAAATGAATAATTATTTTCACATGCCAATGAGACTAATTTTCCAACAAATGTGGACAAAACACAGAAGTGTATTGTTAAGTGAAGGAAGGATACATAAAAAAATAGTCCTATTTGAATCACGATTGCACACATGTCTTGTCGCTTTTGACGAAATTTGTGATTTTTTTTAGAAATTTGTGATTAAAGACAAATTTTGTCAAAAGTTGATTACCTGACGAGAATTTGCATGTATTAGTGATGTGATCAGTGTGATAAAATTAGTAAAATTTAGTTTTTTATAGGTTAATATGGATACAACTAAACCTACAAATATTTTTATCAAAATTCAGTTAGATTTTTTTTAAATAAGCTATGCATAAATTATAAAAAAAAAAAAAAAAAGCATCAAGAAGAAAACATAGAAAAAGATCCAATCATGTGTCGACTAGTCTCCATACATACAGACTTCGTAACTTTTTTTATCATGGAATTTAGAAGGTTTAGCAATTTCGAATTTTAAATTTTCAAACTTAGTACATTTTGACTAATTCTTTCTAAGTATTTAATTGGACTAAAATTATAAATAAAATGCACGTAATCTAATTTCAGACTATTCAGGTCAAATTAATGATTTCACTTTTAAATTTTATTTTATATATTTTTTGAATTAAAAAATTCAAAAATTGAAAAACGCAAATCAGTCTTCTTCTTTCTTCCTTCCTTGTAGCCGCCGCCGGCAACAAATTGCTCCGACCACCATTTCAACCACCAGTTGAGCAACAGTGCGAACAACCTTTTGGTCATTTTATCATACAGAAAGAGTGCATCATTCAACCCATTAATATTTATCAGAGCGAAATGCTTGGAATTGCAATTTGCAACAAATTTCGTATTGTAATAATGAGGGGGGGTATTACCAGATCGATAGAAATTGAGGAGAAAAAAAAAGAAAAGTAGAAATTGCCCCTTCGCTTCATACTTTGAGGTGAGATGAAGATTAAAGATTTCACAGAAACATTGAAAACTCTGAAAATAGATTTTGAAGCATGGTTCAAAGTAACGGCCGTTACGGCCGTTATAACGGCGTTTCGTAACCTTAACGGCCTTCTCCGCGTCACTGATTCGGTTAAAAACGGTCGACTACATTATCGGGCTTGATATCGGCGCGATAACGTTCGTAACGGCGTTATGCGGCGTTATATCGGACTGTAACGGCGTTATAACGAACTGTAACGGCGTTATAACGGACGTAACGATTTCAAGGGGCAAAAAAACGGAAACGACGGATAGATAATTGAATTTGAACACTGTATATTTTTTTTTCGATTGAATGTAATATTTTTTATACATATTTATTATATATGGGTATAATACTATGATATACCTTGAATGTGTATTGTGTAGTACGCAAAAATGTAGAGAAATTAAAGTTGTAGCAATAAAAATAGTAGTTGTTATTTGCTATAATATGTAGAGAAATTAATAGTTGTTATTTGCTATTTGCAATAAAAATACAGGATATCGAGAATTTGGATATTATCATTAGTATTCACATGAACAACCTATACCTCATCCTACTCATTATGATTATGCACATTTTCCTATTTATCCTGAAAGGAAAGATAATGATGACTTTGAACCACCTCGACATTCCACGTGGTATTAATAATGTATGTAATTATATGTTTCATATGTTAATTCTAGTTGTAATATTGTTTTTTACTTTAATTTAGTAAAAATATATATATAAGTAATTTTCTTTAACTTTTAGACTATTTTTGAGTTTTTTCGAAAAATTGTCCGTTACAGCCGCGAAATATCGACGAAATTGTAATGTAACTTTAACGGTGGACACCGCAACAAGCACCGTGACCATTACTTTGAACCATGTTTTGAAGTGTAAAAGCCCCTTCACTGAAACTTTGAAAATAGAATTCCAACATAAAGAGTTGAGGACGTTGCATATCACTTCACATGTCGGTTGAGGATTTTCGTTCAATCTTTGGAGAAATTGAAACTTTCACAGGGATGCAGCTTGAATGGTAAATGATTTTCATTCTTTTTTTTTTTTTTTAAACAAATTGAAGGTTGATTCAAATATGAATTTTAAAATTGATTTGGGGTTTGGAATGGATTAGACAAGGGGATCGTTTTAATCTATGTCAAACTTTCCGATCATCTTCTCCGATTGTTGCTAACCGGCGGCTGGTGCACACTGGCGTGTGGCTATTGATTTATTTTTTCTTTTAATTGATTTTTTTCTTTTTTCTTTTTAATGTTTTTGTATTTTTTTTTTTATAATTGTATTTAACCCACGAAGCTCCCATTTCATCTAAAAGGGATATTGTACACGTGTGCAAATATGTTCCACCTAAGTATAAAATGAATTTTAAATCAATAATTTGGGTTGAAAATTCTGAATTTTTTGGTCCATGTGTAATTTCAGTTATTTGAACTGAAATTGGGTAAAGTTTATTAAACTCGAAAAATTATTATTTTAAAAAAAAAATTAAAATTTGAAATTGTCAGATTTCATAATTTGGAGGGAAAAAAATAATAAATTCTTATATGGGTAAAAGATGATATCACCAATAAAATATAAAATAAAATATGAAAGTTGAAATTGAGAATCAACTTAGAGAAAAAGAGGTGTTTGTGAGCAAAAAGAAAAACGTGTTCGTTTAGTGGCTTGGCAAAAGGCTAAGGTTGTCCAACTCATCTTCATTCAGTTTGGTCCTCCTTTTATCTCAACATTGAGTTTAGACCTTCTTCACATATTCTAATTTTAGCAATGGCAGAGCACCTGAACTTGGTATTGTTTCCATTCATGGCCCCTGGACATACAATTCCTATGATAAACATAGCCAACTTGTTATCCAAACACACGAATCTCACCGTAACCATCATCCTCACCCACCTATACGCCACCCGATTCGCTTCTTTACTTCAATCTGGACCGTCGATCCGCCTCCTCAAAATTAGGTTTCCGACCGAGGAGGCCGGCCTGCCACCGGGCTGCGAAAGCGCCGACACTCTGCCATCTCACCACTTTTTACCAAACTTCTCCACTGCAATCAACATGCTGCAACCACCACTCCAAGGGATGTTGAACCAGCTGAACCCTAGTCCCAGCTGCATTATCTGCGACAAGCTCATTACGTGGACTGTTGACACGTGTAATGATTTGCAGATTCCGAGAATAGTGTTTGATGGGATGAGCTGCTTCACTCAGGTAGTGATGCACAATCTCCACGTTTCCAAGATTTATCAAACTGTCCCACCAAATATGCCTTTTGTTGTGCCGTGCTTGCCGGATGGAATCGAGCTGACTAGGCTTCAGTTGCCGGGATTGTTCAATCCGGGCCCGAAACATGTTCCGGGCTTTCGTGAACAAGTGAGGGAAACGGAGTCACTGGCCTATGGAGTGGTGGTGAATACCTTTGAAGAGGTGGAGAAAAGATATGTGGATGAGTTTCGAAAGCTAAGAGGCGGGAAAGTTTGGTGTGTGGGCCCATTGTTGAGCCACGTCAGCCACTCATCTATTGATCGTAACGAGTGCCTGAAGTGGCTTGATAGTAGGGAGCCAGAGAGTGTTGTCTACGCGTGTTTTGGAAGCCTCAGTAGCCTATCGCCGTCTCAGTTTATCGAGCTTGCATTAGGCCTGGAAGCATCGAATCATCCGTTTATCCTAGTAATCAAAGGAGGATCAAAAGCGGAGGAAATAGAGAAATGGATCTCGGATGAAGGGATTGAAGAGAGAATTAAAGATAGAGGCCTTCTAGTTCGAGGTTGGGCCCCACAAGTGGAGATATTATCCCATGATGCAGTGGGAGTGTTCTTAACACATTGTGGATGGAATTCGACTCTGGAAGGGATCTGTGCTGGTTTGCCGATGATCACATGGCCATTGTTTTCTGAGCAGTTTTTGAATGAGAAACTAATCGTGCAAATAGTGTTGTGCATATTGGTGAGGAAGAAAAGGCTGAGAATAAGGTGATGAGTGATGAGATAAATGGGGCTATTGAAAGGGCAATGGATAAGGGAAAAGAAGGATGGCAAAGAAGGAAAAGGGCCAAAGAAATGGGAGAAAAGGCAAAACGGGCTGTGGAGAAAGAAGGATCTTCTTGTCTCAATGTTGAGCTGCTAATTCAAGATATTCGACAATTAGTTGCTGAAAACCAAGAAATCAAGTCATGATTCAATTCCAGTGTAGTTGCTCTGAATTCTGTTTAATTAAGAGAAATGAAAAAAAAAATGATAGAACTTATTTAAAAGAACCTGTACAAGTAAAGGTCAATTCGGCCTGCACATAATAAGAAGGCTCGAGGACAATATGTATCATATGGAAGAGTTCAGGTGAAGAGGGAGAAAAGACCACCACAAAGTGTTCTGAAATGCAATATTGATGCAGGGTTTTCAAATGATCACAAATCTTTTGGAGTTGCTATGATCATTAAGCCGGTGCATATTTGTCAAAAGTGCAACCTGTTTTTGGTTTGGTTTTGAAAATAATAAATAAATAAATAACCAACCCATACAAGAAATTATATTGTTTCATTATAATATCACACTTTAGCCAAATGTATAACTGAGTGTTTGCTAGGTTACAGAACCACAAAAACCTCAAATCCAAAAGATACAGAGTTAATGGGGGAATTCTTAAAACCCATAAAAAAAGGCCTTAACAGTTAGATTTGGGAGAAATGAAGAAAAACTAATCTACAAACAGTGTACTCGATTTTCCATCTCAAAGCCACCATGAAAACTTAGCAAAACAAAGAAATTACCATTGATACCCAGAATTTGTTCAAGGAACAGCATCACACAGTTACAAACTTGACCAGAACAGCAATGCTTGAGAGGGGTGGAACTATTGCGCCATCTCAGAAAGATAGCACGTAAAAAGAGAAATACCATCCTGCAAATGGTATGAACGGAGGTCATTGGGCATGGGTGCCCTAAAGGCAGTGTCGAAGCAGCTTAGCTGAACTTCGACTGTAGAACCCTCATCACTATCAGAAAGAAGCAGACTGCAGACCTCTTCTGCCATCTTTGAGTACACGGCTCTGAAAGACAAGTATATTAGAAGGTATACATACTAGATTTGAATGGAACTAATCAAGAAAGGAAAAATATATGTATTTTGACCCCCACTTTCAGTTTCTTTCTTTTCCTATTTGTAGAAAGAGCATTAAAAACAACTGAAGAGATGAGAGAAGACATAACCCCAGGCTATGAACCTGCAGGTAATCATACTTCACTCCAAGGAATAAAAATCAAATACCTTACATCTACTGATAATTTGCTGCCCCAAACTGCTAGAGACTTGTTTAGGCGACCAATGAAGTCTGCACATGCATCATTTTTGTTCTCAAGAGTATCCTGCAAAATAGGATTTGTTATCGACTGAAGTTATAAGAATGTTTAGTGAACATTAGAATATATGCTCAAACAAATAGAAAGATCATTATCATCATCTTATAATTCTATCAAACTGTTCAAGAATAAATTTAAAAATCCACTCTATTAGTCATAAAATGTACTAGCCCAGCGATAGTATGGGTAATGTAACAGCTTCATCAAACTTCAAATAACACACTTCATTGCCTTTTATTCATCCAAATTTGTTGATTACCAAAACAGAGGTTTAACAATTATTTCAATGAAGCCCTCTGAAAAGCACATAGCAGGAAAGGTCAGCAAGCTTTTAAAAGGTAAAAGAAAAAGGACAAATAATCAGCACAGAGATGCATGTAACGAAATTCAATATATAAATAACCACAAGCATATATGACAAAATCAATACTAAGCCTACACTTTTTTAAGAATGAAACAAATAATTTGAAATAAAAAGTAAAAACTAAAGAGACAATTTGGCATAGGTTTGACTGGTTCAACTGGAATTTCAGCTTATGTTAACTTGATGGACTGGATCAACCACTGCCTCTCAGTTCAACCAGCCAATCCAGTTCAGCTTTGAGAAATTACACTCAACTACTGGTCTAGCTAATAAACAGGGATTATACCAGTTCAGTCATGGTGCTGTTGTCTTCCTGCAAGGAACTTTTTAATATATAAAAAGAAATATAAATTCCAGCCCCCAGTTCCCAATCTTCAATCTCTGACTTATAATCTTCCATGCACGTGGCAAGCCTCCATATCTCTTTATGCTTTGCTGCATGACATCAATCAAAATCAATATGTTTTTGTCCTACAGATGACAGCAGGATAAGAGTAATGCAAACAAAAATTTGCTTTCTATGATGGTAAAATATATATATATAATACATTAATTTACAAGAACAACTCAATAGCACACTCTAATGAATGCAGGTTATAATCGCCTAAAAGGTTAAGTACACTCTACACTGATTAAGCATAAATACGAAGTGCAGCTAAAAAGCTAACAATCATTGTAGAAAAACAGTGCAAACTAATGTTACCAATGTAGAGAATCATAATTCATTACTGTAATTTCAACTTTTGTCAGGAAGGTTCTCCAAATCAAAGATCAGCATTCTCAACTGATGGTGATTTTTCTAAGAGTTAATTACCTTGAGCAACTTTGGAAGTAGTAAATGTCTCTAACATACCTTTTTTTCTGTACCAGCTTCTTCTACCTATACCGCAGTTGAAGCACCTAAAGGATAAGAAATTTTCCCAACTATATTTAACAAGAAAGAATTCTTCAGTCAGGCATGTTCCTCTAGGAACTAGTTTGATAATAAACCGGCAGTTGCTAGTTGCTACTACTAAGAAAAGCATTTTTGGATAGCAAACATTGAGATAAAGCTTGATGTTGCTCTAATTCTACACGCAAGCTATGTCATGGTGTTTTGAAAGTGAGGAGATGAACCACTTTCTCAAAAATCCAATACATTCAGAATACTTTAGACATAAATATAACAATCCAATATCTTCAATTCAAAGGGTTCATATGGGGCACAGATTAAGGAGAGAGACATGGATTGTAATATAATTGAATTTAAATAAAATAAACATATTAATATATATATATCTATAGAAGACAGAGTACATGACTTAATAAGATCAATATGCTACCAAACAGTAAAAAGCTCTCTACCTGACAAAAACAGAGAATGAGCAACTGAAGTCATGAAGACAGAGTGTGCTCTCTGCCAATTTGCAGATTCAAGAAAGTGATCTAGAGCTTTAGGTAGGTCCCGGTTGTAACTGCAGAATATTGCCTTCATGTGGGTGGGGAGAGAGAGAGAGACAGAGGGTAAGATAAATCTAGGAAAAAGAATTTCAGAGTAATAAATAGTTATCATCAATAGAAGTAGAAGTTTTCTGGAGGCCTATACATTCATGAGTCATAAAATACCTAGTACGATATATTCAACCTCATAAGGTGCCAAAAACATGCAAGAACTCTAGAAAAATGATCACACACAGCTCAGACAATAGCCAGCAAACTTAAATCACCAATCCATGCAAAATAACAGGGTCAAGGAAGACAACTTACCAAAGCTTCATGCAACCATGCTGAAGGAATGCCTAGATTTTCAATGAACTCCTGTTGTGACTTCTGAGTACTCCAAACTTCACAATACTGGAAGAGGATTTCCCTTATAACAGTGGTTTGCAGATAAGGATAATCTTCACGGTGAGGCATATGAAGAACCACATAGATGGCCCAATGACACTGCCCAATGCAGAGTAACTGAGAAACAAACGACATGTCAAGGACATGAAGATCATTAGAACTGAAAGTACCAATGGCCTCCAAAATTGCACGCTGATGCCAAATCATGTGATAGTCAAGTGGGTCGTTTGTTGAGGCAAAGGCACTGAACATGGTCTTTAACGCACCAAAATCATTTTCTTGTCTCGCATGAAGAAGCATAAGATAATAAGCAAGGTCAAAACGATCATTGAAAACCCAATTGCTCACATCTTCCGTTGGTCCTTCATCAATGTAAATTGGAACAGGGTATGGAGCATTTCCTTCATTAAGAAGCTTCTGATAGGTATTAAAAACAACAGGTAATGAAGTATCAGGTGGAAGCTGATACCACATTAAGAGTCCTAAGAACCTCTTCCAGTCAATATTTACACCATGTAAGGCCCCATGAATGTTGCCAGAAAGTAATTCAAAAAGTCTCACTCTATCCTCCTCAATAAAACTAAAATCCAGTCCATTTTTCCTCCAAAGATCAAGCTGATGAGCAATATCAGATCGATTTACTGTGGACCCACCAGCCTGGCTCAAAAGACAAGATAGTCTTACATCCCCTCTAGACGCAGACAGTTCTACAGCAGCATCCAGCTGCCGACCAGTAAGAAGCAAAAATATGTGTTCTAGATCACTCAACTCATCCAGTGAACTAACTTCTTCTTGCACACGGTGGTAAACACTCTCTTGCAGCCAATAACTGAATTCAGCTCGTCTATTAAGTGGAAGTGCTTCCTGATCAAAATCAGGATAAATTTCCCTCCCATCTTGTATCATATCATCCTCCTCATCTTCCACAAGCTTCAATTGTCCACCTGCTTTCCTTGTGGAAAAGAGAACTTTAATTAATTCCCAAACCAATACCTGATGTATCAACAAAACACGAGAAGCAGATGACAAACTCAGCACCTCTAGTTGTTTCTCTATGATGTCTATATATCTCCGACAAATATCTGGAAGTGTTAAACGATTGCAAACAAGCTTTTGAAGTTTCAGATTGAAGGTTCCCAATTCAACCTTTTTTGATTCATGGCTCAACTCCCTGTGGAGATTTAGAGGAGAGCTGAAACAAAAATCAGTGAGTTCCTCCTTAATTTTATTGTTTTCATCTCTTGTTACTTTGTCAAGTGCAACTCTTTCGAGATTGATCACAGAGGATAAGACAACTTGAGAATCATCACTACCAACAGGCATACCAGAATGAACAAGGACGCCATTTGGGCCCCAACCCACTCGAAAGGATCTACCCATAAACAATGCTGCATCAACAATATTATGGGAATGACTACTAGTTACTGGTGTTTTGTTTGTAAGGTCCAGCTCAAAACCTTCAGTTTTTGCTGTGGTCAGATGCAAACCCCTATTATGTTGAGCCATCAAAATAGCTCTGGGGGAGCTCGTGCTATAACTTACTGGGTTATACTCTTTTAGAGCTAATGGAGTCTTGCGGATAAAAGGGGTATTCGCATTATGAAACGTCTTCCGAGATGAATGGTGTAAGGGAGATCTTGAGGAATCTTTAGCAAAATGATTTTTATCATGTGAAAGCATGCTACTGAGACCTTCTACCTCATCTTCCTCGGTAGAAAACATCAACATCCTTAAATCTTTCATCCTCACTGGATCAAGACCAAGGTGGGCAGGAAGAGAATGTGAGAGTAAAGTCCCGTGTACTAAAGCAGTTTCCTCATCAACATCTGATACCTCACTACTGTTCATGTCTGCAAGATCTTGAGCTTCTGGGGAGACGTCATCCATTGGAATATCCTCCTCATCTTCTTCATCTAGACCAAATCTGCTAAAATGTTGCACTAGAAATTTCCATTCTCCGTTAACTGGATCAAACGATATGAATTGTGCCCCTTGGCTCTCAGTCTTGCACTTCAATTTTTCCACAATATTTCTCAAGTGATCCTCAGTCAAATTACCCAATGATTTTGTTTCAAGTAGTAAAGTTACTTCAGATGGCTTATTAAGACCCTGACCTACCAAGGGCTTTGAACAGTCATCTTCATAAACAGCAATTTCACACCTATTAAACTTGATGATGGAGTCCAAATCCAAGCATCTAATATCTGTCTCCCCAATAAACTTTACACATCCATAACCAACCCTTCCAACAACAAAATCCTCGACTCTACTGCAATAACCAGGATTCACAAACTCACGAATAGCCAACTCACTTATGCAAGGTTCTGTGTAGTAATCAGAACACCGGAGAGTTGGCAATGAATTTTCAGTATCCAAAGAAACTCTTCTTCGTTTGCACTGAGACTGATGGACCGGGATGGGCTGTAATATCCCCACATCAACTTCCATATTTTAACTTAGATGAAGAACTTCAGCTAAGGAGCCTAAAATCCTCCAAAATATGCCCTAATCCAGTATAATAGCACACACTACTGAAATCAGCAAGAAGAACACATAAGCAGAGCTTAAAAACACACTTATTTACCATTAATCAACGCAGTCTATTTTCCGGTGCACCCGCTGGAAATCGAGCTTCTGCAGCAGGAAATTCAAAATTAAGAACAAGATATCACAGGCACAGAGAGAGAAAGAGAGAGAGAGAGAGAGAGAGAGAGAGAGAGAGAGAGAGAGAGAGACCTTCTAGTTCTAGTTCACGTTCGGTGTTCTGTCGATCCTTCCCCCGAGTAGGGCAATCTTTCCCTACTTTTTTTTTTTGGGGGGTTTAGTTTGAACTTGGATGGGCCACATGGGCTTTAAATATGGGGAGCAAGCCCATAACTAAAAGGCCCATGGACCACAATATTAATTAGTATATATTACGTAAAATGCAAATATAATAATGAGATGATTGGACTATTTTCACCCCAAAAATTCCTAATGTACTCCCACAAATTTCTTAACAAAAATGACTTCAACTTGGGATAACATATATATCCTTGTATTATCATATTTAAAAAAAAAAAATAACTTTCATCTCCTCCTCATCTTCTCAGTTATCTTCTTAGTCTAAATTTTTGAAACAAAATAAATGTAATTCTAAAATTTGAAGTCAATTAAATCACATAAGATGAGAGGGAAAAGTTCTCAAGCTCTGCTTACATTGCTAATGGGCTTTTCAATATTGGGCTGCAATGGGAATGAAAGCCTATGGGCTTTATTGACCCCATACAAGCCTCCATATTAACACAATGAAATGCATTATTTAACATACAATATTCATGAATAAGATATTAAATTACTTTGTTATTCAATAAAAATCCTTGATTTCATCCCTCCACTCCCCTTCCGGACACGTTGTCACCAAGTATGTCAAAACCCTAAACCACAAATCGTAGTAAGTTATTTTAGGAAAGAAAAGCTGTGACATTTATAGCATATTTTGATTTTCATAAACATTTAGAAATATAAACTCACATACCTCCACACATCTTCACTAAATCACGCATCCTCAATTAAATCTATATGTCTCATCGAAGTTTTATAAGTCATAAGACTTTTCCAATTTAAAAAAAAAAATAGTATTCTTGTGAAATTGTTTTACAAATTTTAATTAGATATGTATGTGAAACGAACCAATCCATAATTTATAACTCGTAAAATAGAGACTCACTTGTGAAAATTAGTTTGATTGTAAGTATTAAACTCCGTCATAAAATTATATTCATGAGATTATTTTCATATAATTTTTATGATTTTGTAAACTATATTTTAAAATAAATTCATTTGATCGTCTATATTTAGTGACGTTTTTATCAAATGAATTACAAAATTTTAATGACGAAATTTCTCAAATGAAGTACATGTAATAGTAACAAAATATTCATTTGATCTTCTATATTTAGTGGCATTTCTATCCCCTCCAAAAAAATCTAAATATTATGTGCTATATATGATTAAATTTATAAATCAAAGCATAATTCCAAAAAAAAAAAAAAAGGGTGTTGCAAAAGAAATGATATCAAGAACATAGAGGTTGAGTAAATGTGAAGAAAGGGAACACATTAATTTCGTCATCCTATTCTTGTGATTTTCACAAGCACGCGCAATCATCCTTTTACCTTT
The DNA here is from genome assembly GCA_028654395.1 of Scutellaria barbata. Lineage (NCBI taxonomy): Eukaryota > Viridiplantae > Streptophyta > Magnoliopsida > Lamiales > Lamiaceae > Scutellaria > Scutellaria barbata. The sequence goes on along the minus strand of CM053645.1, from coordinate 3,629,919 downwards.
TTTATTCATATTTATACATATAACCTTTGGCCTTTTTCCAAAGGCCTTTCAATTCAAGCCTCCCCCAATAAAAATAAAATAAATAAAATTTGCTTCATAATCACTACAATTTCATAATGAATCTATATATATATATATAGAAGATCTTTGAAGATATTTATAGAAATATTATTTTTCTGTCCAAATTAAGAGTATTTTTGGAAATAATAATTTTATTACGTTAATAGGTATGTGCATAGTTTATAGAAATTAGGGGTGCATAGATTTTATAGGTCAACACATACATGACCCAAAAAATTTAATTATTTTTTATTCTACAATTTTTTCTATATAATTTAAATATTGTATAACTTTTTATTTTAGATCCATAACAAGTAAATTATATCACATTAATCCTCATTTCATTAGCTTTAATTTAATATTGATATTAGATATATAAAAAGTACATATCAATTTATAACTATGACTTTAAGTAAGTTTGAGTTGTTTTTTTATTTTCTCAAATCTTAGTGTTTAATTTGAAATTATGTGCTTCTTTGAATAGTTTTAGGTCAAAATGCTGAAATTTAAAAGTAAAGATATATTCTATAAAAATTATATTTAATAAAATTACAAATATAAATATTTTAAAATTTTGATAATTTTTAAAATTAAATATATATTTTTGATTCTTATGATATTTTCAACTACACCATATATACTTACTTTATAAATAATTTTTTAAATAAAAAATTTATATATTTATTTAATTTTCACATTAAATTTCTCTCTATATATAAATTATAATAATAAAATTACTATAAATATCTACTAATTAGGCCATAAAGAGAGAGAGGTATAACTCCTCCCTGCCAAAAATGATGATATTATTCTACATTAATATAAAGATGCACGAAATGGCACGTGTGTTACTTTTACCAAAGACAAATAACTTGAATTGCTTTATAAAGAAATAAAAGTTTTCCAAAATAATAATACTGATGATGATGCATGGTAATCTAAAAAAAAAAAACTTCGTTCATTCCTTCGTTATTTTAATGCGCCTTCGTTATTTTAAATGCATTGTAAAATGGTGTGTTAATTGTATTATTACATTAAAATATTTTGGCTCCCTCATCATGTATATTATGAAAATACATGGAAAAGTAAAAGAGAAAAGACACCAAAGGTATGGAGGCTATATATACCAATAATTCGAAACCAACAAGATGATAAACTTTTCTTATATATACCTAAAATTGAAGACTATGTGCACAATATATGTAATTTGGTCCCAAATTTAAGATTTCGAGCTAATTTATCCTAAATTGTTTCTGAATTAAAAGGTTTTCAAAGCCCTAAACTCAAATGACATATGCCTAAAAATTAATATACTAAAATTGCAATTATCCGAAGATATCTTAAATTCACATAGTATTCCTTTTTTGTCTTTCGGAATTATCTTCTTGTCAAATTGTATCTGCTTAATCGCCTTTGTAAACTTCTTTTTGATATTTGTAAAATTATTTTCACCAAATTATGCATAATGGTTTTTTTTTTTTTTTAAGAAAATGCACATCAAGAAATGCAACAAATATAGTTTTAACTTTTTAAATATTTCTAAGTTGATTAAATATCTTTTTATTGAGTAACGGGTTTATTATCCCATTTGAATCTCCTATTACCCCAACTCTGCTAAATTGATTTTCAAATCAGATACTATTTGAATATTTAATTGGACCGAGTGTTAAATCAGTATTTCACGTTCTTACACATATTTTATAATTTAGGAATCCACTTAAAAGCAAGTGGAGAATAGAATTGAACATAACTAGACTGTCGCCATACGAAAATGACATAATAGTACCAAATTATGTAGTGAATATGATAGAGGATTCGGATTGGAGTCCTCATCCAAAAGAAAGACAAATTTCACATTAAATATAAATAAGCTACAAGCCTGCAACTGGATTCAAGTTTATGAGAATATAAGTTAGTCAAGTGTGGATTAGTTGTGAATGTATTGTAATTACATGAATTATAATTTATGATTTAGAAAAACTGTTTTATTTCAAGATTATTTGAACAAAACTTATTAAGATAATGTGAACTAAATCCAACATTCTCGAGATTTCACCGAATTACCCGATCATACTAGTAATTTAGTTCAAACTCATTCATTTTTTACAATTATTATATATTTTTTATAGTCTTCTTTTAGAAGGGTGGTACTTGATTGTGGAATGATGTTGATTATGATTATCAGAAAATCAAATCTAATTGCAAATCGGATCAAATTTTAAGATGATAGATATATATAATTCAAAAAAAAAAAAAAAGTAAGAAAGAAGCATGGTTTCTTTTTAATAATTATATTATAGGCTTACATCTAATTAATTTGGGTATGGCAATTTCAATCCTACAAATTGCTACCACATAAATTACGAATTATGTTTGAATGATGAGATTCTGAAATTGGATTTACTGAAATCACCAACCAAATCCTATCTTAAAAAACAACAAATTTTATTCTTAAATAATTTAAACACATAACGTTAACCTCCAAGATGAGTAATAACCTAGTTGAGGAAGGAAAGGTGTGGGTAGTTGGTTTAAGAAAATGATGGATAGAAACATGTGGGGTGACCTAATCGTAGGAGTGAATTAAGGATATAGAAAATATATTGAAGCATGATAAGATGGTAGCACTCTTGGATTTAGTGCAATCTAGTATTGGAATAATAAGGGTCAAAAATAGCAGCTACAAGCCAACAAAAGAATGAGGAAAATCGATTTAGAGATAATCTTGACCTTACAGTGAGTGAGGCACATGGGCAACCTTTCCTATGTTTAGTAAATCTGTGATAATATCCGATCATGTGATCACCCACATTGATTGTCTTCTATATATTATGAATACTGTTGCAATCATATCTCTGTCTACTCCTTTTTTCTCTACATATATAATTAGTAAAACATTGGCAAAGGCCATTCCCCCTGTTATATCAACCCTTCATATTGAGAAAGATACATTTCATCTACTTTTATTGAAATTCAGCACCATGCATGTCACCATAGTAATTAGCCCTCCCTTCATTTCCTCATCATTACATCTTCCTGTGTGTTGAATCTAACAATCCCATATTTCTAAATAACTATCCTGGATAAGTGTTATTAATATACACATGATATTTATCATGAAATATGAGGGAAACATTAACTATTTATAATTGAGATATTGAAAAACATTTTTCATGGGGTAGGCTATGGTTTAGGATGATCTTTTAAGGTTTTGACCAATATTATTTCTAAACTCATGAAAGCGTGGTTTTTTTATTTTGATATATGTTTTATCTGATTTTTCAAAATATTCATACACGATATATGTATAAATTAAATGACATCATTTATATAATGAATATATATATATACAAGATATAATATCAAAATGTAACAGATGATCCAAATCGTGAATTGAAATTTTACAACAAAATATAAGTCGCAAGATTTTAGATTGCACACCCACGGATACAATAGCAATGTCTTTTGGCCGAAATAGGTTGCATTAACGCAAGATTTTTAGGTTCGAGACTTGTAGACTATGTCTCGAAGCCAGCGGGTGATTGTTCAATATTCAACTCAAAGATGTGAGTTTCATTCTTGATTTTTAGCTAAAGAAAATAAAATAAAACTTTAAACCCCATACGAGGCTGGAAGATGTAGGGTTTCCATGCCATGAAGAATATGTTTATAAATCAGAATAAACTAATCCAAGATTCACAATTTTTATATACTTTAGTTTGAAAAGGAAAGAAAGATGAAGAGTGTGGAAACTTTAGTGGGGCCATTTCGATATTAATTGCCAGCTGAAGGCCGCAAAGTGTGCTTACATATACACCCTCTTCCTCACTCTCCACACACTATCCACAATCCCATTCTCATTTCTCTCAGACATTTCATCAAACACCTACCCTTCATCCTTCCCCATTGGCCACAACCGCCATGGCCAGACCTCAACAACGATACCGGGGTGTCCGCCAACGCCACTGGGGATCATGGGTCTCCGAAATCCGCCACCCATTACTGTAAGTTCTCTTCTCCTCTCTCATCGCACTAACCATTTTGGATCATCTAACTCACACTAGCTCGTTTCGCAAACTGATCAGAAAGACAAGAATATGGCTGGGCACATTCGAGACGGCAGAGGATGCTGCAGGAGCGTACGACGAGGCAGCCAGGATCATATGCGGGCCACGAGCACGAACAAACTTCGCGTACAATGTGAACGAGCCTCAGTCATCGTCTGCAAAGCTTCTCTCAGCCACTCTAATGGCGAAGCTTCAGAAATGCCATATGATGTCTCTGAAAATGGCGAAGAAACCAGTGGCGAATAAGGTGAATGAGGCTGGACAGGGCTCGGATTCTGGTAGAGGGATTGTCAGTGAAGAGAATTTTGATCAAAAGTATGAGAGGGCAAGTGGGAATGAAGAGCAATTCAAGTGTCTTGAAGATGATCATATTGAGCAGATGATTCAGGAGCTGCTTGATTATAGCTCCATTGAACTCTGCTCTGTTATGGGAAATTCAGAAATGTAGTTGAAAATTGAACTATCACTGTAATTTTACTTCTTTTTTTAATCCCATTTTATAACTCTAGTGCTTATTATTTATTGCTTCCACAAATTTCTTCTTGTTATGAGCAACATGGCAGTGCTGAAGAGAGTAAGTAGTTGGTCAGAAAATGTCAACAATAAATATCTTGTTCATTCTTGTAAATGCCAAACCCAATAAAGTGTGTGAATAAATCCTATTTTGTAGTATGAAATACCCAATAACCAAACGTCGCCGTTTCATGAGTTTAACTTAGAGCTAATCTTTTTTTTTTTTTTTCCTTACATACAAGAGTCTTTTGTATCACAGTTCAGATTCCAATATTCCAGTGAAGTATATATCTAACGAGTTCTAATTCTCTACACATTTCCGTCGTAATTTTAACGGTTAATATAAATTATTAATTAAAATACGTTATTATCTAACATGGATTTAGAAACATATAATTCATCCAATATATGTGATTAAATGAAGCATTTATAAGAACACAAGATTCGAGGCAGTTGTGCAGGCTGGTTGAAATCCCAACACTCATTATAACTCCTTTCCCCACTTAATAATGCATCTGTTTTAAGGATACTTTAACGGCTGTAATTTAATTTCAAAATCAAGGCCTTGTAATGCCATGTCATAATAATATTAGGAAAAGTGACCTATAATCATTATTTGCATGACGTAGTTATCTTTTTGGAGCTAGCTATTTTTTCACTTTTTAAGTAAATTTAAAAACTAAAATTAACCTTCATCATCAAATTAGAAATTTACCATGTTCCCTTGCACTAAATGAGATCACGTGTGCAATGATGATATTATTACAAATGAAACATCTGATAAAATATAACAAAAACATGCAAATGATAAATGTGAATAGGTTTAAGAAAACATGGGCTCATAATAGAGGGTGATTGCACAACTCTGTAGGAAGTAGTGAGTCGTTTTCTTCAATATAGCTTTATGTCTAATTTCAGCAGAATAGCTTTTCTCTTTTTTGACTCACACAGACAACAATATTATCAAACAACCTTTGTGCTTTTCCCAAATGGGACAATATCTAATGTCTAGGTTTGATACTGTCCAAAAAGCCATTTATGGTGGAACCTTAATCACGCGTATTCATTTTTACCATATATTTTATCTAATGCATTAAGACTAATCAATTGTGTTATTTATAACTTACACCCTCCTTTTTACCGGTCTGAATCATCCCTACCAAAATTCATATCACATCAAAATTATATAGTTTTGAATGAACAATTTTTTTTCAATTTAACTATTAAATGTAACCGTTATTATTTTCTTCATCAATATAAGGTGTCTTGGGAAGTGATATATGGTGAGATAGTGATTTTGGATATATAGGATGTCAATTGTTCTTTTACACGTCATCACCACCTTCATATTCGTTCTACAAGTTGATTCTGGGAACCTATTCAATTAATTTTGGTAAATAGCTCAATATGTTATATTGACAATGTGGATCGCTGTAAGTGTTTCCAAAATCCACGTGAATGATAAAATAATATTTGGAATTTTAACAAGTTGATCAAATGATGGGGATTGAGGATGATGCCTCTATATGGTGACTCTTTTTAATAAATAAATTATCGGATAAGAGAACATAAAATATGTAGTTCTACTCTTTCTTTCATTAGCCAAAACAAGAAAACTTTACCGTAATTTTTCCACATAAACTTACATCCGAAGATCCGTAATGTATTAGTTGTAAATTCATAATGTATTAGTTGCACACTTATAAGATATTATATATAATTAATGTATTAGTTGTATATTCATAAGAAATAAGTTGTTTACTCATAAGGTATTACTTGTAAAGTATTACTTGCTTATAGATATTACTTGTATAATTGAAATATATGAATTAGTTGTTTACTTCAGGTAAAAGTTTTAATCGTACTATTTAAAGATATTAGGGTCTGAATCGGGGTAACGTACACTCCAGGATAAATCAATCATTCACTAATTTTTCATATAACAATTGATAGTTGAATAAATTAATTAAAATAAATCCAACATAAAACTAAAATTTGATGTTTTTAGAGGAAAAAATATGATCAAATGTAGAAAATTACATCAAATTCTCAAACTGTTAGTTGCTTTAATGAGATTTTGGTGATACATATAGGATAAACCCTTGCATGTTTGGACTGGACTTGACCCATCCAAATTTTAGATAGACTCAGTCCAACCAATGTTTGGTGAAGGAATTTTATAACCCTATTCAACCCCTACAAACTCTTTACCCTATGTTCCATTCATTGTAATGATGATAAAAAATCCTAACAAATATCACATATCATTTGTTAATATATATGTATATAAAAATCTCAATAAAATTATTACAAATCCCAATAAAGTTATCTCAAATCCTATCCTGTAAAATCTCAAGACAAACAAAGATTTCTAAAATCCAAACTATCAAAATCCACCTAAATCCCAAATTCAAACTTGTCAAAGCTACATTAAGTTCAATCCAAACATATCCTTAAATCCCAAGAGTAAGTTTGAATTTATGTTGGAGCGAAAGGCAAAAATTAAAAAAAAAAAATAAGTAAGTTCAGGCCTGAAGCATTTAAATCTTCAACAATGAAAATTTGAGTGTGATAACTAGGCTAAGAACTACAAATTGGAATTTTGATTTCTCAATCACCGATCTCGTCTATGCATCACTTGTATAGTTTTTCTTTAAGAGCATTGGATAATATGTGAAATAATATACAAGAATAATAAACAAACCACCAAAAAGTAATGACCAAGAGAAGGAAAAGTAATATTTGATTTATAAATATATATAAGACACAAGACATAGGTTCAAGTTGCATCGTGGTAATGTTATTTTCAAGTGAAGCGACCACTTACTTTCCCATCCTTTCTCCTAATTAGAGCATGTGAGGATGTATATTTTAGGGCACAAAAGCATGTTACTCATAGACTTTTGGCCTCAATATAATTTAGGTTTGTATAAGGCACGATATAGCTAGATATCCCTTGTATCTATTATCCAAATGGGCCTCCATTTTGTGCACGATTGCATGCACATGGATCTAACTTCTATTTTTCACTTTTCTAATACAATATACATAAATGCCAAGAGACAGAGATACTTGATCCACAACAATCACATCTCCCTACCTCCCCCAACTAACTAACCTCCATATATCATCTTCTCTTTATGTTTGACTCAGATCGCACAGATCTGCTCAAATTTTAATGGCATATAATTTTATTGTTTTGTTTGTTCCAAAAAGGATGTGGGTCTGTAATAAAAAATGGTACCAAATAAAATGGTTAGGAAGAACGGGACATAAATTTAAATCGAGTCAATAGTTAAACTCTTTATCTATAAGACGAAATTATCTCACTCTAATGCTCATGGTTTTCGACAATCATCCACAAGATAACAATAACCACATGCATCTTGTGATTGTAGCACTCCAAAATACAAGAAACTTCGAATCAAATTGTATTTTCAACCCTTTTTGAGAAACAATTGCTTTAATTTGATTAAAGAGTTGGATCCAAATAAAGCCCATACTAGTATTTTTTTATTGTTTTGGACTGGACTCTCATTTAAAGCCCAGCCCAATAACTGAACCTGTTCATCTTCCGACCAAATGTGTGATTCATTTAACTACATGATATAGGGTTAATAATATTTTCTCATTCGAGTTATACATGATTTTACATTATTTTGTATAAATTTTAAAATGTTATATTTTTCCTTATGAATTTTAAATTTATTGCATTTTATTATATTGAACAAATCATCCATATGAACTTTAAATTTATTGCATTTTATTATATTGAACAAATCATAGTTGTACATGTGTCGTAAATCAACGATTATGATTTGTCTAATACCGTAAAATGCATCAAATTTAAAATTCATACGAAAAAATGCCAAAAAATGTAAAATCATACATAGTTTGAATGAGAAAATATTTTTAACCCTATAATATAACCCCTAAAATCCTCAAAAGCGTAGCTCCTGCCATTGTCAATGGCGAAATGATGCCGTGAGACGGATTCCGATGGTACGGCTGCAGAAATGGGAGAGTTCATGACGGTGTTCGTTGATACCAGCCTCGACACCCACCTTGCCATGTTTGCCTCCACCTCTGATACTGTAACTGATTTGAAAAGTATATATTATATTTCGATTAATACTTGATTGTTTGTGATAGAATATGATTGTATTGGCATTTTTTCGGACGAACATACAATGTGTGCGCATCAACGAACAAAAATTGATTCATTGAGGCCTTGCTACTTTGGGGCTTTTAACTCAAATATGCGAATCTACAATATTAGTGGGATTCCAACTCAACACCTTTTGAGATATATTTGGTGCTGTTGACACTTATCTGGAATGATATCTTATTCGTAATAATATTGCACCGACATGGAAGCGGTTTTCTGGAATTCTGGATGGTATGATTAAATTGCAGAATATAATTTGCCAATTTTTCGTAAGCTTTTTTAGTTGTCTTGATCCAGGACGAAAAATATCAGTTTTGATAAAAATATCGATACCTTAATTTTACGAAAATATCGATAGATATATTGATTTCGGTGGAAATATCGAACATTTTTAAAAAAATATATAAAAACTTTGTAAAAAAATTGAAAAATATATCTACTACTTTAGAGATTATTATAACTGACATTAATACATATATTGAACTTAAAATTTCAAATAAAGTGATATATTTACAACAAATATATAGATAAAATACTATATAAAATACTATATAAATGTTGTCTGTTATAATAATATGAGAAATTTTATACAAAGTTAATATAAGGACTAATAATAACTTAAACTCCTATGAGGTTCAACTGAGTAAAATAAAATTATAACAAGAAATAAAATATTCAGTGAAGTATTTAAATTAACTAACTTTTAAATGATGAATTTTTTTGATAGTTGAAGGAGAATTTGTAGATTCTAATTTAAAAGATATAGAGATTATGATACCAAAAAAAGATAATTTTCATAACAAGACTCAATTTATAGATTAATTATCAATTCTAGGAACAAGACTCAATTTATAGATTAATTATCAATTCTAGGCTTAATTTTTAAAATTTCTCAATAAGGAGCTCAATTTAATATATATATTTTTAATTTAAAGTTTGAAAATTAGATTGAATTCTCAATTTAAGACAAAATTTTATTTTATTTTTATTTTTATTTTAATAGTTTAGATAAATTAAGACAAGTTCCTGCAATTTAAGAACGATTTTCATCCGACTTGTATAATATATATATATGAAATTAATGCAATTCAAAAAAAGATTCCTTTATTTTCTTAATTTTATGAATAAAAATATAGAAAATCGATTTTAATATTAATCAGTTTAATATAAATTATATTTTATAAATTGAATTAATTATATATTTTTTTCTTCCTTTTTTTTCATATAAATTAAGATAAGTCGGGTGAAAATTGTTCTTAAAACACACTATCTTATCTTAATTTATTCAAAATATAAATACATATTGAAATATAAATAAATTTATAAATATAAATAAAAAAGAATGTGAAATTTTGTCTTGAATTGGGAATTCTATCTAAATTTCAAGCCTTAAATTGAGAAAAAATGTTAAATTAAGTCTTATTAGGAAACTTTAAAATTTGGGTCCAGAATGGAGAACTAATTTATAAATTGGGTCATGTTATAAAATTTATCCTATTGAAAATTATGAACTATCACATTTATAAGTGAGAAGATAAAATTTATTATGAAAAAAATCTATGAATGAATAAGAAATTGAATTTCGTGATCATAAGAAATAATAAAAAAATGGAGCATATTGTTACCGACATTGTTATTAATAATGGAGCCTACACTTATTTCCAAAAATTAGAAAATAGGCAAAATATATATATATATATATATATATATATATATATATATCAAAAATATTTCTACCGACATTTCCGCAATACCAATATATCAGCATATATCAGTGAAATTCTGCAAGATTTAGTTATTATTCATCTAAACCAAATTATTGCCGATATTTTATCGAAATATTTCGCAGATATTTTAGTCAAAAAAACTGCATATCATTATAATATCGATATCATGTTTTATCGCGATATTTCATCCATGGTGTTGATGCAGAGAAGATGGCAGTAGAACATAAACAATGCTTTCCTACTATGGGGGAGATGCATCTCCACAGTGTGAAGGTACTTTTGTGGTTTTAGAGGTCCATTGGTGGATTTCAATAATGAGTATGATTGTAACTTGGGTAGGTAAAACGTAGAACAAATTTTTTATCATCTGCCAGACATTATGCTTGTTTGGAGATCGTTTCATGCGGTCGAAGGGAATTGGTTTCTTTCAGCCGATGCTTCAATCGCTACAAGCAATGGTGTGAAGATGGGTGCTGGTGATGTTGCAGAGGTTTAACATTTGATGTTAACAGGATCCAAATCCCCCCAATACCCTTGGTAGATGGTGCTACTGGTTTTCAAAGCAGTGAAATGGGAACTGATTCTCGTCCCACGAAGAAACATAAGACTAGGAAAAAGAAAGATGCTTGCGCCTTGTTTCCGTCATCTGGTAATGCTACATCAATAACTGAGATTGTTGGCTGTGGAAATTTAATGGGTGATGCAAAAAGTAATCAAATTGAGGCTACCTAAGATGCGCTCATATATTCAAATGGTGTTTCTGCTACAATGATCGACGACATAGGTGTAGTGGGCGAGCTCAATACGGATGCAAGTACAAGAGAAAGAAAGTCCAGGATGCAACAAAGAAGAGAAGAGAAGAGAGAGGTCCATCATTAGAGTATGATCATCAAGTTATAGTTCCGTCAAACACCAAAGCTTCATACCATGTTAATCCAGATTCAAATGCAGATGCTGTAAAGGAACCTGAAACCTCCAGTTAATTAATAAAATGTCTCTATCCACTTTCCTACAACTGAATCGGATTTAATTTGCTTACTTCATCATCTTTCTCTCATTCTTCTAATTTGTGCTTATTTAAGAAATTCAGTTCTAACTGCTCAGGGTAATCTCTGTTGCAGTTCAATGACCATATAGGCAATAATAGCGAAGGATATTGAGCTATACAAAGTTTAATTTCGAAGAATTGAAGTCTTACAATCAAGACATTATAGCAGAAACAAGGATATTTGGGCTTCACTGCTTCTAGAGCTGAAAACCCATATGTTTCAAGCACCACACTGCTCCTTGTGCTGCATCCTCTGCTGCTGCTTTTTTACTCGTTCTAGGGTTTCCAAAACACTCTACAGTTTCTGTCAATTCGCCTTCGATGTTAAGGACAACCTTGAATGTAAACCTATGCAAATCTTGAAGCTTATTATATAATCCAAAACAAAAGTTGCATATCTATGTTTTAGCTTTCCGAGCCAATGATCATATTAATCAGACATCATACTAAGACATTATTATGAAAAGACAATACAAAAACTAATCTGAAGTATGGCCATTTTTTTAATTTGCATCATACACTTTTCTATAATCTGACCACAACCTAAAGTTTAGGAATTTTTCAAAGTGCAGCCTATTTTTTCGACAACTTTTCCGACGAAATGCACAACTACGATTTGCTCATGACCTTCATAAGGATAAATATGAGAGTTAATTAAGAAAACAATCTGCAACTTAAATGTTTTTGTAATGACATAATTATCCTTATGAAAGTCACGTGTAAGTCTCATGTTGCACATTTCGTAAAAAAAAATTCCTGAAAAAAGTTTAGGTTGTACTTCGAAAAACGATCAAGTCACGTGTAAGTCTCATGTTGCACATTTCGTCAAAAAAAAATTCTTGAAAAAAATTTAGGTTGTACTTCGAAAAACGGTCATATCTCAGGCTGCAATCAGATTGCTAATTAAGAAAGAGTCATACTTTAAGTTAGTTTTTACATTTCATCCCACGTGTTGACGTTAAATCCATAGGCAATAGAATTTCAAGTCAATATACAAATCTCATAAGTTTCTTTTTAACTTGATGGGAAAATTAGATAATCCAACAATTTTTAGAAGGTCTGATCTTGAAAACTTTGATTGTGCACATAATTTAGGTCATGAATGGTTGTGACTTACAGTTTGTTGTGAGGAGGACCTTCGTTGTTGCAGCACTCATAGACGGGTTGTTTCCAGTGTTGCCTACTGAATAGACCGTGCAATCGTGCTTTGGCAGAGCCTTTCTTTGCAGAATCTGAGATGTAAACAAGCCCATCTATATCACAAAGGATTTGGAGATCACAGCAAAGATATAGAAGTACTTCATTTAGGTAAGAAACTAGCTTGAAATGGTTTTATTTTGGATGAAATCCTTTATTTGAAAATCATGTTTCATCTTTTGTTCTAGGAGTTGGATCATCCACATACATAATTGGAGAATGCCCTTTTATTTACATTAAAACTATACCAAAGATGAAAATGGTGTTATCAAACTAAACGTGGCTATAATTTTGCATTTGATTAATACACATCTCTTTTAAATGCTTCCTAGTTCATTGAAATAATCTTAAACGTTAAAAAAATGTAAAACAAAATTTATAACGACAATGAAAAAGAGACACAAGAAATACTATGTTTGAAACAGAGTTCCATTTCTTATTTCTGAATCAACACATGTGTCGCACGTAATGAATTATAAGCATTACGGGCATTATAAATATTGAAATATCAGATAAAACGAGTAAAGTAACCTTTCACTTTAGAAAGAATATCTAATCTTTACCCTTTTCTCTAATAGTTAATTTCCTTTAATATAGAGAATCTAAAATCACTCTCAAACAAAGTAAAGTGAGGCAACACACATTGAAGGAGACAACAGTGCCTAGATTTACACATCTAACTCGGTCAAGAAATAAACAATCTGCAGCAAATCTAAAAACCCATCTTCAGACAGCTATTTAGGATTATCGGAAAAAACTGTAGAATTAGTTAGAGTGAAAGTAAGAATGAGTACCTGAAGAAAGAGAAGGTTGGTTAATATTGGAATCGGAGGTGGTTGGGTTCAAGTCGTGGTTTGGCGCAACCTTTCTCCACTCTTGCCGAACAGAGGTTAGCATTTTCTTCTGTTCCAATTTATGCAGTTGTTATGTCTGAAAAGGATATATTCAAAATAAATATAAATAGTTTGTGAGAGAAAGTTCGAGAGGCCGGGCTGGGCTACGCTATTTAGCTGCAAACCAACCAGGGTTGAGATTAAGGGCCACATAATTTATTTCAATTTCTTTTTCACCTACCATACCATGTTTAAATTTCTCTATTGTGGTCGAGCGGGGTGAGAATAGATCATGCTAAGCAACTTGTTAGTTAGAGGTAGGATGGGTTTGAATCGGATATACCTTCTTCTTTTCTATTACGTTTCCTTCTTTCTCTAGTTTGTAAAAGACTTTTTACAAAAGAAACATAATTTTGGATATAATTTTTTTTAATAAATTCGGATATTCAAAACCAACAAGGTGTACTTGTACTTGACCCGAAAAATTGATCTCACCCGTAATGTTAGTCTAACTTGGGTCGGCCTATTTAATAAATGAGTCAGTTCAAGACCTCTTTTATTAGATAATTTTTTATGAGAATAGACAAGATTCAAATATTAAAAAATTAACATAAAAGGCATAATAAGGTCGGTCTCTTTATAATATATTGTAAAAATATATAATATGAATATTTATAATATACTTATTTTTTTAGTTGTGTGCTTAAATACCAAAAGCTCCAATTATAAACTCATAATTCATGTATTCAAGAATTCAACACATTAATGAATTGTTCATTTTCATATTTTTCAATGTAATATTCTATATTTATTGTAGGATTTTTATAGACTTTAGGCATAGTTTATCGAAAAAATAAATCAGGTTCAAATAATAATAATAAAAAGGGTCTATCACATATAATATATCAGACTTAAACTAAATTCAGCCATAACATGCCGGGAATACGGGGGGACATATTGGAACCTAATCTATTTCCATTCTAGTTGTGGTCCTTCGTTTTTTCTCTACTTTTTACTTTTAGGAACCATCTCTCCTTTTTTTTTTTTTAATCTTACGCTTTATCATAAACATTTTTAATTCTTTTGATAGGTAAAGATGAAAAAACTTCCTCCATTCAATTGTAGGGTCTCCCCAATCAAAAGAACTTTCCTTACCTCACTGCAGGCCCTTCAGTTGAATGAAATGAGTGGCAAATATTTGTACAAATCCAGGACAAACCTTCAAAATATTTCAGTGGAAATCTATTTCAAAGGATTTGAGTCTGCGTTGTTGAATAATTTCTCCCTATATCATCATAAACCTTACCAACTCAACTATGCCCTAAACAATTTTAGTTCTTTTAACATGATGAAATTTGGTTTAGCCTAACCCCCTATTTAGACTTTCGGGCCCTTCATCTTTCTGAATAGGATTCGTCAAAATAAACAAATTCTAAGTCTGGCAAATTAAACTAGTTAATCCGTGAGTAGATTTGTTAAATATGTTTCAAAGATTTAAATGAAAAATCTACAACATTTTTTTCAACTAATTTATAATTAGTTATAATAAATTTGAATGATAATTTAATGAATAATAGTGGAGATATATTCGAGACTTCATGTTTAACAAAATATTTTTCATTCTAAAAAATATAAATATCTATAGATTCTATTATATACATGTCACTTTTTTTCATAAAATATAATTTAGTTCTCTAATGAGTGCTTTAATTTATAGTGTGTCTATGTCTATACATAGATATATTTCTTAATTAGTGAAGTCCAAACTCAACTCAAAAAAATTTCAATAGTTTGGTTCTACTAGGTTCAATCACATATCTAAACAAATTGTTATTCTCTTATTTTTGGTAAAATAATTTTAAAAATTTTGTAGAATAAATAATATATTATTTAATTTAAAAAAATTCATTAGTTAAGTCTTGATTTGACACTCATTTGCGAATTTATTGAACTTCAAATTTATAGTTATTATAAATATACTTCTTTAATTTTTAGACACTTGAAGTTTTCCTTGTAGTTTTCTTCTCATGCCAGTTTAAAAGTATATAATTATAGGAAAATGTTAAAATGTTGATCATTAACAATTTTTAATATATCCATTGATAACATATAATAATCAATACTTTTATTATATGGAAAGTGAAATAAATAGATTTATTAAATTTTTGATATATCGGCTGTGGACACATATTAATGTGTCCACGGTGGCTAGGGTACATCCCTTATCATATATTCTTGTTATATGAAAAGTGAAATTAATAGATTTACTAAATTTTTGATACATTAGTCGTTGACACATATTAATGTGCTTACAATAGCTAGGGCAGCAGGGCTGTATAATTATATAAGTTTTAACTTGTTATTTTATCATAGTAAACTTTAATTAAATTGTTATTATTTATTATTATTGAATGGAATTAAAATAAACCCACAGGTCAATAAACTCATTACAAGCAATTTGGGCCTTCAAAAAGATACAATAAGCGCACAGACATAAGCCCAGTAAGCTCATTAAGAGCAATTTGAGCCTTCAGAAAGATCCACTCATAAGTTAACGGTAACCCTCGCAACGCTAAAGCTCAACACAAGACACCACCCAATTTCAGTGGCTTTATTTTCATTCAAAAATATTTGAATTAATAATTTCTATGAATTATTACCATGTGAATATAAAATTTATCTAAAATGACCTGATTTTAAGTTTTTAACATTGATATAACTGTCAAAATTCTATCTATAAGGGATCATAACAAGTTCTTTACCTACTTTATGAGAAAACAAGTTTTTTACCCAATTTTTTTCTAAATGCCTTGAATGTTCATTTTAGAACATTGATGCTCATTTATCTCACCCACTATCTCTATCATTTCTCTTTGAAATTTGCCCAAAACAATTTCCCCTCACATTTCTATCCTCTCACATCTTGATTTTCTCTTATCAATCTTCTATTATATCTTGATTATTTCTATATTCCCTTTTCATCAGTTTTTTAATTAATATCGGAGTTCTATATTTTAACATATGTTTCATTTTGTTTGTATGTGTAAAGTTTTAGATTTGTTAAATCATGAATGGTACCATTTTAAGATCTCGAAACTAAGTACCATTGTGATATAACTTCAAGTTTCAAGATTTTAGATCTTGATACAACTACCATTGAAAATTTATGTCATTTTACCCTCAGTTTTGGTAGAATAATTTTTTTTCCCTTTTATGTATAATTGGTAGAAATAAGAGACACCCCATTTACATTTGCAACTCATGAGATTTGAAACTCTCAATTCTTCCAAAAGTAAACCTAACAAATAATTTGAATAGAAGAACATACTTTAATCAAAATAAAAAGACCAAAAAGCAAATACTAATTGCAATGTTCAAATCTTTACTAGTATTCCTCAACAATGCTTTCAAGACCTGGTTTCCAATGATCCAAAGATGTAAGAAATAATGACTTTCTTCTCCCTCCAACTCCAACACCTTCACACTTCTCACCACCCATCTTCATGGTACCAACTCTTTTCCCCTTACAACCATTCTTGTTTTTTCTCATCAACCAACATGAAGAAGACAAGTACTCAATCTTATTACCATCTCCATCCTTTTCTTGATCATCATTTGATTGGTCATCACCTCCTTCACATTGTAAAGCAGAGTACTTGAGCTGGAGTTTCCTAATTGTACCAATGGGTACAACATAGTATTTCTGCCCAAGTGCCAGCGTGGCAGATGATGAAACGACAGCGTATGGGTGGCTGAACACGTTCTGGTGTGCCACGCAGCATTTCGGTCTATTTTTTAGCACGTCTGCGGCTATAATAGGCTCATCGTGCAATTCGACCCGACCACCCGGATAAACTATCTTCACGAACAAGTTTTTCGTGTTGTTAGTACAAATCCAGCTAGGACGGAAATACATGTTTAAGAATGTTGGTGTGTGGCAATGGTTGTGTTATAAATAGGAAAATGGAACAATGTTAGTGGATTTGGTGATTACAATTTAGTAGCTTTGTTTCATTCTTTGAGGTTTTATTATACGAGAGTTATTGGTAATTCCGTGACCTCTATTGTTTTGTTTTTTAATGTTTGGATGCGACTTTGATTCTGATAGACTCATTGCCTATTTTTGGGCACTACAATGTTGGAGAATTTGATTAATTGGATTCTTGTAATTCAATTGAGAAAACATCGAAGCTTGTGATTTTTGTTGGGACTAAGAAGTTGAAGTTTTCGACACGAGATTCTTTATATAGTATCATGTTTCAATTGCATATGTGTGTATATATACTGATGATGTATCTCACACCCTACATATAATGTATATATAGAATACATCAAATACAAAATTACAAAACACAAATCAAAATGCCAATTTTAATGGGTGAAAATTTAATCATTGAAGGGATTTGATTGTTTATGATTTGGTAATTTGATCAAATTTCAAAGTAATTCAACCTTTTTTTTCTTACCGGATAGAGGTGAAGTACTCTCCACCCGGTTATAGATCTTTCAATCATGTGGGATATAAGTCCAGAAATATATTCGAGCGATTAACACCTATGGGAGAGCCAACAAGATACAAATTCAAGACAAAAGTCCATAAAATTTATTGAAAATTGGAAGAGAACCAACAAGATTTTTCCTTACATCATTATAAGATCTTACCAACTCAATCGTGACAACATAATCTATGAAACTTTGGTTGTGCCGGCTAGTACTATTGCGCGTTATGCTTATACAAATGTAACTAGCTATCCTCCAAAACATCCTCTTTCATGCACAACGCTTTGTCCCATTCTCTAATCAAGAGCCTACTTATGTTTGAACCTTCAATTTCAACAATGAAGAGGATAAAAGGATAAGTTTAAAAGTAGAAAGTAAAATAGAATCCTTTACTAATAAATTTCAAGAATTGATCCTCGTATAACATATTAACATCTCTCTAAAATCTGTTAGGATTATCAAACGAATTCCACATCAGTTATACATTAGAAAATTCATAAATATATAAAGATGGACACAAGTATCTGCATTGGTATTAAAGCTTATGAGAAAACCCAAAACCTAAATGCGGGTGGGTTCGACCCAAAACAGACAATATCATACCAATGTCCGGACTCTGGATTGAGAGATCATCGGGCACAACAAAAACCATTAAAAACCTTAGTATGCCAAAAAAACAGAACATCACTCACTGCTTGGTACTTCATACCTCCATGAAAAGATCTATCTAACATATATACATAAAGAAGAAGTAGCTATAACCTTGTGGAGACTAGAGCGTTCATCTTGCATAGCTACAAGAATGAAACATGATTGAACAATTAAGCCTTTTAATCAACTTTACAAGCTATATCATGAGCAGAGAAAACAAAAAAGTTCTTCAGTTCTTTAATCTGGTTCCTAGACAAAGGGGTCAAGCTTTTCATTTGGTTCTGTTGATCTAAAAATATCCCCCATTACAAGAGCAGTCAAAAGACAGTGAAATGATGAACATTATACACAGGTTGGTAGAGCAGATTCTGATACTCTTAGTGATCCTCCAAGATCAACAGGCACAAGTGGGATGAACGAATGTAACACGTCTGTTATGAGTGGTCTATAACTCGGCTCTGGTTGCACACATAGCACAGCTATTGCAGCCACCTGTTCAAAAGCAAAATTTACAGAGAATGTTGTCCGAAATATTTTCATAAGATGGATGTTTTGTAAGAATCTCACTTGGTACAAATGCTTCAAATCCATGCTATTTCTGATGGCTTGATCAACAATGTTTGGTAGCTTTGATCTGTCGGTAAGCTGAGGCATTGCCTGCACGTTGAGGAAGGTAAAAACATAATAAGGGCCAATATCAATAATTGAAATCATGACAAATTTGACTAAGATTTTTACCCAAGTGACTATGGATTGGCATTGAGCTTCAGCTACTCTCTCCACAGGCCTTCTTCCCATCAAAAGCTCCAACAGAATCACACCAAATGCATACACATCACTTTTGTCAGTAAGCTTGCCTGAAAGATTGTTGTAAGAACTTCTCAATTACACATTCAATCTCTTTTTCATATTAAAATTAGGTGCACAGTTGTGGAATCAACTCCAAGAAATACTTTTTCGCATGATAGCATATCTTCTATAAACCAGCAGCCAGCCAAAATATATCTTAAACATTTATATAGTCCCTTTCAGGAAATATATTTGTATCTTTACTCTAGATATTTTCTAAGACTATAATCGACAATGAAGTGCATAATAAGGTTCGTTTTATCAATTGTCTGTGAAACATCTGTTAATGTGGGAACACTATCACAATAGGTGAATTGAGAAATTAAAGCAGAGATTAATTTTAATTAAGGAATATGATTAAATACAACCACTTCCCAAACAAGCACTACACTTTACAGATATGTGATGAACTCAAAAACATTTGCATTATACTACTCTAAGTTATTATGCAGATATTTTCGTCAAGGTTGCCCAAACTGAATCTTTTGTGATCTAAAGATTTCGTCCACAGGAACATACATTTTGTCTTTGCCATAGAAAGCAAACTGTTGCAATAACATTCTGAAAAGAACACTTTATTTATGTCATTTCATCATTTATTTTCAGAAGGAAGCAGTTATAAGGAACTAAAGAAATAATGTTGTAGGGGACAACAAATCAAATATAAAACGGCCCAGTTTTGCATACAGAAATGGTCCTTACCATCCAGCAGATACTCTGGAGCTACGTAACCCAAAGTTCCTGAAAGCTTGATATTCGTCTTGTTTGAGTTCCCTCCACTAATTGCAAGGCCAAAATCAGAAAGCTGAACAAAAATTGGCAATTCTGTTAGCAAAATTGGAAAGTTCAAACTTGTTGGCACAGAGATCATTTTCGCAATCAAGTTACCTTGGCGTTGAAGTTGGAATCTAGAAGAATGTTAGAGGATTTGAGATCCCTATGGATAACAGGAGGGTTGCATCGCTCGTGAAGGAACTCTAATCCTCTAAACAATAATCAAAAGAAGTTTCTCAGTATCAGGAAACACACAGTGTATACAAATATGTTGCAAAATCAATCTTCAAAATCAGTACCTAGCAACATCCAGAGCAATTTTCATTCTTACATGCCAAGTCAACCTTGATCTAGGAGAAGGTCCTGAAGCAAATATTCAGTTATAGATGCATGGAGACGAGGCTATACATATAAAAACTTGGGAAAAAATATAAGTTACCATGCAAGTGGAATTCCAAAGATCCATTCTCCATCATTTCATAAACCAAGAATCGCCCTTCATCATGTATGCAATACCCCAAAAGAGACACTATATTTTGATGCTGAATTTTACTCAATGAGTCAATCTCATTCTGCACTTTGAAGACGACAAATGAGCATGAAGAACATAAGCATAAAGAAATAAAGTTGGCAAAGGAAATCACCACATGCCTAATACTACCTCGAATTCTCTTTCAGCTTCTTGTCCACCAGCATATATTTTCTTCACAGCGGCGTGGAAGTGCTCGTTGAAGTGAGCTTTGTAAACTTGCCCTAATCCACCTTCGCCTAAAATATTAGCTTCATCGAAATTATTTGTGGCAGTGACCAACAACTGGTACTCAATTGCTGCAATTGAACCCTTCTTCCCACCAATCTTCAAAGAAGAGAACTTATCCAAAATCGGACCAAATGACATGCCCTTCACAGCATCTATACACACATAATTGCAAAATTTAAAGATTGTAAGCGAAGATTAATACGAAAATCAACAGTCCCTTTCTATGAAGTGGAAACACACCTGAATTTTGATCACCTTTCACATTGTAGTTCTTCAACCTTCTCAGTCTATAGATCGAAAAACAAGATACAAGCAGCAATATTACCCCAAGAAGGGATGAAGAAACAACAAGCGAAACAAGGATTTTCTTGTTTAAATCCTGGTGGTGAACTACCTTGACCTCTGCAGATTCTGATCCCATGAAAAGATCACTCAGTTTAGCTTTTAAAACCACATAATCGAAGATAGAATTTGCCAGTTCAAAATCAAACAACGAATATAAAAATCCCCCACAAGCCTCATACTTTTCCACAAAAAGGATAAAAGATAAGAAGAAATAAATGCAAAGTAATCCTACATTGCCAATGAGCAAAGGAAAAGTAAATAAAGCACATATGATTTCATCACTCAGCAACAATTCCAGATGTGAAGAAGCTTATCCAAACTTCGAAGAAAAGGCCAAAAAAAAAAAAAGGGTAAACAGAAAAACTCAAGAAATCTTGAAACAAAACTTAAAATTTCACAGAGAACAAATTTCAAACACAAATAAGAAAAAGCCAATGCAGAGGATACTCAGCAATTACCTGGAGAATGTGCTATCAGATCAGAAGAGTTTTTAAAAAAGGGATCCTTTTCAGTAGGAAGAAGAGGGTCCGAGGCAGGAGGGTCTGGTTTCACATCGAGTGGAACAGAAAACGAAGGAAGACTAAAAACCCAAATGTGTATGAGCAGCAAAACCAGAAGCTTCATTTTCTTGCAAGAAATTATCTGGGCTCGAAGGAAACGAAAAGGGCTTTCTCCAAGAAAGCAAATTGACAGTCTAATACAGTGCCAATTCAAATTTGAAATGGTTTTAAGGTGGAAGGGAGAGAGAGTGTGTGTTTACATTAGTATCTTTGTGTATCCAAGTAATTGATTTTGCGTGAAATAAATCTGAGGATTTAGCTTTGTTTATGTAAGAAAGGGGAATGGGACAAAAGACTGAAACAGGAAAAAAGCAATGAGGGTTCCTTTTTTTGCTATCTAGAAAAAGGAAATACTGGCAAGTGCACTACAATCATGTGGCAGTTATTAAAGGAGACGCCTCTCTTTCTCTCTCTTATTCTTCTTCTCTCTCTAGAGAGAGAAGATGGTCACGTTCTATGCGATGGTTGAAGTGAAAAGGAAAAAGGACCGTGGGCCAAAAGTATGAGAGAGAGATGATGGGTTTGATTTTGATCTGTTTTCCCTCTTCTTTCAAATGTTTATTTATAGCTTATGTTTGAATTATTATTTGCTAATTGCTCGTCCAGATCTTCAGCTTCAAAATTCTGAATATTTGTTCTGAAACTTAATTTACATTTCTTTACAATAAAATATTAAAACAATCAATATTTTTCTAACAATAATTCGGCATTCATAATTACATTTGTCCATATACAACCGGAAATAAAAGGATTTAAGGATATCATTATTTTGTTACAAGTTTTACTCTTCAAGGATTTCGAAGTTCGAATTTCTAGTTTTATTATTATGATTGAGAAATTTGAAATATACTTTTTTTCATGATTACTTGTTGAATACATTTAAAAAAATAAAAAATAAACATGGAACCTGTATCTCTTGGAAGTAGGGAGTGCAGAAAGGGGGATTTTTTTGCTTGTTCTCCACCCAAAAATATAAAGTGCAATCATTTGTTTTTCATGTACCTTTTGTCCATGCTTTCCAACCTATTATTGATTTCATTGTCAACTATAAATCTTATATGACTTATTAGATTATCAGATTGTTTGTATTAGGTTTTGATTACTTTGAAGCATTGTGTGAATGTAAGAAGCATCAATTTTTTAGTTAAAAAAATGGATATGGTTTTGAGGAAAAGAAAGGATATGATTACTATGAATAATATAATATTACGCTTTAGTGATGCGAAAAAGGGTTTAAGCAGTCAAACTGACATATATTGATTCTTGTTTTCTTTAAATCGATAAATTTAGGGATCAAGCATATAGTTAGTGATTTGTTTTTCTTTTTTTCCTTTATAATAAATTTAATTAAAGAAAGACATACTATCAAAACAGTTTATCAATTTGATAACACTGACACATATAATTGAGGTTGAAGTATTATTATTATTATTATTTGTGTGCATTAAGTGTAAGGGTCAAGTTTTATGTAACTGGCCACGCGGGTCAGGTTGGATCTGGTTTAACCCGAATTCGTATCCAATTTTTTTTTAATTTATGTTATAACCTTTATGTTATAGTAATATAACTTTTATATTGTAATAGTATAACTTTTATGTACAGATTTCATAACATTTTCAGTACATAACTTATACTTTTTTCACTATAAAAATTCATATTACATCGCCAAAACTTTTATATTGTAATGATATAACTTTTATATTATAATAGTATAACCTTTATATACAAATTTCATAACTTTTTCAATAAATAACTTATATTTTTTTCACTATATATTCTGCAAAAGCTTATATGTATATACCTCAGCTTATATGTATATACATTTTGAAGATAGAACTAAAAGGTTAAGTTTGTTAAACTAAAAAATTATGTCAATATAATAGCAGAACTAAAATTTGGGTTAGGGTTTGGGCGCATCAGGCGCACGTGGGACACGTGAAATTCACTCTTAAGTCAGGTCGACTTAGTTGTATGAATTTAAAATCCGTACACTTAATGTATAAAAATAATTATATTGAGATTGAATATTTTTTAATTTGGAGAATGATAAAATAAATAATATTATATATTTACATGATTACAATTTAAAAGGATGTATTGTTATCTACAATTTAGTCGTACATAAACTTGGAATTACGTTTTGAGAAAATAGACTTTTTTTTTTTCACAATAATTAAGAAAGAAACAACACATCAGCAAAATTTATTGCACCGACAGCATTTAAAGTCGCACAAAAATAGTTCGAACATACCAGAATGTGTCACCATTTTCCCATGGAATTTTTGCTCATTTATTAATGATATTATAGTTTTCGCAAATATACTTTAGAGATCACATATTGGCTCTGCGAAAACTTGATATATATTCAATGTGACGCTTTCTTTTAGAGTGTGCAAACTTTCAGATGAAAATTTAGTAATTGAAAGGAGAAAATATTACACAAAATGTAATATTACTTTCGTTTCATACATAAAAATAGACATAGTTTTATTTTCATATAAATTAAGAAAATATTTGACGTTTCAATTATATCTTTATTTTTCATTAATTCTAGTATTATATGTAATATTTTTTTGTTTTAAAAAATAAATAAAGAGTTGAAATTTACTAATTTAATATGCATTTAGTGAAGGGCATATATGAAATTATAGATTAAAAAATCATATTAAAATAGAATAAATCTATCTTTATATCTTTATGGGACGGACGAAAATAAATTTTTGTGGGATGAAGGGAGTAATAATCTTAGTGACAAATACTGCTTGCAAACATTATATTTCGTCTTAGTATTTCATGTAAGCAAGTTTATCGGTCTCCCAATTACTAAAATTAAAAAAAAAAAAAAAAAAATTGAACAGCTAGGTATTAAAATTCGTCACCATATTGTGAATGTATAAGTTAATTATCTTTTTAGAGAAATAAAAGTTTTCAAGATTTTTCAATTTCGACTAATTCCCAGAAAAAAACATCATTTTCTAGAAAATATATTAACCATACTATGATCAAATTGAGTTCATCATTAATCCTTAATGTGATATAAAAAAATTATAAATTTATTTATCAAATCTTTCATTTTGAATGTCTTAACAGTACTGATATAAAGATTTGAAACCAAACTTGCCCAAAAACTTGAAACCAAACAGTTGCAACATGCAACTCAGTAAATAAATTTTGACGATTAATTTTGAAGCAAATTGGACATAATTAATCTATCTACATATAAAAATAGAGAAGTTTGACAAAATTTTTAATTTATTATTTTTCCACTCAAATTGTTTAACAATAAAAAAAATAAAAAATAATATTCTTTTTATATATTTTAATAATAATAATAATAATATAATTATTATTATTAGTATAGATAATAATTAACATATTTATGTTTATATCTATTTATTACAAATTATATTTTATCATGGTAAATAATAAATCGTATGGATATATTGTTTGTTAAATTTAATTAGAGTAAAGTAACCCTGTAATCCACATAAGTAACGTACAGACAAGGCGCAATTGAATCATGTGGTTGTCAAACTAAGATTATTGGATTGTCTTAGTTGTTGTAATGTGATTGATCAATAGTTTCAACAACTTGTCTTTTATGACTTTCTTGTACAACCAAATTAACATACTACGGACATGGTTAACACATTCATAGAAGGACAAAGTTTGTGTTTCTTGCATTATGCATGTGATTATTTAACTATATTGATTTTAGACCATAAATCTATTGTCCATATTTATTCATTCAGTCATTCACACATATAAATAAATTAATGATAAATATTATATTGATGGAATAGTACACTTAATGCAATATTTACAAAATTAGTGTAGATTCAGTACATATAATTGAATTGGAAAAGATGTATATTACTCCATCACCATTTTTATGTATTTGTACATACACCATTTCTATTGCCAAATGACATTACATTTAAAAGGAAGTTGAGGTATTTGTACGATGAAATAAACGTTTAGATAGAAAGTGTAATATTGTGATTTGTGTGAAATGTATCAATTCAAACAATGTGCAACATAAAATCTTTTAAAAGATATGCACAACTGAATTTCATGCACAATGTAAACAAGGGCAAAACTTTACTAATAAAATAACTATTATAAAACGAAAGAGAAGAGACCTCTATTTTAACAAGTATCTTGAAAGTAATCTCTTCCAATAATAAAATGTCACCAGAAAATATATAACATTAATTTATTCTTAAAACAGAGCTCACAAATATATTTTTCAAGTTGATCGTTTAAAAGTACAATAAATAAGTTTGCAAGTTTAAATATAATAAGTTCAAGTTTGGCTTAATTTAATAAGTTAGGCTAAATTATTGTTTGATGAGTCAATTATCATTTAACAGATGGAGCTCAAACTAAGCTCAACTAATATACTTATTTATCATTGTAAACGAACATTTATTATCAGAACTCAAGTTGCTCATAATCTCAATATAATTCTCAAAGCTTAAATATAAAACACAAATCAAAATCAAATAACATCGGAGTTTATGAAAACTCAAATCAATAAAGACTTAATTAAGCTAAAAATGTGTGTGAACATTAATTATCATAAATTATTCACATGCCAAACAATGCAATTGATTTGGCAAAAACAAAAATTTCAAATTATTTATTATGGTACGAATAATGACACAAGCAATGATTCATATTAATCATGAGTGTAAGGGTTGTATATTTCAACTACCACATTGAAGATCCATATTTCCACTTTAGCCAGCGTTAATCATGTAATCGAAACATAAGTGCATGCATGTGTGGAATTTAAGAAAATTGTCACAAACCTACAAAATAAATTAAATAAACAAGTATATATCTTAGTCATTACCAGAATAATATTAATTTAGAGGATCCCCTTAATTAGGTCAATTATGTGGGACAAAATTGTCTAGTTATTGAATTTGACCATAAGCCTAGTGATAAATTAATTAATAAATGAATATGCCAACATTATTGTCCAACTGGTTGTGCAGTAGAGGACAAAGATACTTCACCAACTTGTAGTGGTAGTAGAATATTGAGATCTTGCCTTTCTTTCTTTCTTTTGTTTTTTTTTTTTTTTAATTATTAGTGAAGATTTGACCTTGGATTGTAATATGTATTTAAAACAAACTCAATATATACTCTTTTTTTTTTCAAATACATTGAAGTGGGCTAGCTAGATATCTACAAAACTAATTAACTTCTCTACTAATAGATGGTGAATTTTTTTTTTCTTTTTTCAAAATACATATTTAAATTTGTGAAAACCTTTAACCACGTTATAAATTTTGTTTAATTTATCCTTAATAAAACTATCTGATGTACACAATATCTTTAAGTATTGGTATGGACTATGATGTGCAGAGATATGGCC
This sequence comes from Scutellaria barbata, assembly GCA_028654395.1. Classification (NCBI taxonomy): domain Eukaryota; kingdom Viridiplantae; phylum Streptophyta; class Magnoliopsida; order Lamiales; family Lamiaceae; genus Scutellaria; species Scutellaria barbata. The sequence goes on along the minus strand of CM053645.1, from coordinate 3,602,481 downwards.
AATTTTATTTGCAGCCACTTGTAGTAAAAAAAAAAAAAAAAAAACTGCAATTGAACTTTGATTATTTCTAGTGAAATTTGTACATTTCTATCATCTTTGTCCGGATCACCTATACTAGTTCATACTATTAAGATCAAAGTCGTGTCACATTGTTACGTGTAAATGAAATTGAGTCATTCCATTTACATATGTTTGTATCATTCAAACTCGAATTGTCTCATACTGTCCCATAACAATAAAATTAAGTTGTTCTATTTTCATTATTACGCACCACCTTTCAAAATGGTTGAAAGGAAACAAAATTAGTTAAAAAGCTAATAAAAGAAAATTATCATGGGAGTTAGCTAAGAATAAGAGTTTCCACTAACTTAATTATTTTCTTTATTCTATTATGAATTATGATGGATCATATTAACGAAAAAAAATGGATGGGTCATATTATAAAATAAAATTTTTTTAAAAGGTAAGCAATATTAGTTGAAGGTTCCCATCATAGAGAAAACGTGGGAGATCCGTAATTTTCACACTGGAAGGCAGCAAAATATTTATGAGATCTCAATATTCAAAGGATCTTTTGGTATATTTTGTAGAAAATCAATATTCAATTGATTCTAGTATGTACCGTTCCAATTTAATTCATTTAAGCTATTCCATTATGGGTAACAATTTATTTTTTTATGTTGTTTAAAAAAAAATTCTATCTATATTATGCTGAAAAGACTAAAGTGCCCTTATTACCCATTTTTCATCCAATCGTCCAAGTTCCAACCACTTGCCATCCTCATGTGGGGCTACTATATTTTCACTAAAGAAATTTGTATAGATTTCTTTAAATAGTAACAAAATAAAGATTAAATAATGATTGAAAGGGGCATGTAAATTTATTACAACATTAGCATCTGAAAAGTGATGAAAATGATGACGTGGAACGAGCTGTAGATAACTATTGTGTTGAACATAAACATTAAAAAAGGAAGAAAATTACAAAATTGCACCGGCGTAAATTTTCGCTTAAATATCACTTCTTCTATTTTAACTATTTTTTTCTTCAACTGGAAAACGTAAGAAATCTAACGAAGTTTTGATGATACTCTCAAAGTTTTATTTTCTTGGTTGAGCAGTTAATATCAGTTTTCAATAATATTTGCTTTTGAACGGTGTAGAATTTGCAAATTGTGAAGATTGCTTGTCATGGCCTTTTAATTTGTTCCAATTAATTAGAATATTAGAGACAAATTATTATTTTCAATCCTCAAATATATTGTAGGTAATCTAGTCTCTAATATATAAAATAATATTCCTCATATATATCTTAATATGTCGGTGTGTAAAGATTGCACCACTTTAAATATTACGATTGGAAATTAATGATTGTGTTGGATTTGTGACATATTAACATAAACATATTAATATGTATGATGAATAGGATAACAATCCTATCAATTTAAATTAGAGATTATAAAACATGTCTCAAAATATAACAATTGGCATTATACGTTAGAAACATATATTTTATGATTGAATATGATATTATTTATAATTTGCTATTTTACTTTAGGGTCATGTTGTAGTACACCAGTGGTATTGATACATCATTGGTTTTAACCATTAGATCTTCCATCATTGCATCATAACCCTTCATTTTCAATTTACCATTTTTACCTTGGTTCAAAAGTTATTACAGTAAATCATAAAAATTCCCCCAAAAGTCTAATTTCACATGTCAATGAGTCTATATCTACCTTCTCAAACAATTATATTTATCCGTCAATAGCAATCACAAAAGCATTATTAAATCTTCTTGTATTGTAGAGCTTGTGATGACGAATGATTTGAGACCCATATTCGATATGTTTTATTTAGTTTATATGTAATTCTCGTATTAACAAAAGTGTTATGAACCTAACACCCAAGGTGATTGCATCCATGATTTTGTATGCAATATTGATGAGAAAAGTACACAATTAACATTAACAAAATCAATAAGTATCCATTCAAATAATAATAATAGATATTGAATTACATTTTTCCATTACAATATAATTTATTTTCACATTTAATATTACTATTTAAATTAAAAGGAGAGTGTGATTAATTAATTTAATAGTGCAAGTATTAATTTAATATAATAATAATAATGATATTTTTGCTAATTAATTAAATAAATTAATTAATTTAATACTACATTATAAGTATTAAATATTAAATCTCGTGGAACTGAGCCAATGAGATACTGGGCTTTTCAGAATTCTGTTTGAAAATATAAAAAAATCATTTAAATGTCTAATATTAGCAAATTGTAGCACTTAACATTAAAAGAAATTTCTGATATTGAATTGTCAAATTTTAATATGTTTAGAGACAAAACATAATTATTTCTACGTTAAATAGAACCACATAATTATAATAATCATTCTCAATATATCATTAATGTTTCATCTCATATTAAATTTTATACTGGTGTTTGTGATGCGTAAGATAATATCATTTGTAAATACAACATACCAACGTAAGAGTCATGTAATATATAAGTTGTTATTTCTAGAAAATACATGAAATAAAAAATTATGAAATGTTATTTAATTATCTGAATCTTTTTTTTTTTTTGAATGGTTATTATGATTTAATTTCTTTTTGGTTAGATTCATTATATTTTAATGTAAATAATTTAATTTTTTTAACATAAAAATATTCATATATTTTTTATTATGTTATTATATATATATATTAATTTGAATTCAATCCGCTTACAAATATTTTAGTTATTTTTCTATAATATTTTTTAAATCTTTTCTTGATCAATATTTTCTTATTATACAAATTATCAAATTTTGTAAATAAAGTTCAACTATTTTTAACATTTTTCTTTTTTAAATTTATTTTTAAATTTAAAATATGAATAAATTATACAATTAACTAATTTCAAATAATATTGAAAAAATGATATCCAAAAAGATTCAGTTAATTAATTACATGAAGTTATGTTATACTTACAAGTAATGTTCTTGCCTTTAAGCCTCACGTTATTGTGTGTGTTGCAATCCTATTTAATCTTAAATTACTTGAGTTTTCTGTCGTTTAATATTAAAGATTTATCTTCAATAATTAAAAATATGTCAAAAAAGAAAAACTTATATTGCATTGTGTCACCAAAGAAAATTATAACTACATTACAAGTATTAATTTAATTTCATATTTAATATTTGTATTAAAATTAACCATGTGGATTAATTAATTAAATACTAAATTACCAATATTAATTATCTTCATAACAGTATTGGTTTCAATTAAATATTATTTAAAAATTAATTAATTAACATAAATGTAGAATTAATTATATGGGTATAATGTGAAGACGGCTCATGTGCATTTCAACCTTATTAAGAGGCCCAATGCAGCCACAACTAAGAACCAGCCCAAAACTCAAAAGTTATCTTCATTTTTTTAATCACAGTAAAAAATATTAGTGTATCAATATCACTGGTGTATAGCAAAATTACCCTTTACTTTAATGTGTGTTGCACAATATAGTGGTGTAATACAATCGCTGTCCCATCCTTTATTATCTTTAGTCCTTCAACTAAAGCATGGATAGAAAATTGCACTGTAACAAAGTGAGAAAAAAATTAAACCCTCAAAAAAAAATATATATATACACTAATATAAAATCCATTAATGTAGTTCGTTTTTTTGCCTTTCTTAACTTTTTATTTTACCGAACATAATTGGATGATAAAAAAAAAGATTTATAAATTATGCTCGAAAACTTATCAATAGGTTCAAATCCTATGTAGGGACAGTAGGGTAATGCAAAACTTTGCTTTTTATTTTTATTTTTTATGTAGGATCTTGATTGTAATATTAGTGGATTCAGTGATCATTCAAACATATAAATTAGTCAAATGCAAGCTTGAAATTGAATTATAAAAAAAAATAGATTTTTTGAGATAGCAATGGGATGAGGAGAAACATATTTTTATTTATAATCCAAAAGTTGATGAAAATGTACTCCTTCCATCTCAAAATATAGGTTAAAGTACTCATATTGGTAATGTACTTAAATTTCCATTCATATACTGTATGCATGCCTCTAATTATAACAAACATATATATAATATTATTTCACATCAACTAACTAGACAAAGTATTTAATGATATACAAAGGTTTATGAAAGTTAGAGGCAAATTGATCAATGCTAACTATATTAACGACAATTACTTAATCTATATAAAAAGTAATAATGGGTCGATTTTCATGGAATTGAGGGTGTATGTATATTTTGGTGCTGAAAAAGACAGCAAATAATGGTCATTGCATATCTGCATGATTGAGTATAAAATAAAATAAAAAGTCAAATTATGGAGCAGTACTACTTTACATTAAAAGCACCAAATTTACTGAAAAAAGTGAAATTAAAAATAAGATAATCTGCAAAAAGAAGAGAGGCAAAGCAGAGATCTTCTTCTCTTGTAAAATGTGTGTAAGAACAAGATTATGTTCCCCACTCTGTCAATAAGACAACTGCACACTTATTGTGTATGTATTTGACTATTGACTCGTGTTTATTTTAAGAATTTTCTTTTCTTTCCAAAATGAATATTTATAAGTTGACAATTCACTATAGAACAAAGAGGCCCCTATCACATTGTACAAGGAAAGCAATTGATCGTGTCACGAAATACAACAAAATTAGTATAACATGATAACAAATAGCATAAACATACAAAATGGTGGGTAATATTGTCATTTTGTAGACATAATTTATACATTTTAGAATTTGAATTCTCAAGTATTATAACGGATTTGATTAACAAGATGTAAAACAGCAGCAGCAACAACAATAATGATACAATGAAGTGATTAAAATTAACATAAAATTTAAGAATACATTAGGGAATTTTTGAATTGTTAAGAGCTAGTAGTTTAATTTGGGAGGAAATTGATTTCTGGGTCCGATTTGAATTGTTCCAACCCATTATTTGCTGTAAGGAAGACATATAGGCTCTACCATCCTACTTAATAAAGTGCCTCAATTATGGTACAATATTTATCCATTAAAAAAAATTAAATTAACTTTAAATTCCATGGTTGTACGACATATTTTCTTCAAATCTTTTCTTTCCTTAATAAACATTGTCTGTCTAATTTAGTAAAATATGGGAACAATTTCACTGTGCATGTTTCATATGCAAATCTCGGAAAAAATTAAATTATAATGGTGATCAATAATCTCACAATTTAGTTAATAATTATCATGTTTCTCGACATATGAAATCATGATGTATCTTATCAAGATTTAAATAATTGTCTCAACTAACCTTATAACTTAATTTTAGAAGATTTATTATGATGGTATTCACATAACCTAATCATGTCAATTCATTGAATTCAACATCATAACACTCGAAAAGGCAAACTGCAATATGTTTGGTATTATTGAGTCTTTGGATAATAAGTGTTACTAATAATGATATTATGTGTGCTTAATTTATTACTTATTAGATTATCAGGCGTATTGAGTACATAAATTGAAGTTCATTCGATTTACGTTCAATTCGTACCCTTCTTTTAACTAAGGATTTGTATTTTTTTTTCTTGCAATAAATTATACTCGTTGATCTTTGAATAAGAAGATTGTACACTTGCAATCGGTTGTACTTGTACCCAATGATACTTATAGTACTATTTTATAGCAAGGCCACAAGAAATTATAATTTAAGTTAATGTTTCAATCTTATACTTTACTTTATCTTCATATTTATGAATTGTATATTATTAATTGTATTCACTACAAGAAATAATAAAACAAAATACGAAAGTTAAAAATATCGTGAACAAAAAATCATTAGTGAGAATCAACAGCCTATACGTACATATATTTTTAGATTTAAGATAGGTTAACAAACTCCTGGCTCAAGCATGTGACTATTCACATTTTCTACATGCTTTTGACTTTGTTATGCTACATTTTCCCAAGGAAGACAATGTCGGTGTCGGTGTAAATATCGATATCCCCATTTTACGGAAATATCGGTGGAATATCGAAAAAATATCGGTAAATATCGAAAAAATATACAGGGCGTTATTATATCGGTTACGTGAAAAAATGGAAATATCGGAAATATATCGGAGATATTTCCAGATATTTTCGTCCTTGCATTTTCCAGGACTTTTATCATGTTGCGAAAGTTGCAGCATTAATATAGGATTAATTATAATTTGTCATTTCAACTTGATTTGATTTTATTTGATTTTTTTTTTTTTTTTTGATTGATGGGCTTTGCCGTGTAAACTTTAAACTTGATATATATTGTCTTATTGGATAAATACTAATCATATATATGTTAAAAAATCAAAAGCAAAAAGTTGTGTAGCACAATCAAATACATCAAATATAATGTTTATACAGTAAAGTGGAACGACTTAAAATTTATACCGAAAGGTCAAATCAACTATCAGATGATATATTGTATTTAACCCATTTATAACTTATAAACTTGTCAATGTTCTTTGATTTAAAATTCAGTAGCTACTCCAAATTTTAATTTTTTTAATACAATTTATGTGTTTATCAAATTAAAATTGATAAAAGTACAGTTAATTGTAAAACTAAAATAAAAAATCATCGGAGATCCATGTGAAGTTTCAAAGGGTATTAGGGCGTTTCAAATTTGTGAAGCAAATTTAGAAAATGGATAGAAACTGGGCCCAAGACAAGCCCATCACATTAGAAGAATCCAAGCCCATGTATATTCAATCTAATCTTACCTACCGCATTTACAAAAAAATTATACGATTTTATTCAGAATTTAAACCTTAAAACTTAAAATTTTAGCTACCTAAAATTTAGGAATTGTGATAGGAATAATTTTTTAGAATTAATTTGATTTTGTTTCAGATTTTAGATAATAATTCCATTGATTAAATCAAATAATGGTAACATTTAGTTTAAATTTTATATTCCTTCATTTTTAAAATAACACTTAAAATAAGATCGGCCTGAGTAACACATATAAAGACAATTTAGATGAGAGAACTCTGTGTTTCTATTTGGAAGAGTTTTGTGCTTTTATATATAGTATATAGTATATAGGTTTTTTTTTTTTTTTTTTTTACCTTAAATCAATTTTCATTTTAGTTGCTTCTTTTATTTTAGAATGTTTGGATTTTTTAGGATGCGATCTCTTGTAATAGATGTGAGAATTCCGGCAATAAATGTTCAATTTTGGGTGGGGCAAATTTCCAATTGTTGTGAGATTGGTATGTTATTGACTTTCTACCACAAATATCTTTTACATTCTTGGATTTACTTGACACTGGTAGGGTTTACGATGGGGTGTGAGAGTTTTTCATGTTTCCCAAAAATAATTTGAGTCAAAAGTTAAGGGGGTTTTGTTGTTAAAAAAAGAGTAATAGTAATAAGAGTAAGTTGGCAATTGCGTTAAATGCATGTAGAAAAAAAGTGAAGAAATGGCACGTAGTACTATGCAGGGCCTGGCGGGAATTGTGAGTCATCTCCCAACTGCAAATTCAATCTCATCATCAAATTCCTCCACTCCATTGAAATCCGCACCCTCTAGCTTTTATTGCATCTCCTGCAAAATCATCAACTCTTGCATTTATATACCCATATCTTTCATCTCCACCTCCAATTCTTTGTATGTTCTCCAATTTTATTCCAATGCTTATCACTTCCTTGAGGGCGATTAAAAAAAAAAAGGTGAGATCAATTAATGAAATAGAAATGAAAGCCAATATTGTTATATTAGTGCTTCTCTTTGCATTACTTGTATCCAGTTCAACTTTGGTTGAATCAACAACTCTTGGAGAGGAGAAAAGATCTAGAAGAAGCTCAAGAAGTAGAGGTACTGGTGGTGGCAGAAGAGGCGGCAGAAGACCGGGAGGGTCGTCGTCAAATTGTGATCCTTTGTATTCATACCTATTTGGAAACTGTGGTCAATGGCCCTTTCCTCGAAACTCTCCCAACAACCCTTTTCGACCAAGACCTCCGCCGTCTCGCCGCCCTGCTCCGCCGTCGCCGCTCATTCCATTGCCTCCGCCGCAAGTAGTAAATCCACCACCTGTAATGCCTCCTTCTCCCCTAATACCCCTCCCGCCGCCGCTTGCTCCATCATCTCCGCCACCGGTTCCTCCGTCGTCTCCGCCGCCGGTTACTCAATCTCCGCCACCTGCCTCTCCTCCGGCGGTACCACCATCACCTCCGCCCCCCTTGGTTCCGTCTCCTCCTCCGCCCTCTCCGCCGCAAGCTCCACCACCGGAAGTAATTCCTATAGTGTACCCGCCACCATTGGTTTCTTCGCCGCCACCGCCGTTGGTTCTTTCGCCGCCATCTCCGGATGAAGATCCAGGCTTTCCATGGCTAACGCCGCCCGACGCAAGTTCGGACTCTCCACCGTCGGTGCCGGACTTGGTTTTCCCACCACCCTTACCAGAGTCTCCGCCGGAGTTCTCCTCGCCACCGGATGATGTATTTGTACCAGCACCGCCACTTATCCCTATATTCACTCCGCCGGAAGAGCCAACAGAAGAGCCGCCGGAAACGCCGCCGTTCTCATTCTTACCTCCTCCCATCCCAAATCCTCCGCCGACAGAGACACCACAACTTCCAATCCCGCAAGAACCAGTTATCTTCCCTCCGCCGGTTAATATAGATCCAGGGCAGACTCCGGTGGAACCAATACCGTTCATAACAGCACCGCCTACGGTGGAAGAGCAACCGCTGCCTCCACCGCTTCCGTTCATTCCTCCACTTAATTAAGAGTTTCATTTCTAATTAGGTCTTATTTTCCTCCATGCATACGATCTTTGCTATAAACCTACTTGTAAGTTGTAATCCTATCTTAATTTTTCCACTCTTTTCATTGTAATAAATGACTCAAGTTTAATAGTTTTCGGTCCAAAAATAAAATAATAATACATAAAATATAATAAGAATAAACAGTTCATAGACTTTGAATGAAAATTCATATTCCATTTGTGTACTACGTCAAAACTTCATAAATTTGAATGAATGAAAGTTTTTCAATTTTTTAAAATATAATACACCGAAGAGATAGAGAATTTGAATTGACCACTGCAGACGATTTTTATAATGTTATTTTTTATCCACAATTATAAGTAGACATAATTTCTACCAATTTTAACTATATGGACAACAATATCCAATAAAATTTGGCTTTAAAAAATTAAATTAAACAAAATATTGTAGGTGGTATATGACACGAAATAATAGCTGAATTTTAAACGATATAACTTTATGTATTACGCAACATAATTCTTAGAGATATAAATAAATCATAAGTATATCTTTTATGGCATGATTGGTATGATGGAATGAGTTGGGAATGGAATCACCATTCCTAACTTCATTCTCATTCTTTTGATTGGTATGATTTATAAGTGGGAATCACCATTCCTTTAGGAATTGTCATTACCATGGATGAGGGAATGATCATTCATTCCCATCCCCATGGTATTATGTATTCCTCCTCACCTACAAATGAATGAACTATGTTTATTAATTCGATTATTTATCATTATTTAGTTTAATTTTTTACAAATTGACTTCCCAAAATTAAATTATTATATAAAATTATATAATAATATAAAATTATTTATAAAAAATATAATATATAAAATTAATATAAAATAAAAAAATAAAAATATCAAATAAATAATAAAATTAAGTAGATAAATAGAATAAAAATAAAAAATTAATATAATTTTTAAAAAATATAGAAATAATATGAATATAATATTAATACAAATAAGTGTAGTTTAGTTTATAAAAAAATATATAAATAAATTATAACTAACTAAAATATTTTTTAAATAATATAAAGTATTATTTTAATAGTATAAAATCATATAAAATAATTAATAAAATTATCATAAAATATAATATAATTAACTACTATAAGAATATGTAAATAATAAAAAATTAATATATTAATAATAAAATAAAAAATAAAATATCTAAATATGATATATCTTAATATTAGTGATAATGGTGAGCACGGTTCAAAGCAAGTTGAGGATAAGATAATCTCTGGATTTGCTTCAAAATTCGGAGATTTTTGAAAAATTGCAAAAAATAATCTCCAGACTTGCTCCGGCACATCGGTTTGGTTTTTTCAAAAATTTAGGTATTACGGATTGGATCAATTCAGATTTTGAAAATTCAGAACTTTATAATATAAAATAAATATTTGTTCAAACAATTTATAAACTAATAAAATAAATTGGATAATTTACTAAAGTAGTCGTCTTTGCTCGAAAATAATAAATTACATTCAAATTTTTTTCAAATTTTATTTTTCAAAATCTTTTTAATCTACATCTCATAAATGGTCATTAAAAATTATTTATTTTAAAAGTGAAATAAATATACGTTTTATAGTAAAATTTGAAGGTAGGTATAACCTATAATTAGTGCAATGATTAATATTTTATAATTTTTAATTAATTAAATATATCATATTATTTAAATTAAATGAAATAAGAATATTAAAATAAAATTATAGTGAATGATAATTTGATTAAATAAAAATTAATTTAATATTTTATTTGTAGTTATCAATTATGAAATATAATTTTAATGATTATTTCATTCATTTCCTATTCCTCTGCGATACCAATCATAAAAATAAACATTTTAATATCATTCAATTCCTATCACCATTCCATTTTTAGATTCATTCCATTCACACCTTATTCCATTCCACCATACCAATCATGTCATTATTGTTAGCTAGATATCTTCTTTATCGATTTAACATCTTTGATTATTATGTGAGTGATTATTATGTGAGCGTTGAAATACAATAGATATGTATGTAGATGAATATGATAACATCATTCATCTCTCTCACACACATAAAATGCAAATAGCAAAACATTTTCTTTGCAAATATGATCATCCATTAATTTTTCATTTGATTTATAATAATATGATAAAGAAGCCTCGAAACAAATTCCACAAATCACACCATTGCTAACCCAAAAAATACGAAGTTTAGGAGACAACGTCATATTAAAGTTCTTTCATATATGATTGGAAATGGAAGGCAAAATCTCACTGAAACAAAAATGTTAAATACTCATTGTGGGAAGATCAGCTGTTAAAGAAATTGAACAAATCCTATCACAACATCAATTTACAGCACTGATTTAACTACAACAACAATCCTCTATTTCTATCATTAATAACGCATTGTTGTGCTAATCTTTTCTATCATTATACGTAGAAGCACTAGTCTTTTTAAGTTTTAACATCTGAGCTATCGCGAAGACCAAGTCTTGAAAGAATGAGGCAGTAAGAATCCCAATCAGTTCTTCGCAGGTATTTTAGTAGCTTCTTCCTTCTCTGAACCATCGCTACGAGGCCCCTCCGAGAATGCTTGTCCTATAAAAAGAAGAGCGATAAAACATGTCCTGATTTTCAGTAAATTCTAGGTAATAAGAAAACATCTAACCAGAACCAGAATATGCTACATTTCAGATTCGTGAGAAAAGTTTGATAGCTGTGTAATGGCTGTGATTACCTTCTTTTGTAGAACAGTTGAGAGATGCTTAATCTTTGTCGTCAACTGAGCCACTGCAGAAATGAAATAAAAAGCAAGTTTATCTTGTGATATTCATAAAACAAAGCACACACTGTCAATTGTTAAAGGTAAGTTCTACAGAAAATGAGAGACTTGATTCGAAGTTCTTCAACAATAAGATCCACAAAGTTTGAATCAGATGACATTTTTGTAATTTCTTCACTCCTATAGCTTGTTTGTAAGCTCCATTACATGGAAATTTCTAAACTAGTTTCATGAAAATTATGTGTCTCATTTCTTATTGAATAATAGAATCAGAGCTTTTTTAACATCATCAAAATATACATAGGATTAAACTAATTGCAGTACTATAAATGGTCAATTCTTGCAGAATTCAGCAATTAATGAAGCTGCATGCACAAAATCCATAATAATAAGAGCTGAGCAAACTTTACCTTGAACACGAGCAGAACCACAATCTGACTCCGACATTTTAAATTCATCTCTTACTTTCTTAAGTTCCAACTTTAACTTCTCAGCAGATGACATATTGTCGGGATGAAAATACTGCATTACATAAAGAAATATTATCAGAATGAATTCTCCTGTGTAGAAACTTCATACGAAGGTGGTATATGCAGGGGGTATTATATCAGACATGTAAACAGGTAATGGCTCCACCGATGTAAAAGAGAAAGATTAAACTAAGAAAGCAAGACTTGCCTTCTCAACTAAGTGGTCCTGTGGATCTGACAACAAATAGCTAGGGGTTCCACCAAGCTGATTCAACATATCAAGTCTCTGCACTGTAACAGTTACTCTATCAATAAAATGCTCAATACACAGACATGTTACAAGAGTATGCTTTCAATGTTGCTCATGAGATACCCAGATAGAAAACATGAATCAGCTCTAAATAAGTTTCAGCAAGAGATTTCAAGTGTAAGACTTTTGCTTTCTTAGTGTAAATACTTGATAAACATGGGAGGAGTTTTCAGCAATTAATTAGACAGGACAAACTCAAGAAAAGGTCAAAGGCTTATATAAACTTCCTTAGTCAGAGAGAGAAAGATAGAGAAGAGAGATACTCATTAAGGTTTTAAGTTTTAACCTCAAAGCATTCCCCCATTTAGTATATGATCCACCTCAATAGTTCTGTTATTATCTATTTACATTTCCACGTTAAATTTCTTGAGGTTGTTTATAGTCTTTTACAATGTTCAGGTCAAATTTCTTGAGGTTGTTTATAGTGTTTTACACAATGTTCAGGTTCATAAAATAGGAGCGATGTGTTCCCCATGAGGCCTACAGTCAACTTATTTTAAATAACCCGTGATTGTAAGCTATCAAAACATATTAATGCTCATGAAGCTAGAGTATCCTCTAAACAGTCATAATCTACCAACACAATTATTTCTGCATAGAACTGAACAATTATTGTTGCTTCCTTGTATCATTCATGTATTCTCTGCACTAATTCTACATATGACAATCTAAGAAAAATTTGATTACTGAAATTGTGATTTAACTATTTAAACACAGCATTAACAACTGATTACTGAAATTGTGATTAACTATTTAAACACAGACTGACATTGCACAGTCACACATTCACACAAAGTTCACAAACAGGAACCAAATGACAGAAAGCACAGCAAGAAAATTGGAACTTATCATCAAGTTCTTGATGCTTTGTATAATTGCACATTTTACATTTTCCTTAGATTACCAAATATTTACTTCAGTATGAAACTCAAAGTTCTCTACTCTCTAGTAATTGAAATTCATAGAATTTTGTTTTGAAACTTTGCCAAGCAGCAATTACAAGAGGTAAAACAATTGTTAATCAAATCAACAGGCAACTTCGACTCTTTACGTTACAGAACAATGCCAACCAGAAAGCTATTAAAATGGAAAACATTGTCTCAATAAACAAACATTTATGCATAAAAGCTTACTCATTTTGTTCCTCTTCTTCTCTTGCTCAGCATTAGCTAACTGTTCTATAGTGTCTTTGAAGTCCCTGAAAGAGACTCCAGCCACCCTCCCTTCACTTTCCTTCTCCTCCAATTCCCGCAGCTTAGCAAGCCTCTCGTTCAATTCTTGCAATGAGAACCATTTCCCCTTCTTCTTCTCTGGTCTCAACATCTTCAGCTTTGTTCCCAAATCTGAATAATTATAAATCCTCATTAAAGCTGTACTCATTGCTGATTTGCTACCGACACTGGAATTCTTCTCCTTCATCAAAAAAGAGGGTAAATCTGCACTTCCCCCAACGATCCTCGGGGACTCCAAATTCTCCGTAAACCGAGAGAGCGACATCTGATCACTTTGATTATTCAGGTTTCGCAAATTGACAAGGCTCTCTTTGATGTCATCGAACGAGCGGCCGGCTGGTGGTTTTTCTGCGGAGTTCTCAGATTCATCATCCCTGGTGATGACATTTCTCTTGTAGAGCTCCTGAAGTGAGACGTACTGACCGGAGGCGGACGACGGAGGAGGCGGAGGCGGAGCGGTGCGGCTGCGAAACTCGGCGAGGTTGCGGCGGATTTGTTCCAAAGAAGCGCTATTGGAAGGCTGAGGGGGCTTGCGGAAGGGTTGCGTGCGGTTCTGAGAAGGAGATTGTCGTTGCAGATTGGCTCTTACATCGTTGAAGTAGGATGAGAACGAAGACTTCGACGCGGATTCGGATTCGGATTCGGATTTGGGTGGAGGAATGTCGGAGGGGGGTACGGAATCGGAGGAGGAAGAGGAGAAGTGGTGGAACGTATATGAATGCGGTGGGAGCACAAGGCGGCAATGGAGGAGGAGGCGGTGGGTGATCGCTGTCATGAGCGGTGGCGATGGTGCGTTCAGACGGAGGTTTAAGGGATCGCGGTTAGGGTTTTAAGGGAGGACCGCCGCCGAGCCGGAATGCAAGGATGTTGCAAATAGTTATTTTTTCTTTCTTTATTAATCATCCACAATTTTTTTCCCTCTTAAATTAACCAATCTTCCAATCACCCAATATAGATTTAACATGACTTTTGTTAATTTTTCATTTGTATTTTTGAATTTGTTGGTTTACTACTTATATCTAAATACTAATTATATGATAATAAAATTCAAAAAACCAAAACCTTTCATCCATCTCAAGCCTAAAGTGGTCACATAGGCTCAAATCAACGCGATTGAGTATAGGGATGACAATTTTGTCCCGCCCTTTGGGTATCCAACTTGATCCAAGGTATTTGTGGAGGGGTGAACCTGTCCCGTGGGCACGAAGGGGTGGGACGGGTCTGGGTCCTCTCATTCCCCATTCTCGCATCGCGACCCGTTATATTATATATATATAATATGCTATAAATATATATGTCCATATATTTCCACGACCCGTTCTCACCCCGTTATATTATATTATCTTATATATATATATATAATATGCTATAAATATATATACTTTTAAATATATATATGCATATATTCAAGATATATATATTTAGAAAAATAAATTTAAGTTAATTATAATTATTTTAATTTTATCTTATTTGAGAAATGTTCATTATGATTAAAAATGTAATTATACGAATAAATTAAAATTATTTCATAATGAATCTGATAAGATAAAATTAAAATGATTATAATTAACTTATTTTTATAATTTTACATATATGTATCAATACATGAAATTTTTGGAATAAATTAAATTTTTCATAATTTTACCATTAAAAAAAATAAAAATAGGGCGGGGCGGGGCGCGGGGCAATCATTCTTGCCCCGTCGCGGGTTCGGGGCAGGCACGGGTTTTCTTTTTGGGGCGCGGGGCGGGTTCGGATATTCTACCACACGCCCCGCCCCGGATCCATTGTCATCCCTAATTGAGAATCGCCTAATACCTATGCACCAACCAACCCAACACTATGATTGTATTTATTTTGGATTTAACATGGTTTATGTAAGTTTATATTTCAGATTTAGGAGTATTTTGTGAGTATGGATTTTGAATTTTTTTATTTATTTTAGAATTTTGTATGATAATATTATAATTAAGATGTCGTTATCATGTTGGAAATTGTAGGAAAAAAAATTTGTTGGATTTGTAGGATGGAAAGTATACAAATTTTTATTAATTGTTATAACTATGAAAATATCTTAAACATAAATTCTTATAACTATGTTCAACCAATCTTAATATGTGAAACAGAACCTCATGATATATAAACAAGTCAATATGTATTAGCATATTTGAAATAATCAAATTCAAAAGGTATAATAGATACAGTATCGCTTAGTATATATGCTAAAGTAATATGAGATGTGTGTCAAAGTATAATCTAATAAATACTAAATATTAATATTATTGATTTTATGTTATATTTATCATTTCATATATGTTAAAGTATAATTTCTTAATATATTACTTAATTTAAACTATTACATGTTATATATATATATATATATTAAATTATCACTTATAATATTTTAAAAGTATCATTTATTATCTAAAATTATAATTATTATTACAATTTTGATGAATTATGGTCTTAAAATTGATAACTTTGAACGTCAAAAAAAAATTGATAACTTTGAATTAAACAAATATTAGTTGATACAAAGATATTACTTGTTTGTCGTTAAGAAATGTATCAATTACAATGTTTGAATTAATCATGCACTTGAAATACTAGAATCAAATTCATCAAACATAGTGTAATGTACATCTCGTGGCACGTGTGAGTATTTTGATTTTTATACATGGAAAAAGGTTTTAAAACAACTGATTTCTTAATTATATTAGTAAATAGAAACTCAAAAAACGAGTATAACTATTATTTTTGCAAATAATTATTTTAAAATATACATAGCACACATCATGAAACTTAACTAAAATCAGAATTAAACTTTGAAGAGAACAAAACATTTTTTGGGGGATCTTATAAATAGCTCGTTTGCTTAGTACTTCCATTATTGAATAAACTTCATTTTCCTAGTCCATGGAAACTTGCCGTACAATCAATTTGATTTAAAAATAATCGCTTTTTCTTTTTCCTAAAAAAAGAAAAAATAATTTTTAAATAAGCAGTTTGACTTTCTCTCTCTCATATGTCAAAGCAGATTCTCCTTGTTCTTTTTTCTTCTTGTCTTCTAGTCCATAGAAAATAAAGAATGCACTACATGACCAAGTCAAATTTTCTGAATTTATGTTATATGAATATCTATCTAAATTCTTTACTAAAATAGCTATAGTACTTCATCATATATTCATATGACTTATCTTTTAAATCTTGGATTCTCTTATAAATTAATTGTTGTTTATCCAACTCATTAATTCCAATAATATCTCCACAACTTTTTCATAAACATCACATATGTTCCAACTCAAAAAACATATGAATTTTTGGGGCTAAACTTGGGCAATTGATTGCTTAAAGCTATATTAGTCGTTTTCTTAATGTATCTTGATTTTATTTTATTTTGAACTCTAGTAATGGTTATTAACTATTATGAATGAGGGAGAATAGTAATTAAATGTATCTAAAAACAGATAGTGAAAATTATTGAATTAGAAATAAATGAGCTGTATATACAACATATTGATGAGTCAAATTCAATAGCAAATTGAAGCTAGTAGTGTTCAGTTTTATTGGTTGTCATCCAGTTGAATTCAATTCAATTATTTTGTTTTATTGAGCCAATGGTGCGCACAGCCACAATTTAGAAAATAAATCATATATTAATTATATTATAATGTGTGATAAAATATCAATTACCAAAGAGATATCGAGTCGAGCCGATTATTATTGTTTGATCACTCGATATCTTTTTTACCAAAATAATAAATAAGAGGAGTTTATTTTGAACATACTTTATATCCCTTTTAGTGAGTAACGTGATTGCAGATTCTTGATGAGTGATTAAAGTTCACAGTCTCATGTTGGCTAAAAGGATTTTGTTTTCTTCTTGAAATAGTAACCCACTATCTAGATTGGAATATGAGATCTACTCTCCACTCCCAAAGTCACTAAAATAATAATAATAATAATAATAATAATAATAATAATAATAATGACTTTTACTACTGAAAAGTATTCGAACGCGTTAAAATTTTATTTTACAACATATTCGCAATGTACCTCCTACAACATCTAATAATTTTAAGTTTTTTATAACAAAATGTAATACTATATTATCTCAACATTAAATATATAATGAAGTTTGAATACTTTTTTTTTAAGATTTCTCATTTTAAATAATTATATTTGATAGTATTAATAATTTAAAATAGAAACAATGAAATATAAATATGTATAATGAATAGAGTACCGCCTCTATGACTTTTCTCAATAATGGTGAGAATGATGCATTTTCTTGCTTACCAGTATCTATCACATAATTCTAGATATATGTTATTTTTGCTTACACCGTTACACGTGATGTGATATATATTGCTTGATGTTCGAAAATCAAACAAATTATTTGATACTCGATTTCAGATTATTTGGTAGAAACGTCGTTTAAACTCGATTTATAGATATATCAAATAAGTTTGAACATACTTTTATATTTGATAAAATCTAAAACTCAACTCAATCTCGAGCTCGATTCATTAATTATCAAATAAATTTAAATATAAATTTTGAAGTTTGATTTTATTTTAAACAAGCTTGAATAGTGTTTATTCGACCCAAATTGTATCATTTACAATCCTATCCCTATAAAATTTAATTCACTGTGCGAAAACAAGACATTATTTTTTAGAGACAACTGTTTTTCTTTCCTTTTTAGCCATTTTTCTAATTTTGTCTCTATAGGTTTTCCGTACTGTGGACTAAAATAAAATGGATTGAATGATACAAGTTTGATATTGGTAAAACTATTATACTAATTTCTTTGCTTTTTTAATTTCATGTATGTGAACTTCTGGAACCTTTTAATTATTTAGAAACTAAATCAAACCCCAACAGTAAATTCAGTTTCACCACAAGAATTTTATCCTGGATATATATAAGCCACATTATTATATATCAAAGTTTACCAAAAAAAAAAGAAAGAAAGAATCATTTTAGAGGAAGATTTTTGTTAAATATTTTATAATTATGGTTTTATGACACTAGTAATATACCGTGTTTAAATATATTGCTCACATAACAATTGCAATGTTATAAAACTTTTTTTTTTTTTTTTTTCCTGAAAGAGTGAAAGAAATAGTTCATTCTTGATATAAGATTCAAGAGAAAGAAAAAAAAATGATAAATTAAAAATTGTTTAGCTTCACCTTTTGATGCATGGTATTTAATTTGATTGACACATTTTCTAAACACTTTTAGTGAACTCCATCCACATTTTGCAAAATCCACCAACGCCACAATACAAACACATTCTTAGTGAACTTTATCTATTTCTTTTATCAAATTCTTGTTTTTATTAATAGTGGTTTTAAAATTTTGTTAACGAAATATAGTGCAAATAAGGGACTTTAATTAAATAGGTGAAATCATGACGACTTAATTAATTAAATAAATATTTAACACAAATCGTCATTATCGGTGGTGACTTTTGTAATATTTCACACAATTTGAATTACAACAATGACAACTCTTAATCAATATTTAATTTAAAGTTTATTTATATTTAATTTTTTATAATTTAATTAGTGTATTTAAAATACATCTGTGTTAGTTAGTTATATTTATCAGATAAATATTATTATTTGATAATTCACTTTATTTGTTAATTAATCTTAATTATATCTATATAATCTTAACTATAATTATATAAGAGAGAAATAAACATATAAAACAATATAAATACTATTAATAATATTGATCAGTTCTTTAATGATATTTTTGTCTTTCTTTTTTCCTCTTACTCGAGTTTTGTTAGCATTAAACTCATTATCTGATACATGTTGTGTTTCATCAGCATTTGTATATACCTGAAAAAACTCAACTATTTAAAAACCTAAAAATTATAAATGTTATAAATTTTATAACTTATTTGTTTATATTAGAAATTGGAAAAAAAAAAAGAAAGAAAGAAGGATTTTTTTATGATTTATATGTTTATTTAAAATTGAAATATTAAATATAATTATTAAAATCGATTTTTGCAAATTGGCTACTAAGAGTAAAATCGGCTTTTGTAATTAAGCTCACCATCAATATGTCAAGTTGATTTATTTAATTAGAATTGTCACCGATAATGATAACACGAAGTTGTCAGTATTTATCAGAAGTCGCCAACGACTTCACCTATTTTATTAGTGTACCAATTTCACACTATAATTGTTTAAAGAAATTCTTACACTACAATATTCTATTAAAAAGCCTCAAATTCTACCATCCATGAGGAGTTTCATATCTAATTAGGCAATACCACTAATTTAAGAAGAACGGTATATTTTGATTTGTCCCCTTTTAATTTTTTTTTTTTCATAAAATGATAGTAACACAAAATTACAAGCACAAAGAGATATTTATTTAATACATAAACAATTGGGGAATATATATATATATATATATATATATATATATATATGAAAGTATGCCCTTTTCCTAAATTCACTGATTTGATACCATGATTATGATTATTGTGAAAACTATGAAAATCCGAAAGTAGAGCTAATCGTGGCCCAAATATTAGATAGTACTTCACATCCAATATACCTGCAGCCTCCCAGGGTCCCCACGTAGACCTACTTTGCCTATAATAGTAAACCTACTTTTCTCATCAATAAATAAATAAATTAATTAATTAATCTACTTTTTCCTTATAAAAATTAAACTATACTATAATAAGAAAATACACCTAGTCCGATCACATAAAACTCATCGAAATGTAGCATACGTAAGAGCAATATTGCCTTCATAAATATTAATAAAACGTTTTGCTTAATTGTTTTGTAACATTTTGAGTCTAATAATTTCCCAAAATTTTGTCAAATAAATCAAAATTTTTGAAAAATTAGTTTTGCTGACGTGGAAGTGAAAATTCAAAGCTTGCACCTACCTGTTGAACCTGGAAAATTTTCTATTTATTCTTTTACAATTTTAGAACAACTATTGCAATTTGTTTATAAAACTAAACTCTCTTTTAAATATACAAATTAAAATTAAATTATGTTCAGTTTTTTGTCAAATATATAAATAAATTTCGGTTTACATATATAGATACTCATAAAATATAAATACATATTTGGTAAAAGTTAGTTAAAAATTAAAAATAATAAATTTTAAATTCATATCTATTCATTCTTCATCAAATTCCTCAATCCAAACACAACCTAAAGGAATTTCGTAAATAACGAGCGAGAAGTATTAATTGTGAGAGCTATTGAAGATTAATAGTTCAAAACACATCAGTCTGAATGACTGGTCATTTCATTCAAGACCCTATATTTAACATAAAGTAGTTTTTAGGATTAAATGTAAATATTAACCTAAAATATTGATTTTTTTATTCACTTTACAATTTAATTTTTTTTCTTTCTCCGACTGCAACTTTAGAGTTTGGGAGTTTATCAAATTACAATAATAAAGACTGAAAAATAAGACCTCAAAATTCGGTCGTGCATTATTTTTCAGTGATATTTGTATATTTATATTTAAATAGTATGAAATTACATGGAAATCTTCTCGTTATAGTACTCCTTCCATAGATGACTTCTTCAATGCAGGTAAGATTTTAATTTTATTTCAAAATAGTAAGATTGTGGTTTGTAAATATACAAACAATCTAGACATTTCAAATCATATTTTAAAAGAAATCTAGGACTTCAATTATATTCCTTAAGTAAATACTAAGTATCACATAAAGGAATTAAATCACTCAAAGCACACTTTAGGCCGTTTGAATTCCAACTTCTTCTTTTTTCTTTCATATTACAACACACTAAAAGATAAATAATTATTCTTTTATCTAAAAAAGAAATTAATAATTATAGCTGACTTTATGTCCGATACTTTAGTGGGAAAATGAATGGCATTTTTATTTGAGGCAAATTCCCTTTGGACTTTTTTCTTTTTTAAGAGAGCCAAAATTAATAGATTTAGTATTATGTTTTGAATTCTAGGGGGTGAATGTCAAATTTTTTAAATATGAAACCGTGTCACTAATATAATTTCATGTGATAAAGTTTAATGGTTCATAATTAAATTAATTTTAAATTAATTTTTACTTTATAAATTACTGATTGTTGGTTGAATCATCGTAGTGATGATCTATCTTATAAAATTAAAAATTAACGATGTTAAAAATTATATTGTTAAATATTTGAACACATAATATAGAGATGTAACTAATTATGTACTCCTCTAACATCAACCACATTAATGGATTATTAGCACATCATTTTAGTATAAGACCTACATGCCAATACAGTAATTAAAAACACTTACTTTTTAAAAATACATATCTACATTAATTTAACACAAATACAATCATTACATTTGGGTCCTATGATCCACTAATTTTTTTTCTTTATTTTTATTTAAATCAATTTAAAGTAATTATTTATTGCTTGTATTTTTTTAATCATATCAAAATTGTATGTTGGATTAATTAATTATGACATTAATAATTTTCAATTCACATTAAAATATAATTAATAATAAACTAATATTTACTCCAAATCTTTGTATTTTTTTAGATTAATTATATAAAAAAACATAAATATAGCTAGCAATTAATTGAAAATAAGCAATGGTGGTTACTATCTACCATTCTTGTTCTATTATTTGTATCAATTCAAATTAATTCTTTATTTATTATATTAATTTTAGTGCAAATTGTATAGAGAATTTTTTAATTATCACATTAAAAATTTCAACTTACATTAAAATGAATAAATAATACAAAAATGATAAATTGTTTGTATAGGAAAAAAAAGAAAATAATTTGTTTGTATAGAAAAGTAAAGAAAATAAATATATTGAGATGAGATGAGGAAAAAAAAAAACAAAATGCATTAATTGAAGAGGAGAGAGAGTGTCAATTATTAGCTAATAATTAAAAAAAAGGATAAAAATGTCATTCTTACATCTTAATACACTCCTAATTACATAAAAACACACACTTTATAACACACCTACATTAATTAACACTTAATTTGTTTTAATTAAAAATGCTAAAAAATGAATCACATTTCAATGTGGATGCTCTAAGGGGCGGGGTCTTGGTTACAAAATATTACTTAAAAAAAAAAAGGTAAAAATAAGGAATCTTCATCATCAATCACATGCTACTTTGAATGTAAGTAATGATTCTTGAAAAATGCAACATTATCTGTAATCATCTCTATTCCAAATACTCAAGATAGAGCATTCAAATGGAACAAACTTTATTCAAATCAAGAATGGAGCCAACAAAATCAGGTTTCCATATGACACTAATTAGATCCTTTCTTTATTTAAAGAATATCATCTTAAACAAATTTATATATATGTAGAATTTATTTTAAACTTTTAATGGTATACATTAATTGAATATTGATAATAATGATGATCCCTTCAGAGTGGTCCATATCCCTCTTTCAAATGGTTTGAATTGAAAGAATTTTCCTTTTATTATTCAAAACAACGTATTATGTCAAAATGAAGGTCTTCCCTACCAACTAATTTCTTCTACTCAAAACTATGTGAAAAATCTCAATTCACATTCAACCTCATAAAATAGGTTTATTTGCTTTCTTTCTAATCTTTGTTAGTTTATAAAATAATACGAAATGATGATATGAGTTGAATTTAAACAATACCAATCATAATTAAATTACAAGTGATGATACTGAATCTTAAACTAAGAATTAAAATGAAATTGGGTAGCAAACTATACATCAAACCAAGAGGCAACACCAAGCATGGCATGTATATATTTAACTTGCACAATAGAAAGTCCATGTTCAAATCTAATTGACTGACAAAGAAAATGAGATATATCGAATAATTAATTTGAAAACGGTGTAAGTTGGTGGGTGAATTAGGATTGACCTAGATCTAAGTGGAATTGCCTAAAATAACCTTAGATATGAAAGAGTCACGATCTAATGGTTTGTGTGTGGATAGAGTAGAGGCAGAGGTACAACAAGTGTAATAGTTTGGAGCATGATAAAATAGTAGCGGACATGCCACATCTTCTAGATGGGTCCCATTGTTGCAACAATGACAAATTAAATTTAAAATCTTAAAAATAAAAATAAAAATAGAAACTAATAAAAAAAAAGAAAATAAAAATGAAGAGCCCATCCGCGTTCATTACTCCATTTACAACCCCCCCCCCCCCCCCACAAGGAGTAAGCATCTTCACCACAAAAGCACGCATATAAATATATATATATATATATATATATATATATATATATATATATATATATATATATATATATATATATATATATATATATATAAAAGACACTCATGTCATACCTCTCCCATTTATTATTGTTACTATAAATAATTTATAACTCATAACTCACCCTCGAAATTGTCTTTGCCACCACCATTCCTATTTCCTTTTTCCATCTCTTCCAAACAAAACCCTTCTTTCTCTCTCTAGAGGCCAACAGCCATGAGTGGCGCCGACGACGACTGGGTGAAATCGTCCATGACAGATGACGCGATGGTGGCGGAGCTCTTGCTGCGGCTACGCCACCCTCCACCGCCGCTCAAGCCGGCAGCCTTCCCGCTGGAGTGGAGCGTCCGTCAACGCAGGTCGAAATCCGTGTCAGTTAACAACCGCCCGAAGAAACCGGCGCACAGAGCCAGCCCCACCACACCGCTTTCCTGGAGCGCCGCTACCTCCTTCAGCGGCGGCTCTGCCGGCGCCGGAGGCGGAGGTTCCGAAGAGTCCAGCCGACCGATGCCCTTCAAACTCTCCTCCGCTACAAGATCTAAGGTTTGTTGTTTCAACATGTGAATCATCTCATCTCGTCTCGTCTCGTCTCATCTGATCGTACTATCGTACGTACAGTATACACACATAGGCACACATATGAAAACGACTAATTTTCTAGTGGCCGGCGGTGGGGGTCGGCGGCGTATTTCTTTTAGAGTCTGGTGTGCGTTGTCATTCGATAACGTCTGTTGAATTGACGAGAATATCCCTTCCGAATTTGGATATTTACTGCAACGGAATCAGATTCAGCCATTGGAGCCCATCGTGTGCTTCTTCTTCTCGCCAGTTTCGTTTCTTTTCTTTCCTTTCCTTTTCAGTTTTCCAAACTGACAACAATACCCCTTCCTCTTCTGCATGGCTGAAAACCAAATCCGAGGATATTTCAGTCATATCGCTGATCTGAATCCGGCGCCGGTGTATTGACCGTAATGCCCCTGCCCGCTGACTAATTTTCCCAAATCTTGTTAAAAAATAAATGTCCAAAAAGAATTAAAAAAATAAAATCCCGACTTTATTTCATTTCATGGAATGACTCTTATCACGTTTTATTTCTCACCATTTTCCAGCTCTGGCTCCTTGTGGTCACACCTCAATTAGGCCCACCGAAAAGACCAAAACCGCCCTCGATTCAAAGGGCACATTCGTCATTTCCGTACATTTGTTGAACAGCCTCCAAAGTCAAAAGTTAGGGTCCTGGGCCTACAACAGGCATGTAGAATGGAAAATCGGATTAAATTAAGTTAAATTAGTTAGCATTGAGGTAGAAGGAAAATAATTAGTGGGTTTAGTGGGAGGGGTATTTTGGTCAAAGGAGGAAAGCGGTGGCGTGTTTTCGTGGCAAACGAAATGGGGTCTGTGTTTGGTTTTGTAATTGGTGGAGCGCTGCCAGTGGTTGTGAAATTAGAAATTAATTAATTAATTAATGGGGCGTAATCTGGTGTGGTGGGGAGCAATTAACGCTTAAGATGCACCCGCTAGTGTACCTACCTTCATTACATATGCTTGTCTCTATCCTACAATCATATGATGCCAATTGTGAACAACATTAGCGTAAATTCCGAGGCACCTCAAAGCTGTACTTGTACTTATTTTTCTTTTCTAACTTGCCGATCATTCGAAGAACATACATCAAACATGCACACGAACACGTGCTTTTTTTTTTTTTTTTTTTTTTTTTTCCATTTTTCGTAATTTAAGAGGGCTGTACTTAAGCAAGTGCAGGTTGTGTATATACATGTATACATGGGATTTTTTTATTTTTTTTTGGGATAAAGTTGGGAAATTACTTTTTAGTTTTTTTATCTGTGTAAAATGGTGAAAAAGAGGGTTGTTTTGGACTGCGATTTTCATGCATGACAGAGTGTTGACATGAATTATGACTGTTTCTGTTAATTAAATATTCTTCCTTTTGGTGGGTCCAAGAAAGATTGATTTTATGGATTTTGAAAATATTATGGGTAATATCTTTCAGTTATATATGAAATGCCATTTGTAGAAAGTGTCATTTGGTGCAATATGTGTGGGAACTGGAAAATGGATTGAGTGGTTGGAAATGGGTGGGTGAGTAGGGAACCATTTTCTTGTTTTTATCCCATAATAATATATTGACTAATCAACTTCTTCACCTAACTCTTGTTTTATATTTCACTCTCTTTGCACCCTTCCATTCTTTGTAAATGGTCTTTGTACCGTATCATTTGCATCATCTCCCTGTAAATTGTTAGTTATAGTATGATTTTTTTTTTTTTAAATCATCGATTCATCAAATCTATTTCCAATGTATTGCCAAATGGAAAATGCATGGATCCTGAGCTGCTCCTCCTTCTCTGTTACAGGTTAACACCGATTTCGAAAAATCCAGCTCCAAGAGGTCAAGAAAGAAGAAGGTGAATATATTAGGTTTATTTAGTTTTATAAGAAAATAATAGTTTCTGCTCAATCTTCATGTTCAGTTACCTCATGAACGTTAATTGCTATTTGCTATTTCGAGCCATAATAAGTCATTCATTACCCCAAGATAAACTGGTGCAGTAGTGTACATGATGAGTTCTCATTATCATATGATCTAGTTTAGTAGCACTTATATGTCTTTGATTTGAGGAATGACCGTTACTATACTTTTCTTCAATTTGGACGTGTTTTTTTTTTTTTGTTATTCTGTTCCAACACCTTCAAAGTGACCTTGGAGACATAATTTTATTGAGGCTGATTTATATGCTCTCTAATTGTTTATTTGCAGACCCTGGCAGAACTCAAAGACGAAGAGAATTTGCTCTTGAAGGAAAGAAGAGAGTTGAAAAGGGTACTCTTATTTTTCATCTACGAGATGGGACATATATATTTTCTTGATATTAGTTTCTCAAATCTTGCCACCACTAACACCTGTGTTCTTCTCAGGAAATGATAGCCATACGGATGAACTTGGAGAGTCAAAGGGCTAGAAATGTAAACTTGAAGAGAATGAAGGTAATACCATAGGCCCAGTTTTACTTTGTGCACCCTTGATATATTATTGGGTATTTCATCGATTTCCTGTTAATTTGAATTCGACCCCTGTTCACTAAGGTAGATGAAATGTAACTAGCGTTATTTGACTATTTAAAATATACTGGATTTTGTTGTCTATTGCAGCTTTCTCAAGTTGTAAATGATATCAGCTTAAGATCACTGAATTTCACTCTCTCTACCTTATCCATCATGCTTTCTATTCAAAAACTACATGTCAGTTTTAGCTTGATCTGTTGATGAAGTATGGAAAGTCTATGTTTGTATCAAAATAATGGTTGCGAAGATTCACGGGCCATGTTATTGGGGACTTTTCCTTCTATATATCTCTACTTGAATATGATGCTGAATACATTTCTTGACTACGAAAGGCCATCATAGTTCTATCCTGATTTTGTTTTCTATCTTCTGTACAGGTCGAAATGCAGCCCCGTTTGGCCTCAGAATCGACAACAACAGCCGAGGAATCAGTTTCTGGTCAACCTCAACAGGACTCAACAGCTTCTCATCCTCCAATGATTCCAGTTGTCTCCTGTAATGATGCACCAGTACAATCGAATGCTTGTCCCAATGAAAATGCTGACATGGCATCCGATTCTAAGTTCATCCTTCCGGATCTAAACATTCTGTTCAATGAGCCCAGCTCTGATAGGATTTGTGGGATTAGCTAGATCATCTATCAGTAAATCTGTTGTCGAGTAAGCCAGAGCAAGTATAACATAAGACACCTATACTATATAAGGGCTAACCTTTCTTTAGTATCGAAGCTATATAATAGAACCAACATGTCCCGATTGAACTTGCAGTTGTTAAGATACTGCTGCTAGCTGGGATCTATTCTTTTTGTTTACTTCTTAAGAATGGAAGTTCGGAGGACTAGTTTAGAGATCCTAACGTTGTTAGATTAAGCCACATTTTTTTTTTCATTTATTCAAAGTTTCTTAATTGTGTAGTTTCTTTGTGGTCTCAGATGAGTATCCAGTATCTTGTATTATTCCCTTTCTGGAAATTTTTACCAGGAATTAAGATGTAACTGTGTTATATTGTTATGTAAGAGATATACAAATATCATTTCCTCAAGGGAAATACTTCACTTTTGTTGTAACTTATACCATGATTTTATCATTTATTCCTAAAATGTCCTCGATGATATGATCCACTTCTTTTATAATCTACTCTCCTTTTCTCAAATTTACTCGTGGCAATGATCTATCTTCATGCAACAGTGTCATATGTAGCCTCGATCAAAGAATTTTAAATTCCAAAATAGATAAGGGTGTTTTAGGGATATACTACTAAAATTATAGTATTAATTAAGTTACAAAATGTCGAAACTAATTAAAAAGGTACAAAAATAACTATTTTTAAAAATTGTCTTTCTTTTGAAGGGATTCTGGCAAACTCGGAATCTGAATTCACCATAGAATTATTTTCTTTCTTCTATTGTGTATTCTAATGAGATAGAGAAGAAAAAACTTGACAGAATTCCAGTGTACTTATTTTATTGATTTTGTTAATAAATTATTTATCATAAAAATATGGTAGTGGCATGAAACAGCCCCACGTAACATAAGATATATTTAACTATATTTATGTATACAAATTAGAGTATAAATTTGAGGAGACTCAGTTTGTCTAACTTTTATTGGACAAGAATAGACAGAATGATGAAGGCAAACCATATCCGTTTCCATACTGCTTACCCTTGAACCCCATTTTTGGATTAAATTGTCTACATATGGACATCGATAGGATTACATTTTGTACGTATGTAATTGTCGTTTAGTTGAATATATCTTCTTTCAATTTTTTGTTTTGAAAAAACAACACTTTTAAATTATGATCAATAAAATGGGAAATAAATTTTATATTACATATTAAATAGTAAATGTTAGAGGGGGCGGCCGCCCCTGAATAGCCTACAGCTGGCATTCATCAATGTATGTGTA
This sequence comes from Scutellaria barbata, assembly GCA_028654395.1. Taxonomy (NCBI): domain Eukaryota; kingdom Viridiplantae; phylum Streptophyta; class Magnoliopsida; order Lamiales; family Lamiaceae; genus Scutellaria; species Scutellaria barbata. Next base: position 3,573,595 of record CM053645.1, on the reverse strand, counting down.
CTTTAGTAACTCCAACATAGCCGTTATTAGTATATTATTATTTACAATTCTTATAAATATTGAAAAATTTGTATATATAGGTTAGCCTAATTGTAAAAGAGAAAAATAAAAATAAAAACCCCACATCTTATGATGGTTTTCCATTCGTGCAATTTTCACCAAATTAGTAGAATAGTTGAAATAAGTACAGGCGTAAGTTATGGACACATAAATGATAAGTTTTATTACAAGGTTATGATGGATTTTCACAATACCAACACACCTATGTATTGTTTATACCCAGAGTAGGGCTTACAAGCTTATAAATAAATTGGGTTACTTTTAACATAAAAGCATCGCACAATAAAACCTTAACATACCACTTACGCAACAAATCCCTTAAACATTCATTTTATTAAAATAATGAATCTTTTTTAATTTTGCATTCTAAATTATTATTTTTTCCAATCACAATCTATACTATATATTTTGTTTACTTTTATGTGTGTAGGTTGGAAAATAAAATTGATTCCAAAAAATAATATATATGATTGTGACAGTCTCATGCGTGATTGTACACAACTACATTATCCGCATATTATATATGGAATTTTTGTACAAAAATTATTTGAATTTTTTATTTATTTTTTTAAAATAGGCTATGCTAAAATGAATTTTTTTTTTAATCCCAATTTTCCAAAAAAAAGGTATTACACATAATAGGTAATAATTTAGAATTTTCCAGTCAACAATTCAAATTGAAGTTCTATATTTCACATTTTTAACGGAAATGAAGAATTTGAGATGAGCCCATCATGGACTAACTCCCACTTCAGTAACTTTAACATCAGAGAAATAAACTTCAGTGGCCCAATAAAATAAGCCCATAAAGCTGCTACTCCTCTCCCATATTGGTGTATGTTAGCTTTAAGTACACGTTTATATAGCGCAGCAAGGGTGGTATTGATTTTCGGGTATCCGATTTGTGCAGATATTACTCAATTGGATCCGGATTCATTTATTTTCATGGATATCCCGCACCCATAAAATTTAGATTGGGTGCGGGTATACCTAATAGGATTTCGAATATTCGAAAAGAGTTGGATATATTTTCGGATGGCAATGCCCATCAATAACTAACCCAAACATAATTGAACAGTTAGATTTGATTCTTGATTTTGAATTTTCAAGTTGGAAATTTCAAGAATTAAAATATCCCTATTTTAAAAAAAAGAATTAAAAAGATTTAAACAAAATCAAACATTTTAGTGACTTCATATTAAACAAAACGAACATAACTTGTTAAACAATGAGATTACTAACCAAAAAACAAACAAACAAACACATGCATATAAAATCCTCTTAATTAAAAAAATCATACATTAACATATTAAAATCCTGTCCGAAAAAGAAAAAAATACTTTACATCAACAAACAAATGAAAAAATTTCAATTTCTATATTAAAATCCTGTCGAAAAAAGAGGAAAAAAATACTTTAACAAACAAATGCACAAATTTCAATTGCTGCAGTAGATCAGAGTTGAGTTTGGAAATGCATTAAAAATTTAATTTCATTTAATTTAATTCATATAATATATTATAGAAAATAAAAAATCCTGAAAAGAATAAATATATAAAATATGTTTGGTTAAAGATTGAAAACAAATATGAAAAAAGTAAAAGAACAGCCAAAAAAAAATGAAAAAAACAGATCCGACCTGCCGGATTCGAACCAGCGACCTAAGGATTTCGGTTCAACAACTACAGTCCTCCGCTCTACCAACTGAGCTAAGGTCGGTTATAATTTCAACTGATAAGTTTTAGTTATATTTCAAATATTTAGTTCTAAGGCATAAATTCCACAATTGTTTAATGATTTCTATCAAACTTAATAACGTGAATACTTCTTCGATGACCAATTAATACACAGCATTCCAATAGATCTGGTTTAGGGCAAAACAGCAACACTTTATCATTACATCATTAATCGTTTCCCAAGTTGAAAGTTTGAACAATGGGAAGAGACTGATCAATTCAGAAAAAAAAGGCTCAAAATATTAAAAATAAAAACTTAACTATACAGACTGACACATGAGGAGTAAGGAAGTACAAAACTGTGTTTGTCTGTTGATTCTGTGATTAACAGCAGTTAAATTTATTCGTTTTCAGCTCATCAGATCAGATTTCTGTGTTTAAGCAATTAATACAAATAAGTTATTACACAAAACGTTGGTAATAAACTTGGATCAGCAGATATCTATGCACCTTTTCATTAATTACTTATAGTATATATGTATCTTCCCTTGTGCTTGTTGGATATATATAATCACTTTTCCACTCAAAAGTGTAGTCAGTATATTATGTTGTCAGATTAAATCAGTGAAAAGAATGTGAAGTTTAATTAACGGGTTTTCACACCAAGAAACTGATCCGCTTTTCTTGGGAGCTTCTTTGTTTAACCCTACGTGAAAAGCTGACACTGTACCTTGGATTTTCTTCTTTTATGATATGAAAATTAATTATATAAATCCATAATCCAATTAATCATCCTAATTAAATATACTGCAAAACTACCATTATCATTACTAATTCGCCATTCACAGTACATGCTGTCACAAGTCGTGAGTGAAAGTTAGATTTATCGAATCTTATACACTCGATTTACGAGGTTAGTGATGTTGGATGACAATATTAAGTGGTAGATATAAGATAGTCGATCTCATTGAGTCACCTCCAATGAAATGATAGTCATGACATTGCAATTAGCTAGGTTTATGAGGTTGTTATTTAATTGAAAAAAATTAAAAAAACTTATGACCATCATTATTACAAACAAAAGTTTGTGATGTAACTGAATTTAATTCAGGATAAGTCCTGACATTTGGGGTCCATGACGTAATAAAAAATGACTTTATTTAGAAAAAAAATCATTTTAGTAAAAAATATGCAACCCATGTTTTTTATTTTCAATCACAAAAAATCTGTTTTTGCCAGCTTGAGTCATTTCAATCCAAGGACGAAAATATCGGTATCGGTGAAAATATCGGTACCCTAATTTTACGGATATATCGGTATCGATATCGGTATCGGTGGAAATATCGGACATTTTTAAAAACAATATAAAAACTTTCTAAAAAAATTGAAAAATATAACTATTAGTTATAATATCATTATAACTGACATTAATACATATATTGAACTTATAATTTACTATATAAACGTTATCTACTATGATAACATGACAAATTTTGTATAAAAAGATACTAATAAATAGAATAATTTAATAATTTTTGTACATGCTTAATACCTAAGCAATACCAAGACATTTTAACTTATTTTTCGAGAAGTGTCTTCATATAACTAACATTAATACGTATATTGAACTTAAAATTTCAAATCAAATGATATATTTAAAATAAATATAGAGACAAACTATTATTATATAGTATATAATATATACATCATAATTCTTTTCTTAAAATAAAAAAAATTAACTAAATTTAATTAAATTATGAGAAAAACTTAAATGCTAGTGTGTTAATTTATTTCAACAATTTAATTAAAATTATTATTTGTTCTAATTATAGATAAAAATATAGATATAGAGCTTAAGTTTTATAGATTTTTTTTAAATATATATAAAAAAATTATAATAAAAAAGAAAAAAAACAGAAAAGAAAAGAAAATAAGGAAAAAAAAAATTCAAAAAATATTCAACTACCGATATTTTGAAGCACCGATATATCGACCGATATATCGCCGATATATCGGCGATATGGCACGAAAAATACACTGGACTCCACCGATATCGATATAAAAATCGATATTTACCGATATATCGCCGATATTTTAACGAAAAAAAACTGCAGTGCATTATTATATTGGACTTCACAAAATACGGATATATCGGCGATATATCGGCGATTTTTTCCGATTTTTTCATCCTTGTTTCAATCACAAATGAACCTATTTTATTATCAATTATATTTTTAAAAAAAATTAGGTCATGAATAATTTATTACCAATTGTATGGTATGTTGAGTCAATTACAATAAATGTGTTATAATCATATTTACCTAATGTTGGATGAATATTTGGGCCGCATTGAAAAATAGAGCCATAGACCATCGCTCTATTTCAGGATCGGCTCCGATTTGAACTAAAATTCTCGATATTTTTTTTATATAAATAAGGTGTACATATTATACTTGTAAAGTTATAGATAACAGCTAAATTTGTAGCTGAGTTTAATTGTTGAAGCATGAGCGATGTTAGCAGAAGAATAATTTGTGGAAAAGAAATGATGATATGGTGAGATTTAACTTGTAGCTGTAGCCAATCAGAATATTGGAAACTCACATACATAGGTTTTGATACTAAGTCTAGTATGTAGTATCAACAAGATACGGAATCCATGTCCAGGTTTATACAATGGACCTTTCACTTGGGAGGGCCCCCTCCCCACCTTCCACACACACACACATATACATTAACGTTTTTCTATTTCACAGAACAGAATATTAACTATTATATCTTTGCTGCAAATTATTACAAAAACAGTATATACATATTAATTGATTGAGGAGGGCTATGTACGTAGAAGTACTTATTGTAGCAATCTTGTCATCCTAGTCAGCATCATTAATATTTTCCATACAGGTGCAAGTCATTTAAGCAAAACCTAATTCCTGCTACTATAATCTAAACCTAAAACATGTGGCTTCATCTAGTTAATTCATTGTGTAATATATAAATAAAGATGCCCATTAGTTCATTTTTACATGCTCTTACTTTATGAACGTCTAATTATCGAATAATGCAATATATGTTGTCAAAAATGCTACACTTGATAATATATATGATCGATAGTGTGTGTATATATATAGTATTCCATTCAACCAAAAATATGATCAAATTTTATTAATAAATATAAAATGTTTCAGTTTGGAAAAATTAAGAGAGTATTTACCTATATATGATCTAGATGAAAATTGATGCTTATATACGTATTTATATATCGGATTAATTCAAAGCCTGAGAAATCGATTATACAGTACTTCACAAAGAGGTAGCAAAGACCACGAAACATATCTACTAATTAAGATAACCAACAAACCCTAAAACACCAAAGTGATCAAAACCAAGAGAGAGACTAGACTTGTAATATAATATAGAAATATTACACTTAACTAATTATAAACTATACCACCATTGACGAGTTCTCACTAATCTTCAAACCAAGCTCCAAATCAACACCTCGTGTAGTACCTTCAGCAGCAGGATTTGTACCAAACAACTGAGCAACAGATGTTACAACTGAACACTTATTAACACAGGCCCTCTTCTTCTTTCTCCCACAGGATGACTCCGACGAGCTCGAAGAGGGCGGCGCCGCCGGCAAAACAGACGGAACGTGGAAATTGGTCCTGGCCTTGGAGCCTCTCAGCCGCCTCGCCGCCGCGTCGTAAGCGCGCGCCGCCTCCTCCGCCGTGTCGAACGTCCCGAGCCAGTGGCGGCATCTGCCAATCCGGTCGCGTATCTCCGCCGACCACCGCCCCCACGGCCTCTTTCTCACACCTCTATAGCTTTTGTTCACCCCAACACCGCCATTGTTAACCCTTTCAGCACCCTCAATTTCTTTAGCCGACTGGTTCTCCTTGGCGATGTAATAACTGTTTCTACCTCCGCCGCCAAAGAGGACGTGTTCCCCGACGACGGCGGCTATACCTTCAAGAACAGGAGGATTTTGATCATGATTATCAAAATTAGGGCGAAAATAGAAGTGGTGAGGATATTGGTGAAGCAGCATCTGATCAGGTTGTTGAAAGAGGTCGAGTTTAGGAAAGAAAGGGAGTTTTGCTATGATTTCTAAAGTGTTTTGGTTCATTGTTATTGTGAGTTATGAAAGGTGTTGTATGTGTTATCTTGTCTTGGGATGAAAACATTCTAATATTTAAACCTTCTTTTTGGGTGCCCAAACCGTATACGTGTAATATCAGATGTTTGATTTTATATTTTAAAATAAGAGCATCAATATTGATTATTTTGGAGTATTTTTAATTAAAATAAAAAAAGTATTAATTAATATAGGTATATTATAAAGTGTATGTTTTTGTATGATTATGGATGTATTAAGATGTAAAAATGACATTTTTATACTCTAATTAATTATTAGTTAATAATTGATATTCTCTATCATCTTCAATTAATTAATTTACATTTTTTTTCCCTTATCTTAATATATTTATTTTCTTTATTTTTATATACAAACAAATTATTTTCTTTTCTTTTCTATGCTAACAATTTATCATTTTTGTATTATTTATACATTTTAATGTGAGTTGAATTTTTTTAATCTAATAATTAAAAAATTCTCTCTACAATTTGCACTAAAATTAATACAATAAATAAAGAATTAATTTTAATTGATATAAGTAATAGAATATTAATTTATTATTAATTATATTTTAATGTGAATTGAAAATTATTAATGTCATAATTAATTAATCCAACATACAATTTCGACACGATTAAAAAAACACATTCAATAAATAATTACTTTAAATTGATATAAATAAAAATAATAGTATAAAAATTAGTGGATCATGGGACCCCACATGTAATGATGGTATTTATGTTAAATTAATTGAAATTTGTATTAAATTGATGTAGATATATGTTTTTAAAAAGTAAATATTTTTAATTAATGTGTTGGCACGTGAGTCCCACATTAAAATGATATGTTAATAATCCACTAATATGGATGCTCTAATAATTAAATGCTATATGTATGAATGAATATATAATGAAATATCGTGCATATTTTCTTGATATTTCTATTTTTTTATATGATTGATATAAAAACGAACAATAAAGATGTTTTTTTTTTTATATTTTCATTTTTTCACATAAGAGATCATACAATTTTCATTAAAATATGATAAATTTATGTATAGATTCGATATCAATAGTTTTAGAATACAAATTTTAGAAAAATCAATGAAATATTAAAAAAAAACGATAAATATCGGTGAAATATCGAAAAAATATCAATAATACCAATACTTCCGAAAAATTAAAATATCAATATTTTTATCAAAATCTTAATTTTATCATTGACTACATATAAAATATCATTGTTATAAACAATAAAATATAAGACAAGAACTGAAAATGGAATAATTCAATATCACGTGTATTTTTAGAGTAAAACAAATACGATATACAAAAATTCATGCTAAATAATGACGTGGTCATAATCTAATAACAAAAATGAATCCATCTCATAATCTAAGTAAACATGATTTACGATTTTTTCAATATATCAATTATATTATAAATCATTGTTTTTACAATATAGTGATTCATGATATAATATTATATCGTGGATTTTATCATATAACACTGTGTCCATGGAATAAATATTTCATTGATTCCATGACATGTTGAACTAACTATGACAAAGTTACTATATCGTGAAATCTCGATTTTTCATGCAAGTAGTGATTACGTCATATAATAATGTTATACAAAGATTGTTTTACTAGACATAAAAGGGATATATTTTTATTTTTATTGTTTTTAACATGATGGCTTAAAATATCTAAATACCTATATTTTACGGTATTATCAATGTGTGAATCAATAGTGGATCAATTTTGAATAATATGAAAATGCTTATTAAAATTTTGGATATTTAGGATGATATTTTAGAGAATATAATAAAAAAGATGTAATAGCCACGTCTCATGTCACATCGCTGTCTAAATAGTTAAATTACTAAAAATAAATATTTGATTTATATCAAAATGAATCATTTTATGTGAATTTAAATTAAAAAAAATCTGTAAATTTAAATTCACGTAATAAACATTGCTTTGATGAAGATCATAGTTTTATTTTATTTAATAAAATCACGCAATTTAGGATATTTGTATTGCTGATTGACATGTTTTACGAATTACATTTATAAAAAGAAATCAAATAAAATACATTTTTGGACTCTTCTATTGATCGAAATATATCACTACAAGATTTATAGTTAAAATGGTACGCACCTATTTAAAGAGGTAGAATGTAATGATCAGACCTGAATCACATAAATTTTCAAGATTTTCTCATTTCCACAACCTACTTATTTAAAAAGTTGATCAAATTATATCAAATGATAATAAATAAGTATATGAATATTTAAAATCTTTAGTTATTTACGTCTTCTCAGGAAAATCACCACTAACTAAATAAATTTCTTCATTTGCATATTTAGAGGGTTAGTGGGAGAGAGAAGACAAACATATTCATGGGAAGTAATGAAAACTCGAAGTTCCCACAGTTTAAGTCAGTAGGAAATGATTGTTTATGATTTTGGTTTATGTGTGGAATATAAAATTAGAAAAAATGATTGAAATACAGATAAAAATTATCTGGTATTTTCATTTTTCGACAAATTTCAATTTTCTTTTTTCTCTTATCCCTGAGAAGAACGTATTCATATTTAACTGAAACATGTCATTACGTTAACCAAATCTTAGTGAAACAGTCAATAAACTTTTTGGTTTTGGGTTGGAATTTTAATATCCAATGGTCAAATATAATGACTGATCTATAAAAAAAATCAAATATTTTTGTCTAAAAAAAATTATTAAATAGATAAAGAATCATAGGTTAATATAATATTCAGAATAGAGGGAGATATTCCTGTCAAATTCGACAAGACCACTATCCGTCGTGGCCATAAAATATTAAAAGCTCATTTTCACTCCCTAGACCTCACTACCCTATTTACTCTTATTCACGGAATTAATTATAACACCATTTCGTTGAATTCAATTAGATATTACATATTTATTCTTCTAATAATACTAATAAATAAGCTTAAATTTTTTTTTTTTTACCTAGGTAAGATTCTTTTGAGATGAAAGATGTGTCTTTAATTAATTTATGACTGGATTAGTGAATTAATTTTTATAAAGGTAAGTTAAGTGAACGTACGTGTCATTTTGTCCAGCGTAATGGGGAATTGATACGGACAAATTTAATGGCTAGGATTATTTATCCTGAAAATCCGGTGTCTCCAGAGCCGTTTAGATCATGTGACGTTGTTGTGTATTAAACGTCACCGTTGCGTCAATCAGAGAGAGATTGTTAACTGTGGCTATGATTGTTGGGTTTAACCAGAGAAATACTTGGGTGCTGTTACGGTGCGCGGATATTACGGTGGGCTTCCACTGGAAATCTAGGATATAAAAGTGGGTTTGCTATGAAGGGCTGTGATGATGGCAACAACTGTAAATAGAGAAGTAATGGTGGTAGATTAGTGTATGGGTGGGGCCCAAATCAGGGTTATTACAGTGTTGATAAAGACTGTAATCCTTTGGGGTGAAGTGAAAGGGACATTTTGATGGCTACCTTTGCTTGTATTTCTTGTTGTTGGGAACCAAAATTTAAGGGGGAAAAACAACTACTCTTTGTGTAATAAGTTTTCTTATTTTTCTTGCAAAACTTGTATTTTTTGGAATAACATATTCTGTATTAGATGACATTCCAATACCATTCATATAAGAAATTATTTTTTTTTGGAAAATTGCCCATTCTAACTATTTCCTTATAATTTAAATTTAATTTACCCTTTAATATAATATTATACCCCAACTTATCCTAAAATATAGATGATAGTCTCAAAATACCCATTTTTTTTGTCAAAGTCAATATATAATTGATATTATGCGGACCCCACAATCAATCAATGTACACCCCCACTCATTATTTGGTCTAATGTCTCCCACGTGTTAATCTCATATTCTTTTACATTTTAATTATTTTGTTAAATAAAAAATTATTATTTTATTAAATACTAATAATAACATTATACAATATTATTGATAGTACAATTTTCATGTACAATATTATTAACATATTATTAGTAAAATTATTAATAGTATAATTTTTGTGTACAAACTATTAAATTATTAACAATAGTTAAAATTAATTTGAGATAATAAATTATTTTCATGTAACAAATTATTATTAATAGTAATCCCAATTTTGTTAATTATTAAAGTACAATTTTTGTGTACTAGTTTTACAATTTTAGTGTAAAAAATTGGGATTTAAAATTATTAATAGTAACAAAACTATTAAAAAATTATTAATTTTGTGTACATTAATAGTGTATACGAAATTTAGTGTACATTAATAGTGTACACAAAAATTTAGTGTGCACGAAAATCAATATTTTTCATTATTAGTGTACACGAAAATTAATACAATACACGAAAATTAATGTACACGAAAATTAATATAATACACGAAAATTAATAGTGTATTGCACACTATTAATTTTCGTGTAAATTATTAATGTACACTATTAATTTTCGTGTACATTAAATTTCATGTACAATATTAATTTTCATGTACACCATTAATGTACACTGATTTTTATTAATTTTCGTGTACATTATTAATGTACACTATTAATTTTCGTACAATATTAATTTTCATGTACACCATTAATGTACACTGATTTTTATTAATTTTCGTGTATATTATTAATGTACACTATTAATTTTCGTGTACACTAAATTTAATATACAATATGAATTTTCGTGTACACCATAAATGTACATTAATTTTCGTATACACTAATTTTCGTGTACAGTATTAATGTACACTATTAATTTTCGTGTACACTAAATTTTATGTACAGTATTAATTTTCGTGCACACAATAAATGTACACTAATTTTCGTGTACAGTATTAATATACACTATTAATTTTCGTGTACAGTATTAATATACACTATTAATTTTCGTGTACATTTAATTTCGTGTACAATATTAATTTTCGTGTACACCATTAATGTACACTAATTTTCTTGTACACTTATTTTCGTGTACAGTATTAATGTACACTATTAATTTTCGTGTACACTAAATTTTGTGTATAGTATTAATTTTCGTGTTACACTATTAATGTATATTAATTTTGATGTACACTAATTTTCGTGTACATTATTAATGTACACTATTAATTTTTGAGTACACTATTAATTTTTGTGCACACTAAATTTCGTGCACCCTAAATTTTTATGTACACTATTAATGTACACAAAATTAATAATTTTTTACGGTAATTCTATGTGGGCAGATTCTGTCCAGGCAGAAAAGAAGAAAGCATTAATTGAAATTTAAAGTAGTATGTTAAATGACAATTATATCCTTAATGAAAATATATACAATCAAATTTTCAAATTTCAAACCAAAACAATATTTCTCTTTCCACTCATTAATGAAACAATATTTTCTCCACTAATTCATAATTTATTGTCATAAATTACATAAAAAAAAAAACTAAGACGTCTATTTGAGAAGATATAAAATTTGACTTGATATATATTTTAAAATTATTGATTATTATACAAATATTTGTTTGATGATGAAGAAGATTTGACCTGAAAAATATTTTAAATTATTAATTATCTTACAAATATTTGTTTAATGTGTGAAGATTCGAGTTGATACATATTTTAAAATTATTGATTAACTTACAAATATTTTTGAATTATGAAGAAGAAGATTTGACTTGATTAGGGGTGGAGATTGGAACGGAAATTTTCGATATCCGCCTAATCCGATCCGAAATTTTTCGATTTTGGAACGAATATTTTTAATCCGAAATTCGAAAATACAAATTCCGATTTTTTCGAAAATTTTCGAATGGAAATCGGAATTAATTTTGAATTTTTTGGAAATTCCAAAATCCGATCCGAAATATTTCCGAAATTCAATTTTCGAAAATTTCAATTTCCGATCCGATCAGAAATTCCAATCCGATTTTCGATTTATTTTCAAAATTTAATAATACTATGTACTATATAATATATTTTATATACTTTATACTATTTGTAAATATAAATATACATATTATAATATACTTTATAATACTATATACTATATAATATATTTTATATACTTTATACTATATGATAGTATATAAATATATTATATACTATAATCTATAGTTTATACTGTAGTATCTATAGTTGTTTAGTATTATTTTATAATATATACTATATATTATAGTTTATACTGTAGTTTTTTAATTATATTATATTATGTACTACATATTATATACTGTATATTATATACTTTATTACATATAGTATAGTTTATACTATAATTTTATTTTATTCTATATACTATAGTTTATACTGTATACTATATATTATATGGATATAGTATAGTTTATACTATAGTTTTATTTTATTCTATATCCTATAGTTTATACTGTATATTATATACTATATGTATATAGTATAGTTTATACTATAATTTTATTTTATACTATATACTATAGTTTATGCTGTAGTTGTTTAACATTATTTTATAATATATACTATATATTATGGTAATTTGCTAAAATATGAAACATGTATATGAATTTATTTATTTTCAATATAGGATATTAGAAAAGGCTATATAGCTAATAGACCAACTAATTAATTCCGAAAATTTCTGAATTTCTGAATTTTTTAATTTTTGAAAATTCCGAAAAAAATTCCAAAGATTTCTGAAAAAAATTCAGAAAATTTCCGAAAAATTTCAAAAACATAGATACGGTAGATAGATAAAGATTACGGTAGATAAAGATGATTATAGAAAAACATAGATACGGTAGATAAAGATTTTCGCTTCAATTTCTGCTTGTAATACTTTTATTTTTTATTTTTAATGGAAATCTCAATTTATTTTAAAAAAACAGAAAGATTATAGAATTTTTTTTTAAAGTTAACAGAAATATTATAAAAAAAATTTAGAGATGAAGAAAAAAAAAACGTTAATATAGTTGAAATAAAAAATTTATTTATAAGGTAAAAAAATATTAAATTATTATATATTTTATTAAAAGAATACTGTAATTCAAAAATATTTGTAAGTTAATTAATAATTTTAAAATATTTATCAATTCGAATATTTTCCTTATCAAACAAATATTTGTAAGATTATCAATAATTTTAAAATATTTATTTAATTATTATTTGCATACCTTTTAATATTCATATCAATTGAATATGAACAATTCATATAGAACTTGTTGAAGTTATGACATCAATAATATCAATTGAAATATCTATATATATCAATATTTAACTTTTTTAGAACATGTCGATACTAATAATATTAATCATATCAATATTTAAATTTTTTTGAACTTGTCGATATTACAAACATCAATCATATATATTTATATATATTATTGAAATATCTATATATTGATATTAACAAAATTAATCATATATATTATTGAAATATCTATATATTAATATTTAACTTTTATAAAACTTGTCGATATTAACGACATCAATCATATCAGTATATAACTGTTTTTTTAGAACTTGTCGATATTAACGACTCAATATTTAACTTTTTTATAACTTGTCGATATTAAAGACATAAATCATATATATTATTGAAATATTTATATATTAATATTTAATTTTTTTAGAACTTATCGATGTTAAGGACATTAATCATATCAATATTTATATTTTTTAGAATATTAATGACATGAATCATATAAATATTTAGATTTTTTAGAATTGGTCCATATTAATGAAGTTAATCTATATATTAATATTTAATTTTTTTTTTAGAACTTGTCCATATTTTCATTACACTGTATATTTCCTTTTTAAAAACTTATTTTTATATTTATATTTAATATTTCTATTCAATTTGATTTTTTTATCTTATAAATAAACCTTTCATTTCAACTATATTAACTCATATTTTTTCTCCACTCTAAAAGTTATCTATAATATTTATGTTAACCATAATTTTTTTTTTATAATGTTTCTATATTTTTTTTTGAAATAAATAGAGATTTTCATTAAGATAAAAAATAAAAGTGTTACGAGCAGATCTTTCTATTAAATATTATAATATTTCTGTTAATCCATATCTATTCTTATTTTAAAAGTTTTTCCATAATTTTTTTGTTAACCCATATTTGAATTTCAAAATTGTTCTAAAAGATTTTTATAATTTTTGTTATCAAAATTTCATAATTATTCTTATTTTAAAAGTTTTTCCATAATTTTGTTGTTAACCCATTTCTGAATTTCAAAATTGTTCTAAAAGATTTTTATAATTTTTTTATTAAAATTTCATAATTATTCTAGAAGTTATTGGAGAAGCAACACTTTCAAAGGTATGCAAATAATAATTAAATAAAGATCAACTTAATTGAAGATGTAAATAATAATTAAATAAATAACAACTTAATTAAAGTATGTAAATAATAATTAAAATAAAGAGTAAGTTAATTAAATTTAGCTATTGTTTTAATAGTTGTATTGTATTTAGCGGGAATGAGTAGAAAACAGGCGCCATCTCATGGAGTCAAATTATATTAGGGTTAGAATAGTCATTTAATAATATTAATAACATTTTTATTTAATTTTTTTCACTTTCTGCCATGGCAGAATCTGCCCATTTAGCACATCCCAATTTTTTAATAGTTGTATTACTATTAATAATTTCGGTAATTCTATGTGGGCAGATTCTGCCCAGACAGAAAAGGATAAAACATTAATTGAAATTTAAAATGGTGTGTTAAATGACAATTATATCCTTAATGAAAATATATACAATCAAATTTTCAAATTTCGAACCAAAACAATATTTCTCTCTCCACTCATTAATGAAACAATATTTTCTCCACTAATTCATAATTTATTGTCATAAATTACATAAAAAAAAAATAAGATGTCTATTTGAGAAGATATAAAATTTGACTTGATAAATATTTTAAAATTATTGATTATTGTACAAATATTTGTTTGATGATGAAGAAGATTTGACTTGAAAAATATTTTAAATTATTAATTATCTTACAAATATTTGTTTAATGTGTGAAGATTCGAGTTGATAAATATTTTAAAATTATTGATTAACTTACAAATATTTTTTAATTATGAAAAGAAAGATTTGACTTGATTAGGGATGGAGATTGGAACGAAAATTTCCGATATCCGCCTAATCCGATGCGAAATTTTTCGATTTTGAAACTAATATTTTTAATCCGAAATCCGAAAATCCAAATTCCGATTTTTTTGAAAATTTTCGAATGAAAATCGGAATTAGTTTTGAATTTTTTGGAAATTCCGAAATCCGATCCGAAATATTTTCGAAATTCAATTTTCGGAAATTCCAATTTCCGATCCGATCCGAAATTACGATCCGATTTTCGATTTATTTTCGAAATTTAATAATACTATATACTATATAATATATTTTATATACTTTATACTATTTGTAAATTTAAATATACATATTATAATATATTATATACTATGTAATATATTTTATATACTTTATACTATATGATAGTATATAAATATATTATATACTATAATCTATAGTTTATATTGTAGTATCTGTAGTTGTTTAGTATTATTTTATAATATGTACTATATATTATAGTTTATACTGTAGTTTTTTAATTATATTATATTATATACTACATATTATATACTATATGCTGTATATTATATACTTTATTACATATAGTATAGTTTATACTATAATTTTATTTTATTCTATATACTATAGTTTATACTGTATACTATATACTATATATATAGTATAGTTTATACTATAGTTTTATTTTATACTATATACTATATACCATATAAAAGAGTGCTATATACTATATATTATATACTTTATTACATATAGTATAGTTTATACTATAGTTTTATTTTATTCTATATACTATAGTTTATACTGTATATTATATACTATATGTATATAGTATATTTTATACTATAGTTTTATTTTATATTATATACTATAGTTTATATTGTAGTTGTTTAACATTATTTTATAATATATACTATATATTATGGTAATTTGCTAAAATATGAATCTATTGTTACGTGATTTTTCTTAAAATTTAAGTGCAAGGAATTAATATAAACATGTATATTTAAGTAATTTTAATGAATTGATAGATGCGTTCATGAATATAATAGTTAATTGTATACAATGAATTAATATTATACATGAATATATTTAATTAGATACAAAGAATTGGTTGATGTATGAATATAATCAATGAAACATGTATATGAATTCATTTATTTTCAATACTAGGATATTAGAAAAGGCTATATAGCTAATAGACCAACTAATTAATTTCGAAAATTTCTGAATTTCCGAATTTTTTAATTTTCGAAAATTTCCGAAAAAAATTCCAAAAATTTCCGAAAATTGAGAAATTTCAGATTTCCGAAATTTCCAAAATCGGATTGGATTTCACATTTCTGAAAATTTTTGAATGGAAATTGGAATTATTTTTTCATTTCCGAAATTTTTTGGAATTTTTCCGAAACACCCTATTTCCGATTCGATCTTTCCGATCTCCACCCTTAGAAGTTATTTAACGAGCAACACTTTGAAAGGTTAATTATTAATATATAGATTGATTTCAATAATATGGATTAGTTCTAAAAAAGTTAAATATTGATATGATTGACGTCATTAATATATTCTAAAAAATGTACATATTGATATGATTAATGTCGTTAATATCGATAAGTTCTAAAAAAGTTAAATCTAAATATATAGATATTTCAATATTATATATGATTTATATCGTTAATATCGACAAGTTATAAAAAAGTTAAATATTGAATCGTTAATATCGACAAGTTTTACAAAAGTTAAATATTAATATATAGATATTTCAATAATATATATGATTGATTTCGTTAATATCGATATATTCTAAAAAAGTTAAATATTGATATGATTGATGTCTGTAATATTGACAAGTTCTAAAAAATTTAAATATTAATATGATTAATATCATTAATATCGACAAATTCTAAAAAAATTAAGTATTGATGTCATAACTTCGATTTTCTATGTTTTTCTATAATTTTTTTGTTAACCCATATCTAAATTTCAAAATTGTTCTAAAAGATTTTTATAATTTTTTTATCAAAATTTCATAATTATTCTAGGAGTTATTGGAGAAGTAACACTTTTAAAGGTATGCAAATAATAATTAAATAAAAATCAACTTAATTGAAAATGTAAATAATAATTAAATAAATGCCAAGTTAATTAAAATATGTAAATAATAATTAAAATAAAGAGCAAGTTAATTAAATTTAGCTATTATTTTAATAGTTGTATTGTATTTAGTGGGAATAAATAGAAAACATGCGTCATCTCCATTATTATGGAGCCAAATTACATTAGGGTTAGAATAGTCATTTAATAATATTAATAACATTTTTATTTAATTTTTTTTACTTTCTGTCATGGCAGAATCTGCCCATATAGCACGTCCCTTTTCGAAAATTAATGTATTAATTTTCAAAAATTAATATGTTTTTTCGAAAATTAATACATTAATTTTCGAAAATTCATACATTAATTTTCAAAAATTAATGCATCAATTTTTATAGTTGAATAGTTGTATTGTATTTAGCGGGAATGAGTAGAAAACATGCGTCATCTCCATTATTATGGAGCCAAATTATATTAGGATTAGAATAGTCATTTAATAATATTAATAACATTTTTATTTAATTTTTTTTACTTTCTGCCATGGCAGAATCTGCCCATATAGCACGTCCCTAATAATTTTATATCCCAAATTTTTACACAAAATTGCAAAACTAGTACAAAAAAATTGTACTTTAATAATTAATAAAATTGGGATTACTATTAATAATAGTTTGTTACATGAAAATAATTTGTTATCTCAAATTAATTTTAACTATTGTTAATAATTTAATAGTTTGTACACGAAAATTGTACTATTAATAATTTTACTAATAATATGTTAATAATATTGTAAACCAAAATTGTATTATCAATAATATTGTATAATGTTATTACTAGTATTTAACAAAATAATACTTTTCTATTTAACAAAATAATTAAAATGTAAAAGAATATGAGATTGACACGTGGGAAACATTAGATTAAGTAATGAGTGGGATATGAATCTTGTACATTAATTGATTGTGGGGCCCGTATAGTATCAATTTCATATTGACTTTGACAAAAAAATGGGTATTTTGGGACTATCATCTATATTTTAGGGTAAATTGGGTATAATATTATATTGAAAGGTAAATTGGATTTAAATTATAAGAAAATGGTTAGAAATGGCAATTTTCCCTTATTTTTTTATGGTTTTGTCACCTTTGTACTAAAATTAAGAAATTTGACAAAATCAAGGTAAAAGAAAGTTGTGTTTGAATTTACACAATTTGTATTTTTTCAAAATTAAACAATATGATCATATCATGTAATATTCGATAAAAAACTGACTTATTTAATTTTATTAGAAGGACAATTTTTTCCTGATCAATAATAGAAAAATAACAAAACTATTATTTATGTTAGAAAAAATATTCTTATAAAATCTAGTATTTTAGAGTATTAATCCTTCCACTAACTGTATTTTGTATAACTTAGCTTCATTATATACAGAAAATGTCCACAATGTACGTATCTTAATATTTGGACTGTGCAAAGATTTAATTCTCTTAAATTATGTAATATAAAAAATTAATAATTATATTAGATTCATGATTCATCTACACGAACACAATAATATATAAGCAAGTTTGGAGAAGATTCAAATCTCAAAACTACATTGTTTTAAATATAATGAATTTGTAGAACTCCATTGCATGACTTTTATATATTATCAACCCCAGTTTTGGACATTTCTGGATCATTATGATGAATTATAGTTTCACTAAATAATATTAATATCATTTAAAATATGTTTTCAATTCAAATTTCTTCATTTTATAAATAAATAAATAAAATTCAAATTTCTTCATCCAAACACAACCTCAAATCTTAGCTTTATAACAAACTAAACTTGCAATAATTTATGATCTGTATTGATTAAACTTTGAATGCATTAGTGATTTCAAATTAATTCGAAAAAGATTAATTAATAATTCTGTGAACCACAATCACAAAATCCAAATACAAAATCCATCAACTTTTGCACTGCCATGGGATATTGTTTGCTTGTTTGGGGCACATATTACCAATGTGGCAATCAAGATTGAGTTGATCCCAAGTTTGAATATGACAACAGGATTTCACGATGAACAAAAAAGGAATGTCGGTCTAAGAGTTAGCTGATCACACTTTGAGATTTGTCAATATCTGTTTCTCCTCAAAAACTGAAAAATAATACCTAAAAAAAAAAGAGTTTACCAAGAGAAGGGTCATTGAATTGGGAGATCATATGCTTGTTTTGGTGGAGAAAATGGGTCTTGGGTTTGGAGAAATACAAAATCCCAAATCGAAAAAGGACAAACAAAATGTTGTATCGTTACGAGAGATGCAAAATTGAGGTTCACAGTATATAATTATCAATCCTACTAATATAGATATCAGACCACCCATAGAATATATCGAATGTAATACTTAAAATAGGATTCTTGGGTAATTATATAATGGATTTTATTTCGTAAAAAATATATATATCAAAACTCATGATTCACAATACATAAAATAGAGATTGACAAAACTGATTTTGATTGTGAACAATCGAACAATGTTATATCACATAATTATAACCACAAAATGATCTCATTTGAGTTTATATATATATATATGTATATATTACTTCTAATATGCTAATGTGTAAATATGGTCATCTAAATAATATATCAGTCTACTACAAAAAATACACCACTATATATATAATCGAAAACCATACATATGTAGGGTTAACAATGATATTTATTAGTTACTGCAATTTAGATTATAATTTTATTCTTGACGATTTGAGTTTCTGTTCTAAAAAAATGAAAGATTAGATGCCACTATCATATGCACAATAATTTTGAAGGTCAAATTGAAAAGAAATAAAAACCACCATTACAAAAATTGGAATTTAGTCCTTCACTAGATATTTCGAAATTAGCAAAAAAAAAAAAAAAAACTTTTACTCATTGTCGAAGGTTTGAAACAAATTTTTTTTTTACGGCAATTTAAGTCTATTTTTCCGACTAAATAGCCACGTCATACTTCACACAGGTACGTAATGTGATTTATTTGTTCTTAAATGTGACAAAAGTATAGATTTAAATTTACATAAACTAACATTGCTTTAATGTGGATTATTATTATTATTAGAAATGACATGGCATAAGTGGTGTCTGACATGTTTATTTAGTTGGACACATTTATTTAAATCTCCGGAAAATAAAATTATGATTAAACTACAATACTGAATAAATTATGTTTTTAAATTTAAAAAGAGATTATGATTACATTGCAAATTTTGAAGAGATTGTTTTTCTTATTTAAATTTTCTTACGCAATTTGACTTTCAAAATTACATGGCATTTATTGTGACATATACACCTTTTCGGTACACGTGGACTCCGAACACCATTAAATAGTATACGATTCAAAAGGTTAGGATAATATTGTACTTTTTGATAATGTGAGATTTTTTTTCTTTGCAATTAGGAAAAAATATAAATGTAGAAGGTAAACGAGATGTGGAATATAAAATGTTCAGAGACCAAAAAAAAAAGTATGGCACTCTTAATTAGTGGCCTCCGCTGTTGGATAATAAAAAGAGAATCCTAAGAAAAGAAACACAATACTACATTAATATCTACATGAAATACATATAAATTATTAATTCACTAGGAATAAATTTGTGCAGATAAACAGAATGTTATAGTTACATATGTTCTATTACCAATAAACACTACAAAAAATAAAAAAAATACAAGCACCTAGAGATAACTCCTGAGAAAAATAACCATACAACAACAACAACAACAATTGAGATGAACAATTTCAAATTAATACATCCATGATAAATCTTGCTTAAAACTAACAGAATCACCAGCTCCTTGAATGCCCCTTTCAGATATCTGAGGACAATCATCAACTGCCAAAACTCTCAATTTATGCGATCCAACGAGCGGTTTCAATCCATCGTCGGTCACTCCCAAACACTTGCTGAGCTTCAAAATACTGATCTGAGAAAATTGAACTATGAGCTGAAGCCCTTCATCCGTAATCTCTTGGCATCCAGTGAGCTCCAATGTTTCAAGATACTCGGCCTTACAAAGAGCTTGCATCCCCACATCATTAAACGAGTAAACATGGTCGAGGGCAAGTCTCCGTAAAGGGCATTTTTGTACAAGACTGAGGATTCCATGCAATGTGAAAGAGGAAAAGGAGGGAAACTCGCCATCCGAGAAAGATAACCTAACAGACTCAAGGTGGCGACAGTTTTGGGCCAATGCCTCTAAGCATTCGTCGGTTAGCCTAATTGGATTGTTCATCAAAAGAGGGAGTGAGAAATCCGATGGGACACGCAGTGAGATGGACCGGAGGTTGGTTGAGTTACGGGCCAAGCCTATAATGTCGGAATCTTTGACCCCCACACACATGTCCAAGTGAATCTTTTCCAAGTTACGACATTTTCCTAATACACAAGCTAGACCTCTACCCGGGCTTATGATGCCATTCACTACTTTAAGTTCTAGTATGCTATCACACGGGATCCACTGCTTTTGCCATTGATCTACTGCTAAACGATCATAGACCTTCATGTATCGATAATTAGCATCTACCTCAAATTGTAAGCGTTTTAATCTTCGCCAAGTTTGTCCAAGCTTAATCAGATCACCTTCACCAATAGCCCTACAGTTCTTGATGCAAAGATCTTCGAGTGTTTCAAGCTTTCCAAGATATTCCAGCCATTCCATACTGGTGATATTAAGGCAACGGATAAGGTGGAGAAGGGTAAGATTTTTACACCCCACCACGACTGATAATATCCCGAAACCACTAATTCTTGGAGTGAAAATCAGCTTCAAGGCAGAGAGATGTGAGCAAGAAGCTAAATGACTTAAACCAGCATCGGTGATAAAAGTGCAATAACTTAAGGTAAGATCTACAAGACGAGGGCAGGTAATGGAAAGATTATAAAGCCCTTTGTCATCCAACTGTTTCCCTAATTTGGACATCCAACCCGAGTAAGAGATCTCGACTTTCTCCAAGTTTTGAAACCTACTGCAGAGAGAAATCAATGCTTCGTTGGCCGGATTCAAGCCACAGCCAACTCGGATAGATTTCCTCTGCACATTGTCCAATTCATAGAGGCGCTTACAAGTTAAAGATACCGAGTTTTTATCGGCCGCTCCATTTACTCTAGCTAATATGTCCCAAGCTACTTGTTCTGGCAAATCATCCATTGATATTGGATTGATAGGTTATCATTGGAAGCAGAAAGATTACCTGTGTGATGCAAAAGCTAATTTACCCTTTAAGTCAAGAATTATAAACCATTAATAAAAAAAGTATGACAAAAATATGTATATTCATGATTCAATGTTTCAAGAAAAGAAAAGCAAACAAGCCACTTCTCATGATTTAAAGTACCACTCACTAAATTGACATTTATAAAACTTATTAATAAAACTACAATAACATGTTAAGAAAAACAATATAAATATATCCAGAATTCTGCTTCTATAGATAATACACATTCTCTGACACAAGTTTCTTCAAATCAAAAGCATCAATTCATCATTGAATCCAGCAATTTACAGATAATCAACCAGATAAGAACAAAAATACTTGATAACTGCACATGATAATTAAATTAGGGAAACATGAAACCAACTGTATCAAGATCGTTCCCATCAGAATCCATATCAGCAAAATTCAGATGAAATCAGTAGTATTTTCACAAGAAAAAGAAACCCCTTTTTCGCTACTCAGGGGAAAAGCAATAAAGAATCAATCACACCGAAATTCATATCGGGAAATTCAGACCCTCCAAATTTTAGCAAAAAATATTCAAGAAAATTCGTACTCTTAAAAAATGAAATTGGGAACCGCACTTTTCCGTAGTTTCTTGAATGCCATTAAAAATGAATTCTGCAGAACAATAATTAAATAAATGAAAAGAAAATTAAGTGGAATTTACTTGTACAAGAGCAGCGGAGAGAGAATCGCGAACTGGGGAGAAAGGTAATCCGTTGCTCTTCTGTTTGCCTAATTTTGGAAGAACGTTCAGATATGTTCGGTGGGCCCTTCTGGAAAAACGGGTAATAGATATTTTTGTTGTGTTTGACTAAATAGGACCTTTTATGAAGATATTATTTGTAACAACTTTACCTAAAGAATTTTTTTATTCACTTATATAAGATTAAAATATAAAATGAAAAATACACATTGTGTATTAAGAATGGATAAAAAATATGAAGGATTAATATATGGTCAAATCACCACAACAAAATTAATATGTCTAAAATTATAACTTAGGTAGATGTACAATTACTGTCGAAATTGATAATCGTAATCAAATGATGGTTAAATTATACTTCATCTGTCCCACCTTATTTTGCCTACTTTCCATTTTTGCTTGTCCCAACTTGTTTTGCCAGCCCAAAAATGACAAAAAAAAAAAACTAAAAAAACATAAACTTTAACATCCAATCAACAGTCAACTGTATTTTCTTAAAATCCATGCCGGTCAAAGTAGGCAAAATAAGTGGGGACGGAGGGAGTATTGATTTGTCAAATATTAATGTCGCATATTTGCTGGGAACCCTTTTCAATAACAATCATCAACATTTCAATAACAGTCATCAACAAAGGAGCATGCCAAGAAAAGAAAGATTCAATAACAGTCATCAACAAAGGAGCTAATTTGCTCATGCCAAGAAAAGAAAGATTGAAAAACTTGTGCAAAATTAATTTTGGTTCCTTATTTCAATAGTCTTTTTGGTCATTTTGAAATAATACATTTATCTAGAGAAGTGTGGCCTTCATTCATTCAGTAGAGCGTCTCACAACACATAATTACAAATTTTGTAAACAAAAGATAATAAGTCTAGTTGAGTATTTCTAGGTTGTTGTATATTGTTTTTTTTTTTCTTTTGTTGGCTTAATAACAATTTTTTTCAATTCCATCACATATTATTCAATGTCAATAATTCCTTAATTTAAGTATATAATTTTTCTTTTGAAAATGATCATGATTTTTTTCTGATTCCACCGAGTTTTTTTAAAAACAATGTCCATCATTCAACTCGTGATTGAAAAAATAATTTTTGTTTAAAACAATGTCCATGATTCAACTTGTAATCTTACTTAAAAATAATCCATGTTCTTTTGAAACAATGTTTATGATTCAATAATATCGTTTTTTTTGAAACAATATTATGCTGAATGTACATGATTCAACACCCTTTTTCTTTTGAAAACAACAATGTGATTTAACTTCATAGTGGTTTGGTGTTGTTGAAAATAATCAATCTTTCTTTCAATGTTGATGATTCACTTTGGCTTGTTGAAAATAATCTAATTTTGTTGTCAATGACTATCTACTGCATATTGTAACAATATTATTCTTCATATACAAATTCAAAGTTTGTGACAACACTATTCTCCTTATTCTTCATATACAAATTCAAAGTTTGTAACAACACTATTCTCCTCAGGACACATTGTTGCTTAGTAAAGAACTTGAAAGATTGTGAAAAACTTATATTCACTTGAATGCTTTACAATTGAGGATACCACCCTTATTTTATACCAAGCCACCTCCCTAATGGATAATGGAGATTAACTTGATCTAATGATTAGAAGTTGTTCGATAGAAATACAAGAATATTCTAAACATGTTCTATACATTTACATAAGATTCCTATACTATTTGAGATGTACTCTACATACTTCCTTTTACAAGTAGGTTATGAACTTAAGCTAAGTAATTGAACTAATTTATGAGCAAACTCCAAATCTAAGAAAACTATGCATAATTGAGCTGCTCAAAGTAATACGCGAAAACAAGAAATCCTCGCATACGCGATTGCTTTGTCTAATTACCATCTGCATCTACAAAAGTGGGCTACAAGGGTCGATATATATATAGGGAAAAGTTTAAATGCACATTAAATAACAAAATAAATAAGGAACTTTAAACTATTCCTAATGATCTTAGCCCATTAATCATGATATTTTATTTGGACTTGACCAAATTGGTTTTCTTTTTATTTTGGGTTCGTAGGCCTCTACAATTTTCTCTCATAGTCCATTAAGACTATATTTATGGATGATATTCATCCAATCCAACTCAATAATAAAATATTAATTTTTCTTTCTTCCATTTATACAATCCACAACCTAACCCAATTTTAACATTTTCATAATTTATTATTAACACCAATCTAACCCAACCCAATATATTTTTCTCATTATTTAATAATTATATATTATTTTATAAGCATTTTTATTATATATTTATTAATTTCGCAATATATAAATCAAAATTATTTTTTTGATATATAACTCTGCAACCTTTATATATATATTTGATATATTTATGAATTTCGTAATAAACTATTTTTTATTAGTGACACATTTTCATTTTTTTCGTATATAAAATAACATACAAACACAATAACTAAATCAAAATTACAATAATTGAAATACGAAATCTAAAAAAAATCAAACTAAATAATATACAATTATTAAATAGTTAATTAAATATTGTCGAAATATACTAAATATATTAAATATCGATCATTAAATATATTAAATTTCATGATTGCCGCCATCGATTTTGGCGACTAATATTAAAAATAATTAAATTAATTAAAAAATAAAATTTATCATAAGTATATTTTTTAGTAGTAGTCGCCAAAATCAATTATATATTTTTTGTATATTTTAAATACGTAAGTGTTAGTTATATATATCATCATCAGATCGTCCGATTTTTAGTTTAAATATCACCCCAACAAATGATAATCAAACACAATATGCATCAGATAGTGAGTTTGATGTAATTGAAGCTCGAGGTAGAGGAAAAAGAAACAAACAAAAACATTATTGTGGAACTGATCATTATTATTAGTAGTATTTATTTTCAATTGTTTGATATGTTTATTTCTCTATTATATATTATTTATTATTAATCAGACTATAATAATATTGTTTAGTTAATATAACTAACACTTATATATTTAAAGTACACAGAATATGTTAGTTAAAATACATTTTGGACGACGACTATTAAAATAATTAAGGTTAACTAAGGAGGAAGAAACGATTAAAATAATTAAAGAGTGAGAAAATAATATAAAATAATTAAGATCGCTATCATCGATGGCGATTAAGGTATTAAAATAATATTTTTATTAGAAATCACCACCAACAATGACGACTTCACCTATTATTTTAAATACAGTACTATTTATCACTACACTTACTTAAAGAATATTATAAACTACTATATTGCGTTAAAATAGTACTTTAAAGTCTATGGCTTAATTATTCTCATCTTTAAAGTGCATGAGTTGATTGGACAAGTGACATACTTTTGAAATCCAAACAATGATTTGTTTTTCTTCTAAATGCTATATCTGATAAGATAAATTAACCTTAATGTTTATTGTCAATCTCCATATATAAACATGAACATGAGAGATTTAAAAAAAAATGATGCTATATCCGTACAATTGTTTTGAATTTTAACATATAAGTTTTTGTATTCGATTATATAATTGCTGATATCATTTTGAAAATATGACGACTTTAATTGCCTACACTAAAATATAATGTAATAGTAGGATAGAGATATATGCGTAACCCTTCCTGCTTAATGGTTTAACACTTTAATGTAGATGAATTTAAGACTTTATTTTTTTTTGGTGAATTAGATAAATGTAATACGTTAAGAGCTAGCTCGGTAGCCTATATTATCGAATGATGGCCGCTGAGTACAATAATGTAGCAGTGAGGGTTAGACATTTCGTTAATAGGATAGTGATGCTATTTGACCAAATAACCCTTCACACAAGTGATATATTGTAACACCCTAGATATTTTATAATATTAAATACAAGTTAGGTAGTATTATGATATAAATTTTATAATTAATAATATGGCATTATGTTATAAGCATGGATAAAAATGTCGTCGAAATTTTGATTTTTGGAGTGTCCCGATATTATATACGGGTGCAGTTTTTGTTTCGTCAACATATCGGTAAAATGTCGGCGAAATGTTGGAAATATAGGTGTCGATGTCGTTGTCGGTAAAAATGGACAAATATCGTAGCGTGTCACCGATATATCGGCGAAATGTCGAAAAATATCGATATAATATCGTTGTCGATAAAAAATCGGTGGAAATGTTATTTTTTCCTATTTTTTTTTAATTTTTGTGTCTCTTTTTGTTATTTACAATATTTTGGAGTCGGTATCTAATCAATTCTCCTTCATTGATATTATGTTTATTTATTTTATAGTACATAGAATGTGTAAATAATTAAGAGATTTTATTGGAGAAAATGTGAAGAAAAACAACCACCAACATTTATATATCATTACATATGTTTCTAATATTAATTAAGGATATTTTAGAGAAATTAATTCTACAAATAAAGAAAATAACTATAATATTGGATAGATATAAATATATATTATACTGTTTTTATGGGATAGATGAATATTAATTTTGTATAATACAATTTTTTGTAAGTACATATGAATTGCATCTTCATAATTATACTCTAAATTGGTCTAATATCATGAGTTGATTTGTATGAATTTAGATGTCATGTCATCTCATCTTATTCATTTGAACCTCATAGGAGTTCAAATTACTACTAATCCATATATTAACTTTGTACAAAATTTGTCATATTATCATAGCAGACAACGTTTATATATTTTATCTATATATTTGTTGAAAATATATCATTTTATTTAAAATTATAAGTTCAATATATATATATATATATATATATATATATATATATTAATGTCAGTTATAATAATTTACAAACTAATAGATATAATTTTTCAATTTTTTTAGAAAGTTTTCATATTTTCCTAAAAATGTTCGATATTTCCACTGAAACCGATATCGACATCGATATTTTCGTAAAATTAAGATACCGATATTTATACTGACACCGATATTTTCGTCCTTGATTATAAGATGATAAGTATAATTATGTCATTATCAAGATTATTATCACTTCATCATAAATGCACACCAAATTTTTCCTCACCTACCCAAGTGAAAGAAGCAATAATTGGGAAAATTTTGAAAGGAGATAAAAGACTCTCTCTCCCACTTCACTCTCCATTTTTCTCTCATTTTCTCTCTCCCTATTCACTCTCTGCGCACGCTCTCTCTCTCCATCTCTCCCTGATTTTTTTCTCTTCTCCCAAATCTTTCCCCGTTCTACTCGTCTGTTGCGATTGTTGTTGATAAGGGTTACCGGCGCAAGGTTGCGCCGGCGAAGGGTGTGTACAGGCCACCGCTAAGAGCGACGGTAAATATGGATCTGTTGGTGTATATATCTATCTGTGTGTGTGAGGGCGTGTATGGCTGTGGGTGGGAGTTTGAGAGGTGGGGCCGGTGATGAGATTTGCACCGGCAGTCGAACAAGAGTGGGTGGCCGGCGTTTACGCTGGACCGGCCGTCGTGAGGGCAGCGACGCTGCTCGCTGCAAACGGCGTGTGTGTGTCTGTGTGGATGGTTCGGTGTTGTGTGTGTGTTTGAGTGCTTGGATGATCGGCGGCGACGGGGAATTACCGGCAGCGGCAGCAGCATAGTGGTGAAGGTGGTGGCTAGGGTTTGGGGTAAGGGTTTTATTTTGTAAATTTGATAAAAGTTAGGGACTAAATTGAAAACCCTAAAATTTTTGGCAATTCAATTTTGACCTTGATTAGGAATATTACATATAACACCCCTAAATTTGTGAAATATGCTTTAAGATCCATAATTTATGAATAATGATATTTCAAATCCCAATAGTTATAAACATTACATTTTATACCCTTAAGCTTATGAAGATAGGTTCTAAGCACGATGAATTATGAATAATGATATCGGATCCTTGAATTTTAATAAAATTACATTATGTAACCTACAAATTGATAACATTATGTATTACTTATTAGAATTGCTTTATATTGCTAAAACGATCTCTAAAACTTGCTGAAATTACAGATTTATCTCATAATTAATTAGATTTACGAAATGGATCGTAGAAGTCACTAGTATTACTTCTTGACCCAAACAAGGGAATTATATCGCAATATAACAAAAACAAAAATATTAATTACCATCTCTCTTAATTTAAATGACATGTTATCCTAAATATAATTATAGACGTTGTAATTTGACCCTCATAATTTAATAAACGAACCAAAGACCTAATTATAAATATTAAATATACAATTAAATCCTCCATATTGTCAAAAATGATCAAAACGTAAAGAAATAATTATGAACTTACAATTTAAACCTCAAAGTTATGAATTAAATTAAATATCAAATTCAATCCTTTTGAATAAAAATTAAATAAACATGTTATGCAATTAAATATGTTTCTTAAATTAACTTATAATTTCAGTTAATTGAATTCATTTTATAAATTAAACTTTATAGTTAATGTAAATACGCCATAATCATAAATATATTCAAATTTCCTAATATCTAAGTGAAACCTAAATTATATAATTAGATTTTCTAAGATTATTTTAAAGATCTTCAAGAATTATTTTAAGTAAAAACTTTATAATTTAATTATGTAAAATTATTATCAAGTCTTCAAGATCTAAATAAAGTTTAATTAAGCTTTCTAATATTTTAATAAACACATTTTTATTACAAATTCACTTAAACCTTATATTCACCTTAAAATCATTTATTTTATTTTCTAAACTACAACATCGTCAGATACTTGTTCAAACTTATCAAAGAAAACGTTAAATGACATATTTTAATTACCAATGACTTTAACTAAAGAATTTATAGCTAGATAATGTACTAAGTCATTTTTTAATGATTGATGTAGGAAAAGAGGAATAAAGAATTTTCTATGCTTACTCGACATTTTATAATTACACACACTCTTCTCATGAGGTGGGGGTAATTGTTTATTACGGTATTTATATTTCTTTCAAAGTATTTAAAATATGAATAAGGTGATATGAGCTATTTAATGCAAATGTGAAGAATGATGTGAAGTTAATAAGTGCATATGTGCTAAATGAGAATGTGATTGATGATAATGAACGGGTTTGAGTCCCTATAAAATGTTGTATGATTAAATGTTTATTTTATGCAATATGAGTATGAAATATGTGGTGTACTTGAATTATGTGAATGACGGTGAAAACCGTATCTATTGTGGTTAAGGTGCGACTAAGACCTGTATCTATAGCGGCTAAGACCCGTATCTATGGCGGCTAAGAATCGTATCAAAATTATGTTATGATGAGTTGTGTAATGTTCAAATGAAATCTTTTAATTTTATAACATTTTGAAATAGGATATGAAATATCTTTTATCAAATGGTTTCAAATGTTGTAAATTATTTTATGTTATCCCGAGTTTCCCACTGAGTGTATTTCAAACATTCATCCCTCTTTTAAAAACGTTTTCAGTTTAAGGATTTTATGGCGTAGAGTGCGAGCAGTGGATGCTGGTAGCCGATGATCAAAGGTTACATAAGCTTTTTATTTAAAATGATTAATTTCATGAATTTAAGAAATGTATATTTCATAATTATTTTTTTATTTTAATTATCTTTATTATTATTGAAAGGGTGAATTTTTATAAGTAACGTCTTGGTTAAGATTTATTTAAAAAAAATCGGGATGTTACATATATCATAAGTAGCTTATCATCTCCGATGTTCTTTTCTACATTTAACTTTAAATTGTCTAAATTTTTTATTCACTTAAAATATTATTTTGGACAAATTATACATATTGTTGAGAAAAAATCTGACTCAGGATATATCATCATTTCATGTATCTTCCTCCTTAGGCAATGGTTCCTATATTAAATTGTGGAGCTCTTCTGTTCCAATATATTCCAATGTATATATGGTGTTTCAAAATAATTATCATAGATCATATATATAAATGAAATTATTAATTATCATGTGATATATATATATATATATTAAAATAATTTAATTAAAATGAAACATATGTAACAGGAGAATCGATGGTATATGAAGGGGAGAGAGAGACACACACTTATATTTGAACCTAATAAACCACAATTGACCACCAGAAAAAAATAATTAATAATAAAGGAGACCAAGACACTTCACCAACCATTAATAATACAAATTCCTCGAATCTCAAATGGAAACACAGGTTCTTTCATTTTCCACTCTGGCCTCCTTTAATTTGTAGGGTTTATTTTAATTAACAATGGGAATCACATTTTTTTCAATTCCCATTTTTTAATTAACAAATCTTGTCTTGTCTTTTCATGTTCTATCGCAAAATAATGATCACAACCCCATTTCACCTAAGTGTTCTCTCATCTAGTTTCACCTTCTCTTTCAATATTTTATTGCAAGAACGTGGAACACATTTTCCCACAATAATGCATAGATATTTATTGAAGGATAAGATTTAATTAGTCAAAAACTCCTCCATTTAAATTATATAAGCCCCTCTCATTCTCTTACACACACATGCACACATATATAGTTATTACACTCTTTACTTATGTACACAAACTAAAATCACAACATCATATTTATCAATTCCTTAGCAATTCACATCCAAGAACCAATCATGTCCTTCTTCCAACACAACATCCTAACAAGCTTACCCTCTAAATTCGACGAAAATCAATGGATTTTACAGATCCGACAAACCCTAGACGAAGAACTAGAAGAAGAAATCGAAACCCCAGTTACAATATTCGGTGTCCCAAAAACCCTAAAGATTTACGACCCAGAATCTTACACCCCACAACAAGTCGCCATTGGGCCATATCATCATCTTCGCATGGAGCTCTATGACATGGAGCGATACAAAGTCGCAGCCGCCAAGAGGAACCAAAGGGAGCTCAAGAACCTCAAGTTCCAGGGCCTGGTTGACCATCTCATGAAGTTTGATTTGCGGGTTCGGGCCAGCTATCACAGGCCCTTGAGCTATGGCAGTGAGGCCCTGGCGTGGATGATGGCCATTGATGTCTCCTTCTTGTTCGAGTTTCTCCAGGCTTGTGTCGCTAAGCAAGGTAAGATTCCCACCAAAATCCCATCAAGATTGTCTCATTTGATCGACCTGTCCGGGAATAAAGCTGCTCATAATAACATTCTTAGAGACATCATAATGCTCGAGAATCAGATTCCATTGTTTGTGCTGAGAATGCTTCTGGAAATGCAGTGTTTGTCTCTGAATTTAGCAGATGAGGTTTTGTTAGCCATGTTGACTGGCCTTAGCAAGGATCTTTCTCCATTCAAGATGGCAACAGAGTGTTCACAGAAGAATATTTCTTTACACGACTGCCCTCATTTGCTTGACTTTCTGTATCACTTCATCGTACCTAAATCAGATCTGGTTTCATCTGAAACATACGAGATTGAAGACCAAGAAGAAGAAGAAGAAGGCAAGACAATGGAGAAAAATGACTCGTTTGCGAAACCGAGTCACTTGACTCAGTTTCTCCAGTTCATATGGAAGATCCTCTCAGAAGTGGGAAAAGGGCCTATAATATTGATCAAGAAAGTGATCCTATCAAAACCCTTGAAAGTGGTGGTGAAACTGCCATGGACAATTCTGACCAAAATACCCATTGTAAAAATGATGAAAGGGCCTGTTGAGAACGTCTTCAACGCCATGCACAAGGACAAGGACAAGAAAGACGAAGACGAAGAAGAAGAATCAAAAGGCGATAAGATGAAGTCCCACAAACCTCCATTGCAAGAAGAGATAGCAATCCCATCAGTGACTCAGCTCTTCGAAGCTGGGGTTAAGTTCTTGCCAACTAATGAAGGCATCTCAAGCATCAGCTTCGATGTCCAAACCCTAACCTTTTACTTCCCCATCATCGAGCTAGATGTGAACTCCGAGGTTGTTCTAAGAAACCTGGTCGCGTACGAGGCCTGCAGTGGATCTGGGCCGTTGGTTCTGACTCGATACACGGAGTTGATGAATGGAATCATTGACACAGATGAGGATGCTAAGTTTCTTTGCCAGAGAGGGATTATTGTGAACCATTTGAAGAGTGAGAAAGAGGTGGCGGATCTGTGGAATGGGATGAGCAAGTCTGTGAGATTGACGAAAGTGCCCTCGTTGGATAAGGTGATTGGGGATGTGAACAAGTTCTACAATGGAAGGTGGAAGGTTAAAATCAAGAATTTCGTCAAGGAATATGTGTTTGGTTCTTGGAAGTTTCTTACTTTTCTTGCAGCCATTGCCATGCTGTTGCTCATGTGTTTGCAAGCATTTTGCCAGGTTTATAGTTGTAGTCGTGTTCTTCCTATCAAAGCTCTTGAACCCATGAAACAAGAATAGGTCATCTTTGTCTAAGTCAAACGAGAATCGAGTGCTTTTGGGTCGTAAATATCTGAACTGGTTTGGGTTAACCATGATTTATTTGGGAGTTGATCTTTTAAAGCTTTTAATTTCATGTAGTTTTACTTGATTCCTTTTGTAAACAGGTTGGGTGAGAGAAATTTTAAAAGAGTGAGTTTATTGAAGTGAAAGTCAATGTTATTTTCTTACTTTTTAATACCACATTCTATTGATTTTTTCTCATGCTTTATTACTTGCCTTCTTTTTTAAGGCTCAATGATTTTCGAAATGATAAAAGGCTTCTCCACTAGGCCTGTCTTTTTCCCCTCAAAAGGAGGATTTTGACCTACTCCTTTTCCTTCCAAGATAATCTGAAACTCTAATCAACAACATTTTAGTCGAAAGATTTTCTAGTTGTTATAATGTAAATAGTGTTATATATTTGAGGAAAAATCTTTTTGAAATTGATCATCATAGTAAAGGCTAATTAAAGAGTATGAAATAGGATATCTGCCTATATTGAGTATATATACTTAGTTTGAATATAAATCAAGCTATTTTTTTGGGACAAGTTCAACCCAATCCCATCTAGATAATATCTATACCAAGCATTAATTATTAACCTTAGAGTTTCAAATAATGTCCCTCCAATGCTCTTCGAATTGTTACCAGAAAGGCCTGGCTCCAATAATATGATCTTAACTTATTAGTCATTAATAGAAGTTTTAATTAAATCATAACCTATTCTCAGCTAATTAAAACATTATACGGCTTAAATATAAAATTAACTATAAAGTTGCACTAAATTCATTTAAAGCTAGTGGACCATATCCTGATATATATCAACCATCAATAATTGTGGTAATTGAAAGATATTCGGAAGCCTATTAACCACAAATACAATGAGGCTCTTAAAGCTGGTTTCACAATGCTGATTTTTTACTTAACTAAAGTATATTATTCGTCGTTGTCAAATTGAGAGGGCATCTACCACAAGAAACACAAATAAAGAACACAGAGACAGATGTGATATTGATTATCATTGATTCGTTGTAATCCATTAAAGTCTTTTGTTTTCCTTATCTTTAATTAAATCTAGTGGGGTTAGAATATTCTAGGTTTTGATTGTGAAGTCCTCGTCTCATTGGTTTGGAAAAGACCAATAAATTGCCAACACGAATTACTTAAACATATATTACAAAGATTTATGCAGATAGTTAAGTATAAACGATTGTGCTACCTAATCATAGCTAAACCAATGCAATACAAAACGTATTAACAATTATTATTTCTTAATTAGGATACACCCCACTTGGGAAAACCATTTCTGTTCTTATTTGCACCTTTCCTCAGTATATATAATATTACCAAACGTATCATGCACCTAATTATAATAATCACTTTTACTCGCATTTTGTTTTGTTTTGTTTTTATTCATATTTTCATATTGTACACTCTGATCCCTTATATTTTCGTAGTCTCATGTTATCTTATTATACCTTTTAAAGATTAACTAAATTACCCTTAGCTATCAACATCGATATGAATACATACCAAGTCTATAATTAATAGATATACTATGTATTGTTGTGAACAAGTAGTGTTGCACTAATGGAAGGTAAGATTGGGAAATTCATGAAGAAATTAATATGTGTTTGTTATTATAATAATGTTGTGGTCCATGTGTTTACAGGCATTTTGACAGGTCTATGTCTGTAATAGTTGTTTTTTTTTAACTCAGCTGGATATATAGCATGATCTGTAGAAATATCATATTTAAGGTTAATCATGATATTTATGTGACTTGTAAGTTGTAAATATATACTTGGAGGAAGCATATTTAATGATTGAGTTTGTTTGAACTACGTACAATATAGTTTTTGTTTGAATCTGATTAAGTATTCATTGATTAAAAATATAACAATAAATTAACAACTAATTAACTTCTCTTTTAATATATTTATATAGTACGGTCAACTATGAATTTGCAAAGTTAATATCTATTTATGATCTATCTATTATTAGTATTATGTATTATATAAATACATATACACACTACTATAAAAGTATGAACAGTTTCATCCGTTTCATCCATTTTTAATGCATATATTATTCTCATTAAATATTAAGTTGTAAGGATATTAAAATAATTTAGTATTTATTTATTTTATATATACTTTATTTTAATAGCTACGAAACCTGTTATATTTGAAATTCTTCTCTAAAACCTACATCCGTGTAATTCGTCTTCATCTAGACTTTTAAATATCTTAATTTTAAATGATATGTTAATAAAAGTGTATATGAAGAACATTGTAAGGTACTTTTTAATTATTTAAAGTAGGGAATGATGTGTGAAGTTGTGGTTTTCTAGTTTTTTATTTTACCCTAAATATTAGGAAATAAAAAGATTGGATTTATAAAATGAAGTGAAGAAGAATAAGGGAATATTTTTAAAGGTGAATAATTTTCACAAAAACTTAGGTGAGATCGTCTCACATAAGGACTTAGGTGAGATGGTGTTTTTTATGATCTTATGTGAGACTCATATTAACCATATTAAATGGATTGACCTGTTGTATTGAACAATATAAACTCTTGTCTTACGTAAAATCTCACGTAAGATTAAGATAATTCTAAATATTAATAATGACAAAAAAGATAAAAAGAAAAAGGTAAATATATATAATTATTATGAATTTTCAAACAAATTTATTGCAATAATAATTAGACATTGATAAGAAAACTAATATGATTTATTTCCAAACTTATTTTTACAATAAGTTTTGAAGGTAAAATTTTAAATACGTCATGATTACTTTTCTAAGAATTTTAATTCAAATTAAAAGTTGAACGGCAAAAATCTAAAAGGAGTTGAATTGAAACTACTAAATGACAATGCTGTATTGAATATAAATGAGAAATATAGCTTGAAAATGATAACAAGATATAATTCAGATAGTTGAATCAGTAATCAGTTAGTTTAATGATCCATTTAGAACAAATCTGGCCCGAGATTTAAGGCAATACAAAATAAGGCCTACAGCTAGTTCAGCCCAATATATTATGGGCTTTAGACCCAGTAACACTAGTGGTAAACGCAACTATTTTATTGTAAACGTTTGGGGCAGTTGGTCTAAACTCCAAAAATTGAACGGCCCAAATTCCCATCAATACCAAATCGGAATCTTATTAATTAAGAATTTCATGGGAAAAGATTAAAATGAAAGCATAAAAATAATAAAAATAAACTTAATGTCACTTGCATTTTAGATAGAAAGGTTAAAAGTATGTTCATCGAACAGTAAATATTAACTTTTTCAATAAAGAGATTTTGACTATAGTAGAAGTTTTATTTTGTTGACTGTTGTGTTTATTATTCAATTTCTTGTTTCTTTTAGAGAATGTTTTTCATTCAACTTCAATGAGAAGAAAAGGAAATTTTTAGTATACTCTTTGGTTGAGTCCAAAACCCGAAAATAGCTTGGAATATTAGTTTCTTAGTGTAAAGTAAATTAGTATTGCCTACAAACATAAATAAATAAAATTAAAAAACAAGTCATGTAAATAACATGAAATATCTCAGTGCATTAATGACAAAATAACTGTAAATGGAAAACTCATATCTGGATAAATGTAATATTCCCCCAGATGACTTTCTTTTTCATAAAGTGGAATTTGACTAATATTTTGTTATAGTTGCACTATATTTTTTGTCAAAGCAAATCTATAGTTCAATTTTATGAAATTACTGCAATATTAATAAGCTTATTTTTTATTAGCTTAATATATTTACTGATTAAATCCATATCCAGCTGTTAAATTTTTTTTTGAAAAATAGGAACTCAAAAAATATATTATAATTTCTACCAAAATTATTATTGTTTCAGTTTGCAAATTACTTTTTAGCATTTGTTACATTCAATTTCATAGATAGCATTTTCTTAAATATCAAAAAGGGTATTTATATTATAAAATTTGATTTGTATGTGACTGAAGTTATCAAGACCTAACGATTATGAGAAATTTTTGCAATTTACTCATAAAATTTTAAAAGTTATGTATGACTTTATTGCAATAACTGATTCACATAAAACATAAATTAGCAATATCCAATCATTACATGACTTTTTTTTTTCAATTTTCTCGATAACTTGCATGTTACCACGGCATAATTAAGAAATATCAAATTTCAACTCAACATTTTTTTTAGGTAAGATTAATTGTAATGCCATTTGGAGTTTAATTATCCAGAAAGGGTAACCAAAACGGCTAATGGAAATAAATAAGTAAAAGTAAAGTAAATTTGGCATTAATAAATGGCCAATTCTGAGATTTTTTCAAATTCTTTAGTACACTGACAGCTATCCGTTACCTATAGCATCAAATCAAAATACCACTTCATCAAACAATTATGACAATTCGTCACGAAATCTACATAAATATAATAAAGAAATATGATATAATTATAAATTAGTTAGAATTTTCCATTGCAAGCAACATTTTATCACCATATTAGTAATCATATAATTTATAAAATAAAACCAAATACGATTTAAATTGTTGGAAAATGAAAAATCCACAATTTCAATTCTGCCTTTCAAATTTTGCTTCACATGCTTTACTTTTCTGCATTTTTGCTCCTATAAATATTTTAAATATTATTTCCCTACAATTTCACAATTGACTTTAAAAGGGAATAAATGTATTAATAAAAACCAAAGATATATAGAATAAATAAAGATGAAAAAAAAAAGGATTATATGAAAATAAAAAAGCAGAAGCTGACAGTCCAAAACGCGGCATCGACGATGTATCGTCACCGCCTTATCCCCACGTTTTGGTTTCTTGCTGCTAAGATATATTCACCCCACTCTCTCTCTTTCTCTCTCTCCCCCCCAATTTTCTGTACGTTAAAGATTCTGAATATCAACACCAACCAGAGAGAGAGGCTGCGAGCTTCCAATTGTCAGTATATATATATATATATACACATTCGTATATCCAAAACTTAATTCACTGAAAAAATTATGTTGTGGGTCAACTCAAAAGCCTCATCTTTTCTGTTTCTGACGACGTTGATCCTCGTCGTTTTCTCATTCTCTGTATCGCATGGTAGGTTTCCGTCGTTAATTTCAATTAGGTTTTTGTTTTAATGCGCGTTTCGTTCTTGTCTGAGAGCAAGTGTTTGGTTCTCGAATCTTGATGCATTCTGTAGGGGCGGCTGAGGACGGCGTCGTTTTGAGGGGAACTGGGAGGTCTGTTTTGGAAGGAAACAATGGCGGAAATGGGACGTCTTTAGTGTTGGCTAAGGAGAGAACGCGTAGGAAAGATCCACTCGACAACCTCAATTACTACATGGGGGGTTGGAATATTAGCAATGAGAATTACCTTTCTGTAAGTATTTCTTTCTTTTTTTTTGGTAAATTGAGGTGTTTGAAATTGTTGGAAATTTAAAATTTGGGAATCAGCATTGTTTTAGATCGTAACTCTTGCTTGTTAGATAAACAGATGTATAGGTCTAAATCTTAGTTGCACCTATGATTCTGTAGTTTATCTATTTCTTCTTGGTTGTGTGGACTGAGTTTACATCAGGTTTTCTTGCAACCTGAAAGCTAGTTTTTGTATGACCTAATAGGTGTTTTTGTCTCAGTTATATTTTAATAAGATTATATTTGAGTGGTCCTTATGAATCAGGCCATTATATGCTGTTCACATGTAGCATTACTTGGCATTTTCTTACAGGATACTAGTTTCCAATCTCCCCTTGAACTTTTGTCATTTATTGTGGCTCGGAGATTTTTTCTAGTCCTCCTATTACTCTTTATTTCAAATTGTAGTTCCTTGAACTTTTGTCATTTCTTGTGGCTCGGAGATTTTTTCTAGTCCTCCTATTACTCTTTATTTCAAATTGTAGTTCAAAAATCTAATAGGTCCCTTTTCTAAGTATCCTTGCACTCTGGACTATTGCAAGAAAATTTAATTTTACTAAAGCTTCATGAAAAATTTAATCAATGTTAAAATAGATGCGGTCTTAACAGACCAGGCTGAGATTCTTCATTATCTTGGCTCTTGGAGATAATGCTGTGGTAATTGAAGGTGATTAGTGATAGTTTATAGTGTTAGTGATTTAGTGATATAAGCATTTTTTAGATCCATCTATTCTTCTTTGCATTCTTATGATCCTTCTCTATTTTGAAAGCCTCATTTTTTCTAAATTTGAATGCTTCATATATCTCTCTGAGATTCCGAGTTTGATGCAGTCTGTGCTTTACACTGGCTCACTTCTTTTCCTTGTGGCTGCACTCTGGTTCATCGGATTTGGGATCTTTTTGCTGCTTGTTTGTATGTATGTCTGCTGTTGTAGGCGTCGACGTTATGGCTATTCCCGATTCGCCTATGCTCTATCTCTTATTTTCCTTTTATTGTTTACAATTGCAAC
The DNA here is from genome assembly GCA_028654395.1 of Scutellaria barbata. Taxonomy (NCBI): domain Eukaryota; kingdom Viridiplantae; phylum Streptophyta; class Magnoliopsida; order Lamiales; family Lamiaceae; genus Scutellaria; species Scutellaria barbata. The sequence goes on along the minus strand of CM053645.1, from coordinate 3,533,794 downwards.
AGTGTAAGTCTCTTTGTTTCTGTTCTTGATATAACAAAATCTTGGTTTCATTATATCCAATCTCACCTCTCTTTTCTTTTTCATGCATCAGAATCGGCTCTATTGTTCTCTACACTGGACAAGGGAAATTTCATGATAGTACAAAAAGTACATTAGGCTATGTACTGGGCCAAGCAAATTCGACAGTCAATGGTCTCAAAAGTGTATCGAATTATCTCACCGAAGCTAAGAAAATTGGAGTCGACAATGTTTTTCTTCCTCAAAACGTGCAAAACAACATCGAAAATGTTAACACAATGATCACCACTGCTGCCAACACTCTTGAAAGGGTGACAAAGGATAATAAAGACGATATATTTCACTATTTGGATGCTGTGTGAGCATTTCAATCTCTTCTTCTTTTTTTATTTTATTATTATTATTACTATTTTCATATTTTCTTCAATGTTTGGTTTCTTACCTGAATTGTTTTACAATACAGGGGATGGATTCTCATTATAGTAGCAGCTGTAATGCTTGCCCTTGCCTTACTCGGTTTCTGTAAGTTTTATGATATTATAAATTCTAGCTTATCAAAAGGGTTCTAAGTTTACTAAAACTAATGAACTTTGATGATTCTCTGGTTTGTATAATTTGGTGCAGTTTTATCGATTGCGGGCCTGCAGTTTCTCGTGTATATGTAAGTGCGCTTTCCTTCTTATTCTCATCTTTTAGTTACTATTCTTTCCAAGGGGGTTTTTGGTCTCCCTAAAGTTTCAATTTTATTTTTTGGGTAGTATAATACTTTTATGTTTATAAGTAATGAAATTGATAGTTGTGTCCTCCTGAATAAAATTTCAGGGTCGACCACTGATTGTAAAATCTTTTACAATTTTTGCAGATTGGTCGTCGTTGGTTGGGTTCTCATTGCAATCACTTTCATCTTGTGTGGCGTATTTCTTGTTCTCCACAAGTAAGTTCCACTACTTGGTAGTAACGTTCGTATACTTCCACCAATGATACTATATATCATTTCCTTTCATCATTCGCCCTTCAAAGTCAAAGCAATATTTACATACATTTAAAGCATGCATCCCCAGAAGATGAGATACGTTTCTCGAGAACCCGAATCAGTGAAAACATTCTGCTAGCATGAAATAAAATGTACTGATCTATTATAAGATCAAATCAATAGTAGCTAGAAGTGATGATCATCTGTCAAAAGTTCGTGTACTTATTTGTTCTAATTGGAAAAGCTTATTTGGCGTATTTATCATGTTTTAGTGTGATGGGAGATACATGTGTGGCGATGGGTGAATGGGTTAATAACCCGACAGCCAACACTGCGTTAGATGAAATAATCCCGTGTGTGGACAGAGCTACTGCTCAAGAAGCGCTCTCACAGAGCAAAGAAGTTACCTTCCAATTGGCTGGAATTGTGAACGGGATCATCGGTAATATATCCAATAGAAACTTCCCTCCCAATGCCGGGCCTTTGTACTACAATCAATCTGGCCCGTTGGTGCCTCTTCTTTGCAATCCATATAACCCCGATAAAACGGACAGAAAAGTATGTGCAACTGGCGAGGTTGGCTTCGTAAATGCTACACAGGTAAACATCTTTACCCCTACTCCGAGGCAAAAATTTTGAGTTCCGATATTAATACGGGCTGTAATGAAATTGTCGGAATTTCTGTAAAATATTGGAAAATGTCGGTAATGGGTATCGATATCATGACTTCACAGTACAAGTTTCATAATCAGGAAAATATCGATATTATTAAAAAAAAATCACTTTTGTTTAGAAAATAAATAGTTTATTTTCTAGTAAAATTTAATCACAAATGACCTGCATTTTTTAAAGAAAAAGTTCAGTGTACCCGAATAATATTATAATTTACACATTTTAATCGTAACAAAGTGTTTTTATCGTTAATCATCTACATGTTTATCATGAATGTATCAATTTATCAATATTTTAAGTTAAATTATGACAAAAAAGTTTGTTATGATATTCCTAAAATCTCATATCAGACTTTTCCTTCGATTGTTCTGAATCAATATTTCCACTGAGATCAATATTTTCAACCTTGCTACTAGGATTAAGAAAGTCATTATGATATTTACTAATATGGCTGTGTGTAATATGATGCAGGTTTGGAAGAATTATGAATGCCAAGTATCGAGCAACAATGTTTGCTCGAGTGTGGGCCGTTTGACGCCAAGTATGTACGATCAAATGAGTGGAGCCGTGAATGTGAGCTACGGTCTGTATTATTATGGGCCATTCCTCACCAACCTAGTTGATTGCACGTTTGTTCGAGACACCTTTGCTAAGATACACGACGATCATTGCCCAGAATTAAGGCGTTACAGCCAGTGGGTGTACATAGGTTTGGCGATGGTGTCGTCTGCAGTTGCGCTCTCTCTGATTCTTTGGGTGCTATACGCACGAGAGAGGCGTCACCGCAAATATACGAAGCTCGTGGATGCCAGGTCAGCTCAAAACTCTTTTGAACAGAAAGGGCCATGAGAATGAATGTTCAGATTTTCTATACTCATTCTTATGCACGGTTTGTAGCTGGCGAGCTTTACTTATGTAAATAATCGTAGCAGATTTATAAATTTGCAAGCAATTAGTATTAATATTGTGTTTGGAAGGAGTGATTAGATTTGAGAATTTGGAGAAATGATATCTGCTAAGTGGGATTGATCATCAAGATTACTTAAATTACTTGAAAAATAGTACAATATGAAGGTGATTATCATATTTGAACTATTAAAAATGACATCTTCTTATGGATCACTAAGTTTTTCTAAGTCGTCGTGATCATAATTTTTACACTCATCCACTGAAATATTTATTGTGACAATTTATCGTATAAAGTCCACATAACTTTTGCATCCCCATCTAGATCAGCCTATGAGCTTAAGCTTTCATTTATATTTATCCTTTGAATATACATTTTTCCCCTATCTTTGTTTAACTTAAAAGTAGGGTTTCAATTTATTAGGCCTAATTCATTGAATGCTTAACACGAATCGTCAAGATATTTTCATTAGTTCGGATTTATTAAATCGAAATCAAAATCATATCCTCCAAGTACTTCCTGATATACATTAGTTTTAGAAATTAAGTTATAAAATTTCTTAAAGATGTACACGCAACATAAGAATTATAAACGACAACAAATAAAAAATCATTGTCATCTCTCTCCGGCCCCAGCACAATCCAACCCCCTTGGTATTGAAAAGACCATATATCAGAAAAACTTATGTCAACTAGATTCATGCAACTTGAATTGATTCGATTCGAGGTAAATTTTCTTGTATTTTCCCGCGCTTTTGGAAAGATCTTCATACACTTAGTTTATTTTCTACATTTTTTTTAAAAATATGTATATCTTTTAATTATAATATTCATACATTTATATTATATTACATTGATATATAATATCTTTTACACATTAATTTTGTTAGCTATACATTTTAATTATCTAATCATACTTTTTAGTTATATCAGTTGTACATTTATATATAAATATAAATGTATGATTATGTTGATATAAAAATATAAATAATCTCATATAAAAGTATGAGTAATATTACAAATTGTATAGAAATTCCTTTTTTATTTAAATTAAAATATTACATAAAACTTAGGATATTTGTTTATAAAGGTCACACTAATATAAGGTTAATGCATGAATCAAAAAAAAATAATCATGAATTCGGATTGATCCGATTATATTATGCCAGTTGTACAAACTAAAGGTTAACATTTAATGCCATATATATATATATATATATATATATATATATATATATATATATATATATATATCCTTGATCCGGAGGGATTAATACAGATAAAATAAATTGAAATGCTCCATTCGATGGAGTACGAAGTCGAACTTTTTTTTTTTTTTTTTAAGGAAAAAGCATATCTAATATTAGTTCGTTATATGTGCTAACAAAATAGTCATGTAACTCAACTCACAACAAAATAGTCAAATCCACCAAAGATTTCAACTCACTGTATTTGAAGTTTCATTTTTCATAAAATAAAATTGATGCCGAATTGAAGATATTAAAAAATTGATTGATATATTGTGCATTATAAAAAAAAAATTAATAATAAACTCATTTGAATCTGAAATTTTATTTGAAAAGGTAAACTATATATAATTGAAATTGTTTCCATGTTTTTGAAGACATTTGGGGTGCGTGGGAAAATAGCCAGAGTATCCATTATGGCATGTCTTGTATATTAATGCAAACATATATATAATTTTTTGATATCATTAGGTACGATATATCTTCTTACGCAATCACATATTGATGCCCCACCCAAAAAAAAAAAAAAATTTCATTCGTTAACAATCATGTTAACTTAATCGTAAACGTTTTAATAATAAAATCTCACAATCCAACAACCATGGAATTAAATTTGGCCATATTTTCAGACATCCTATGAAATATATCTCGGCTAAATTAGATGACACAAACACATATGATCTCATTGATTGGTTTGAATCTTTTGTTACATTTGATATATTCATCTTTTAATTCATTACATTTAATACATGTCATGTATAATTTAATAATGTTATTTTATATATATAAAGTATAATACATGATTAAATTTATACAATCAAATGGAGACAGGGGAACAAACTGAGAATCATTATGGACCTTCTATAATCAGATTATTTATGATTAATACGAAACACATAATTACTTACCAAACATAATGTTTTGCCTTAACATGATCAAGAACCACTTAATAAATTGCATATGCTGATAATCATTTGAGGACAACAAGGACATTCTATGCAATCTCACCTTATAATTCAAGTGATTGTGATTAGGAGCTAATCTGGCAATTTTGTTCCCTTCTAATAGATTTTAGATATCCACAACACAAGTTTTGATGTGGTTTGAGGATGATAGTACTTTGCAGTATGAAACATGAATATTTTGACCAAGTTTTGAGAGAAATCGTTATAACCATGCACCACTCATAGTCAGAATCTCTTGACCGCGCTGTCGTAATGCGATAAAATTAGTTAATTTCCTTCCTAACTTTACTAACTAGTAGGAGTCGATCCCACGAGAAGTGTGGAATTAACTATATCATTTGTGCTCAATTCAATAAAACTAGAAATAGGGGGGTTCGAATTAATAAACTATCACTAAATAAACTAATAACTAAAAAATAATTAAATAATGAGAATTCGATAAAAGAGAATATTTCAGTTAACAGTTCAGTTATCCCCCGTTATTATTCTCTAATCAATGTAACATTCCTCTCTCAAATTATAATGAAATTATCACCCCCTAACTCTATTAGATCGAATCGTCTCTTAAGATTAGTTAAATTTATTAGATCGAATCGTCTCTTAAGATTAGTTAAATTAGGATAAGATCGCTAATTAATCCTATTCAATTGAATAACCTAAAATAAGCTCTCTAGATTTAATTCATTGAATGCATTAATCACTAAGACGATATGATGAACTAGACTCGATTTGGTAACCCTAGGATTATGCTACCCTAATTTACTACTAATGAAAAATAAACCACAACAATTAGGATTTATAATTTAAAATTCTAGCATTCAATTATAAGCATTTAACTTAGGTGATCAGTCTAAATCAAGCAATAATAGATAGTATAATCAATTCCAACTAAACATCGATCAGAGAAAGTTACGGGATTAATTAGAAAATAAAAGATAAACGGGTTCAAACATCCCTTAGCCGAGCATTCTCAAAATCGAAATAATACACGTAATTGAAATATCCATAAACTAATCTAAAGTATAAAAATCTCTACGTAAATCCATAAACTAATCTAAAGTATAAAAATCTCTACGTAAATCCATAAACTAATCTAAAGTATAAAAATCTCTACGTAAATAGTGTTGCGTGAATAGTAACTCAAGAATAGTATTTTGCGTGGATCGTGATGTTCTCCAATTGTGTGATTTTGAGACTTTAAATAGATATCGGATATCTTTTCGGCATATCTTTTCCCCCTTTTTTTAGGAAATTGACTCCTTCTCCTCCTAAATTTAGGAGTTGTCTTCCTTTATCTAAATTTTTTCTTCTACTCCAAATCTTTGATATCTTTATTTTGAAAACTCTCCAAAAATATCTAAAATAAACTAGAAAATAATATATGAAGTATTTGGAGATACAAAACACATATATGTAGAAAATTGATACATTTAATCTAATAAAAAATTATAAAAACTTATATTAAATCACAATAAAATGCATCAATTTTCTACCTATCATCTCTCATAATTAATATTTGGTTAATACCTATTAATAAGACAGTTGGTTTCTTGTACGATCATTTCATGTGCGATGGAACTGAAATATGCATTTTACAGTTGCATATGAGTTTTTGTGTTAATAAGAAGGAGTATCTATATTATAACTTTATCAAAGTAATTACATAATTTTATTAAAACTGTTGAGGAAAATATTGATTGGGACAGAAAAGCAGGGAAAGATAACATGAGATATAGCAGGTGAGCTTGCTGTATTATTAAGTTTCTAATCACTATGTATGATATTATATGTCACATCCCATTTTTGGGACAGGAAATTGTGACAAGTTTACATCCAATAATCGCCAAATTATTAGGTTGCATTATTTATTGTTTTTGAAACATTCTATAAAACACAAAGTCCATACACGGTTTTGACTCCCTTATTAAAGTCCCAAATATATGAGTATTTTTCAAAGTGAATTTAATTAATTCAAACAACTTTTCAGACAATATATTCTACGCTGAATTTTCTTGTATATTACAATCACTATAAAGAAGTTCAACAAATGTCCCAATGAGCGATGCCATGTTATATGGACCTATATTAGTCGTCAACGTCACACAATTTTATGGATATAACACTAATATTATTTAAATATATAAAAACTATTTATTTTTCATTAAATAAACCTGACGATATGGATTTTAATTTGCTGATACTTACCAGAGTTTAGTGTGGCCTAAATCTCTTCTTGTTATTTAAACTTCCAAATTGATGTCTCGTAATAGTTTAATTGTGTCCAATAATTAAAGATGTCCGAACTAAAAGGGTGCACTTGCACCTCTGTCATCCAATAATAATAATTATTATTATTTTCTGATTTTTTTTTTTAAATTTACACATGATTCAATTAAACTGTTGATCGTATGCATGAAGACGTTCATGTTTGTTATGACTGAGGCAAATATTCATCTAATAATGAAAATTGAAACATAATTTGTTGATTCTAGAAAAATACTAAATTATGAGAATTTAAAAGTGGTAAAACCAATTATTTGGAATTGATAAAATTTTGTGTGAAATCATCGCATAAATCATATTTTATAAAATAAGATGCGACCTCATCCAATTCATTTAATTTTATCTTTAAAACATTTTGTCTTTTTCTTATATTATTTTCATGCTTCGAGGAAAGAAGAATCCGTGGAATTGCTGAACAACTAAATTCCATGAATTAATCCGCACAAATTAGACGATAAATTATTATATTAAAGAATATTTATTTGTATACTTACTATCAAGAAATTTAATTTAATGACTAAAGATGAATAAATCCGCATTAATATGCGCAATATTTTGTGTATATTTCTGAGTTCAATATTGAAAAGTCAAGATTTCCAACAAATATGAAGCCTAAATAATACCTTAAATCGATAATCTCTTAGGAGATATCTTTAAAAACACAAAAAAATTTATACAATTGATGTACGGATTTAAAATATGTACACCTGACTCGATCCGACCCACGCGTCCTTCACGTGTGCACGCATCCCCACGCATTTGAGTGAGTGTGCTTAAATTCGCTCCAAGTGCTAGACATTTATATTATGTTAGTCATATCTTTAGGGTCTTTATATTATATTAAACATACATTTATACAACATTAAGCATACATTTATGATTTTACTTTATGTAACGTTAAGGATACATTTATGTTATGTTAATCATTTTTTTATGTTATGTTAGTCATATCTTTTAATTATATTAGTTGTATCTTTATGTATTATATAAAAGTATGACTAATATTAATTAAAGGTATGCGTAATATTTATATAAAAGTATATATGTATAAATTAAGGTTTTTTTTTATGCTGAAATTATAATTTTCTGGTCAAAATTAGGGTTTTTTGCCAATAGTAGGATTTTGTTAAATTAAAATATTACATAAAGATATGTTTAACATAATATAAAAGTATGATTAACACAACATAAATATCAGAAAAAAAAAATATACGGATTCGGGTCAGATTCAGCCCTACCCAACCCGCATTATATGAGTCTACAATAATTGCACACAAGCTTCACTCCTTTAAAAATTAATATACATGACGAGATGAAACTGGACAAATCAGCTTTTAACCCATAATTAAATAATTAATCGTTAGATTAGCTTTCTAATTCCGTGCCATATTTATCTAGAAGATTGAATAAATGTGCATCGATTAAGTATAGAATAAAAAAACCGTTTATATTATATAAATACTTTAACAACCAAAAACGAATCAAGGGTAAAAAGTCCATAAACATTCGAAGATCTTTTTTTCTTAAAGTTTTAGAGACAATATTTTAAGCAGCCTTATTATTCACTATATAACTATTAATTTCGTATTAGAGAATTTAAAAAATATATAATTTTTACATGTCGACAGTAGACCTGTGGCAGAGTGAATATTTGAACATCTATAAAAATTTGAAGATGTTGTAAGTCGGCAATTCTTGTAGGAAAAAAAGAAAAGAAATTTAAAATGAATTTAACCACATAGGGCACGACATATAGCACGTACGTGGCAGCAAGATGTTAAAAGTTGTGTGTCTCGTGAGTAGACATTGACTGCTAATGTGCGCCATGTGCCCACATGACATGCTGTTCAAAATATGTTCACACATTTCGGCAATAATAAGAATTTTTTTTTTTTTCATTTTACTTTTTCTGTAGTGTTCGTTTCATTTAACGTTATTTTTATTTATTTATAATATAAAATGCATCAACGTATAGTATCAAATGTTTGATAACTTTTCGTGTTTCAGAGGAAAAAAGAATTGTGATGAGGTGATATATGCATCTACGTATAGTATCAAATGTTTGTTACCAATTCATCGGCAGATGCTTGAACAATGTTTGTGATGAGGTGTCATATTATTTCTTACGAATTAAGTTATTTAAAATATTTCAGAAATTTTGTATTTTTAACCGTAAACTATCATGTTTGAATTCATTATAGTAGAATAAAACTTATATATTTTTAATCATTAATAAAATTGTAGAAGCATTGTTTGGAAGTCATTTTCATAAGGATGAGTTGGGATAATATAATTAACTAATTAAGTGGGTTGGGATGCAATGATGCAGCTATATTATATTGAGTAATTCTAGGCACACATGTAATTTAGGTGAATTTGAATTGACCCCAAATCTGTGATTTTTTTATTATTATTTATGTGTTATTTTTATTATATTAATATAATTTTTTATATTATATTAGTGTGATATTTATATATATATATTTTGATTTTTATTTATATTCATGTTATCTTTATATAATATATAAAGGTACAACTAATATAGATAAAAGATATGAGTAATATTACATAAAAGTATGTTGATCCAATAAAACATTAAAATTCTTTTTTTTTAAATTATATTATATAAAAGTTATGATATTTGTACATAAAAATCATACTAATATAACTTACAGGTAACACATTTATAATATAAAGATCAACACATGAAATAAAAAACAAAATTTACGGATCAGAATTGAAATCCATATATATATATATATATATATTGTATACAAAAGAATGCAGTTAAAGTGAAGAATCAGAAGATAAGGTTCTAAAAGGTGGATGTGTAGAATATATATATATCTTATGGCATTTCAAATATTCCTTCAATCTTTCCTTTTCTTTCATTTGATTTTTTGCAAGATCTCTTCGTAATCTAACCTAATTTAATTTGATATAATATATGTGTATATAATGAAAATGGTACCACTTGTGTCTGCAAATAATGTTAGTATTGGTGTAGATGGTGGTCCGTTGTAACAACTTGCAACTACTTAAATAATTATATTAAAGAATGACAGTTATGTGCCATCAAGAAATCAGGATATATTTGGAAACAAATTAGAAGATGGAATATATTTGCTTATTGTTGTGTTTGTATGAAATCATTTGATGATAGAGTTGAAATCAATAATAAAAATTCAAATTGTTTATACTAAAAAGTTTTAATCTATTATCCTCATTCTGTGTTTTGTTTGTTATTTTGTATGTGTAAAATTTATTCATTTCAAATCTTTTAATTCAAACACAATCTAAAATTATTTAGACAACCTCATTTGATGTTGCACTTGGATGGGCGATCCTAACTTGACCACGAGGATTTGAAGAAATTATTTTAATGACTCCATATTAATTTGGTTTTGAATTTACCAACACTAAAAAAATCATGAACTTCAAATATAATATTATGAAATCACCCAACAACTTCAATGATTTTTTTTCTTAATTATGATATTTAGTTATGTTTACATAAATATCATAATTTTTTTGTTAATTTAATCTAATCTCAGACAATGATAATAAACATAAACCATATAGTTTTAACATACTAGTAATTAGAATGTGATAAAAAAAGGGTAAATAATTTAATCTTCAAAAAATAAAATAAATTTATGTCTCAGCACTCCTGGACAGAGAGAGTGAATTTGACAAGTCTAAGAACTATGTCATTTCCTTTTTCAAAATATATCTTTTTTATTTGACAGTTAAGTCTATTTGGTAGCCATTTCAGATTCGACAGATATTCAAAATATTATTTGTGTAAGAAAGGTAAAACTCTGACCAAATTTATTATTTTCTTTTGCTACTTTTTCACAGATTTTGAGCGGAAGTGGAAAATTTCATGGATCAAGAAATTAATTTAGAATCTTCATATTGTTGAGTCCAATTCAGCATCTTCATAAATAATTTTCGTATAATTATTCAAAGTTTCCTTATTTAATTAACCCCAATTTTTGCGGCATTAATTTTTATCGTGAATTGACGAATTCCAGATTTAGTTGTTTGCATTTTCAAAAAATAGCAATAGATTTCTAGTAATAATTTAGTATTCCTAATATCTCTATTTTTCGGTTGCGATCTGATGGTTCGTTTTACTATATATATGATTTGGGAATTTTTTTTATTTTGGTTATACTTTATCAATTTTAATGGTCATTAGTTTTTAAAATTCTTTTTCGGTTTGAAATTTGATTTTCAATGATGTTGCTCACATGAACATCAACAATGCAAATGCAACGCTCTAAATTGAGAAATTTTGATCATAAGCTATTTTTTATATATATATAGAACATTCTTCTAGACTTCTTTATTTTCTCTCTTTTTTCTTTGTTATCTCCCCTCCATCTTTTTTCCCTCGAAGAATGAACCCCTAGAAATGAGAATTGAATTATTAATTTCAGTTTATTCTTTTAAAATAAATTTGAGAAATACTGAAACTTTAGAATTAGTTAATTCTCACTATAACATTTTTCTTAATCCCGTCTCAAGATAAGGTGTATATATAATCACCTCATATTTTATGTTCTTTCTTTTCAATTACTTCTCTATTAAAACAATCAAATTAAATAATTTTGGTGTGCTACTAAAAATGAAAAGAAAAATGAATTGAAAAATGCGAATATCTTTTTTGTTGTGTTTTAAGGATTTTTTTCATTTAGTGTGGTTTTGAGACCAAACTATTATAGAATTTACAAAACATTATATTATTAGAGATAAAACCATAATATCCCGTTATAATAGATAATTCAGTCAGATAGAATTGTAATCATATACTTATCCATGTGGATTCTTTATAATTAAATTGTCAACAAATCCTTGTTTATTTTAATTTTTAAACATAATTTATTTTTTATTATTAAGGTGGATGTGGATGTGGAGTGGGTGTGGGGCAGCCATTGACACAAACATCATAGTACGTGTCAGATTATAAAATTGAGACTCCACAAATCTAGTGACATATGGCGCCAAATTCGGCGCCACACCAATTTCACCCCACCTCATTACTGCACGTGACCCTCACGCGACAAAAGCCCATTGTCTTTACTCACGGTGATGATACTCTTCAAATTTGGTATTCTCTTCACCACTCAAAAAATTAAACAAAAAGATGTTTTCATTACAAAATAAAATATGCAATTTAATTGCAATATTAAAATTCCTCATATTTTCGACTCAAAAAAGAAAAAAAAAAAAAAGCCTCTTTTTAGGAATATTTGATATCATAAGATTTGTAATAGATATCAATCAAACTAACATGAGATATTTAAGTATAATGTTAATATAATCATTAAAATTGATATGATAAGAAATATATTGAGATTCTCAATGTTAATTAATTGGATATGACTTGAAATCCTAATTGAATTAGAATTAGAGTTCTCATCACATAAAAAATCTAATTAAATCAAGATTAGGATATAAATTTTGGCCTATAAAATAAAGTCACAATCTCTCACAAAAAGAAAAATACTACACGTCAATTTCAAGAAAAAAACATGATTTTTCATTCTCTAACTTAAATAGTGTTTGTTTGAACCGCTAAAATCATAGTATCTTTGATAATTTCTTGACTTTTCCAAAACAAAGGAAACAAGTGAAGGCAAGAGGAAAGGAAAGCATCATAAGGTACATTCGTAGCATTAGTTAAAATAAATCTAATATTCTAATTATTTTTTTATATCAAGAAAGATTTTGAAATTCATTCAAATTATTGTTTGATTTGATTGAAAAGATGGATCTTATTTGAGTCCAATATGATTCGCGTCCGGTTAATTCCAACAAACACAATCTCAACTTCTCTATCAAAAAAATTTATTGTATTTTTCATCAAATTGAAACCAAAATAAAATTATAGAAAATAACGGCACTTAAAATTTTATGTTTTATCTAAATGTATAATTCAAAACGCTTAAATCACGCGCTATGAAGACGCGTGATATGTGCAGTGACTGACAGCCCATTGCTTTTACGGGGGCACCCATAGAAAAACCCTAACCCACAATTTCTTATCGCTACTAACGGCCGGTCTTTTGAAATTACCAATATACCCCTATCTTCAACGTTATTTGCTGAAGCAGCCATCTTCTTATTTCCTATATAACCGCTGCTTCATTTGTTCTTAGGTTTGCCGAAATAGAGAGCCACACGGCACTCTTAAAACTCTTCAAAAACCAATTGACCCCATCTTTTCTGCTATTTCCAGATTTAAATATTCAATTTCCAGTATAAAGTACAACCAATGGAAGCGTCCTCGAGACACAGATCCTCCTCACAAGGTACAACGTTCCACAGCCACTTCCAGCGCTCGCTCTCTCCATCAGGTCGATTCTGTTCCTCCACCATCTCAACATCTTCGTCCTCCACCTTCGCTGCCCGCTCCGATGCCCGACCCTACCAGATTCTCGCCCGACCCACCAGCCCTACCCGGGTTAGCCTCGGCAGATCCGTATCCCCTTCGTCTTCCGTTCGGTTTTCTGCTTCTAAAAAACACCCGATCGCCTCGCACCATCAGGGGCAGAGCCAGAGCCACAGGTCGCTACCGAAGAAGACCTGTATGTGTTCTCCTACAACGCACCCAGGCTCCTTCCGGTGCAGCCTACACAAAAACAGTATTGTGCCTGGGTACAGTACTAGAAGCCAGACGTCGTCGTATCGGTCGAGTCATCAGTTGAACATGCGTCGATCGGCGATGACAAACTCGTTGGTTCGAATCGGAACGGTAGAGGGCGAATTGGTGAAGAGAGCGCTGGCGGCGTTGATTCGGCCGTCGTCGCATAGCCTGCGCCGCCGAGATGATTTCCAGCCGCGTCCGAGCCGTCTTTCCATCATGTCCAAGGCTGAAGACTTATAGTGAAGATAATCTCATCGCCTTCTCTCTGTACAGTAATGACTCGGTGAGTCGACACGCCGAGTGGACTCGGATAGTTTAGCCGGTTTTTGTGGCTCTGTTAGTTTGGATTTTAGAAAATCCCCAATTTTGAGTTCTGTTATGTGGGTAGAGGAACGAGAAGTGTTCCTTTTTTTATTTTTTATTTTTTCTATTTTCTTTTGAATGACGTCGAGATGCTATATGAATAGCAAACAAATCTGTGTGAAATGATATAGAAGATAATTTCACTAAATTTTATATTAATTAATTCAATTTCAGATTTAATTTAGGTTAGAGGCAATTTGTGAATAAATAAATAAATAAATATATATATATTATATATATATTTGGGTGGGAGTTGTTTCTTTGGCACCATGGTTGGCTACATTATCCTACTCATTATAATTATGCACATTTTCCTATTTATCTTTAAAGGGAAGATAATGATGACTTTGAACCACCCCGACACTCCACTTGGTATTAATAATGTATGTAATTGTATGTTTTATATGTTAATTCTAGTTGTAATATTGTTTTTTATGTTAATTTAGTAAAAACATATATATATATAAGTGATTTTTTAGAATTTTTAGACTATTTTTGAGTTTTTTCGAAAAATTGTCCGTTACGGCCGCGAAATCGCCGCGAAATTGCAATGTAACCTTAACGGTGGACACCGCGACAGGCACCGCGACCGTTACGGCGAACCATGTTTGGCACTGTTATGAGAGTTTCGTGGATTATATATGATCCAACCAAATCGGGGTTTGTGGTTGGCCTTTATTTTGGGATAAATTTCAGAAAAGACTTAATAAATTAATTGTTAAATTTAAATTTTAAAATTTTTTAATAAAAAATTAATTTATATTTTTTCTTAATTTAAAGTTTGAGTTTTCAATTGAAGATAAATTTTATGTTCTTTTTTATTTATATTTTAATGTATATTCATATTTTTGATAAATAAGTTAGTGTGTTAAAAACAATTACCATCGACTTATCTTAATATATATATATATATATATATAATTAATTAATTCAATTTATAAAATATAATTTATATTAAATTGATTAATTTAAAATTGAATTTTTATACTTTTTTCATAAAATTTATAAAATAAATGTATCTTAATTTTTTAAATTGCATTTATTATATATATATATATATATATATAAGTCGGATAAAGATTGTTCTAAAATTGCAGGAAATTGTCTTAATTTATCTAAATTATAAATATATATATTAAAATATTAATAAATTATAAATATAAATAAAAATAAAATAAAAATAAAATTTTGTCTTCAATTGAAAACTCAATTTAATTTTCATGTTTTAAATAGAGAAAAAATATAAAATGGAGTTCTTATTAAAAAAATTTAAAATTTGAATTCAAAATTAAAAACTAATCTATAAATTAGTCTATAGTTAAAAAGGTTGGGAAATGGTGAGGGGATTTGTACGTTTCATCTCTATAATATCATTATTTTTTTAAAAATAAATTTCATTAAATTGGGGAGAGAACATGAAACATTATTTTGGATTTATAAACAATATTAAAAAACTGGATGTTGTGTGTGAGAATTGCCGAATTGATCTGTCAAAAGCGTAAAATGAAAACTGGATCGAAAAATTTATGAAAATAAAATCTGACAAGTTGTGGAGAAAATTCAGAAAAAGGTCTAAATATTTTAATTTGGAGTGTACAACATCGTTGACATTTACTTTTCACGTGAACTCTGGTTTTGGAAACTCGATGTTAAAACTAAATTGGTAATTGGTAGTTTGAAAACAAAATTAAACCACTAAAATTCCCATCACATTTCGCATGAGGAGTATTTTTCAACTACTTAACAAGATCAATTCAGTCAATAAAATAAATTTGTAAGTCAAAACAAAGTGCACACTCAATGAATCGACAATCATAATAGTTTTCAACTTAAAAAATACTACTTCCGTCCTACAACACTTTGCACATTTTTAGTGTAATTTACACTAAAGGTGTACAAAGTGTTGTGGGACGGAGGGAGTACTTGATTATAAGTGTTAATAAATCATATTTTGTTATTGTTCTTGATCGAGATACAATGTCACATATGGAAAAAATAAAGCGAGAATTGGGGGACCAACAAGAACAGAAATTAGAGGACCATCTCTTCTATGATGTAGGTGTAGCACGAGCTATAACTGTCATTAAAGAATTTTCTTATCCAATATGCCAAAAGTAGAAAACTAGAATCAGATTTAAACTAAAGTGCTTTAAGAGTGTATTAAAAAAATAGGAAACGAAAAATCTTCACACCATCTCTAACATTGGGTTAAATTATTTATCTTTTATGAACTTTCTTTTCCAATCTTAGGGGTAAAAAATTACACAAAAAGAAGGAAATGCAATTGAATTTGGTAACCAAAATAATTGAATTAAGTGGGTGGGAAGATGCAACAGCTGGTTAGGAGTTATTATGAATAAAAGAATTAAATCAAAAATTAGGAGGGCCCATGTGGAGATGGATCATGTTTCATGGGAAGGGACAATAATTGCCTTGGATGGATTTGTTTAATCAGAATCATCATTTTTACCTTTTTTATCATCTTTTTCCTACTTTTTAATGTTGAGAAATTTGTTGAAAATTAATTTCTACTTTTTTATCTGTTACCTTTGTCAGTCATGTTTTAGGCCGATTTTGGCCCTTTTTGTAAGTTTTATTTTTCATGTCTTTTATTCAACATTATTTTTCAGAAAGTCATATGGTTTTATTCTCTCAGTTTTTATTTATTTATTTTTTGAGAAATGCAAAAGGATTGAGTTCAATCTAAAAAGAAATGCTTCAGCAAGGATTTGAACACAAATGAGTTTTCTGCATCGAGATTTAGTTCCATCATTCTTTTCTCAAAACCAAATCCAACCGAAATAATCGATATTTATAAAATTCAACCGAAATCGAACTCAAGTTTTGAAAACTGAACCGAAAAGACTTTCGATTCGATTTAAGGCGAATAATGCACGCACCTGGAAAAGACTGTATGGTGGTAATAAGGTAAAGAATATTCACCAAAGTTGCAATGAAACTGCACCAGGTGATGTTTCCCAAACTCGATCTAG
This sequence comes from Scutellaria barbata, assembly GCA_028654395.1. Lineage (NCBI taxonomy): Eukaryota > Viridiplantae > Streptophyta > Magnoliopsida > Lamiales > Lamiaceae > Scutellaria > Scutellaria barbata. The sequence goes on along the minus strand of CM053645.1, from coordinate 3,516,719 downwards.
GAATATATAAATATATATTCAGATGCTAACTCAGTCAGAATTATGGAATATTATAATCTTAATGGTTACAAATTTTATTGGCGCAAGAGAATCTAATCAAAACTTGGGATGGAGTGCTTAACCAATACATTATTACCATTAAGGGCTTTCCGACAAATAATATTCCAACCTACATGCATTATTCGGCTATTTGATGCTTCATTTACATTTATTTATCAATCATTTTAAAGGCTCTCTCTTATTAAATTATTTCATGAATTTTAATTTAGGATTTATTTAAAAGAATTGTTTTGCTGCATAAACGTGGCACTATCCTAAGAAAATATTATCATCATGAATTGAAATTATTGGGAACTAAAAGGTAAACAGCCAATTAAAGGTGTTTAATGGCATGGTATACTTACATTTAAAAAAAATATATGATTAGTGTACAAAGACTAGTGATGTTATTAGATTTCTTAACTTCCCTACCGTGTGTATATATAGTCCAATGTGATTCAATGAACTGACAAGGTAAGGCCCATTTGGCTTTCAATAACAGGGCCCATCCACTGCTATGGGCCAAGTTATCTCTAAAATTTGGGCCGTTCACCTTATATAGCCCATAATTATTTAAAAATCTTCTCCTGGGAAGGCCCAATCATGAGTAATTGATATAAGCCCAAGTGCCCTATCACAACTCACCCTTTGACTTTCTCAAAGTTGTTTCCTATGAATTAAAAATCGTTCTTAATTTTTTTTTATTTCTGGACATTTCAGTCTTTTTAAAAGACCAAAGTGGGTAGAATTTTTTTGTTTAAGTATGCAAAGACTGATCATTTCCCAATTATGTGATCCAAGGGGGTTAGAATTAAGAAACCCTCGTTTATTGTAATGCTTCCGAGATGCAATATTTGAAAATCATTAGCACAAAACTACAATTAAAGAGAAAAAAGTTGGGAAATTTTATGAGACGATTAATCCACAACTCATAACCCACAAAATAAAAATTGATTAAAACCAAATTAGGAACATGGGATCACCATTCAAAAAATTCGATTAGTGAGACAGCTTCGTATAACTTTTACGGGGAAAAAAGGGAAATAATGAGTGAAATAAGTGAAGGTTGGAGGTTAGAACTTGAGAGTGACAAGAGAGAAATAGGGTGATTAAGATTTAAGGACACGTTCCTATAGAAATAGGGCACCACTTATTCCACAGGAGTAAAGCCAAAGGAATTGTTGATGAATTTTTGCACACTATTGGCTTCCAAAAAAGTAATATTGTGGGGGTCCTAAATACTTCATCATTTCCAACCACCCCTATTTTTTTACCTATCTATCATACATGTGTTAGTGAAAAGATTTTCAAAGGATAGTTGTCCTAATTTTCTAACTAATTTAACCTCACCACATTATAAAGTGTGGCGTATCATCCATCATATGATATGAATTGAATCTATATTTAATGTTTTGCTTTATGTTTTGCTTTCATTTAGGTTTTTTTAAAGCTAGAATTCCTCTGAAGAAAAGGCTAAATCTTGAATTAAGTACAGTCTTTATGTTTTCTTTATATAACTAAAAGAATTTTATAAAACACACACAGTGTCGGTGTGGGTGTGACTTAAGTGTGAGGTATGGATTACATACGTGTTGGTCTAGTCAAGTCCAACAAAAATATTTGTTGGGTGGGGGGCTATTCACACCCCACCAATTTTTACACACTCTCCAATTTGAAGGATGCCTAAAATACCCCCAAGCTGATGAGAATTATGAAAAAAAAAATTCCTCAACTTTGTCATCAGTAAAATAAAATAAAATTTGAACTCTCTTCTTCATAAGTGTATAGGGGAATTCCCTATCTAGTCATGATAGAGTAACAGTTATTTTCCCTCTAATTATTGAGAAAGTGTTGATGTAATGTTTATATTATTTCTTCAATAGGAATCTTTGGCTCACTTTAATTTTTTAAGTGAATTTGAAAAAGTGGAATGGTAAATAGCAAAACATGTACACAGTTCTTTTTTTTTTTTAAATAATTAAAAACACTGTGAATTAATTGTTAAATACACCTAAAAGGCTAAAACGAACGACCACAAAATACTTTTTTTAATTTCAAAACTATTTTCTTTTGACTTTTATTTCGAAAATATAGAATTCGTCTATAAATTTTAAAAAGAAAAAAAAGTCTGAATCTAGAACTACGTGCAAAACACTCTTTATTTTTTTCTTTATAAAATAAAAGAAAATAAAAAACATGTGAATAGGTGTCGTTGTGGGGTGTGACTTGTAAGTTTGAGGTATGACTATAAACGACTCAACTGACCCCTACTTTACTCATGAAATTTGTCATCTAAAAAATTAAATAATTAACACTATAGTAATTTTCACAATTTTGTAGTATATAGTAGTAGTGCGAAATCGAGTTATAGAGTCCCAATATCAATATGGTTTCATAAAACTTTCAGGTTTCAAGTTTAAATCGTTTAATATTCAAAGATTTACAAAGTATTCTTGAATCATATAATTAACTCTTCGATTATGATGGATGTAGTGGAATGGAATGAAAATTAAATCAGTATTCCTACCTTCATATTTTTTATATGTTTTAAAGCGTAATTAAAATAATCATTTTAAATAATATAAGATAAGATGTTATATAAATAATATAAAATCATATAATATAATTAATAAAAATTATGATAAATATAATATAATTCAATTACTTTAAGATTTTGTAGCTAATACAAATTATTAAACCAGTAATAAAGTAAAAAAAAATAAGATGTAGAAATTATATCAATATAATGTGTCTTAATATTAATGATTAATTTTTTGTAAAGAAAAAAATTTCAATTGAAGTATACTAAATAATTTAAAATTGAGTGATATGTTGAATACGAATTAAAATTATAATATAAGGTACTTTTATCAAATAAAAATATTGATTTAATTGGTATGGTACTACGTTTTACTCTAAATTATTAATGATGAAATATAATTAATTAAAGAGTGATTATTTCGTTTATTTCAAATTCCTAGATTTCACGATCATTTCATTTTTAAATTCATTGCATTTTTATTAAAGTTCATTCAATCATAATAATAATGTTGTAATGAATAGTATATATATTTTGGGGATTAGATACTCAATTTCAAGATTTTATTAGCCTGTGAATTTTTGGGGATTAAGTTTGATTTTCCCTCTTTTATAATTTTTTTTTGTAAAGATACACCTCCCAAGTGTTTGAAGAAATGACACAAAGAGAAAAACTCATCATAAACAGGACATCTTTATGGTACAAAAGAGTCAATACTCTCTCAAAAGCAGAGGAGACAAATTGATTACCCCTACAGAGTAAAGATCCTAAACTGGATTTTCCCACCATTCAAAGAAAACAAGTTTTCTAAAATCAATCAAACCTTAAGACATCTCTGGTGAAAGAGCCCAAAAAACCAATCTTTCACCATTCAATGTGCAACACAAACATAGAAAATTGAAAGCAAAAAAAAAAAAAACGAGAAAAATGTCAAATATATTAGTGAGCTAGGTTCTTCAAGTAGGTTTCAAATTCTGAAACATTGTATCCCACCTGATCTCTTCAACTGCAGATGACCAATACTCTTCACACTTGTCTTCTTTCTCATGATCATGATCATGATCAAGATCAAGATCATCATCCCTTTCGATCCGATGATCATGCACATCCAAAGGGCTCGAAAAGCTGTTGATTCTTGAGCTATGAAACAGCATGGGGTTGCCATTGGTGAGCAAGAGTGGAGCTCTAACACTCTTGCTCACCATCATCACCTTCTTCTTCCTCTTCATCATACCGTTCTTCCACCTGGCGCTATAACTGTGACTTGGCACAAGGGCAAGGGCCGATCCCTCGCCACGTGTCCATGTCTGAATGTACTTGGATAAGCACCTCTTCGTTCTCTTGATCGCGATCATGATTCTGGACATGGGGTGTGGGATGTTACTTCTCTTTTCTTTTCTTGCAAGCTTGAGGATTTCTAGCCTGTGTTTGGCTATGGAAATCCCCATGCTTTGGAGGAATTCGTGGTTGAAGTAAGAGATGTCATCCGATTCGAGCTCGTTTTGAGCGAAAGACAGGCCGTATTCGTAGACTAGGGTTGGGTCTAGCCCTGTTTTTGAGAGCCAAGAGAACCAATCCATGGCCTTGCCCTTGTGTGTCGACACTCTGAAATCACTGTCCTTTTATTTGATCTTCCAACTATTGTGTGGAAATGTTTGCATACAATATATATATATATATATATATATATATAAAAGTCTAAAGTCACTTTTATTATTGAGTGAATTTGCTTGCTTGCTTTTTATATGTTTTTTGTTTAATGGGGGTGGTGGTTGAATCTTGAGAGTGACTGAATCAAAATATAAAGTGTCTATTTCATATTTTGTTTTCTTTCTCTCTCTTTTAAGTGATTTACTAGCTAAAAATGTGAGTATCAATATATATACAATTTGTATCAATAAAATTAGAGTTGGGTAACTATATTCAATATTCGGTATTATATTTTGTCTTCTATTTAAGCTATCAGATTGTTACACATTTTATGATGACGGACAGAAATATTGAATTTTTAAAATACACGTAATGAGGATTCAAGAATGAAATAAGAGATTAAATTCAGTTTTAAAATATATGATGACATTGGAGTAAGAGTGGTATTGTTGGCTCCAAGAAATGAAGGTATAATGTGAATGAAAACTTTAATGTAAGAGTGAGGAGTAAGAAATATAAAATATGCATTGCCATCAATCACGCCCTCAAAAAGGGTAACCCCTCTTTAAAGCTCCAAGGGGGCCTCTCCTTTCTTTAACTTTTTTGTTTCCTTCTTTTTTTATTTTTTTTATTTTAAGGAATGGGATAATAAATGGCCTTGCATCTATAATATAAAAACAATAGTTAATTCGTTGATTTCATCAAAATATCTGTCACGATTCCCACCAAATTATCAGCATTTCCTTCAAATAGCAGCAAAACTTGTCATTGTTTAAGAAATGTAGCAAATCAACTGTTGGCAATTGAAATTCAGTATCCTGTATAAATTAATTGGTAGTAATATGACAAAAAGTCATGGAGAAAAGGCTAGTCATGTGATATGTCTATATGTTCAAAATAATTTAGGGACTTGTTTATATATACCGTTGAGAACAAAAAAAAAAAAAGCACATAATGAAACCATTTATTTTTTGTCAACTTTGGAAGCAAGTATATTACAGATTAATACAAATTCAACTATAAATTATAATATCGTAGACAACAAATTATTGCTTTATGCCACAATTTAGGACTTAAAAGCAGGCCAAAAAGCCTGCTCTAAATTATTGACCATGAATCAACTTTATCTGGGCAATTTAAAATGGGGGAGCAAAAGAATTCATATAGATTATTACTAATTAATATTAATTATTGTCTTGACTTGATTTTTTTTAATTAAGTTAGGTTTTTCCTGATATTAGCCCTACCTAATCTCGGATTTATTAAGAGGCAATTTATTTTATCTGAAAGGAGTAGACTTACTTTCATCTGGTGTATTTGTATAAATACGACCCCCAACAATTATTCTTTTCTAAACTTGAATCGAAATTGGATATGGATTAAATAATTCAATTTGTTAAAAGCCTAATTAATTATAAAATATAGCATAATACATGTAACACACTTATGTCAATCAATTCAAGGAACGACGAAATGAAATTAAGATGATGTATACTTGAATATTGGTGACTAACTAACATAAAGTAGCAAAAAGAATTGAATTTATTAACTAATAACATTGACCTATCTTGCTGGGTCGAATTAGCTAATGGAATAGTGAATCATGTCACTATATAAGTCTGTTATATTCTTGACAGACATCATTTTATTTTGACAAAAACATAAACTATAAATCCTTGCCATTTTTTCTATGCTAACTTAATTAACCTATTTTAACTGCCTGAAAAGACCACCACCAACAACAACAAAAATAGACACATAATTGTGTGTCTCCCATGTGAAAAGGCTAAGGTTATGAGTAGTCTATAATTTGGAGTTTTTGGTACAAACAAAAGTGTGTGTGTGTTTCTGCTTCGGCTTCTACAATTCTAACATACTTATCTTTTGCATAGAGATGCATAAAGGCCCATCTCCTCATTTAATTCACTATTTCCACATTCATTGCTTCCTTGGCCCAATTCATTGCTCATCACCAACTATCTACATGTATGCTATTATCCTTTTCTTTTTCTTTTCTTTTTCTTTTCTTTTTCATTTCTTTTTTCTTTGGGGGGTGGTGGAGTGGTAGAGTGAGAAATATCTAAGATTAAAGTATATATATAAATATATAAAACTAAATAAAAAGAGGGTTTCGTATTTATAGTTTTTTGAGTAGATATAAACAGTAAGCACCAACTCACGCTAGGTAGCAAGTATGAAATTATATGTTATACATCAAATTATTTGAATCTGACTCGATCTTATTTATTAAAAAAAAAAAAAATCATACTAATCCTAAACAAGCAGCACGTGCTAGTTTGGTTGGATTAATTCATTTTTAGGTAGGCCCTTTAGCTAGCTAAATCAGAAATATCAATTTCAAATAATTGATGTGTCACAAAACTCTATTAAGAGGTCTTGTTTATTCCGACCATATAATATCTGTTTTTATCTCCTTTAATATATAACCTCTTTCAATTGTATGTGGGTTATATTTGGTATACCTTATTAGTTACTTATATTTTGAGTTGTAGCATTATTCAATCGATTGTGGGGTACCCCGTGAAAATTTAACAATATACAAAATGGCGGAAAAAACATAAGAAATAAATGCAATGATTTCAGAATCCAAATTTTATTTTATTTAATTTTAGTTTTATGGCAATAATTGAATCAATCAGGAAGCATCTTGCATATAAGAATAATATTAAGCCATACTGTACATGATAATAATAATAATAATAATAATAATAATAATAATAATAATAATAATAATAATAATAATAATAATAAATGCTAATAAATATATAATAGTTTATAGCATGCGCATGCAGATATCATCATATTTAGTTAGTTGACGTTCAAACTTTAACAATTATGATGAATTTAGTTTAATGAAGCTGTCCATGACACATGATAGCAACAATGTATAGACATCGATTCTGACTCACGTGAAGTGAAACAACCTTAATTCATTTGTTACTTCATTGTTCATATAATAATTCCTTTAATTAAAATCAAATTAATGCTCTTTTTTGAGTGGTTAGATGTCTAAAATTAATAAATGTATAGCAATCATTATCTTGCATTATAAATATGTACATAATTAAGCAGTTCTTGTTGCTATGTACTACATACCATGCATGTTTAGATCCTCACTTTTCTCTCTCTATGTCTTATTTTCCCTGCCTTATCCTCTGTTTACTTACAAGTAATAAGCATGGCTTAAAAACAAAAACAAAAAATAAACTTATAAGTTATTTATGCACACAAAATATTATATGTAGTGTGAGGAATGTCAAATCAACAAAAATAAGATATCAACTCTCGGTCATAACGATATAGCAGCGAGTCGAGTTGAATCCAATGATTCATTTAGTTGTTTTGAGTTAATAAATAAAAGCAGGTAGGAAGTATTTGAATTTTTACTTAATTCTAAGGAATCCAAAAAATGGGAAAATTGGATCAAAGTTGAAATAGACAATATTGGGTTCAGATACAAATAAATCGAATTTGGGGTGGAGATGATGGGGTCGGTCCATGGATTTTCCTTCCTTTTGCCGCATTTCGCTCAAAGGGTTGAAAATAAGTATAGATCCGGAGATTCTCGAATAGGGTAACCTAAAAAAAAAAAGAGTTAAAATATGTATATACCCTTCATTAAATTACACAAATAATAAAGGATTTGTAGTTTCTTATTGACAATCAATTAGTTTAGAATTATCAAATATTGACCACCATTCATTATATTCCAAAACGATCATAAAATGCATAATAAATAAATATCTATAAATGAAAGAGCTCATATGAACAATTAAATCTCGCAATTGCGCTTAATCAAGGTTATGATAATCTTCCAATTAGAAAATAAAATTAGTGTGTGTGTGTAAATTGTACACATAAACATAGCTGAAAAGGCAAAATAGAGGAATCCTATCACATATGATCTATTAAAAAAAGAACATAAAGGAATCCTATTATAAGTTTATAACAATAAGGAATCTTGATATCATTTTCAAAAACTAATTCATTATGGCCTATCCTCAATTATCTTTCAAGCCCAACTTGATGGCTTCACGGATCTCTAAAAGTCTATTCTTTAGGCCCAAAATTGATCTGTTTCATTAAAATTTATCCTTTAAATCCCAAATTAATCCGATCCACTAAAATCCATCCTGCAATATCCATTCGAATAAGTGGATTTAAAAATAAATTTAAAATCTATAATAATAAATCTACCATTGATATTTAAATAAATGTAAATTTAAAATTCATAACTTACATTTTAAATTAATTTTTAAATCATTTTAAATTTCAAATCACTCTATTCAAATAGTATAAACAATATGCATATCACAAAGGTCGAGTCACATTGATGACCGGTGGTGAGGCCCCCCTCAACCTCCGAAGACATATATTCATAATAATAATAATTAACATTTGCGTTATTATGGTTAGTAAATTTATGACTATCATCCATTTCTTAAATAATAATAACAAGCACATAAATTCAACACAATTATTAATTACTAATCCAAAAGATTTAAAAGGTCAAGATCCATATGGACTATCTACATATATTAAAACATAGTCACGATGAATATGTGAGTGTTGTTCATTTATGTGAGTGTTGTTCATTAAATGAATGTTACAAGTAAAAATTGTAGAGTATTATAGTGTGGACCTCATGCTTTAATAAGTGTACTCCCAGTGGTTATTATTGTACTTTGTCTGTGAAGGGGCAACTACTTTCTGGCTGAAATTCTATGAGGTGTTAATTCTGCAATGAAATACTTGGAAATTGGGTAGGCCCCACTAACCTAACTTAGCACGTTTCTGACCCCTTTTCTGAGAGGAACACCCTACTCTTAATGGGCCTATGGGCCCTCTTAACTCACTATCAAACCAAATCTCACCCTGCTTTTCCCATCTTTTCTGATTTTTTTTTTTGTTTATTTATATTTCAAGTCAAAGTCTTTAATTCCATTTCTTTTCCTTGATCTTTACCAAATAATATTTTTGAAAAATTACAAGAAACTACGTAAATTATTATGAATCTAAAAGAATCGTTTGTATAATGTTTATAAAAGTTAATGCAATATTGTTTCTTAAGATTTACTGATATTTCATAAAATAACGGATACAATATTTTCAAATTCAAAGTATGTATTTAATTATCTCCTTTTTTTTTTTACAAGAAAAAAGAATGTATTCTCATTCACTAATAAAATAAAATATTTAATTAGATGAAAAGTTTATATTATGGGTAAGTTGTACCACTCACGAATCAATCTAGTCATGTGAGATGAATCAATCCAAAATTCATATTTTATATATGAAAATGAATTTTATTTATAGACAATAAGGATTCATTTTACAGTAATTATTCGTGAGAGCACCTTATATAAATTTTTATGCTATAATTATCTTAAAATTAGTTAGATGATAGTTTGAAACAGATTATAAAATAAATGTATAATTATAATTTTATTAACTATATCCTATGTATGGTGCTCACGTATAACTTTTTGGAAGCGTCTCATTCACAATAAGTCATTAGATATAGTAAAGGTATGGAAACTACTTCAGCACTTAGGAGTTAAGGTTATGCCAAATTTAAGGTTTCTTTTTTTTTTTTCGGTCTAGCTTTAATTCCTTTTGAATTCTGAATTTCTTTCACCAAACAGAACCTTATATTTTACTTCTTTGGTTTTGAACCATTTGCTTTTATAGAAAGAGCAAACAGTCTATCCTTCTGAGATACTATATATGGTAGAACTCTAACCAAACCTAAATCATACGTGTTTCAAATTCAAACCTATTCGATTTTTGAATATTATTAGGAAAATTGACTTCATAACTTAAAGTTGAATGTATAATTATTATCTTTTTCAAATATTGTAATTTATCTCTAAAATTTACCACCGCAGCTTGGTTTTTCTACGTCTTCAAGATTGAAATTATTTCTCCAATACATAATAGTATTATAATTTCTTTCACCAATTAAATTTGATATTAACAAATTCAAGAGTTATTTACAATTATCACTCCCAAAATTTAATAAAATACCAACTGTGCATTAGAACCTGTAACATTACAGTTAGGCTTAAGGGGATGTATGTTTTGAATTTATGTAGGATTGGGGAAATTCGATTTTAATATTTTGGATTTTTAAAATAAAAATGAATAGTTAAAATGTGTGTTTGTTTAAGAATTTTATAAAATAAAATCAATGATATAGATGTTAAATCAATGTTGAAAAAAGTGTTATTATATAATATTAGTCGATTTAGTGGTAATTATTGGATGACTATAATAATAGAAATTTAGGTGTAAATTAAAATTTGTGTATTAATATATTTGATTATAGAGTTAATTATAATTTTTTTTAAATAAAATAGAATTTTGATAGATTATATAATCTTTCTCAACAAATAAGATTTGAATTTTTTATTTTTTTTAAAAGGACACGATATTTGGATCAAATTTTATGGGTAATACAGTTTGAACTCACCATTTTTTGTTGACAATCGTACTACTGTGGGTAAGATATAATTACTTATATTATAGCATTTTTTATATCTTAAGGATCGTATACTGAACATCTCATTGTGAATGTGTGTGTATATTATATATATACAAACAATAATTTCCATATTTTGGGGGGTTTGTTTTGGTGATTTGACCAAATATTAAGAGTGAGTGATAATTTATCCTAAATTCATAAATATTTGATAAATATGTATAGAAAGGTGTGAATTCATCCAAAAAGAAAAAAAAAATATCAAAAGGTTTTTCTTGAGTTAAAGTTGTAAAAAGTTGTTACATAGAAAATATATTTTTTAGGAGAATATTAATATAATGGAGTTTTAATAATTAAAAGGAAACAAAGAAGAACATATTTTTTAAAGAGAATAAGATAGATCTTTAAGTCTAAGTTGTCCAACGGACTCTCCAAGATTTAAAATACAAATTAAAAATAATTTATACAAATATTGTAAGAATCCACCTTTTCGAGCTAGGGTTCCACTTCACATGGCGCGTGGCATTCAAAGCCACCTAACGCGTGTACTTTATAATTCCCAAAAGTAAATGGCCACTTCTACTCAAACACGCTCGTACCGTACTGCCACGCCAAATTCAAATCTCATAAACTCGCGATATTTCTCTATACCACGATCTTTCTCAGATACCTTGAACTTATCGTGACAAATTGGAAAATATTGTGTTGGAAAATGGAGAAAATAAGGTGTGCATAGGGCCAAGGGCCGACTGATGTGACTGTCACCCACCTCAAATTGTTTATTTCATAATTGGTCCTCATTTTGCTTAAAATACCATATTTGCCCCTATTATTTGACAATTTAATTTCTTTTTCTTTTCTTTTGTCCCTCACTTTGCCTGGCTAACTTGACTTGACATCTGAGGCAGGCCCACCAATGGAATTTTATTTATTTATTTATTTTTCTTTTCTTTTTGCACAGGTGAAGGATATTTACAATCAACATAATTTCAAAAAATAAATAACAAATAGAAATATGCAATTTTGCTCAAAAGGACAAGTTGTCGTCATGTCCCACAATGTATGAATTAGATTGGTTTTTTTTTCTTTATTGAAAGGAACAATAATTCATGTACTATTACCATAAATGATTTGGATTTATGGTCTCATTACAACAAACAAAAGTATATCCACTTGATGGTTAATTTCAGATGATGTTTCTCGAGTAAATTATTTTTTTGAGAGTATATTATACCAAGTACAATTTATTTTCATTAGTTCAATGAAAGCTACAATTTTTTAAAAGATATCAATTGTTATTTATAATTCTTCGTTTGCCTAAAATATTATTCTATGATAGTACTAGTTCTTATGAAGGATTCTCACCTACTAAACAGTGAGAAATATTATTATGACGACAGATTTTACTCAGGGTATAATAAACCTCAAGATTTTATATTTTGTTTATAAATCAATCATCCTAATTAATTAATTTTGTTACTAACCAAAGTTTGTTGTAAGGGTCCTCTCTGGATTTTTCAACTAAAAATTTTGACTCTTGAAAGTAACTTAAAAAAAAAAAAAGTTTTTCTAAACAATTATTCTTTTTGTTTTTGGTAAAGAGGAAATATAAAATTTGGTAACTATTTTAAAAACTTCATGATCATAGTTTATTCAGAGTATAAAAACTTAACTTTAAAATAGTAACTCACAACATTATATAAGTTTTATAATATATTTGATTATAAGAATTTTATAGCAAACTCAAACTGAGATTTTACGATTATTCAATTGAAATCTAGAAGTCAAATTATTTTCTATAGTGTATCAAGCACTTGCTATTTCTTTAATTCCAACATTACATTTCATTTCATTTAACAAGTAGTTTATATTCAATATAATATATAAAACTTTTATAGTAAACAAAAGAAGAAGAAAAAAAGATTCAATGATATATGATTATTATTTTATTATTTTATTGGTCAATTTCCTCACTATTGAAAGAGGAAAATGGAGCAAGAAGAGCAGTCGTTATGTATTGGTTGACTCTCTCTCTCTATATATATATATATATGCGATTAATTAAGCTTTTTTTTTTTCTTTAATTTTTTTCATTGCTTGTAACGACAAAGAGCCAAACTTTCAATAAAGACAAATAAGATTGTTACTTTCAAATTGATGCTATTATTCACCAACATATGTATATGTGAAATGAATTGGCCAATCTATGTAAACCCTACATTTCTTAGATGATGGACTATTGTACGTGTCCAGTTCCAGATAAACCCATTCGATTTATAATATGATTTTCTTATCATTTTTATAAAATAAAATACATATCGTTAGTATTTTCCTATCAAATTATAATTATCTTTTGAATTACTGACGTTAATATAAGTCAAAGAGAGTTCAGGAATGCATGCGAATATATTTGTTTTACGTTTTGATATAAAAACTGTAAATATTCTATCGTTTGAAAAGATAAATTAATGTTCTAGTTAGAATTGAAAGTAATATTCAGCATGTGCAAATAGTGGGAAAAACCTATATATTCTAAAATAATACTAACTTCTAATATAAATAAATAAACTAAATCATGAGTTTCAAGATTTTTGTTTATTATGCATATTTTTATGTAATTTATAATCTTGATAAATACAAATATAACTTTTTTTTAATTAATTCTTGGTCATAAATAATATAAGACACGTATGTAACTAAGTATATGGACATGCATATGTTGCAATTGTAAGAATTCACTGATTTCCACTTCCATATTCCCCACTAATTGTACACAACGATCCTGTATTCATTTATTCAAGCCAATCAAATATATAAGGTTACAATTGCAAGCACATTTGAGTAATGGGAAAATATTTATGTCACAAATCCACATGAAATTAGTTTTTTTATCATAACATATAATGAGTATATTTTTCTATAACATATTTAGGAAAAAAGGTCCAAATAATCATTGGCAAGTTTTAGAGTTTTAACAAAAAACACTCGACATTTCAAATGTTTGGCAGTATTTAAAATAATTTTTTAAGTTTAGTAAATTAGTCATCATCAAAAGTCTTTTTTCTTTTTTTAAGGACTTATTTTATTTGCGTGTATTACCTGACTTTTTAGTCGTATGGAATTAATTTTCAATTGTTGGACCCATGGAGGCAAAAAGTTAGCAACGCCACACCTTTCACATTAAATCAAATGGCACTTACAATTTTTATCTATATATGACATTGATGGGTTTATTTTACATAGAATTGAGAAAACGACATAAATTAAATTATCGTGTCTTATTAAATTTATCATCATTAATCTCAAGATATATACCGAGAATTGTCTTTTGCCTAATATAAACATATCATAATCATGATCTCAGGATATTTTGCCATTTTACCAGTGTTTACATTATATTGGACATCGTTATCAAATACCATGTGATTAGATTTTTTTAATAAAATACTTTTTTTTTTTTGTTTTTTTGGTGGTTGGATGGGAAGATATATTCAAATAGTGAACAATGAAATTCAATATTTTGTCCAAATATGCTTTCGGTATTATTTATTTTATTGACGTGACTGTCCTTCTAAAGTTTGAATTTTGTTTTAAATTAAATGTTGTTATGAATTATATAATTTTATTTTTAAACTATCTTTATTAGTATTTTTTAATTAAAATTTTGAGATTAAATATGATACTTTTTATGAAATTAATTTGATTTTCTTTCTAATCTTGAATGATAAATTCCTTGATTAGTTAAGGGTACGTTTATCCAATTTTTATGTTTTAATCTATGACAAAAACTCTAAAATGACACTTATTTTGAAATATAATGAATGAGTATAATTTAACATATGTTTTATTCTATATATTATAAAAATGTACAAAATATATATTTTACTTGGTAAATAAATATTTAAGAGGATGTTTGGGTGAGCTTATAATCTCTTTATATTTTATAAGTTATTTAGAGTTTATAAACTCCTCAAAATTATTTGGCTAAATTTAAAAATAAGGTCATATTTCATCCAAAATTAAGATTTAGGAGCTTATAAGCTCTGTTTTGAAAAATAAGAGAATTCCAACTTATTTGTAAAATGAGACTTTATTTTTTTTAAACATCTTCAAATTTGATTATTGAAATTACATGTCTAACATACTATAAGTCCTACCATTTTATTTATCCACACTTCAACACCTTATTTTTAAACTAAATTAAACATCCTATAAGTTTTAAAAATGAAGCAAAATCATTTATTTCACTTTAATTATCTCGTGTTCCAAAATAACCCTACATGTCAATTGTAAAAATGATATCATTAATTTATACATGATGTGAATTAAAAATAATATAATATAAAATAAAAAATCAACTTCAAATGGAGGACTCAATTTGGAATCCGATACTTTTCATGGTTAAATATTATGAATGATGTATAAGGTTGATTAGCGAGATAATGGCCGATTATTTCGTGCATTTATAGATCAAACAATCAATACTGGTTGGTGGAATTGGGAAGCAATTTAAGATTTATTCTGACATACAATGGCCCAACAATATTAACACTCAAATTTTTCACCCATTTACAATTCTTTCCTTTTCCTTTTTCCCTTTTTTTTAATAGTAATTGGGTTCGAAATATTCTTAATTACATAAATGTTTATATTTCAATTTTTCGCATATTGTCTGATCTGTGCAAAATATTATTTGGTTAAGTCGTGTATTATTTAACGTTTAATGATTTTATATTTTTAGAATAAAAAGATAGAGGACGAGCTAAATAAATATTATTTTATATAAAAAGTTGGTATATATTTGAACATTCCAAAAGGAAAATAAGTTTATATATGTTGTAAGGAGAGAGTACTTTTTAAAAAAATTAGTTTGATTTATTCTTACCCCCACAGGTCTCAACAACCCACCAACATTTAATTTCTTCTGAAGCTAAAGAATAACTTTGGTAAATTCAATATTTAATTTGACAGGATTAATCATTGCAAATTTTATAGTAAAGATAAGATCATATGAAGTTAAAATTTGATTGGGATAGTTTGGCATATTAATTCATTACGAGAGAGACCATAATTGGAAAAGGAAAAGAAAAAGTAATAATAAAGTTTTGTAAAGTTCGAGATAAGATAGGTGCGAAAGTCTTGGTAGTAAGATAGGCGCGGCTAAAAATTTAAAAAGCCAAGCCAAGCCGAGCCGAAGCTGGGTTATTCGGCAGCCGCTCTCAATTCTTTCATTTTTTACATGGGTTTTATCTTTAAAGATGTGGGGCCCGCAGTGGTCACATTCAGTGATGAAATTATGTCTACTTTTCTCGGTTTTTGATATTTCACATTAAATAATGTTACCATATATACTTTTCTTCTTTATTCATCTCGATATCTCGTACCTTATATATACTTAACTGCGAGTATTTCGTTTTGTTGTGCGACACGACTCTTGAGTCGCGGTATAACGCGACAAATGTGAAAACGTGCGAGAAAGTGGGTTGCACTCATCATGTCAACCTACGATTCTCTAGCCTCATGGAGAAGAAAGGTTCTTTTGGGAGGATAATTATGACGTTTTCTTTTGTTATATATATTTATTAATTATTATTACTATAAACGTATGGATATACTTGGGTGAAAATATTTTTAACTTCTCAATTTCTAGGTTTTGTTTGTATCGTAAGTTGAGAACTTTTATGGGTTCAATATAAATAATAAGAAAAGTCGAATATGATTGATTTGAGCATATTGTGACAATTAAGGGCTTATAAATGCGCTCTAACTATGAATTTGAAAAGGTGGATCTCTAATTGATATGGCCTTAATAATTCAAATTAATTTCTTTACTTTTTGAATCAAATCTTTATATATAATGAAAGTATATTTTCAATACATAAAGTAGGCCTACATATATGGACATGTGGAAGTTTATTCCGCAAAAAGTAACATGCCGACAAATAAAATAATCTTGCAATAACTAATGGAGAAATTTGTTATAAATTAGGAAAATTTAATTTTTCGTCCCACCACATAACTCGTGTCAGAAACTAATCTCCAATAAATTAAAAAAAAATTAATCATGTAATTTAAAATTCTAATTTCAATCATTTTTTCAGCTGAATTTCTGGACTCTAATGTTTTTTCACACTTATGACACACCATAGTAAGGAAATACCACCGAATTTTAAAAATTCTGGTGGAAAAATGGCTGTTTGATTTTGTATTTTTTTTCTTTTTTATTATTTTAACAATGTTGTACTAAAATTGATTTTTTGAACTAAAATCAGACATGGGTATTTAGATAGGACGAAATTGAAAATTTCTCTTATAAATTATATGCAGGAGAAAAAGTTACTCACCCTCATCCTTTTCATTTCATTCTTCATAACCATAAATATGAATTGATTTTGAAATTACAAATATACTAAATTTATCTGCTTAAAATGGAGACTAAGAACTACAGCTTATTTATATTTTCATAAAATAATACATGGCTAAGAATTTGATAAAAGATTTAGCGAACCAATTTTTCTAGACCAATTTTGAATACCGGATACAAAATCAACCAACTTCAACAGAAATGAGGTGATTTTTGTTCTTATTTGAGCTACAATAATATATCTAGATCATTTTTTTCTCAAAGATAAAAGTCTATGTATTTTGTGAATGCTAGAATTGATCTCGACCTTATGAGAGATTTGTGAATCCATAAAATTTCCAAATATTGAATACTATTTTTATGATGCAAAATACTGTTACAGTCAAGAATCAATAGTAAAACATCACATTTCGGTATCTCAAATAACCAACATGATCACATGAATTTTGGACCAAGGACAGAAAGGTATTTATTAGCAATTAACATACTTAAAACGATTAAAAGATGAACAAACATGCATGCATAAAGAATAACTCTTGAATTCATTGTATACTTCATCCTTGGCCTAACTCCAACCCAAAACCAAAAGGAAATGTTCAAACATACATCGAATTTAAGAGAAGCTTTCTTCGTCATAATAACTACGCAAAAAGTTAGCAAAGAAAATGATAATGAGTATGATTTTTATAAAATCAAACTATATATCTAATTTGGTGAAATGAATCAATTTATAAAACAAAATTTAATCAATTGTGAAAAAGGATTGAGTTGTGATATGATAGTTGGGAATTCATCTCACAAAATTACATCTGTAAAATGAATATCATATAAGTATTTTATGATATTAATCTTATATAATAATATTTATATACTCCACTGATGATGTATAAACACTTCATTTCTTTAAATATTATAATTTAAAATTAATAATTATATTGAATTTATGATACATGAATGATATATGGTGTATAGAGTAACTCTCTATATTATAAAATTTTAAAATTCTAATAAACAATCGAGAAAATAAGATCCTAATACAGACTTGATCCACTAAAGGCCACGTCATTAATTAAAATATCTTCTTCATTAAGGTTTTGTCCACGAAATAATAATAAAAACGAGATTAAGGGAGTTCAATTCTAATCTATAAATCCTGGAGCGATACGAGATTTTGAAGCATATGATGGTGACGTGTACAAGTGAAATTAATGACAAAAACATATAGAATACGACAACCCACATAAGGTTAACAGTAAACATACAAGGACGTTAAATGTTGTTTTCTACGCCAACAAATTTTGAATTCTATTCCTATAAAGATGAGTCCAACTATGTATTACGTAAATTCTTATTTATTTAATATCAAACTACAATTCATTTTAGTCACGTCAATAATAGTAAAGAAATGATGTATCTAACACGGTAACACCATTTCATTCACATATTGACTTTCATTCCTAAATATATCTAAATTGACAACTCCTATTATGTACGAATACTTATTACTTGGCACAATGTTATATGTGGATTATATAAGGTCAGATCCTTTAGTATATCCACCCACTCATCCAATAAAACAAATTATAACAATAATAATTGAAGCACAAATGTTCTGTTTTATAATCATTAAATCTTTTACCATATTATGTTGTAAATAAAATTATTGGAAACAGATTTTATTTTATGGGTTTTGAGTTGTGTGGATTTTATTTTACAAAAAATGGTTCACACCTAATAGAAACATAGTCGAAATCAAATTTGAACTCAACTTTTTTTTTTTAACAAATAATATTTAAAAAAAAATGGTGTGAAGAGAGAAGGAAATAATTGAGGTCCTCTTAGTTGGAATTGCAGAGATGTAGATTATTTAGTTCACATCCATGTGTACGTATTTATAGATGAGGGAAATCAATTTTCTATAAAAAAATTGATTGCAATGTAAAATAAATAAAAAAGATATTCTTGACCATATTCAATGCTTTCTGTGGTGTAGGTGTGGCCACTAGTGCCAGTGATTTATTCTCCATTTCCACTTTGGAGTCCATGTGACTGTAACTATCACCCTTTTTTCCTAAATATTATTTATTTAATTGCTACAACCATTAACCATTTTCTATTGGCCATATTTGCTGTTACTATTTTCTTTTTCTTTTTACTTCGAGGAATATTTATGTCTTAGTATGTTTTAATTTTTTTTAGTGATCAAACCAATTTTATCAGTTTATAGTTTAATTGTCGATCTGCTTTAATATATAGCCGCCGGCTCATGTTGTGAAAATTGATTGTTTTTATAATAATGGTGTACTTGGCATGTTAATTATGGTTTTCTAATTAAAAAATTAAATGAAAGATAAGGAGAACTCTACAAATATATAGTATACCATATGGGATTATATATATATATATATATCACACTTTTACATTTCATTTTCTATAACAAAATAATTACTGCACTGTATCAAATAATATCTTTAATTAATATGTGATGAGCATTAATTAATGCAATATAACATGATCAGTATCAAATAATATCTTTAATTAATATGTGATGAGCATTAATTAATGCAATATAACATGATCAAATGTAACAGAGGGTTTCAACTAATCAGTGTTCAAGGAACTAATTGGAAATATGATAATTGATTATTATATACAGAAAATTATCTCTATTTTTGTGTGTGATTGAAGGGTTCACTAAAGTATTAATTCTTTAATCAAAATACTCAACGGTTTATAAACGCAAGTATACCATGTAACTAGTCTAGTTGTGCAAAATGATCTGCAAATACATGGAAAATATAGTACATAGATACATTTCTTTTTAATGAATTAGAGAGAGTAAAAGGAAGGAAAACAATACAAATTTGAAAACTTGCGTAATTAAGTTCTAATTTTAATCATCATAATATGTATCTTTATAAAAATGGTATACCACTAAATCAATAATTAGGCTCCACATTATAGCACAATGTGCACCTTTACATAAACATGAAATTTGAATTCCTAAATCAATAATTAGGCTCCACATCAGCAATTGGAACTGAATGGTCCAACTATGTACTAGTTTGCAACACATTGGAAGATGATGATATGTAATATTATAATCAAAAATTCATGTTGTAATTGAAAAAATACTAAAGGTGATGATTTATCATATAGTTATGTACCTAAAGTTTAAAGTAAGATATTATTTTGAAAAATTTCTTTAAGTTTTATCAATTAATCAATATTATTATCGTTGTTACAGATATCTTATAGACTTCATGATCATATTTTCCACATACTTCAATAATTAATTTTTAAAATAAAATAAAACGTTTTATAAGAAAAAAGATACAGTATAAATATTTTATAAGAACTTAGCAAATACCATCTCAATATCATATGACTTTTTTGGGCCCCTCTTATCTAGTACAAGTACTTTGATTTATATCCGAATCAATTCTCTCTTTTATGAGTAGGACATGATGTGTGCGTATATTTATATATATAGACATGTAGCAATTATTAATCATATTCATGTATATCAATGAGTGAGTAGTATTTTAAATTTCTCTATTAAAAAAACGAAAAAAAGAGAATATTGAGAATGGGCGCGTGGTGAACACCCGGCGACAAGGGTTCGGTTCATTGATGGACTCAAGGGGCAAGTGGGGTTACTTAGCCTGGACCACATATTAATGGCGTTATTGCACTTTCCTAAAATAACCCCTTTTTCCTTTTTTTTTTTTTTTTTTGTTTTCTTATTTCTTTTTCCTGACTTTTATTTAATTATTTTTATATTATATTGAAAGCGCAAAGCCTGACACTGACAACTTACATTTGTCTCCCTCAATATCAATAACTCGTCCCGCGATATCTATCTCTTTCTCTGGCTGCATTTGTCTCAATAACTCGTCTCGCGATAAGTTCTCTCACTCTCTAGCAGGCCAAATTGACCCAAAGTTTTGAAATCTGCGCATATAAGAAAAATCATTAATCGAATTGGATTTTTATTTTTTAATATCTGATTAAATATATCACAAACATGATGTGGACTGCCATTTAAAATCTCAGGTATTTATTATGCAATTGTCTACTTCAAATGGAAGTACGGATATTTATCTGCCACGTATTCTACTAAACCAACGATCTTACATATATATATATACATGATAAGACATTTAATATGGCATTATGTGCACAATGCATATAAATGATATGTATTTAAAATAGTAAAAGGCAAATAATACCGAATATATATTAAATTATTGGCATTGGAGATTTGGAGCCCATAATAACGACAAACAAAAAGAAAGAATAAGGCAAGCTAATGTTACGTACTCTTTTTTAAATATTTTTTGTATTGATTTTCTTATTCTTAAAAATAAACAACAATCATTTTTCAATGTATTTTACAGAGTTTCTCTTAGGACATGTTTGGACTGGGGTGTGACCATCCAATTTTGGATGGAAAGTCTCAATCTTATGAGATCCACAGATGCCTAGCTACTTTTACTTTTTTTTTTTTTTTAGTTTATCTATTTTTCTATAATTTTCAATAAAAATATTTATCTTTTCAAAATAAAATATTACAACATCATATATTTTTTCTATAATTTTTAATTTGATGATAACATTTTCACTATGATATTACCTTATAAAATCTTAAAACAAATACAAAATTATCAAAATTCACTTAAATCTTAAATTTAAATTTATAATATTCACTTATGCCCCCCAAACATAACTCGGAATATATAGAATATATATATATATATATATATGTATATGTATGCCCTAATTTCAAATACAAACAGTTGATTAGCAGTTAGAATTGATTAGGAAAGGAAAATGTCCCCAAGGCTAAATACAAAGATGACACAATCATGAAATCCTTTTCCCACTCTCTCTTTAAATATATGATTCTATCAATGATTTGTAATAATAATAAATGTTTTGAGAAAATAGTTTGGTGAAGAAAATTGAAAATTTAATATATTAAAAAATTGTTATAATGCATTACAAATGGGAATAATTTATAGATGCATGGAATGATTGAAAGTAGAATCTGGAAAAAAAAAAAAAAAAAGACATTCTGGAGAGAAGATACCTCCACTTGTTTTATATAGTAATTTATAAAAATATTTCAAATCTCAAATCATTAATTAACAAGAAATATAAAGTTGAATTCTTATTTTTGTACTTTTTTTTTAATCAAGTACGCATTAACAAGTTTAATTCATATATGTACAATTATAGAGTTCAAATATTACATAATTGAAAAATATGATTGGATACATCCACGCGTCAATCTTCCACCACTCATTTATTGCCAAACCTATATGAAAATGATAGTATTATGATGTGTTACTTAAACATTCAATCTTCTTAAGAGAAGAAAAATAAAATCTTACAAGCTGTATCTTCATAAAATAAATATTATGCAAAGAAATAATATTTTTTAAATTGAAATCAATATTGAATTAAACCATCTGAAAACGTATTAGCTAAGTAAAAACAAACAAATGTTTAAGAAATTAGTAAAACAAAACTTGAAAGTTTAGGAGTTTAATACTAAATTTTCTCTGAATAATAATAACTTATAATATATCTCACTCTACAATTTATGAAGCATCTCTTTAATCTTTGATCTCAATCTATTTAGCGTTTGAATAAAGATTTTAGATAAATCACTATAACAAGCAATTATTTCAATGTAATCCAGAATTTTAAGATGTTTATATTCAATCATCCAAATGGTGTGTTGGATTATTGGAAAAAAGGCCGGATCTATGCACCAAGTCAGAAATCTAACTTAGGCGCTTTATATTTGTATAAAAATAAAACAATACTAATACATCAATTCTGAAATAATATAACTTAGGCAGAGGCTTGTGGTATAAACATTTTTATATGTACATTCATAATAGTGATACAACTACAATGTGAAATTTAAAGTAATTTAACAACCCAATAAAATAACATATATATATATATATATATATATATATATATATATATATATATCACTCAAACAAGTATAAAACATCTGCACCATCATATCATCATAAATACAAACCAACATGATATCATGATCATCATCATAAATCCAAATACATCTATATATGTGTGGGTGTGCATGCACAAGCCATGATCATTAGGTCAAAGTTATAACTGATAAGTTTATAGTAGTATTTCTTAAATTAGGTTAGAAAATGAAAATATTTTGATGGTAGATTGGAAAAATGAAAATTTAGTAAAGACCGAAAATGACATTCTCTTTGTTAAAACACTTGCAAATAAATAATAAAATAAAGGCATGGTCTTCATTAGGTGGGACATACACCAGCAAGGCAAAATTCCAGGCGTCGATGTTGATCCACTGTCTCTAGGCGGCCGTATATGGATTTTTTAGGACACTGACTATAATATAAGATAAGTAATCAAATAATTATTAATATAATAAAGGAACCTAAATAAATTATGTTTCTAAATCTAGAGATCTTTATTTTCAAATATTGATATAACCCAACTGATAGTCCATCGGATTTCAAAAGCAGAGTATTTAAAAAATTTAAAATTAAGGGAAAAGTACAAAAACATATGTGGCACACACATCTCATTGATGATCCAATTGACATTTAACGTGAGTACCGCAGTAATTTTTTTTTTTAAAAATCTAAAAAGTAATTAAAACATAATAGTTATAGATCTTATTTATGATTTTCGAATTTAATTTTTAATTTCATTACTTAATAGTTGACATATACTCTGTTCGTCCCACAAAGATGGACTTATATACTATTTTTGTTCCTATTATAGAGATAGACTTGTTATTATTGTAATATGATTTTTAATTTGTAATTTTATTTATATCCTTAATTAAATATATATTGAATCACTACACTCTAACTCCTTATTTACTTTTACAAATAAAAAATAAAGTTTACATTTAATATTAAAATTAATGAAAAATAAGAGTATAATTGAAACTCCAAATAATTTTTTAATTTCTTTATTTATATGAAAATATAAGTATGTCTATTTTTATAGGAAGATGGTGGTAATTTTTTAATCATTTCTCATGCAAACAACTTGAATTAACTAGAGTTGGAACCAACTGAATCACCAAAATATTTTAATTATTATTGTTTTATGTCCCCACTCTCCCGACTCATTAATTAACGTGTTATTCACATTGAATGAAATTTTAAAAAAAAAAAATCAAAACTAAAGTCGTAAACAAGATAGTATATAACTACGTGTTTTATTATTGTTTAGATTCATTATTGTTTTAATTAATATAAGTAATAATTATCCACTAAACCAAGAAATGAAATGTTAGTTGCCATGTAGGATAACTTAAGGACAAAAACTTAATTTTGTTAAAGATGAAATCACACACTCATTTTTATTTAAAGTTATGGAACTCTTAAATCGTGCATGCTGGCTTCTTTACACTTTTTCCAAAAAAAAAAATATATATCAGGATGTCCTTACAAAATGAAAGTTAGGGACATTTCCAACATCTAATTCCTTAAAATGAAGACAAATACAAGTAAATAAGCATGCACAAATTCGACAATGATTCGTAGTTTTGGGTTTTAATGAATTAGGTGTGACGTGGTATGACGTCACGAACCACGTATAGACATACGAATTTCATAACCCCACCCAACAAAACAACCATAAATGTGAAGGCATTTTGTGGGTCATGAAGCAAATGACATCCCAACTACCAACAATAGATAGATCTCATCACTATTTTCTGCATCCACATATGGATAAATCAACTCCATTTTTTCTTTGCTAAATGTCACTCACATTTTGTCCTTTCTTACTTTAACTTAATTATAGTATAACTCGAATTAAATCAACATGCGTCTTACACGCTAACCCTAATTTAATACCCATATGTTTGTAATCACATGTACTAATAAGGAAATGATAGATATATTAAAATATTTATTTTGTACAACGATATTCACTTACCTATTGTGTAATCATGTGAATATGTTTGTTGTTGATGTAGCAAGTTCACATGGTATGAGAGTTAATTCTCTAATCTAAAATTTTGTTGTTGTAATGTTAACACAACAGTGATTATCACATAATACATGTCCATTTCAACGAACATCCTCACAATCTTATCTAATTAAAGATTATCGTAGTTTTGATAAGGTTACATATTAATACATTGTTTGTATTTTTATGAGTTGTGGTATTGAGACAGTGAAACTAGTTATTACTAGCTAGATTGGTTTGAACCTCGTTTGGCCACGATGGATTAACTAAGGAGAAGGAGCTATTGGAGACAAGGATGTTATATTTATTTTATTAGATTTGATTAAGATGTCCACTTCAATTAGTCCTTCCTTCAAAGTATATTGTTTCTCATTTAAATTAAATTTATTGATTGTATAATTCTCAAATGAAATTTAATTTTCTCAAAACATTCAAATCAATTTGCAATTCAAACTCAGATGGTATCATTTTAATTTGTATCACAAAACCAAGAAGAACATGATTGCAAAAACAACTAAAAAATATATAACTTAATAATTATTTACTAAAAACGGGAAACTTATTCCACAATTGGTTTAGCTAAATATGGAGGTTTTTATAAAGTTTATCCAAATATAATAATAGAAGCATCTTTCTTTATTTTTAATATTCCAAAGTTACATCACGGGACAACCAAAAGAAAGGATGATAAATCAAACCCTCCATGTTAAAAAGGTCTCTTTCTTAGTCTCTTTCTTTTCCTTTTTGGTATCCGAAAATAAAATAAAATAAAATAAAAAATAAAATATAATCTCCTTCATTTCAAAAAGGTTCTAGTTATTGCCGACTTCTTTTTATCCTTGCACTCAGACACACGTCTACAATTAAAGGTTCACAAAGCTATTTATTTCAAAAGGAAAAGATGCCCCTGTCACTATTTATGAATAGTGAAAGTTTAGGGGTTGTCACGCCCCGTTTTCAGAAAAGGTAAAATCGCGTATATATATATATATATTTTTTTTTTTTTTTCAAAATATTCAGAGTTTAAACGCAGTTCGGTCATAGGGCGTCCAGCGAAAACCTAATCAATTGAATATTCAAAATAAGCAAACTCTAGAATTATCTGATAGAGACATTTCAGATCTATATCAACCCAATGTAGAAAACGATCATGTTTATATCAAGACGCATAGCCTTTGCTCCGAACATATTCAGGGATTCCAGAAATGCAAATTGTTCATATACAGAGCTATATTCATATACATATGCAAAAGTAACAGCATTTCTGTTCACCATTCCTTGCCATCTAAGTTTTCTGTAAAATAACACATAGAAGGGGGTAAGTGTCAAAGAACACTTAGTGGGGAAAGGGAAAGATATTAAATAAATAATTACACATACTATAATTTGCATATTTTTCATAGAATACACGTTGTAGACTCCTGAAGAGCCCCAATGGCATACTGTGGATAGGTTTCCGAAGATTACCTATCAGGGCCCCAAGCCGACCCGAGTTTGGGCTGTTACACCCCTATAGCGTTGGGAATTCCGAAGAATATCCCCTGTAGATGGGTTTCCAAAAAGGAATACCCTACTTGGCGTGAAGGCGCATGCGCAAGTAAGTTCACATAATGGTTCCACATAATCACATAATACACATTGAGCACGTTCACGTTGGCCACATAATTCACATAACACATAAGTACAGAAAAATCTTTGACATGTGTTGGTTTCTAAAGAAACCCCTTTCTAGCGGGTATTATCCCGACTTATCATCAATTTAAAATCCTTTGCATTTGCATAACTTGAAAATCCATAGCTCTCAAATTCATGTAATTTACTTGAAATACTGTTCACGTAATATAAACATTTCCATTGAAACCAATAGCACATAATGACGGAATTTAAATCACTTAGCCACATAATTTTTTCTTAAAACTGTACGATTTAAAATCATAAATAAAGTTTTACCCCCCCACCTTGAACTTTTCACAGAACTCTGTCCAAAAGCGTTCGATCCAACTCCTAGTTCGGTCCCGTACGTGTATTTCCTACAGAGAGTAAAAATTGAGCTTATGATCTGATTTAAATAGCTTAAGTCTAATTAAATCTATAAAAGAATAAATCCTGGAGAAACTTGATAGACGGGGTTCTTAATTTAGGGTTTCCCAAAAATCAGGGTCTTTCTCGCTTAAAGGTCCATTATCTTGTCGTTTATCATTTTATAACGTCTAGGACTCAAAGTTCAGAAATTATTAAACTTTTGAGGTCATAATATAGTCATTTGATCAATTTATCAAAGTCCGAGGGCAATTCTGTAACTTGTGTAAAGTTTAAAGTCTAATCATAACCTCCTAAAAATTTTAGGGACTGCTCTGCAATTCCAGTGGATTCTGGGGAGGGTCAACCTGTTACTGTTCTTAAGTTCAAGGTCTAGTCTGATAGTCTTCATAAGTCTGAGGGCTATTTGATGAATTCTTAATAGTACAGGGACTTAATTGTTATATCACCTAACTCAGGGATTTGCAACTAAGTCCCTAAGTTTAACAAATTTCCATTTCCAACCCAAAAGCTTCCAAAAACACCTTCCCTGTCTCCCCTTCTCCGCTGCGGCCCTGCTGCCGCCCGCCACCGCTCGCCGCCACCTCTGCCGGCGACGGAGTCGCCGGCAACACCCCCATCCTCACCAACACAACCAAAACACATACACGTAATTATATATACACTCTAACACACATACATATATACTATACTTTTCCCAGTTTCGCCGCCGCTGCAAGCGGCGGCTCTCCTCCATTCCTGCCGGCGCAACCGGCGCCGGCTCCTTCCCACCATCAATCCAAAACCAACCACAATCCAACACACAATAACACACAACTCATACATATATATATATTTATATTGCAGAAATTTCTAAATTAAAACACACATATACACCCAAACCAGTTGCGGCTCTCGGTCGGAAATTCGCCGGCGCTAGCAGCGTCGGCCTCACACCCCCCCCATATCTCACCGGCGCGACCGAGCGCCAGCTCACTTTCACAGCGACGACACAGCAGAGCAGGACGGCAGCACAGTGGGAAGGAAAGGGAAAGAGGAGAAAAGAAAAACGGGCTGCTGTTTCTACAATCGGGCCCTAACCTGCGACGGCTTGACAAGAGATACACCCTATCGGAAGGATTACCAGAAAATCTCTTCGCCGGCGGTGAGGAGTGAAGCGGCAGTGATGCTGGTGTTTAAGAAGAAGAGTGATAGTTTTCTTTTCCTAATTTTTCCTTCCCAAATTGCCTCTTAATTATTTCCCCTTTTCTCTCCAATTGTTGCCAGGTGTACTTGAGCAAGTAGGAGGTGTAATTGAGCAAGTAGGAGGTGTCATGTGATTTCCTAATTACCTTAGCTTGCATTAATTAAGGATTAATTAGGACTAAAGTTTAAGTTGGTTATGTAAAAAAATTTACGGATACTACATCCTTCCCTCCTTCAAGAAATTTCGTCCTCGAAATTTGGAAGCGTACCTAAAATCGATAGACTCGGGTACTTTGCGAGAATTTCTTCTTCCTTTTCCCAGGTCGCTTCCTTTGTACTGTGCTGACTCCATTGGACCTTTATTAAGTTTACATCTCGATTCCTCAGCTTATGGACCTTTCTATCGATAATTGCAATATGGAATTCTTCATAAGATAGATCATTGTCCAGTCCAATATCTTCTTGGTGGATCACGTGACTCGGGTCGAACATGTATTTCCGCAGCATGGATACATGGAATACGTTGTGAATGCCTGCGAAAACTGGTGGTAGCGCCAATCGATACGCCACTTCACCGATCCGTTCCAAAATTTCATAAGGTCCAATATACCTGGGTTTTAGTTTACCCTTTTTCCCAAATCGATAGACTCCCTTATTAGGTGATACTTTCAGGAAAACTTTATCACCTACCTCAAATTTTAGCTCCCTTCTTCTCTTATCGGCATAAGATTTCTGTCGGTCCTGAGCTGTTTTGATTCTTTCTCGGATTTTTCTTATTATCATTACAGCCTGTTCGACCAACTCTGGCCCCAAAACTTGTCTTTCACCTACTTCGTCCCAATATAAAGGTGATCGGCACCTTCTTCCATACAGTGCTTCATATGGTGCCATTCCAATCGTCGACTGATAGCTGTTATTATATGCGAACTCTACCAAATATAAGTGTTCTTCCCAACTTCCCTGCAAATCCAGAGCGCTGGCTCTCAACATATCCTCCAGAATTTGTATCGTTCGCTCTGTTTGGCCGTCAGTCTGTGGATGAAAAGCGGTGCTGAAAGCTAATTTAGTGCCCAACTCCTTTTGTAAGCACTGCCAAAATCTGGAAGTAAAGCGGGGGTCCCTATCTGATACAATCGAGACTGGCACCCCATGGAGCCTGACTATTTCCTTCATATAAATTCGGGCCAACCTATCCACATCGAACGTCATTTTTATAGGCAGAAAATGAGCAGACTTGGTTAGTCTGTCCACTATAACCCACACAGCATGATTCCCTCGAATGGTTCTAGGTAACCCGACAACAAAATCCATAGTAATATGCTCCCACTTCCATTCGGGAATCTCCAGTGGTGTCAGCATTCCTGCTGGTCGCTGATGCTCTGCTTTTACCTGCTGGCAAACAAGACATTTCTTGACAAATAGTCCTATACTCCTCTTCATGTTTCGCCACCAGAAAATTTTCCTCAGATCCTGGTACATCTTCGTACCTCCAGGATGTGCTGAGTACGGTGTTACGTGTGCCTCTTCCAAAATTCTGTTTCTCAGTTCTTCATTCTTTGGAACACAAAGTCTTCCTCTGAAAGTGAGAGCTCCTCCAACAGCTTCCATAAATCCTTCTGCTTCTCCTTTCTCCATGCGAGCCCTTATCTGCAACAAAAATCGATCATTCTTTTGAGCTTCTATGATCTCATCCTGCAGAGCGGGTCGGATCGTTAAAGCTGTCACCCTTGCTTTGATACTACTTGGTGGCACTACAATTTCCAAACTTAACTTAGCCATTTCTCTTACCAAGGAATCCTGCTTGGTAAGCATACAAGCTATCCCTTCCGCCCGTTTCCGGCTAAGTGCATCAGCAACCACGTTCGCCTTCCCTGGATGGTAGAGAATTGTACAATCGTAGTCCTTTACCAACTCCAACCACCTTCGCTGTCTCATATTCAGCTCTTTCTGTTCAAAGAAATACTTTAAACTCTTATGATCAGTGTAAATTTCGCATTTTCCTCCATATAAATAATGCCGCCAAATTTTAAGGGCATGAACTACTGCAGCTAATTCCAAGTCATGAGTTGGATAATTTTGTTCATGAACCTTTAATTGTCTAGATGCATAAGCCACCACTCTTCCCTGTTGCATCAGAACGCACCCCAAACCTTGCTTGGAAGCATCGCTGTAAACCACAAATCCTTTTGTTCCATCTGGAACTATCAAGATCGGTGCAGTGGTTAATCTCCTTTTCAATTCTTGGAAGCTTTTCTCACACTGATCAGTCCACTGAAACTTCGTCTCCTTTCGGGTTAACCGAGTCATGGGCGTAGCAATCTTGGAAAACCCTTCGATAAATCGTCGGTAATATCCTGCCAGTCCAAGAAAACTCCGCACTTCGTTTACATTTGTAGGCGTCTTCCAGTTACTTACTGCTTCTACTTTGGCAGGATCCACCTCTATTCCTTTCTCGGAGACGATATGTCCAAGAAATGACACCTTATTCAGCCAGAATTCGCACTTCTTGAATTTTGCGTACAGTTTCTCCTTCCGTAGAATCTCCAATGCCATCCTCAAATGTTCTTCATGGTGTGCTTGGCTATCTGAGTATATCAGGATATCATCAATAAAAACTATCACAAATCGGTCAAGATAAGAGTGAAATACCCGATTCATCATATCCATAAAAACTGCCGGTGCATTACTAAGTCCAAAGGGCATGACCACAAATTCATAGTGGCCATATCTTGTTCTGAAAGCTGTTTTAGACATGTCTTCCTTCTTGACCTTTACCTGATGATAGCCGGATCTTAAGTCGATCTTTGAGAATACACTTGCTCCTCTTAACTGATCAAACAAATCCTCAATCCGGGGTAGAGGATATTTGTTCTTGATGGTCCTTTTATTCAATTCGCGATAGTCTATACACATCCGAAAAGTCCCATCCTTCTTCTTTACAAACAGCACCGGAGCTCCCCACGGAGATACACTGGGTCGGATAAAACCTTTCTCCAATAACTCTTGCAACTGAACCTTGAGTTCCTGTAATTCTTTTGGTGTCATTCGGTAGGGAGCCTTGGATACCGGTGCAGACCCAGGCACCAACTCTATCCCAAACTCTACTTCTCTGTCTGGTGGAAGTCCAGGTAGGTCTTCAGGAAAAACATCCCTGAACTCTTTCACTATCGGGACTCTGTCGATGGGATCTGTTTCTTGCTTAGAATCTACCAAGTTAACTAGCACTGCTTCACAATCTTCCTTTTTTAGCAGTTTTACGGCTTGCATAGCCGTAATAACTCTGAAATTCAAACCAATTCGAGCTCCGAAGAAGGTAAAATTTTCACCTTCGAGTGGCTGAAAAAGAATCTCTCTCTCAAAACACTTGATCGTTGCACGATTTCTCGTTAGCCAATCCATTCCAAGGATCACATCGAAATCTTGCATCTCTAATACATGCAAATCGGCATAGAGAATTCTATTGTCAAAATAAATCCTTAGATTTTTGCACATCCACTGAGTGCTCACTACCTTCCCTGAAGGTATGCTAACTTCTAGTTTCTTAAATTCCATCATATCACTTCTTAATTTTAGCATCTCATAAAACTTGACAGAGATAAAGGAGTGAGTTGCACCAGTATCAAATAAGACAAGTGCAGGCAAATCGCAAACCGATAACATACCTGCCATTGTCTCTGGTTCTTCAGCGGCTTCTTGGCGAGTAAGAGCATAAGCTCGAGCTCTTCCTGCCCCTGGTCTTTGATTAACACTTGACCCCATAGCTGGGAAGTACGGACAATTCAACGCGCTATGTCCGGGTTCCTTGCAGCGGAAACAATTAGCTGTTCCCAAGAGGCACTGCCCAAAGTGTGGCCTCCTACACTTTGGACACATCGGCTTTTCTCTATTGCTCAGAGCACTGGAATTGCCTCTTCCCATTGGCCGTTTCGCCTGACTGGAGTTCCGACCCTGATTCGGTCCTGAGCTTACCCATTTTCTCTTTCCCAACTCCTCATTGGCTCTCTTTGGGGCTACCATATCCGTTCGCAGCCGAGATGCCACCTCCATAGCCCTTCTAACCGTCTCGTTATAGGTTATCTCTCCCTGCCCCGCCAATATAGCCCCGATGTCTGGGCGTAACCCCTTACAAAACCGTCTCGCCTTCTTCAAATCAGTATCCACCAGGTGAACTGCGTACCTGCTCAACTGATTAAATTTCCGCTCATATTCTCCTACCGTCATGAATCCTTGACGTAGATGTAAAAACTCTGTCTCTTTAGCATCCCTGTACGACTGAGGCAAATACTGTTGCATAACTATCTCTTTAAAATCCGTCCAAGTTAACTCATCCCTTTCCTCTACAGTCAGAGTTCGACTATAAGATTCCCACCAAAAACTAGCCTCCTCGGTGAGTTGGAAAATGGCACAAGAAACTCGTTGTGCTTCGGTGCATGTCAAGTGAGCGAATAGTCGATCCAGGGCTCTTAGCCATTCTTCAGCGTCTGCTGGTTCCCCCTTTCCATTAAAAGTCGGAGGATTAAATCTTCGAAAGAGTTCTATCACCCGATTCTCATCTTCCCTAGGCTCCACCGGTGCTGTATTCGCATTCCCGCTGTTCAATCGTTGGGCTAACCCTTGCAATACTGCTACCAAGCTTTCCATAGGTTCCAGGTTGGGCGGCCCGGACGTTGATTGACTTGGTGTAACTGGTGGGGGTGTAGTTTCTCCTCGAGTATTTGGTTCAGACGCTGACGGTCCCGACGCTGACGTCGTCGTCGGAGGATTTTTCCTCGGTCTACCCCTTCTCATGATCTGATTAAAAATTAACCAAACTTATTACAATACTCGAAGAGACAATAATAATAAAGTCCTATAACGCAGAATATTATCCTTAACCGTCAACCACTATCGCATATATATATATATATATCATAATCAAAATTATAACAAGTATACTGGTTAGCTGGACACAGACGGCTCTTTTCCTATGTACATATCAAAAAGAATAACCGAGCCTCACTGTATCCTACAAAATATTGCATATATACAATACATATACAGCAAAATAAAATATCGTCCATCATCATGACCCAACCATCCCAAACCACCCACTCTCCCTAAGCCATGGCTGCTGGTGGTGACGGAGGTCCCTGTAGCCCCGGTGGGAAATCCCTACGAACCCCACCGTCAGCAGCCCCACCGAGATCCTCATCTGGATCCTCCTCCGGATCCTCCTCCGGGTCCTCCTCATCGTCTCCGCCACTACCCGAGTCGCTACTGGAGGGATCGAATGGTCCCTGCTCTGGAGTGGACGGGGTCGCCCGCCGCATCCATAGGTCCATCATCTGTCGGGCCATTCGCCCAAAATCTATGCTGGGTACGTTATCTACTGCCGAATACACCAGCTCATCACGAAAGACGCGTCGGGCCCGTACGGCCCACTCTCCGGGTAGGGTGTGGATCAATCGAGTGGCTGCCTCCATATTACCTATCTGACCGGTACCGCTACCAGTCTCCCGCCAGCAATGGAACAGTCTGGCTATGTGCTTTCCTACCGATACGTCACCCGCTATCTGGCTGCTCATGAACAGCCGTCTCATCCTCGCTCCTGTGGACTCAAAACGGGGTACACTTATCCTAGCGGTTCGGCGTGGAGGAACCATCTGTCACCCACAACCCAACATGTAAGTTTCATAAAGATACCCCGTCAATACCATCCTCAACCCGGAATATTACCTCATCTTATTTCCAAAATAAACATACACAGAACGAAAAGATTAAATAATAACAGATAAAAACAATCAGATCATCACATTATAAAAAGTTTTAAAATTTTTCAATCAAACCTGTGGAAGGAGGTTGAACAGAATCACCTGTCAGTTTTGCATATTAACCGTACAATGCATATCTATTAGTATTTATATATATATCAAAAGAATTTTTACGAGCAAGGCCCTACGAAAAAGATAGTAGAGCCAGGCTCTGATACCAAAACTGTCACGCCCCGTTTTCAGAAAAGGTAAAATCGCGTATATATATATATATTTTTTTTTTTTTTTTTCAAAATATTCAGAGTTTAAACGCAGTTCGGTCATAGGGCGTCCAGCGAAAACCTAATCAATTGAATATTCAAAATAAGCAAACTCTAGAATTATCTGATAGAGACATTTCAGATCTATATCAACCCAATGTAGAAAACGATCATGTTTATATCAAGACGCATAGCCTTTGCTCCGAACATATTCAGGGATTCCAGAAATGCAAATTGTTCATATACAGAGCTATATTCATATACATATGCAAAAGTAACAGCATTTCTGTTCACCATTCCTTGCCATCTAAGTTTTCTGTAAAATAACACATAGAAGGGGGTAAGTGTCAAAGAACACTTAGTGGGGAAAGGGAAAGATATTAAATAAATAATTACACATACTATAATTTGCATATTTTTCATAGAATACACGTTGTAGACTCCTGAAGAGCCCCAATGGCATACTGTGGATAGGTTTCCGAAGATTACCTATCAGGGCCCCAAGCCGACCCGAGTTTGGGCTGTTACACCCCTATAGCGTTGGGAATTCCGAAGAATATCCCCTGTAGATGGGTTTCCAAAAAGGAATACCCTACTTGGCGTGAAGGCGCATGCGCAAGTAAGTTCACATAATGGTTCCACATAATCACATAATACACATTGAGCACGTTCACGTTGGCCACATAATTCACATAACACATAAGTACAGAAAAATCTTTGACATGTGTTGGTTTCTAAAGAAACCCCTTTCTAGCGGGTATTATCCCGACTTATCATCAATTTAAAATCCTTTGCATTTGCATAACTTGAAAATCCATAGCTCTCAAATTCATGTAATTTACTTGAAATACTGTTCACGTAATATAAACATTTCCATTGAAACCAATAGCACATAATGACGGAATTTAAATCACTTAGCCACATAATTTTTTCTTAAAACTGTACGATTTAAAATCATAAATAAAGTTTTACCCCCCCACCTTGAACTTTTCACAGAACTCTGTCCAAAAGCGTTCGATCCAACTCCTAGTTCGGTCCCGTACGTGTATTTCCTACAGAGAGTAAAAATTGAGCTTATGATCTGATTTAAATAGCTTAAGTCTAATTAAATCTATAAAAGAATAAATCCTGGAGAAACTTGATAGACGGGGTTCTTAATTTAGGGTTTCCCAAAAATCAGGGTCTTTCTCGCTTAAAGGTCCATTATCTTGTCGTTTATCATTTTATAACGTCTAGGACTCAAAGTTCAGAAATTATTAAACTTTTGAGGTCATAATATAGTCATTTGATCAATTTATCAAAGTCCGAGGGCAATTCTGTAACTTGTGTAAAGTTTAAAGTCTAATCATAACCTCCTAAAAATTTTAGGGACTGCTCTGCAATTCCAGTGGATTCTGGGGAGGGTCAACCTGTTACTGTTCTTAAGTTCAAGGTCTAGTCTGATAGTCTTCATAAGTCTGAGGGCTATTTGATGAATTCTTAATAGTACAGGGACTTAATTGTTATATCACCTAACTCAGGGATTTGCAACTAAGTCCCTAAGTTTAACAAATTTCCATTTCCAACCCAAAAGCTTCCAAAAACACCTTCCCTGTCTCCCCTTCTCCGCTGCGGCCCTGCTGCCGCCCGCCACCGCTCGCCGCCACCTCTGCCGGCGACGGAGTCGCCGGCAACACCCCCATCCTCACCAACACAACCAAAACACATACACGTAATTATATATACACTCTAACACACATACATATATACTATACTTTTCCCAGTTTCGCCGCCGCTGCAAGCGGCGGCTCTCCTCCATTCCTGCCGGCGCAACCGGCGCCGGCTCCTTCCCACCATCAATCCAAAACCAACCACAATCCAACACACAATAACACACAACTCATACATATATATATATTTATATTGCAGAAATTTCTAAATTAAAACACACATATACACCCAAACCAGTTGCGGCTCTCGGTCGGAAATTCGCCGGCGCTAGCAGCGTCGGCCTCACACCCCCCCCATATCTCACCGGCGCGACCGAGCGCCGGCTCACTTTCACAGCGACGACACAGCAGAGCAGGACGGCAGCACAGTGGGAAGGAAAGGGAAAGAGGAGAAAAGAAAAACGGGCTGCTGTTTCTACAATCGGGCCCTAACCTGCGACGGCTTGACAAGAGATACACCCTATCGGAAGGATTACCAGAAAATCTCTTCGCCGGCGGTGAGGAGTGAAGCGGCAGTGATGCTGGTGTTTAAGAAGAAGAGTGATAGTTTTCTTTTCCTAATTTTTCCTTCCCAAATTGCCTCTTAATTATTTCCCCTTTTCTCTCCAATTGTTGCCAGGTGTACTTGAGCAAGTAGGAGGTGTAATTGAGCAAGTAGGAGGTGTCATGTGATTTCCTAATTACCTTAGCTTGCATTAATTAAGGATTAATTAGGACTAAAGTTTAAGTTGGTTATGTAAAAAAATTTACGGATACTACAGGGGTTGATATGTAATTATGAATTTTGATGAACAGTCACTTTCTCTCTCCCCTAATCAATATATAACTCATACTCAATTCATATTAATGAAGTTCTAGCCATACATCTGCAATTTTTATCTATTAAATCAATAATCAGTAGACATTTTCAGCTTGTAACATGATGATAAGCAAATTGAACCTACTTGATTTCTCACCTCACCAACATTATTTACCTT
This sequence comes from Scutellaria barbata, assembly GCA_028654395.1. Lineage (NCBI taxonomy): Eukaryota > Viridiplantae > Streptophyta > Magnoliopsida > Lamiales > Lamiaceae > Scutellaria > Scutellaria barbata. The sequence continues at coordinate 3,479,697 of CM053645.1, read as the reverse complement.
AAATATATCAGCATGATAAAAATTTATAAAATGTTAATTTTATCTAATTAATGACTGAATTGAGTTCGAATTAAATTATTTTTAGTTGAACTAACATATATATTATGTAACCAAACATTTAATTCAATGAAAATAATAAATTATGTATAAAATAACTTATACTCCCTCCGTCCCACCTTATTTTGCCTACTTTCCATTTTTGCTTGTCCCAACTTATTTTGCCAGCCCAAAAATGGCAAAAAAAAGCACTAAAAAAGCATAAAGTTAAACATTCAATCAACAATCAACTGTATTTTCTTAGGATCCGTGCCGGTCAAAATAGACAAAATAGCTCGGGACGGAGGGAGTATTTAATATTGAATATTATTTGGAAGATTAATTACTAACAAAATCATGAACTTTACTTACAAATTTCAACATTGACAATTACTACCACAAACTTAACTTTTTTTGCATTTTCAACCATCAATCAAAAATCGAGCTAACTATTTTTGCCCTTTATATTACAATGCCCTCCCAACAAGATTTGTGAAATAAAGCCTTGAAAATGGCTCATCTACCACACAATCATCAACCCATACGTTTCTCCCAGTAGATATATAGATCATTATTATTATTTTGCTTTTCTCTCTCTCTCTCTCATTTGTGTAGTTCGTGGAAAACAATACAACCTCTCCTATTAACAGGAAACTAAACAAACATCATCTCAACTGAAAATGGTCGAATTTTGGATTGGTGATTGAAATTGTAAAAAATATAAAGTTGTGATAGAAGTGCTCAAAGGTTTAAAAGTTTATATATGTTGCTGCAATTGCAAATTAATTAGATCAATAAACTTTTTGGCAGTTGTTCTATTTTTAAATACAACAATAATTTCATTATAGTTCAAAATATAATAATAACAGTAATTTCAGCCTATAACTCGGACTTAATTATTTAAGCATACATATAAATAAATGTCTTAGTTGGGAATTGTCCCAACAAGTTTAGCATGTACTTCCTTTGCTCTTGATTTTAAATTTATAGTGTATACTATGTCGACTTCTCTATGAACCTATAACTTAATTGGGTGCACTTGCACAAATAAATCGATTATATGACGAGTGCTGATCAATCACTTTTGTTAATATATAGAAATATCAATAAATTAAATAATTATATACCAAATGGTTTTTATGTGTCTAAATTCGAATTCAATGCAGGCAATTAAAATATATTTTAGTCAAATTAAATTGCCACGTCATATCAAATGTCAATTTCACCCAATTTTTCCTGCATATGACTTTGAGTGTTTAGGAAGAATGTTTTGAAAGTAAATGAATTAAGAAAAAAATATATAATATATCACCCAATCCAATAAAATAACTTATAATATATATATATATATATATATATATATTTGAATCTCTATATATACGTGACTATATTATTCAACATTAATAATAAGAAATGCATTGTTGGGTTTCTTACGGAGCTCATCTATTGATATAGTACTGTAGATGAATGATATCTACAATACCCCCCATCCTCTACTTTTATACATGAAACTTCTAGACAAACTCTAAACTTGTGTACAATTAAAAAATTTGATGTTAGAGATTACTACAACATCCATAAATTCTACAATTACATGAAACTCTTAAAAAATTTTTAATCTTTATGTACAATTAAAAACGAAAGACTTGATTAAATAAGAAAAAAAGATTCATACGTAAATTAAGATTGTGGTTTATAAGAAACCCAACAGTGGTTTCCTTATCATTATTGTATTATTCAATATTTAATTGACATAATCAATATACTACACTATATAAATTTGATGTAAAAAACAAGATTGTAGAAAATTTGGAAAATTATTATTAACTCTTCTTGTAATAAAAAGGCCAATAAATAAATGAAAATAATTTCTTTTTTTAAATTACAATTACTTTGAAATAAAAGGAATACAAAAATAAAAAATTTAAATGTAAATTAATTGTGTCGACAACACATAGCGGGGGGATTATCTCCAATCATGAGACATTAGGTATATGTCTCTTTCATCAAAATGTTCGTGTCTCATTCCATTGAAATTATACATACATATATATATATTTGGACTAGTTATAAAATTTATTGTACTATCAACTAGTGACTAATGTTTAATAAAATAGTATAATTATTCGTCTATCTAAATAAAGAAAAGCATCCAACAAATTAGCCCTTTTCCTAATTTAATTAGTTTACCCACTGCCTAGATTTATAACTAGATCAAGGGAGTTCTGATCGGGCCCACCATTTTACCAAATGTAGATGCTATTTTTTCTAATATTATATTTTTCTATAAATAGCGCAGAAATTAATATTAATTGAGATTGCAAATATGCTGCACTATGCTATTAATAGATATAATGTGGTGCTTTTTTGAATAATTTATACTCCATGTCTCTGAAGGCGTGATTACACATCATTTCCACCAATTATATATATATTTTAACATCTACCAATGTATATACATCAATCTAAAAAGAATACAAAAAATAGATGTTTTATCATTTTTTCAAAACTAACATATGGTATAATATATTACATACTTATCGATGTTAATATACCATCGATAGAGTAGCAAGAAATCACCCATCTAAAAAATTAATATATAGTGTCTCTGTGCAAATATTATTATAGTATATATAGTGTTTAATGATAACAAGGCTATTTTTATAATGAATAAACCAAATTAATATTTAATTATTTCTTTTCACAAAAAAACTTTTTTACACCTGCTGTAAGGATTTTTAATCCATACATACGGATCAACTCGCTCCATCACGCATTTGAGTGTCCACGTACAAATCCGCTCTCATGTGTTATATATTTATGTTATGTTAGTTATATATTTTAATAGTGTTAATCATACTTTTAATAAGTTAATTTTACTTTAATATTTTTTTAGACATACATTAATATCTTTTATATATTTTAATTATGTTAATCATACATTTTAGTTATGTTAGTTGTACCTTTATTTATTACATAAATGTATGACTATATTGATATAAATATATAAATAATATCATATAAAAATTATGATATTTACACATAAAGATATAATTAATATAATATAAAAATATAATTAATATATTATAAAAATAATTGTAAAAAAAAAAACCTAAATCTATATTAAATCTGCCCTAGTTGATTGCATGGTGCACCAGGTGCAGTGAAGAGCTTCTCATTTCTGTTAACCGTGGGCATATCTCATCGGCCCTTGCTTTATAGTAAAACTATTTTCATCATCTTTTTTAATACTAATACAAGACTCGTGCAATATATATATATATATAGGGATGTTTGACTAATGTGTCTTCAAGTCTGAATTGATCTGGTCGTCAGCATCCATATTCAATTATATTTTAATAACGCAATAAACTTTCTCATTTGTTTTTTCATTATTTCCTATAAAAAAATTAGGTAATTTTTGTATGTATATTATTAAAATAATAAAATAATAATTATGTAGTTCATTTTGAGGTTCACTCTAACGTAATTTTGCACAGAAATTATGAATTTTTTTAATTATGTTGATATATATAAATTGTATGGATTTGATACTTAACACCAAATTAATTTTACAGTAATTCTTCATTGACGCATGACATATTTTAAGGGTATTTTTGTTAAATAATTGAGTCGTACTCCTGTTACATATTTAGGGTTATTTTGAATACAAAGAAAAATAAAATCTTAAAAATATGTTACACGCAAATCACATACCAAAATTCAGTAAAAAATGATCGAAAAATTAATTTGTTGATTTAAGTGTCAAAATTATATAATTTATACATGTATCGATGCAACAAAAAATGTTTGATAATTTATATGCAAAAATCGTTGGATGCAATTGATCTCTATATATAGTGATCATACTTGTACATTTAAATCATTTATTTATATGCAATCACGAATTAACTTGAAGCATTTTAATTTATGTTGATATTTTACTTTTGATATCTTTTTGCCATGTATTTTACTAATATTTTTCAACCTCAAATCTACAATTTAATTGATTTAATTTAATTTTGTAAAAAGGAAAGAAATTAGAAAAAAAAACATATAAATAAACTTGATGTGATCCTTAAAAAATAATCTTAAAATTACAAAATAATCAGCAAGTTAAATGATAGTAGTAATCTAAATACTTTTATCATCAATCATACTCACCCTATTTTTACTTAAATCCACGAAATTAATACATACACAAAGTAGTATATACGTGTCGAGTGGCGAATTGCTAGAGCTGGTTTTAGGGTTTGTGTGTTGTGTAGTTAAAAAAAGAGAGAAGTAGCTAGTATTTAAGGTGATGTTGACACGTGTAATATTGGGGCTCAGCAAACCGTCAGATTCTCCTCGTGATACAGCCCATCCCTGTTTGAATAATCAAATCATTAAATTTTAGCCTTTCAATCAGGTTTCACTAAAATGTGTGCATCTCCACTCCAATAATTCCCATTCTATGCACTTCATTTTCTCATCATTCTAACTCATTTCTCGTCTCACGAGTCAATGAATGAGAGATAGAGATGCCAGTGGCACTCCTCGTAATTTTCTCCTTCATATGTCCCAAAGCTTCAAAGCCAAGTCCCATAAAAGAGCTTGTCGTTTAAATATGGCCTCACACGTCTACTTGCCTTTTCTTTTGTTTTATTTATTTATTACACTATTTTATCCTTGAATCTAGCTAGTGTTTGGGAGAATTATCTAACACCTCTAAATTGTTATCACGTAATTGTTGAAATATCCGAATGATTTGATTTTAAAATTGAATTCACTAATATCACCTCTAAGTTCTTATCTCACTCTCTATAGTGTTATCATATAAATTACTGGATGAATTTAAATGAATCAATTTTGAAAATGGATCCACCAATAAAAGTATATAAGCCGCAATGTTTATTTCATTAGCTCAACGTTTGAACTTATGTTGTTAGGTCTCATCATGATCTACAGTTATTTCATTTATTAGTCGGATGTTTTTGATTTTGAAATAAAAGTCAAAGGTTTAATAATTAAAAAATTATTAATATATTTTTAGGTGTTGCATTTGTTTTATTTCTAGTTACAAAGAAAATATATTATGATAGCCAATTTTCTTTTTAATTAAACAAAACAAAGATAATTTAAATTAATACTCTATTCAATCTCAATTAACTATTATTTAATGTCAAATTTTGTTTTTAATTATTATTATTATTTTTTACATTTATACACTATTATTCCAAAATTGTCTCAATTGTCATTCCTTAGCTAAAATTTAAGAGTTCGATTTGGTCATTTTTGTGAATCTAATATGATTTCCTACTAAATTTGAATTTCAAACTTTTTGATTAGCTACCTATATATTTGTTCAATTTATAAAATATTAAAATTTTATTTTATGACCAAAATAAAAACTGTAACATTTAATTGAAATTGGATGATGTAATAAATTCTACATGGTGTGCAATAAATTTGTTATAGGATTAATTAGACCTAATCTTTGAAGCGACAATTAAGCCGTGTATTCTGGTCCATCCGATCTCATGAAATTAGGACCGCTCGACAAACCCTACTAAATCAACGGCCGAAAACACCTGTATGTAAAAATAGATAGAAGATACTGAGCCGAAGACCGGCTGTCGGCTGAAGATTCCAAGCCGATTATACCGGGTAATAACCTAACCGGCTTCATGGGACCCTCGTTGACTGTACCTATGATAAACCTACACCCTCAATGATAAGTTACTTCACCTATCGTTCTTTCCGATATGATAAGTAAATCTGCTTATCTTCTTCCCTCAGTCGCCTCTTCCTATAAAATCACTAATTTTCTGCAAGTAATGTCCTTGTTTAATTTATTTTTCCCCTTCTCCAACGATAGACTAGAGAGAGAAAGTAGAGCGAGAAAAGGAAACCCATGTGTGTGTATATATAGTTGTATACACAATCTCTCACCTCCATAGATAGATATCTATTGTAGAGACAGAAATCAAATCCCTTTTTCTCGGTCGTCTCTCTCCGTCGATCGATCTCTCGGAAGTAAACTCTCTCTCTCTACACGCGCGCACACAGCATAGTAAGTTTATATGTATTCCGGAATATTGCTTTCAAGAGCTGTATTTTTTTTTTTTCCTGCTTTTGAATGCTTTCTTTTGAGCTCTACTTTTCTTCATCGAGTATAGACACATAATTATCTTGACTTTGTTTTTCTGTTTTTTCTGCTTCCCCTTTTCTTTGCATCTCGGATTCCATTTAAAGCTGCTTTCATTTCTCTGATCTCTTAAATTAACTTAGAATTTTCTTATTCACCCTCAAGCTTTTGAACCCTTATCTTGTCGGTGCATGCTCCAACCTCTCTGTTAAAAATCTCGCCTTCTCCTTTTCATTGAGATCAGTTTAATGATCTGGGTTTGTGCTAATTTTTCTGTCCTCTAATTTTTGGAGTTTAGGCACTCTGTTTTTTATTTTTTTCAGTATTGTTGTAATATAATATAATAATAATGAGTTTTGGAGCTTGTGTCGAGTAATAATTAAATTGGGACGTAGTTTGACAATTCAATAAGGCTAGTGGTAGCTGACCCATTCATTAATTGTATCTCTCTTGGGTTTGTTAATTAATTTAATCTTTTTTTTTGTGGGTTTCACAGATCTGCTACTATATTTGCTTTTGAATTATTCCCCCTGGGTTTGAAGAAGAGTTGGTTGGAATGTCTTCTCTCAGTAGAGAGCTGGTGTTCTTGATCTTACAATTTCTAGATGAAGAAAAGTTCAAAGAGACGGTTCACAAGTAGGTTAATTTATGAGTTACTACATGTGTCTTTGTGTGTGTGAACAATTATTTGTCCTTTTGTGGTGATTTAAGTAATAAATACCTGCTTTGTTAATGTGGCCTTTTCTAATAATAGGCTTGAGCAAGAATCTGGGTTCTTCTTTAACATGAAGTATTTTGAGGATGAAGTTCACAATGGGAACTGGGAAGAGGTTGAAAGATACCTTTCTGGTTTCACTAAAGTAGACGACAATCGCTATTCGATGAAGATCTTTTTTGAGATTAGGAAGCAGAAGTATCTTGAAGCATTGGATAAGTGAGACTCTATAGATTGCTTATTGAAAAATCTGAAGTCCAATATGATTGTTTAATTTGCAGTATTTAAATTGGAGTTTCTTGTTGCGTATAGGCATGACCGATCCAAAGCCGTTGAAATCCTTGTAAAAGATCTTAAAGTGTTTGCATCTTTCAATGAAGAGCTTTTTAAAGAGATAACTCAGCTGTTGACGTTAGAGAATTTCAGGTAGTAATGCAATTGCTATTTATTGATCATATCCCTGTTTGTAGAATATAGATGCCGTTTTAAGCTGTGCTCGTTGTTGCTTAGGGAGAATGAACAGCTATCGAAGTATGGAGATACAAAATCTGCACGAGCCATTATGTTAGTTGAGCTGAAGAAGCTGATTGAGGCAAATCCATTGTTTCGTGATAAGTTGCAGTTCCCAAACCTCAAGAATTCAAGATTGCGTACATTAATCAATCAAAGGTAGATGTCTACCAATGTGAGGCATTAGTCCAATCACTAGTGATAAAATTTAAAATTTGCATGGTTCCTTGTAATAGTATAGCGTTGGTCGTACCTTTCCCATTGGTATTCATGACGAGTATTCTGATTAAATGATTTTGAAATGACTTTGATATTGATGAACTCACATGGTCCTACAAGATATTAAAACTTTTAACTGTTTGCATTGATACACTACCCGTTTTGTGTTCTCTGAATTTTAGATATTGGTTTTAGAAAACACAGGTAGATATTACTACATTTGCTTCTCTCGTATTCCTATGTGTCAGCTCAGCATAGAAATTGCAAAGACAAAACTGATGTCATATGCATATGCAGTTTAAATTGGCAGCACCAACTTTGTAAGAATCCTAGGCCTAACCCAGATATTAAAACTCTCTTTGTGGATCATTCCTGCGGTCAACCAAATGGCGCGCGTGCCCCGTCTCCAGCCAACAATCCCCTGCTTGGTGGAGCAGTACCGAAACCAGGAGGCTTCCCTCCTTTGGGTGCACATGTGGTTGGTTTTATACATGTTGATATCTTGTAATTGGCTTTATCTTGCTATTATCTGTGTGATTTACTGTCTTATAATTTAAATTCCCAGCCCTTCCAGCCTGCTCCAGCACCGGTTCCAACACCCCTTGCGGGTTGGATGTCTAATCCACCTACTGGAACTCATCCATCCGTTTCTGGTGGGCCTATAGGTCTTGGTGCTCCACCAATGCCAGGTAAAATTTCTCTTGCATACAAGATTTTTGCATTTGGGAAAAAACAATGCTTTTATTTTTGTTTTTCATGTGGTTTCTGATACTCATTTGGATTTTTGTGTATACACATGAACTGCTACAAGAAATTTGTTTTTCTTGCTCAATGATCAAACATATTGAAAGGCTGGTTTCTCTTTGCTTTATGCAGCTGCCCTTAAGCACCCAAGGACTCCACCAACAAATCCATCTGTTGATTTTCCATCTGCTGACTCTGAACATCCAAGCAAAAGAACCAGGCCATTGGGACTTTCAGATGAGGTATAGTTGGATACGTGGAAGATCACACTCTTAGGATTCTGATATTGTGTTCGTCTTCTGATCTTTGTTCTTTATATGCAGGTAAATCTTCCTGTGAATGTTCTTCCTGTGTCATTTCCTGGGCACGCACATAGCCAGAGTTTCAGCGCACCGGATGACTTGCCCAAGACAGTTGGACGGTCTCTGAATCAAGGATCATCTCCAATGAGCATGGACTTTCATCCTATCCAACAAACTCTACTTCTAGGTTCCTTTTACAGCTAGATAATGAATTTTAATGCCTTTTTATTATTGACATTTTCAAGTAAAGATATCTGAAACTTGATATGGTACATTGCCTTGTTGTCTGACAACTCAGTTGGCACCAATGTGGGAGACATTGGGCTGTGGGAAGTTGGTTCAAGAGAAAGGCTGGTTCAAAGAAACTTCAAGGTTTGGGATCTGAGCACGTGTACAATGCCTCTACAGGTGCCAAAAGTTTCTCTATTGTAATTAAGCTATAAATATCAATATCTTAATGATAAATGAGTTTGGGAACATCGCGTAAGTTTCTCTACCGAATGTAGGCTGGTTTGGTGAAAGATCCTGGTGTCTCAGTGAATCGTGTGATTTGGAGTCCTGATGGATCTTTGTTCGGTAAATGTGTTTTAAATCTCACACAGTTACAAAATCAACTAATACCATAATCTGATGTGTAGCTTTCTCCATCTTTTGTCTGAACAGGAGTTGCTTATTCAAGACATCTTGTACAAATCTATTCATATCACGGAAACGATGATGTTCGTCAGCACTTGGAGGTAATCCAGGCATCCTACCTTCATTCATCAGAGTTCAAATTATTGCACTTTGTCACTGACTACTGTTGTTTCAGATTGATGCTCATGTTGGCGGTGTAAATGATCTTGCATTCTCCCACCCCAATAAGCAGCTTTCTGTGATAACCTGTGGAGATGACAAGCTTATAAAGGTTTGTTTAACAAGCAAGTTTTAGATTTTGCCACCAAGCTTGTATATTTGTCTCATAATTTGGTGAATTAATTTTTTTTCTTACTAATTAATGGTCCTTAGGTTTGGGATGCCACAACCGGCGCCAAACAATACACTTTTGAAGGTCATGAGGCCCCTGTATATTCAGTCTGTCCTCACCATAAAGAGAATATTCAGGTGATTGAGCTATCATGGTAACTGTGACATTTGTTAATACTCTGAGGAGCTCACAATTAATTGCTTTCCGGAGCTTTTCTTTCTGTAATCTGATCATGTAATCTCAACACTCAACAGCCATGGTTAATAATATATTAAGATGATTGTATATATCTGCGTTGTTTTCCAGTTTATCTTTTCTACGGCACTAGATGGAAAGATCAAGGCATGGTTATATGACAATTTGGGATCTCGAGTTGACTATGATGCCCCTGGTCGTTGGTGCACTACCATGGCCTACAGTGCTGATGGAACAAGGTAAAATACTATGGTGAAAAGTCAATGATAAAACTTGCATTAGCTACTCAAGACAAGGTATTAAGTTGGCAATTTTCTTGCTCAGGCTTTTTTCTTGCGGAACCAGTAAAGATGGAGAGTCGCACATTGTTGAATGGAATGAAAGTGAAGGAGCCGTGAAGAGAACATATCAAGGTTTCCGTAAACGATCTTTGGGGGTTGTGCAGTTTGATACGACCAAAAATAGGTTTCTGGCAGCTGGTGATGACTTTTCTGTCAAATTCTGGGATATGGATAATACTCAAATTTTGACCAGTAGCGATGCTGATGGAGGCCTTCCTGTGAGTATATTAGATAACCTTGTTGACACCTCACATATATGCCTTTTACTAAACCATGATTTTGTTGACAAATTGAAAGGCAAGTCCACGCATCCGATTCAACAAAGATGGAACCCTGTTGGCCGTTTCAGCCAATGAAAATGGAATCAAAATCTTAGCCAATACAGACGGTCTTCGGTTACTACGCACATTTGAAAATCTGGCTTTTGATGCTTCAAGAGCATCTGAATCTGCAAAGGTATTTTTGTCTTATTTGTAGTTTCTCTGGATCAATAATATACAATGCTAAAGTTTTTCATGTCGGTCGCTATGCAGCCTACTGTCAATCCAATATCCGTCACAGCAGCAAGTAGTGCAGTGCTCACGGAGAGGGTGGCCTCTGTTGTTGGTCTCTCTGCTATGGTTAGTATCACTCTACTCTTGGCATCACCAAGAAAAAATTCACACGAACCCACAAATTTGTTCTTTTTTTATTATGCTAAGAACTGATTTGCCATTTCTGTAGTAATCCATAATGTGTTTGATTTTGCAGAATGGGGATACGAGAAATCTAGGAGATGTAAAACCTAGAATAACAGAAGAAGCAAATGATAAATCAAAGATTTGGAAGCTCAGTGAAATTAGCGAACCATCTCAATGCCGAGCATTGAAGCTCCCAGAGAACTTAAGAGTAACTAAGGTACTTGTCTTTTTTTTTTTTTTCCTCTTCTCAATTCTGAGAGATGTGTTTCCTAACTGAGGTATCTGGACTAAAACATGCTGTAATTATGCATTCAAATCCGAATGAATGGATTCCTTGCCATTACTGTTTCCTGTTTCCTCGTTTCTTGATATACGGTTCTAGGGTTCCACTGATTATAAGTTGCTTGATTGGTATCACTTAGTTCTAAAAGAAAATAATATAGGAATGCTTAAATAGTAAATAAATTACAAATATTTTTAATAAAGTGAAGATGTGCTTTGATTTATGCTTGGATAGGTAAATTAAATTTTTATGGTTAATACTAATTATTAGTTGCTTGATTAGTAAGACCTAGTTTTGAAAGAAAGTAAAATATGGATCATAAATGGTTAGTAAATCACAGGGATACTATCAGTGCTTGCATTTTGAAGTAATTTCATAGTATTTTAGCTTTACTTCCATCTATTACTAAATATCTAGAAATACTATGTGAATTGTGTTTTTAAATAATTAGATTGCACATTAGCTTAGCTACAATCTATTACTATCTACTGGCCAGAGTAAACCGTTTATTAAAATGATGTGAAGCCTCTTGATTATGCAAATAGCAGGATAGGAATGATAGGAAAACTACCACATAGCCGTCAAAATGCTTTAGAAGTTATGTTCCATCTAAAATGTATCCTATCTACCTATGAATATTAAATCATGCCAATTTACCTTGATTACGTACATATGTGTTCCACTTGGTCACCAACAAACTACTTTCTTGTGTTAATCAACAGATATCAAGATTGATATATACAAACTCAGGTAATGCCATACTGGCATTAGCTTCCAATGCCATCCATTTGCTCTGGAAGTGGCAGCGGAGTGACCGTAATTCAAGTGGAAAGGTAAGAACAGAATTTATATTTCGTCATATCAGATGTCAAGAATAAATCACCTTACAATGGATTGTTCATTCTGTAGGCAACTGCCTCTGTTTCTCCTCAGTTGTGGCAACCATCAAGTGGCATTTTGATGACCAATGATGTCACGGAAACAAACCCCGAGGAAGCTGTTTCTTGCTTTGCTTTGTCCAAAAATGACTCTTATGTAATGTCAGCATCTGGAGGAAAGATCTCTTTGTTCAATATGATGACTTTCAAGGTAACAAAAATAAGAATATAAATATTTAAGTTGTATTCCTTATGCTTATATCATGTGCATGCATTAATCTATCTGATTCAATCATGATTTGTGTAGACAATGACAACTTTCATGCCTCCACCACCAGCAGCAACATTTTTAGCATTTCATCCTCAAGATAATAATATAATCGCAATTGGAATGGATGATTCCACGATTCAGATATATAATGTTCGAGTAGACGAGGTAATGCATGAGTACTTATCAAGGTTTCTTTATGGACAACCATTGGTGTTATTTTGGCTAAGGCAAAGAGTCGAAGTATTCTGCTGATTCTTTCTCATCTTGCAGGTCAAAAGCAAGCTTAAAGGCCACTCTAAAAGAATTACAGGCCTTGCTTTCTCACATGTATTGAACGTGCTGGTTTCTTCTGGAGCTGATGCTCAGGTCAACAATCGAATTCTGTTTGATGTCACATCCAATCTAATCTAATCATGATTGATCATTTCTGATGATTTTTTCCTTTTTTTCAAAATTTTCCTCTTCAGCTTTGTGTGTGGAGTTCTGATGGATGGGAAAAGCAGAAATCCAGATTTTTGCAACTTCCACCTGGGAGGTCACCAGCTGCACAATCTGAAACGCGAGTACAGTTTCATCAAGACCAGATTCACTTTCTGGTTGTGCACGAGACACAGCTTGCCATTTATGAAACTACAAAGTTAGAATGCGTAAAGCCGGTAATTTTTGTCCCAACAAGATTTCATTATTTTTGTTTTTTTCTTTTGGGTGCAAATCACTTATAGTTTATTCTTCGTTTTCAGTGGGCCCCACGAGAATCCGCTGCCCCAATATCCCACGCGACATTTTCCTGTGATAGCCAGCTGGTTTATGCTAGCTTTCTTGATGGAACTGTGTGCATATTTACTGCTGCTCACCTCCGTTTACGATGCCGCATTAATCCCTCTTCTTATCTTCCCTCAAACGTCAAGTAAGCCTTTTTCATTATAATAATGTTTCGATCTTTTTGCATTTAGATTACCTTTTCCTGGATTTTTATGAGTTTCAACTTTCAATAGATTCTTGAAATCCTAAACCAGAATCAACTGAAACCTCTTGTTTTCTGTCTAGCAGTTCAAATGTGCACCCACTCGTGATAGCAGCACATCCACACGAATCAAATCAGTTTGCATTAGGTCTATCCGATGGTTCAGTTCATGTCTTCGAGCCCCTCGAGTCCGAAGGCAAATGGGGCGTACCACCACCAGCGGAAAATGGGTCTACAAGCAGTGTACCCACGACCCCTTTAGTTGGTGGATCGGCCTCGGATCAAGCACAAAGATGATCCAAAATGCCAACTCCTTGATCTCGGTAATGTTGATTTTCTAACGAGTCTTTCTGTCATTATCGATAGCAGCAGATGATAACCTGTGTTTCGGAGACGTACTAGGATCCCATTGTTGTCTTGAGGAACATGTTGGTGACCTAGTCTTAACATACCTGTACATTATTCTGGGCCTTCTATAACACATTCTTCTCTATATTTATCGAGTCCATGCAGTGTTTGGAGCTGGATATGTAATTAACTTAGACCTTTGGCTCAAACATGCCAATTCACTAACAGATATGATGTAAGATGTATGCTTTAGGGATATTGATATTTAGATTTTCTAGTGAGTAGTAGACACAAGATACTCATTTTGTTTTGGCCCTTTTCTCATTCAATTTAACACTTTTTTACATCTTCATGAATATGTTATGTTGTTCGCAAGAATTCCATCTGGTATCTTTTAAGGGTATGGTCTTTATGAATCGGGTCGGGTTAGCTTGACCCGTTTTCACTGTTTGGTAGGTTTCTCTGATGTTCGAACTTTGCTCGACTAATTATGGGATTAATGGTGTCTTATTCCAGCCTTTGGACCTTTTCTTCGAAATCATCTTGAGGGGTACCTAGTTTATAAAGATCTATTTAGCTGATTTAGAAAGGAAATATTAAAGATCCTTTTTATTAAGATCTATACCGAGTCATTTTGGTTCTGAAATTATTGTGGTGACAAAAATTCCCTCATTCTACATTTAGTTTGAAGGACATTCCAGTAAATTAATAATTAATGAACATTTAATTCCAATTCCTTTTCTGAACTAATATTCTGAAAGAAGAACATTTTATGCAACCTAAGAGCAGCCGCAGCAGTGCGGGGAAGTGGCGCCCACCGCCAGTTTTTCTCTCCCAGCAAGGCTCCAGAATCTGCGCTACTGTGAAGAAAGAAACAATCCGGCGTCAAGTGTGAAGCCATCCTATTCCTGCGCCATTATTTTTTATTTCTTTTTACTTTTTTTATTTCTTAAATATTTTGTGAGTTTTGGGCCCACTAGTGTGAAAATGAGAAATAGAAATATCCTTAATTTAATAACTATAGGCCTAATTTATATATTTTGTAAATATTTGTTAAATTTATAAGAATTTGAGGTAATATAAGTGTTAATTTTTCAATATGAATGGTAATATAAAAATGTAAAATAATATGGGTGATAATTTGACCGACGTTGATGATTATAAAAAAATTTAAAATTAATATGGGTGATCATTTCTTAACATAGATAGTAAAAATTAGATAATCGAGAAACAATTATATTAAATGACTAAAAATAGATTAAAATACATGAAAATACAACATAAAATAACTGAAAATTAAATAAAATACATGGAAATAAAATATAAAATTACTGATAATAACAATAAATCTAATAATCAGAGAGACCAGCTCCAGACCCGGAACCTCCAAGATCTGGAAATTGTCCAAACATATCAAACATATTAGTAGGTTTTGGTACTTGAGATTGTCTCCTCTTCTGCATAATTATTTGTTGTTGTTCTTGAAAGAATTCACGTTTTACTGGATCAGCAATCGTGTCCAAATCAATGAGTAGTATGTTATCTTCTCTAGTCATTTCATATTGGTAATTGGTTGCTGCAGTTCTTTGTTTTTGTGCTTCGATTTTTTGTCTTTGCACCTCAATTTCACGCTCTCTATTTGCAGCCGAAGTTGACAATAATTCTCGAAATTTCTCATTTTCCTCTTTTATAGTGTTTAAAAAAGAAGACATATCTTCACCCTGTTTCCTTTTCAATTTGGACTTTTTTACCCCTTGTGGCCGTTGTGATGAAGAACCACCACTCATATTTTTATCGCTTAAATTGATTGAAAATGAAGGTGCAGAAGGGTCGGGAGAAATTGGAGACTCACTAACAACTTCTTCAAGTAAAGGTGTTGAGAATCCGCTTGTATTTTCAGCCTGCACAAATTCTTTCAAAATAGACCACACATGGTCGAATTTGAACATTTCCTTATTGCCTCTTTGTTGCGCAAACAACTCATTTGCTTGTCGAATCTACAAAGAATGTTGAAATTTATTAGAGAAAATATTTATGGCATATATAATAGTAAAACATAATGATAATTACTTACGATATTGAGCTCATTTGCACCGCTTGGATTCTTATATTCAATTTGGCGCAAACAACCATTGAACTTTCTCGTATCTTTGAGAATTGTTTGCATACGGCATTGTAGTGATCTTTGGTTACGCTCTTTTAGATTAGAGCTTGGCATTTCAGAATTGAACGTATCTGTAATGCGTTTCCAAAATAGATCTCTAGACTGGTTTATACCAACAATTGGATCTTGCGAAATTTGAAGAAAGACACTGCAAAGATATTGATCTTCAGCATTTGTATAATTGGTACTGCGTGGCTTCGACATTTTAGAGAGAAGAAGATATAATGTAAATGAAGACTCGAAGAGATTTTGGAGAGGTGTGTTTTAGATGTATGGTATATCTTCACTATTTATAGAATGCTAGAACTACCAAATTTATTTGTTCTACCTAACTTTCTATCTACCCAATTGGTTCTACCTAACTTTCTATCTACCAGGAATGTTAGGTAGTCTAGATTGTATGCACTGGAAGTAGAAAAATTGTCCAACCGCTTGGGCAGGACAATATGCCGGACGAAGTGGATCTCCAACAATTATTCTTGAAGTTGTAGCTGATTATGATCTGTGGATTTGGCATGCATATTTTGGGATGCCGGGATCAAACAATGATATTAATGTGTTGGAGACATCTCATCTTTTCTCTAATCTTGCTACAGGTGTTGCTCCTCCGGCACATTATGTCATTCAAGAAAAGGAATATAATATGGGATATTATTTAGCTGATAATATTTATCCCAAATGGGCGACTCTTGTGCAAACTATCCATTCACCAATTGGTCCCAAAAAACAATATTTTGCAACAAAACAAGAAGCATGTAGAAAGGATGTGGAACGTGCATTTGGAGTTCTTCAAAGTAGATTTGCAATTGTGGCGAATCCAACACGTTTTTGGTTGAAAAGTGATTTGCAAGATATCATGACTGCATGCATAATAATGCATAATATGATAATAGAGGATGAACGAGATCTTGATGCTCCGATTGAAGAAAACATGGAAGTGCCACCCTCGGAGGTCGAATTTGCAGATAATGAACCTACTCGCTTTCAAGATTTTCTTGGTCGACATAAACAAATTAGAGATGCAGATGCTCATTTTACACTCCGAAATGCTTTAATTGATCATTTGTGGGAAGAGTATTCTAATTCAGAAAATTAGAAATTATCACCATGTAGCATTTATTTCACTTTCAATAAAATAAGTCTTTGTTTTTTTCATTTTATATTGAATTTTATTCAATTAATTAAATGATTTTTTTATCATAAAGAGTAAAAATTATATTAAATAATGTTTACGTGTGTAAATATGTTATCTAATTATAAAAATAAAATAAAAATATAATTAAATAAATTAATAATTAAAAATATTAAGGAATATGCTTTTTTAGTGTAAAATTTAGTGCAGACTGCTGGAGATAAAATACTATTTCTGCACTATTGTAGTGCAGAAGCAAATACTATTTCTGCACTATTGTAGTGCAGATTCTGCACTACAATAGTGCAGACTGCTGGAGATGCTCTAACGCGATAGCTCAAAGATGCAACAGAGTAAATATGAAATATTCACATGGAACTCGTTGCATTAATTCATCAAAATATTCACGCAAAACATTTCATAATGACAAATATAATAAGATTGATATTTTTGATTTGTACTCTTTTAATTGTAAAGTGTTTTTAATTAAAATATAAAAAAGTTGTGAAGTATTTAGAAAAGGTGGGGCGTGGATATTCCCATCCTTTTTTAAAATATATAAAATATTGAGAATATTGTTAATTTCATACCACACTAGATTGAAAAATCTTGGCAATAATATAATATGTAACCATGCATGGAAGAGTTCAAAGATACTGACATCGTGTATAGAAGAGAGTCACCACCATGTAGAATTTTATTAATTCTAGTTGCCACCTTTTTTCCTTCAAGATGGATTATTTTAATAAATACTTGTGTCTAGTATTTGGAATAAAAGATAAGGGTTGGAGGTTTTTTCTACCCAATATACTTGAAAGGTAAAATGAAAAATATCCAATTCTTAAAAGAATATCAAATTCGGCAAAATTATTCAACTACCTAAAGATTTGAGATGTGGAAAAATTACTCAAAATTTTTCACAGAACCACAAGATTTGCAATGGGAGGAAATAACAAATCTTCATCCCCTACATCTAGAAATCCCACGAGATCAGTACCCACCCACCACCATCAACAATTCTGACATCGGAGATAATAAGATCAGAGCAGGAAAAGATGGCGGCGAGTGTTAAAGAGACGCGAGCTTCAGAGGACCACCGTAAGTTGAGAGGCGGAGGAGGGCAGCGCCACGACCGCCTGACTTCAAAAGGCTACCACCGTCACGATTTCAAACGACGACCGTAAATTGAGATGAGGAGAAGGCGGCGCCGCGACTGACTTGAATCTATCAGTATTGTCATTTGAGCGTGCTCTTCTTCCTTTTACGAGATCCATTTGCATATCTTTCCTCAATTTTCTCTCTCCTCTCCTCTTTCTCTCTCTCTCTGTAGAATGGCGTTGGCCGCCAGATTTGAGGTAGAGATCGACGAATCTCTCCGGAGTGAGGGCAGCGAAGTGCGGTGAGCGGCAGAGCGAGCAGATGACTGTGGTGGTTGCATATCGACGGCGAACTGGAGGCGGTGTTTGGTGGTGGTAGACGACAAGATGAAAATCAAGGCTGTGGTAAAGGCGGTGGAGCGAGGGACGAGCAGATCGGTGCGGCGTCGCCGGAGATGGGGAATAGAGGTTGTCGGATTGGTGCGGCTGAACTGTACGAAGAGAAGAGTGTAGTTAGGGTTGAATTTTTTTTTTTTTTTTCGATTCTTTTAATAAAATTGAAATTAAATTGAATTATTCAAAAGTCTGGAAAAAGAAAGAAGGTTCTTTAATCTTAATACTTATTATAAATATATTAATTAATAATAATAATATTATGATTAAATAAATAATATTTAAAAAACTATTATTCTCAGATTTAGAAATAATATTTTTGAGTTTTAAAAAAATAAATACATTTGTGAGACAAATTTTCAGATTATTAAATATTGATTATCATTATTATAAATAATATTATTATTAAATAATATTTTATATATTTTTTAAGATTTTAGATACAATTTTTGATTTATAAAAAATAGTTGCAATTTTTAATCTATACCATCGTTATCTATAGATCACGGTGGAATTTACTATCTATAATCATTGTTATCTATAGATGAGACTATCTATAATCATTGTTATCTATAGATGAGATCACGATGGTTTTTACCATGGTGATCTATATTAAACCATGATAATTTATCTTTCTCATCTTAATCTATAGACAATGATGGTTTTTATCAAGGTGATTTATATTAAACTATCATAATTTATCTTTCTCATCTTAATCTATAAATAACGATGATATTTACCATCGTGATCTATATCAAATCATTATATGTTCTTACTATATATTTTTTAAGTTTTTTGTGATTTTTTTCTTTTTCATTTTGATCTATAAATCACGATCAAACCATTATCTGTTCTTATTATAAATTTTTAAGTTTTTTGCGATTTTTATTTTTATTTTTTAACCTCAATTTACGTATCTAAATATAGAAGAAAAATTTATAAACTACATTTTACTAAATTTTAAAATAATTATCATCTTACCTCATTTGAGTAAGGATCAAAAGATGAAATTTATACTAAAATCATGTTAATATTTAGAAATGAGAAAGATGAAAAAGAGAAAATATTAAAAAAATTCAATTTAAAAATAAGAACGGATATTTATACTAAAATCATGTTAATATTTAGAAATGAGAAAGATGAAAAATAGAGAATATTAAAAAAATTCAATTTAAAAATAAAAACGGATAGAGATGATAAATATCGTAGGTGAAATCATTAAAAATGGTGACTATATTTTATCTTCATTTTGGATAAAAAAATTATTTTCTTATGAAGTGAATATTTTTCATCTTTTGTTATACTTATAGGATAGAATGACATTTTTTCACTAAAAAGATAATGTATTATCATACATCACAAATCACAGGTGATGAAACACTTTTATGTACAAGAGGTTGTGGACTCAGAAAACATGTTCCATAACCCCACAAGGAAATAAATTTAAACCATGCCAAAGGAAGTTACTTATATACATTTTCTCGCCTATTGAGATAGGCCGATAGGCGAGAATCTTCACACACCGGCATGAGGGGACAACTGATCGTACTAACTTGTTCAAACCAAACTTGGGAATACGTACAATTCAAGAGATGATATATACTTTATTTTAGAGAAGGCATCCATCCCTTGCTGATGAGATATATGTACAATGACTTGTGTCTCTCCAGGCACTATTCGGGCCTAAAACTCACCAGATTTGGGAGATCTGTTGATTGGAGCTTCTTTATGTCGTTGGCTGTCACCTTGCATGACTCCAGTGTCAGTGATTTCAAGTTTTTAAGCGATTTTAGATGCTTCAAACCGGCACCTGTTACCCGGGAATTTGATATGTTTAGTGAGACCAACTGTGTTAGCCCTGCAGTTCAGACAAACTTGGGTTTTAACTGATGAAAAGAAGCCAGAAATTATGCCTAAAACAAAGAGAAAGCAATTCAATAGAGTTCATGCAAGAAGGGAACAAAAAGATATGTAGATTTGATGGATAAGATGAACAGCATAGATATTTATCTGTCTAATTACCAGAAATTGATTCCAGGCTCTTGTCTGTGAGGTGGTTGTTCTGGGATAGATTCAACAGGGTCAAGGATGTAAGATCTTTGATGTTCTTCACACCAGCATCAGTTAATCCGCCACCACAGATTTCCAGAGAGCGCAGTTTCTTGAAAGCTAAAGAAAATGGCAAAAAAAAGAAAAAAGAATGGTAATTAAATCTGTCGCCATATAAAGTGGAAATAAATTCTTATGTTTCATGTGAGGTATTAGTAGTTTAGATCAAACCCATGAGTTGTTTCAGTAATTATCGTTAAAAATAAGCCAAACACACTCCGAGATTCCACACACAACTATTGTCCAAACCATGGAAAAGAGAATGGCTAGCAAGCACTACTGCTATAACCTAGAGCCTAGACTTCAAAATTCAAACCGTTGATTTTGGCAACTGTCTGTATGCTTGTAACTACGTGTAGAATCATGACAACAATCAATTTGTTTATAATGAGTGAAGTTCTTAACATACATCGCAAATAATTGGTTCCAGAATCAGTAATCCGTGCTCCAAAGAGATCAAGATGCAACAATCCTGTCAAGTCTGCAAAAGAAGACTAATGTTAATGAAGAAGTAATATAGCATTCTTCTGCATCTTATAAGTTCAACTAAACAAGGTATGAACATTCTAACCACATCAAAACAGTAGAATCACTCTCTACTATAAAATTATGGATCACTGATTTTGTAGCTGATATCTTCTAGGGGAGAATAGATTAAGATGGTCCACAAATAAATAAAGAAGAGAGCAGAAAAGGAAACAAGACATGACGGGGGAATGTTAGGTTCTTTATGTTCAAATCGTGATGGAAATAAAGAAGGTATTGTGTTTTTATGAGCATGGTTATCTTCAAAATGTACATAGAATTTTATTTCAATAAAATGTAGATCATGCTGCAGTTAATCTCATACCATGTACAATATGTTATCAAAGATTCAATTACAGAGCCTTACACAAATTGGGAATTCTTATCATGCATATTTTATCCACTTGACTTTCAAAACTCAAGCACAAGACCCATTTTCAAATTTTTGTGAACACCGACACTGAAAGCGAAGAGAAAACCACAAACTAAAGAACCACAGATACATCAAAAAAAACACAAAATTAGATAATCAGCACTCAATACTCAAAATTGTTGCTCATAAACGTCATATACATTTTAGTGCAAACTAACGTCGTGCTGACAGATACGCTATAACAGTAGGCATACTCTAAACCTTACTTGTAAGAGCAGCAAGGCCAGCATCTGTTATTTGACGAGCATCCAAATTCAGGGACTTGAGAGATGATAAGCCAGATAACTTTCTCAAACCACCATCAGAAACAATGGTAAATGAAAGATTTAAACTCTCCAGTCTAAGTAGCCCTGCAGTAGAAAAATTGGTAGTAGATCAAAGTTGAGGTTCGAATTCTTAGCAAATAAAAAAAATGCTAATGTATGACATAGGAAAAAGGGAACAGCCACTGATATTTAGAAGAGAAAAATCCCAAAAACAAAATGCAGAGCACCTGTAGGAGCACAGGTGTCAGTTGCATAATTTTGAAATACATATGACTCGTGCTACAAATTATATCCAGTTTTTGACATGGTTAAGAAGACACTTGAAGAGGTGACATTGAAACATTAGAAATGAAAAGAAATTTTCCTAGAAAGTTTTTGGCAAAGGCACATGTGACAACACCATTTCTACAGTTGCAAGGCTTTTCTTATAAGCTTTCGTGGAGCTGAGAGTAATTTACGTTTAAAATGTAGGTCAGGAGTTAATGGGAAATTTCTTAGTATGGGAACAGGAATTCCATAGATGAATCTCATTTATGTTTGGAAGAACTAAAGACACTTGAGCATAGTTCTTTCGAAATAAATGGCTTCTGGCATATATCATCCTATAAGAAGCAAAGCTCAATCATACTTGCTCATGGACGACTTCATGAGTAGCACATGTGCAAATATGAAAAGAAAAAGGATGAATGCTTGTTTGAAGTTTGATATTGAAGTATCAGTATAGATGCAAAGCAACTGTATAAAGAGGAAAAAGCTTTATGAAATGAATATCATGAGGTAGCTGCCTACAAAGCACGAGAAAGAATTATGCACAGAGCACATAGAAGATATATTTCATCTGTTTATTTTATCAACACAATGATTGAGCCTAACCAGAGAGATGGCGCAATCCACTGCTTCCAACTTCAGTATCAGACAACTCCAAGCATTTCAAACGGGATAGGCCTGAGCAACATGCACCAGAAGAAACAAAATCGGTAAGTTATATTCTAATGACAGATCAGTTTACACAAACAAATACAAGACACCAAAGTGATAAAAATATTAAGACACCTTTGATGATACACAATGACAAACACAAAGCTGATAATACTTTATTAACCTGAAAGGTAAACCATCCCTTCATCTTTAATTCTGCAGGAATCCAGATTTAAGCTCTCCAAATTTGTGAGATCTGTTGGAACAAAAAAAAAAAAAGAAACAAAACATATAGGGTGGCAAGCTCAAATGCCTTCACATGAACAAGAACACAACTCCATATTAAATGTTTAATGAAGTTGAGTCATAATATGATTCAGGATCAGAGGGGGGTTTTGATATTTAATTCCATATATGAAAATATATTTACCTTTAAGATGCACCAAAATAGCACCCGAGATATCATTGAATCCCAAATTCAACACTTTCAAAGATTGCATCTCTGTAAGGCAGATGAAAACATCAACTTCGACTCCATCCCAACAATTCACAACAAAGTGGATATAACTAATTTCCTTAAAGCAGTACTTCAATTCATAATTGAAACCAATGTTTAGATGTCTCACTTGATAAGTTTTCGCATCCATTGTCTGTTAAATGACATCTGCTGAGATTCAAATATAATAAAAAACCAAGATCTGCAACAAATATAGAACATATCAAAATTCAGAACATAATGGAGACTAGGATGCTAAAACTCTTGAAGCTCACATAAATAGAAATCCATATATCATGTGAGATATCATGAGACCGTTGAAAAGAATTATCAAAAATATCGAGAATAACATTCTCAATCATCAGCATCCAAGGAACTAGATTAAATAGATAGCTATAAACATAAGACCAAGCACAACATAAACCTGTAAGTGACTCCAAGCATGAAGCAGTGACAGGGCAACCTTCCATATTCAAAAGAGAAAGATTCTTCAAATCTGTAGGACAAATATTGGGAAATCAGAAAACTAAACCATCAGAGACGTACACACACAAAGTATCACTCATATCGGTAGCCTAACATTGCAACTTTTTTGTAGTCCAAAAAATGACTACCTTCACATCAATACAGTGTACATAACAACTAAAATACAGTTGTATCATTACCACTTATTATGTCAATGAAAAGTATTGTTGAGAGAGAAAATGTAAACTATGGCCTTTATCCTAATTCACATGTCATAAGCAAATGCCTACTCAGCATTGGACGATGGTACCACCAATGGTCCAGCTGAAGATTTTGACACAATATATTTTAATCATTCAAGCACACAAATATTTTTATTGGGGTTGGTGCAAGTACCTCTTAGAAAGGCTACACCATTATCAGTAACCTTACTGGAAGCAATTTGCAATGACTCCAAGCTGTTCAGGCCTGCAAGAAAGAGAGAAATGACAAAAACAATTAAATCATATTCATACTCTAATTAAAATATCAACAGCATAAACTTGAAATACTCAAGGTGCCTAGCATCTCAAATACTTAAGAATCCCACTCTGGTCATGAAGTCAATGAATAAGAAAGTGAAGCTGAGCTATTTACCTGAGATAGCCTTCATATCAGCATCAGTGATGCAAATACAACAATTGACATTCAGCGATTTAAGCTTTCCAAGTCCTGTAAAATATGAAAAACAAAAACAGATCAGACAAAAACTATGGTATTCAGAGGAACGTGAAAGATGTCCAGTACATGTGACGGCAATTTTGACAAATCATGCCATTTAGGACAATGATTTCAATTGCATGGCAACAACCACCATAACGAAAATTATGCTGCTAAAGTCTCAGAAACAACAAAAAATTCTCATAGCAATTTCATATATCAATGCATGTGGCCTTTTCCAACCTCCTACTGTACTTCCATGACTTTGATTGACAATTACCTAACCCTGACACCCAAGGCAAAATATATGAAACCTAAGTAAATTGTTCCACTGTGTGATATTGCAATTGCCTTAAATTTTTGTATCTGAAAATTCCAACCTGTCAATAGAGCATAGCCGAGATCATAATTAAGGCAGGAATGTTCTTTCCTTTCCAAAAAAAGAAAATTTTCTCTTCAGGACTAAAATGCTGTTATGATACTATAAACTGTAGTTGAAATTTAACAGGGAAAAAAAAAAACTTATTAGAACGAGTTCTCGTGCTCATAGAGAACAAATAGATCAGCTATACAAAATATCACTATAAGCTGTACTACCATCTCGATTTAAGAGAGAGAGGAGATTTGGGGGGGGGGGGCTATGTCGCCACAGATTAAAAAATGACAAAATGGGGATAACAGGGAATCAATACCAAAATCTGAAAGAAGTTGATTTGTCTTGTCCTGTTTCCCATAATAGCATTGCACACTACAAGAATTATTAGTTTCAATAGCACTGTTTGTAGAATAGCAATTGAAATCATTCTCAAATGCCTTTAATACCATGTATGACCAGCATGACCTACAAAATTACTCAACGATCAGAAAGAGTTCATTGAATACAGACCTTTTAGATGAGAAAGCCCTCCATGGATCTTTGGACATCTCTCCAGGTCCAACTTTTCCAAGTTAATTAAGCAAGACAAGGAACTTATTCCTTGTGCAGTGATCAAGCTGTTCCTTTTAAAACTTAGGGTAGTCATGTTTGAATGACCTACAAGGTTGAGAAACAATGCCCACATCAGTTCATAGGTTTTAACCAAATGTTAATAGTTCTCCACCACAATGCCATCCTACAATGCTCATCGACCCTATTTTTAATGGAATGTGATGTCCATTTAATAGGACAAAATGCAAAATCACCGAACATGTCATGAAAAGCAACACACAACTGAGGCCAGAAGGCAACCATACAAGCTAGTAGTTCATACCTTACTGTACACTTATTGCTTATAAATAGAAGTTTAATGGCCAAGTAACCCAAATTCATTTCCAGAGGTTCGTGACCAACAAATTTACCACAACAAATGAACAAAGCAACAGAAATTCAGAACTTCTATTTTTCCCCAAGGAGGCCATTTCATAAAAATTACAAAAAAGAAAAAAATGGAAATCCTATGTCATCACTCGTAAATCGAAATAAGGGTCAGTATGTGATGCTGGTGAGAGGATGTCAACCATAACTTAACACTCAAATTGCAACTTACAAGACATTATCAAAACTAGAAAGGAAAAAAGAAAAGCACTTCAATAAATATAGTGAGATGTAAAATATATAACAATATGACCAATCATACATATAAAAATTGCAGTCTGACCACAAAGTCAATCATTTAGCCTACTGCAAGATCATCGGGCACAAAATCACATTCTTGGAATCAGAGAAAAAAAAATCTTACTTTTGATCTGTTCCAGACCTTTGTCTGAAATCTGATCACAGAAATTGAAATTTAAGGCCTGAAGACTTTTGCAATCTTTAAGATAGATTAACCCAGAGTCAGTAACATCTGAACCAGACAAATCTAGAGAGAGCAGAGATGAACCCTGTGAAGAGACAACGTCCATCCAACTGTCATCAAATCCTGGGTACTCTCCCACATTAAGATCCTGCAAAAAAAAAAAAAAAAAGCAAGGGTAACTGCCCATTAGATATCTGATGCAATTTACGATCCATCCCACTCCTCATTCAATAAAGTTTCCAATATACCTGAAGAGCACAGTCCCGAAAAGCTTCAAATACAGAATCCGTCAAGCATTGAGAACAGACCAAATCATCAAAAATCTGTTGACTTATATCCCTTGGCAGCATGGAGAAGTCGCTATGTTTGTTTATGTCCTTCAATCAACAAAATTGCTTGTCAATAAATTTACAAGAATCTTTGCCTTTTTCCCTTATATGATAGACAATAGGAAAAGAAATCATGCTAAAACATACTTCCCGAATTTTGTAAATACACAAATCCATCAGAGATGGACAACTTCGTTTCCCCTGGCTAGCGTCCATATTGGTTCTAGAAAACGAAGTTCCAAGCCATTTTGAGCTCCCACTTTTAGTGTATCTTCCAGATACTCCTCGGTTCACATTGTCCTCATTATCATGTTGGTCACGCTTCCTTGAACAAGCTCCCCCCATTTACTGTTGTATTCTAAGTTAAGATATCAAACGCAGCAGTCAAAAGCGACATTGTCCATTTATCACCAAATGTCATTGGTGCGAGCACAACACCATCCTGCATCATTTAAAACGTCAAATGATATCACTAAATCTTTAGATGGGTTAACAAGTCAGCGTTCACGATCGTGTGAATTTCAAACTTTTCTCATCTGTTTTAGCACTTAAATCTGTTTGATTAAACTATAAAAACAAGACCTCACGAAGAAATTATGTGTCCAGGACTTCCAGAGATGCCATGCCATAAGTACACTCAAGCTGAGAACAGATAAGCACAAAGGAATAAAAGGAAAGGGAGGAAAATAGTGTAACTACATAAAAACATAGGA
This sequence comes from Scutellaria barbata, assembly GCA_028654395.1. Classification (NCBI taxonomy): domain Eukaryota; kingdom Viridiplantae; phylum Streptophyta; class Magnoliopsida; order Lamiales; family Lamiaceae; genus Scutellaria; species Scutellaria barbata. The sequence continues at coordinate 3,452,597 of CM053645.1, read as the reverse complement.
ATAATATACAAGAAAAGCATAATATTTTCAGCTCTGTAAGAGTAAAATTTTAGCTCTTTTTTGGTTTCAATAATCTTCACTTTCATTCTCCACAAAGATGTGCCTTTTTCTATCTTTTTAGGAAATTTATTTTAGTCTCCAAAAATATCAATTATTTTGAACTCTTCCAACAACAATGAAACAACATTGATGACAGATTTACAGCTGCAGACGTTTTCAACCAACAATGAGGAAACAATACCAACAACACATCTACTATAAACAAACGTCGTCTACCTTAATATTTCACTTCATTTTTTCCAAGAAAAACAATACCAACAAGACATCTATGATAACAAATTATATCTCCCTTAAATACTTCACTTCATTTTTTCCAAGAAAAACAATACCAACAAGACACCTATGATAACAAATTATATCTCCCTTAAATACTTCACTTCATTTTTTCCAAGAAAAATATCAAACGAAACCAAATTCGGGGCTGGTCTAGCCACAAAAAACATCGCAACTGAAGGCTTAATTCCTCAGCGCACGTACAGCAATAAAACCATATATTCAGTAACAAATAGTACACTCTGCATATGTGTAGCAGTTAACAGTGACAGACCAAAATGAGAGCAAAAAAATCCCCGCCTCACTGTCCCAAAAATAAACAATAAATGAACAGATAAATAGAAGAATATTTGTTTAACACAATCGCGTTTTCCGGGGATAAGATCATCAGCTCGTATACACTCGTTTAAAAGAATGATCAAACATTTACCGGGTAACTCATTAATATCATCATCACCGAAAACAAAATCCAACGCGTCATCAGATTCCATAATAACATCATCCGCCAAAAAAAAATTAAAAAAAAATTCCATCTAAAGATTAAAAAGAAGAACACACAAACACAAACAGCGAAAAGCTCACACTTTCTCCTGTCCACCTGTGGAAAAAAAATGGTAAAACAGACCTTAATAATCATTCATCAGAAGCATCACCAGTCCTTGAACAGTTGAACAGTTTATTACGCTGAGTATTTCAGAGAGAGAGAGAGGGTGAACAGAAAGTGGGAGTAGGAGGGGGACGAGAAGATAGAAGAGAAGAAGCGTACAAGAAAGAGAGAGGGGAAGCAAAGTCCGAAGCAAGCGATTGGCGCCACGTGGTAGGCATACAGGGCGGGATCTCAGGTTCGGATGATGCATGATGATGATGATGGATAAGACGAAAGGAGCCGGGGGTTGAGTGTGCGGGTCCCACTCAAATGCATTTAAAATGTAAATCGGCTTGCTTTTATCCATATTAAGGGGTGGGCCCCGCTTTTCAGTGGACGAATTTGTACGCAAATGGTAATGGAGAGTTTTGAGTACTTGAGTGAGCTTAACTCCTCCGTACTGAAAATCAATAATCATCATTATTCACTCTTCATCACTACTTTTTTTTTTTAATCATACAGTGTAGGTTACATATTTTAAAGAACCACTAATTAATTTGAAAATAAATTAACCCAAATTAATCGAACTCAACCAATTGAATAGGTCAATCTATTGAACATCTCAAGATAACATCTTCATAAAACTTAGCCTTTTCACACTACACACAATATATATGTCGTGATAGTTATACTTTATTTATATGGTTTAGTACTTAATTTAAGTCTTTACTCTAATTTTTTTTAATAAGGACATCTCTAGTAGTAAAAAAAAAAAAACTGTGAATTTTGTATTATTTTTATATAAAAACAGTTAATCGTTTTCAACATTATTCACTATTATTCACACTAAAATAAAATATTGTATAAAAATAAAAAATTAACATAGGAATTGATCAAAGTTTAAAGTTGGTGTTAGAAATAATTTATGGTAAACTTTTAAAGCATTGTTGTAGCAAAAAATTACTATTCAACAAACGACTGGAGATGCTCTGACAATAAATTCTCTTTCTAAATTACTACTATTTACATTATAATGTGTTTGAATGATACATTTTAAAATTGAATTAACTAATATCAATAGCAAAACTATATTCAGGATAGAGTAGAGTTTAATTCTTGCAATATTCTTGCAATCACATTTTTCACAATCCAAATATATCATGAACAACTTGATATATATTTTAAGAGATATAACATTAATCACGTAAAAGATGGGATATTTATGTATCATTATATGTCAAAAGTCTTCCAACATTCAACTCAACCTTGTGAATTAAAAGAAAATTACGTAATTAAAACTAATCATTCCGATTACGTATACCTCAAATCGAAGAATTAAGGAGTATTTATGACCATGCCAATTCGGCCTGTCTATTTCTCCTAGATTTGAATCAGGGCTCTTAGAAGGGCACGACGGACGGGTCAGTCCTTTTAAATTTAAAAAAAAGGGATTATGTTCAAATATTAAGAGTGTATTTTAATCGAGTATTTTTGGTTCGAATCTTTAAGTTTGTGGGTAACAGGATTGATCTATGAGTTGTGTGTATTTCGTTTGATTTTTTTCTTTTTTCAAACTTTAGGATTACGCATATAACACGATTGATTGAGAGAAATCTCGAATTTAAACACCATAATCGTTTACCACTATCTGTGAATTGCGATCTATATCTCTCAATAAGGTGTTTATTCTTCATCTTCCTTGTCATAACTCACAATAGCATATATATTTAGCAATTTTATAAGACATTTTTCCTGAAAAGTAAGCATTCCTTTTTTTTTATTATTAAAACTATATGTGATTTTTATTATCACGAATCATTTAGTTTTATGCAATTGTGTGTATTTTTGATTAAAATATAGGATTTAAATATATAATTTTGAATTTTTTGACTTATAGCAGAATAGTGGATCATTTATCTAAATCTTTATAGGGTTAGGGTTATGTTCACAATATTGTGGGTCTTTCATATACCCTATTATATATATAGGATAAATAATATATAGAAAAAATGTGACTATTTAGTTCGAAGTCCGTTAGGACTAGCTCGAAACCGCTAGGACCAGCCGGTTTAACATTCCTAATTTGAATACTATTTTTAAAAGTGATGCTCAATGTATCCATTAAAATAGTATTTCCAATATATATAAAATATTCCCTCCTCTTAATAATAACATTTCAATCAAAAAAATAATTCTAAATGAATGTTTTACATAATTTCAAAAATTATTTGTTAATATTCTACCAAAAACTATCATTTACTTTTTTCAAATTAAATGAATTATAAAATAGTTTCTGAAAATTACATATGATAATTATATTTAATTAAAGAAGCTGTAAAGCAATATTTTTATTAAATTTCTTATATTTTAATGAATTTTTTTTAATATGGTGTTTATTTCGTTAGGGCATCTACATCAATTCATTATGGAGTGTTTTTAATTAAAACAAAAGGTGTATTAATTAATGTAGGTGTGTGTTTAAGTGTGTGTTTTTTTGTAATTAGTGTGTGTTAAGTATGAAGAATGCATTTTTGTCTCCTACTTTAATAATTAGCTAATGATTGATATACTGACACCTCATCAATTAATACCTTTTGCTTTTTTTTTTCTCTTTTTTTTCTTTACTTTTTCTATACAAATAAATTATTTTCTTTTCTTTCCTATACAAACAATTTATCATTTTTGTATTATTTATACATTTTAATGTGAGTTGAAATTTTTTAATGTAATAATTAAAAAATTCTATATACAATTTGCACTAAAATTTAATTGTCATTTATATTAATTGTATGTCAATTGCTTATTTTCAATTAATTGCTAGCTATATCTATATCTTTTTTTATATAATTAATTTTTAAAAATAATATTTAAATATTATTAATTATATTTTAATGTGAATTGAAAATTATTAATATCATAATTAATTAATCCAACATACAAGCAATAAATAATTACTTTAAATTGATATAAATAAAAATAAAGAATAAAAATTAGTGGATCATGAGACACACATGTAATGATTGTATTTGTGTTAAATTGATTGAAATTTGTGTTAAATTGATGTAGAAGTATGTTTTAAAAAGTAGATATTTTTAATTAATATGGTGGCATGTGGACCCCACACTAAAATTGTGTGCTAAAAACACATTGATGTGGATGCTCTTAAAAGAAACACGTTACAAAGAAATAAATAAATAAAGAAGGAAGCTGGCCCCTATCATAAATATTTACTTCTGAAAACAAAATATTTACGAATTTTCCAAGTGTTTATTTTTCCAGAAATTTGATTATTGGATTAGTAGGTGAAAAAGATGACTAAATTATTGCAAGTGATGAGTGGCCAGAATTGTACAGCGTGAAGTGATTGATTAATTGGTTACTGACATCACCTACATAAAATTGGAGCTTCGTGACATATTCTGCTCTTGGAATATATATATATATATATACTATTGATTGCTTACAATTTTGAGAAGCCTAAAAATAGAATATCTACACTCACTATAGATTAATGTAATTTTATATAAGAATATCTACACCTAATCAAATGCAATCTCATTTATTTATTTATTCATCATCCTATTCCTATTTCACATCATTATCCATTCAATCATCTTTTATAATATTTTTACATTGAATGGGTTAATTATACAAAGAATACATTATTTTCATTTACACAATAAATTTTGGACATTAATATCATATATCATCATTCATCAGTTTTATTTGGAAATTTTCATATTCCAATTATTAATATGGGGATCCATAATACGTGACTCTATCGTAATAAAATTTTAAAATCGAAATCCAATCTGTCACACACCATTTACTAACCATTTACTAGAATGGTGAGGGCTTGACCCTTTTTTTAAGGACTTCAAGTTATGATGAGCCACCAAGAGTCGAGTCCATATTATCATCTCTAGTTATATTTCCTTAAATTTATGTTATTCATAACATCATTCATCGATCACACAACCCAATATGCACACTAAACTTCCAACAATATTCCTCATAGGGAATTTGGAATCCATATCTTACTTTGATAACAATTGTCATGATCACACATTTATCATTAAACTAAAATTGTGTCTGGTGGTTGAGGTGTAACTTGAATTTTTTTTAACTTTGATAGCGCATAATATGATTCATTAATCACACAATGGAGACTTGTTCCATTATTGCAATTATCGAAAGACCCAAACAATCCTTTTATAACCCAACTTAATGTTGTGCTAAAATTCCCAACAAACTTACAATTGTAATAGCCTAAATTGCACTAAAAAAATATTGACAAATGGATGACACGACCTCAATGTGTCAATTTGTCTAAATTCTTACAACATTTGACACAACCTACAAGTGATATTTGACTGGCCTAGAGCATGCTATTTGACACACAGTTTGTTCGAAAATTTGATACAAGATTTTTTAGTTTTTATTTTATTTTTGAGATATTGGTTTCCTTTGTTAGCTTCTTAGAGCTCCATGGATTATGTACAATGTTTAGGACCTATAAACACCTTGTTATTAATTGGATTTTCAAATACTTATACATTTTGAGATATTTTATCTTTCTACTTGTCATATTACACTAGAACTTGTCGTGTAGACTGTAAAGTGCAATACATCATCAATTCTTGAGTTTGTGATAAAACATAGATCGCATATAATAATTGGAAAATGCTATCATCGATTCTTGAGCAAAAAATTAAAAATAATTAATACATAATGAGTGATTAGGTGCTGATATAAATATTTTTAACTATGTAACTATTGACGAAGTGAAAATTTGACAAACCATATACTGATTTGTAATATCTTCGATCTTGACTAACTATATGAAGTTATATCATTTAATATCTAGGCCTTCGTAAAGCCTGTGAATTAAATTCCACCCATTAACAACTAAGAGAAGTTTTGCCACCAGTGAGTTGGTTGTGCAAGGGTCCTGAAGATTAGTGAAATCGGATTGAAATCAAAATTAAAAAAATTTTAATTCGAAAATATTTGTTGATTTTTTGATCTTTTCTGAACTAAATTGAACCGATTTATTTTTGGGTTTGGTTCCAAAGAGTTTCAATAATCCAAACTGAGAACCAAATTGAATTGGAACCGAACCTGATTTTAAAAAAGTTATTTATATGTATATATTTTATTTATATATATATATATTGATAAAATTACATAATATACCTATTTAATTAAGTTAATAATTTATAATGCTACAAATAATTTAAATTTAATTTTGTAATAATTAATAATATAAACTATATTTTAGTTGTAGTTGTTAAGAAACATAAGTCTTTTTGAAATTATGAGATTTTATAATTGTTGAAACGAAACATTTAACTCTTAGTAGTTAATGAAATTTTGTTGGTATATATTAAATTAATTTTTAGCTGTTTATTTTTCTAGTATTTTGTATTCCATCTAAAATGAATTTGCTTTTTTACCTTATTTTTTTTTTCCTTTTGATTTTTTTTTCTTAAATTTTTGAATATTCGTCCTAAACTAATTTGGACCAGTAGACCTAAATCTCCAAACTGAATCAAACTGAAGTCTGGTTTGTTTTTATTTTGGAGATTTATATTTCAAATTCTCTTAAATTCGATTCAATTTCGAAGATTTTCAAATCTCAAGATCAATCCAAACCATTCACACCCCCTATTGTGGCGAGTCATGTTTGTGGATGATTTGTGATGACGTTTCTGTTATTAGCAATTGTTTTATCATTTTGAACAAAACAATCGATTTCAATTAAATTGTATTTTGATCATAGCTGAACTTTGATTCATCCGCCCATAGCAAGTTTGACAAGTCAAATTGATCTTTGATTTTCTTTCATTTAAAAAATATATAATTATACTTCATTAACTTATACGTAAATATCAATTGTTCTGGTAAAAAATAAATCATATCAACCGAATGCGTCAAATATTACAAATTATCAAATTGAGATTCCATAACCTAACATTGTTAACGTTTCTCTATTAGTAATTAAATACATATAAACAATATTAATTAAACATGAAAATGTTATGCAACCATCAATATTCACTATATATTATATAATATTCTAAAAAATCGATATCAATAGTATCTTGCAACCAATATATATATTGATTTTAATTAAAATGAAGTTTATATTGAAAATATATGATTGTAATTAAAGTGGAGTATATTAATTTTTTTTTATTTAATTAAATATTTTGTCAAATATCACAGTTAACAAATACATGATAGATGAACATGCAACTAATAAAATAATAATTTAAAATTTTAACAACAATAGATTTGGAATCTAAATATGATAGTTCCAATCTTTAAGTCCTGGAAAGATAAGAGATATCTTTCATATCCCCATTAATAATAGACCTAGCTTTCCGGACAAGGACCGATAATCCTTATATTTTTTCATTGATAAATCGATCCTTTATAAAATTTTAAAAAACTAATCATTTCAAGTAATAATTAACCTATTATTTGTATTTTACATTATAAAATGATAAGTATAATGGATTGTATTAGATCGATCGAATTCACTAATTATATTAATTAAATCGATTGGACAATTAATCAACAAAATGAGAGAATTCCTATTATTAGATTGTAAGAAGACAGTAATACTAATATACCCTTGATTTCCTTTTCTGTATCATATCCATAAGCTTCTGTTCTCTGAAGCCCTTATTAGCAGTCTAACCAGTGAAATCCACAACGCCGCCAATTAGCAGCCAAACATGGCATCCATACCTTCAGTGTCCATGGACATCGCCACTACCTTTTTGGGATTTGCCAAAACTCGCCCTTCTTCCTTTTCATCTGTAAACGCCACCCTTTTCTTCTCCAGGAACCGGCCACAGATTATTGCTCAAACGCGCAGGTTTTTCAACTGCACCGCCGCTGTTAATTCAAGAATCGTGTATTCATCGGAGCAGCGAAAAGCACGATTTTCTCGCCGGTTTATAGTCTCCTCCGCCACCGCATCCGTCCCGGAAACTGAGAACTCCGGTGTTCTCACTAAAATCCCTCCTGATAATAGAATCCCAGCTACCATTATTACTGGTTTCTTGGGTTCCGGAAAGGTATTCTAATAATTGTTAATTGCTCTATTTTGTGATTATGCTGAGGAATTGTTTGAATCTTTGTTTTTCTGGATTAAATTTGATGATAATTTGTAATATGGATGAATTATGAAGGGAATTCATGTTGTAACTAATGATGAAAGAGTCAAAGATTTCATCTTTCAGGATTTTTGTTATGTATACTAATGAAGTTAAACTGATTTGTTTGTTTGTTTTTTCTTCTGTGTTTACTGCAATTTAATTTTGCCTTGTATTCTCTTTTGTTGCTTTAGATGACATTTAGCTGGTTATGATCATGCTGGTATGGTGGTAAATTTTTAATCTTGCTAAGTGGAGGAATGTGTTTCTAGTTTTTATAGAAAGTCAATAGCCCCAATGATTAATTTTGATATAAAAGGAGCAAATGTGCCATGGCTATAAACATTAATAATGGAGACAATGTTCTACTGAGTTTTTTGCCCCAGCTAATTTATAGGATGCTAATTTTCTATTGAGTTTCAGGTTTAAGTATAAAAAAACTAAAGGCAAATTGAGCCTTTTTATTCTCTTGATGGTTAATATAGTTTCTACTTGGTTTCTGCATTCTTGAAAGGCAGGGCTTGCAGATTGCTGTATCTATAGCAAAATGAATCATGTTTGCATTTTTTAAACTGATGGAACCCGCTAATTGTGCTCAATTGTTTGATTGTTTGACAGACAACCTTATTAAACCACATCTTGACTGCTGATCATGGCAAGCGCATTGCAGTTATTGAAAATGAGGTATGGAGTATAAGTAGTATTAGTGAAGTAGTTATTACATTGCAGTTATTGCTATATCTACGCTCTTGATAAAACTAAAAGGATTTACTTTTCATTTGGAGCATATATAATGTTGGCAACCTATGTGGAGTGGAGTAGGTTACTAAAATTTGGTTTCTTTCGACTTGTTGGTTTGTCAGTTTGGTGAAATTGACATTGATGGTTCTTTAGTTGCCGCAAAAGCGGCAGGAGCAGAGGACATAGTTATGCTCAACAATGGATGTCTATGTTGTACTGTGAGGGGTGATCTCGTTAGGATGATTGCAGAGCTTGTGAATAAGAAAAAAGGGAAGTTCGATCACATTGTTATTGAGACAACAGGTAATATTGACGGATCACTTTTAATATTTTTCATCAAGGTTGATCAGTTAACAAGTATGTCATAACAAATGCACAATGTTCAATATCCTAAGATTGGATCATATAAAAACTTGATTGGTATATCACTCCACTTGCTGCACTTGTTCTCATCTTTCCAGGATTAGCAAATCCAGCCCCAATTATTCAGACATTTTACGCTGAGGATCAGATTTTTAATGATGTTAAACTTGATGGAGTGGTCACACTTGTTGATGCTAAGCATGCTGGTATTCACCTTGATGAAGTAAAGCCTGAAGGTGTAGTAAACGAGGCAATTGAACAAATTGCATATGCTGACCGCATAATAGTAAACAAGGTAAAAGCTGATTTCTATAGGATGTTTTATGCTTGGAAAACACATGTAGAAGTTTCGTTATTGAGTTTTAGTCAAATTGTAGCTATTCTATTTCTAACCTCTAGAATTATGATAAGTTGCTTCCAGTGAAGTGATTTATAGGAATTACCTGCTTAATATATGACTTCTTAACATGTCTACTGTATATGTCCTTTGCTTCAAAATTATGCATATTATCATTTTTTTGGTTTGACATCTTGCTAGAAGACTAATTACATGAATTTTGATAACAGACTGATCTTGTTCGTGAACCTGAGGTTGCTTCTCTGGTAGATAGGATAAGGGTAGGTTTCCTCAAGTATTCCATCATCTTCTGTTTTCTTGGAGATCCTTTCTAATTTGTTTTCTTTTTTTTGTTTCCTGTAATGCAGGGCATTAATCGTATGGCTCAACTAAAACGAACACAATACGGAAATGTCGATTTGGATTATGTTCTTGGTATTGGAGGCTTTGACTTGGAAAGGTCCAACTCCAATTCATATCCAATATATACTACCTTCTTATTATTATCAATGCTGATCCTTCCCTTAATTTATTGATTCGTTGCCATGTGGATATAGTGTTTGGGACCAAAATTTGCTAGCTTAGTGTGAATATTATTCGAGATGTTACAATAATCACTCCTAATCCCCTCATCCCCCTGTCAAACCTTAAGACTTCTAGACTAGAACTGTAACAAGACTTGTAAATCAGTATAGAGAAATAATTGAGAAAAATTGATAGGGCTCTCAGTGTTGTGGAGATGATGTTTTTCACTACACATATATATTTTGTTTTGCATGGAAAAAAAATTCTGAATTGATCTTGAGCTTAAATATCTCTAACTCTATTACGAGTTTTACTATGATGTGCTTTTGGCTTCAAATGACACCTAGCAATGCATTTGAATTAGTTTTAGTACATATCATTCAAGATGTAGCTTTTCTCAAGTTAATTAAATACATGCAGAATTGATAGTGCTGTTGACTCTGACCACTCGGAGGAGGATCATGATAGTAGTCACTGCCATGACCCCGATCACCACCACGAGCATGACCATCATCATGGTAAATCCAATTTTTTAATCTTAATATTTTGAAAACCAACTTCAATTATGGGCATTAGTTGTGATGATTATCCAAATCTGGACTGTCAAAGTGAGTTTTTTTTTTTAAATCGAATAGATAAGATACTGATTTCTTGAATGCAATAGCAGAACATCATGATCACCATTCCCATGATCATACTCATGACCCCGGTGTCTCTTCAGTCAGCATAGTTTGTGAAGGGACTTTGGATCTTGAAAAGGTTAGTCTCAAAAACTTCTTAATTTTGGGTACCATGCACACCATAGCCAAACGAGAGCAAGTTTATTGTTCAATAGGATAATGATGATTTGATGCATCATATTTCAGGCCAACATCTGGCTAGGAAATCTGTTATTAGACAGAAGTGAGGACATATATCGAATGAAAGGTCTTCTATCTGTCAGTGGCATGGACGAGAGATTTGTTTTTCAGGTGACTCAATTCTGCACCGATTGCTCATTTTTCACTTGTTTTATTTTCTCAATCATTCAGTATGTTTATAAATCAACGGACACCTATCGATTTACAGGGAGTGCACGATATATTCCAAGGTTCGCCCGATAGGTTATGGGGTGCAGATGAAGCGAGAATCAATAAGCTCGTATTTATTGGAAAGAACCTGGATGGGAAGGAACTGGAGGAGGGGTTTAAGACCTGTTTATTATAGTTGTAAGAAAATCAAAAAATTTCAAGTTGCCAAATAAAATAGATTCATCAATGTTCTTGAGACGACCACTTGAATAAGAAATAATATCTTTGATTATTCACTACATTGTCCATTTTAGATAATAAAAATGTATTGTTAGCAAATTATGTTTAGACTTTTGATTAGTAGCAGTGTTGTTTTTCTTGCATGTGATGGGAAACCATTTGTTGTTTGAATAATTAGAATTACCGATTCGCCATTATGTTTCGTAATATTTTGAAATACTTCTTTTTTAGGCTCCAAAGATTGGATAATATCAATTTGGGATCTAAAAAATAAAAAATATTATAAAATGGTGTATTGGTAAAAGAGTGTAAAACCCTAATAAATGTTGAAGGAGGCTGTTTATTTTAGAGATGGATGAAAATCGGAGATTTGGAGAGAACGGAAATATAATACTCCATTCGTCCCATATTACTTTGCACATTAAATTGGGCACAATTTTTTAAAAAAAGTGAATATTTGTTTTATGATTGAGGGTATAATGGTCAAATTGGATACAATTTTTAAGAAAAAGTTAGAATATTAAATGACATTGTATAAGAAAAAGTAATGACATTGTGTGTAAATAAGTGTGTATTGTGAGGGTAAGAATTATGATAAATTTTACCATTTTAGGGTGTGTAAAGTGTTTGGGGACAAATTAAAAAGAAAAGTGTGCAAAGTGTTAAGGAATTGAAGGAGTATTAAATAGGGAGAATGGACTGTATATTTGAGAAAATGTGAATTATATAATTTTAATGGGAAAAATATTTTTATTTATTTATATAGAAAATCTAATTTTCACTGTGTATTGTATATATCGAAATTATTAGTTATATTCCTTCGATTTACAGAAGTTTTAGCCTTAAATCACATTGGAAAACAAAATACCCCAAATATTAAAACTAAAAACCTAAAAAATCTCCTATTTTCCCTAAAATCTCTCTTACTGTCTCTCTCTCTCTCTCTCACACACACACACTCTCTCTCTCTCTCCATATCTAATTTCAGCTTATTTAAACGAAAAAAAAACCCAAAGGAGACAGAAATGGAAGTGGAGAAGCTGTGCTATTCTGGTGCTCGTCCGCAGAAGATGATATGTTGTTCAGTTTTTGATACATTTTGGGTCACTCAAAGATCTCGTCTTTTGCTTCTTTTCCTGGTTCGTTTTTGGGCCTTATGCTCTATTTCTCTATTTCCTGTGGCTTATTCTCGTGTTTATTTTACTTTCGTTTGGTCTTTTCTTAGCTGTAGAAATAGCCTAGTTGAAAATCTTGATTCAGGAAAATAAAGATCTTCGTGTAAAAACCTAGCATTGCATAATTTCCTTGCAAGTACATTGTACTGAGGATTTTGATTTATCAATTTGATTAGTTCTGAATTGGGTCTTTTCAATTAGGCATAGAATATGTGTAAGTGCTGTTTAATTTTGTCAAGGTTAGTGGAAGTTAGTGTGAAGGAGTGTCCATTTGTTGAAGATTGTTTGCCAAAAGTCTTCTATGGCTTTGCTGAATAAAGATCCTGATTCTTTATTACAACAACAAAGATAGAAGATGTAATGCTCATGTGCCATGTGAATGATTGGCAACTGAACTGAGTGAATGTATGTTCGGGAAATGCATTGTTACTTTCACAAGATTCTGTGTTTATGAGCATCTACTCTTAATAGATTTCATATTAATTGTTTTTTTTGTTTCTATGTGATTGTGTATCTTAATATAAGTTGTTTAGGCTTTTATTTGTATCTGTTTTGTCAGCATAATGAATTAGATCTCCATGTTACTAATTTTGTTGTGAAACATCTTCGACATCATTTGTCCAAATTTCAGTTAATCGTTCTGTGTCAGATTTAAAACTTCATTTTTCAAGGTTAATTTAGAATTGTCCAACTCATGATTGTCTTTACTTAACAGTGTTTATATTGATAGAGGCATATTTTCAAATTATTGTTGTGATGCTTGTTTTCCTTGGACATTTCCTTTATTCAAAGGTTTTATGCATCTTAGTATGATAATATTGTTGATGTCTTTTGAATTAGCATATTGAAGAGATGCTGAAAAATCAATCCCTCCATGGAAAAGTTATTCATTTATTTTAAAGGAATGTTTAGGTTCAATCTTTAGTTATCCATTGTTTGAAATCTTTTTCAGATTGGGGTGGTGCTCAGCGATATCAACGTGTCAATGTCTCCTCTACCGACAGATCTGATGTATGTTAAGTTCTCTGTTTACCGTTGCTTTTCAGCATCTTTCCTTCATTGCTTATCACCTCATCACTGATAGGTTATCGGAAATCGCACTATTTACAGACTCCCATTTGATCTTAAGAAAGCTTCTTGTTCTGAAGAAACGAAAGATGCCGAAGAAAGTGATGATGACGACGACGACGATGATGATGATGAAGATGGGGACAGTGGTGACGATGATGAGGAGGATGATTATTTCGAAGATAGCAGTGATGACGATGATGATGGGGATTCTGACAATGATGCTGAGGCTAATGATGACGGGGGTAGTGATGATGACAACGAGGACGATGAAGATGACGATGATGAAGATGATAGTGACAGCGATGAAGAGGAAGACGAACCACCATTAGAGTAGTCTACTGATGAACTAGTAGGTTTTCCTTTGGTTTGAATTAGAAGCATGGAAATTGGATGTCTTATGGGTCCTAATGGTATCCTAGAAGATATTGTTCTGTACAGTGGTCATGAAAATAGAGAAGAAATATGGTCACATTGACAGAATTAAAGAAACTTTTGTATTTTGAAATATTATAAATTCATTATTTGTCATGTTGTTTGAACTTTGATCTGACTAATATGTGGTAATAATTCAACAACTATGAAGCAACTTAGAACTTCAAAGCACTTATCATCTGCTTTTTCTTGGATGGTCTCTTTGAAAATGATGCGAGTGAGCTTTAGAAAATTTAGCTCTTTGAGTGCAAAAAACATAAATCAATAATATTTTATACACTGTTAATTCTTGATAATAATGATATATTGACTCCCGATTCGACAACATGGTTACAATTTATCAGTTTATGATAGGAACGTACATGAACATTGTAAATAAATATACATTAGTTTTATTTTTTTTCCATATAATTTTGATTGGTGTGATGTACAATCTCTAAATGAGTATTGTACAAATAAATCTTTTTTATTTGTTATGATAAATGAACTTTTTTTTTTTCACTGGAATTTGATTGACAAGAAATACTATTTTGAAATTAATATTGAACATATATTATTATTATTATTATTATTATTATTATTATTATTATTATTATTATTATTATTTGGAGGGTATATGCTACTTGTTTGTCCTGTTTGTAAGGTTAAATTAATATCATACTAATAAATCAAATGTAAATTTTCAATCATACTTTAGATTGAACATAGTGGTCTTTTGACAGGTACCAAAATCAAAAGTTTTTTAAGATATCATTAAAAGGAGGTAAAATGAAATATAAATTTTATTATGATAACAAGAGTGGAGTTGTTCATTGAAATGAAGATAATGTGTGAGCAGAGAGAGCACATGTAAGAGCATGACAAAGAGATGGACACAAGATAATAGTTAAGGACAAGGATACCTACAAAAACAAGTGTCAACTAATGTACATCGTCCTTGTGCATCGGGTCCTTTTGTTCCATTGCACCACTTCACACAATCTAAAAGGTCACAATCGCTCTTAAAATAGTGACGTTGAGCAATACACTCACCTGCCATGCTAACTTGAGCCCCTGCACAATATAGCAATCCAATATCAAATTTTAATTTTATCTAACAAATGCAAAAAGAAAGCATATGAAGAAGCAAAGTGATGATCACCTTCAAGAACTAAGAGAGCAACTAGGAGAAGCATAAAGAATGAGACTTGCTTCATGTTTGATATTTGCAAGATTGTTGAGAGAGAAGATGTCACTTGTTGGAGTGAAGATGAGTAGGTTGAAATCAAACGTGATTTATAGAAACTAAATCTGCAAGATTAGTATTTCATGGTAACAAAATAAAAATTAATTTGGTGAAGAGTATTGCATCAATAGGTTACCAATTTATTCCTAAAAAAAATAAAAAATAAAAGAGAATAATTATAATATTACCACATGATACAAAAATCTTAGTGAAGATTAATGATGTTACCATATTGAGTAGCAAGTCTATTTGTAATCAGTTAGAATATCGCAGCAGTATTCTGTGAGATCACATAAATCTCTTGTCAAAAAGGGCAGTTCTCATGATAATCTTGGTGACAAAAAAGGCAACAAAGTTGTACTAGCAAAATATAAAATTATATATTTTATAAGTTTTAATAGCAAAAAACATTCAAAGCTTTACATTGTTTTTCTATTTAAGTTTTTTTTTTAATTATCAATTTTAACCATGATTAACTAATTAATTTCAGTTTTACTCAATTCATTATTTTGGTCAAAATTAGATTATGTATGTGGTGATGAAGATGCCATATAAATAATACATCATTTAAAATTAATTAAATTTATTAATTATGGATTAATCCACTATAATCTAAACAAGTGAAAAATTATAAAAATAACAATTTAGTAAAATATAACAAAAATTTAAAGTAAGAAATTAACTATAACTTTATTCACTTATACAAACAAATCCAAAATTGTAATGGAAAAATAATACAAATTTCAAAGCAATTACCTTTAAAAATATAGATGCAAAATGAAAATTTGATCAATATTTGAAATATAAATAATTGGTTTTTTAGTTTTATAAAATTTAAATTCTACATAATAAAAAAGATAAAACTCTTTTAGAAAATTCAAATCCTAAATTAATTAAAAAAATAATTTTGAAGCTCCGTGGGTACGGAGCAGTTCATATCGTTTGTTATACTCAAAATGTTATAAACCAAATTTTGGTGCAAGAAAATGTTATTAACAATATTTTATTGTTATTGCTTTTGTTGTATGTGTGATTTTATTTTATTAAGTTTTATTTCTTAATATTTTAATTTATTTAGGTTAATATAGTTATTTATATATTATTTACATGACATTCACATCACAATACACATAATCTAAAATCAAGGTAAATCAAGAATCGACTAAAATTGAAATCATTAATCAATTCATGATTAAAATTAATAATTTTTAAAAAATTGACTAAAATGAAAAAATACTATAAAGCATTGGATTTTTTTTGTCCTTAAGCCTATTTTATAACACAATTGTTTCTATACACCAGGTGCACGGATCCTAGATTCGTGCAACCGGGTCAACCCGCCAAAAAGTGCATTTCACGCGCCCCCACGCGCGCCTCAGGCGCCCCCACGCGCCCAAACCCTAATTCAAATTCTAGTTCTGCTGTATATTAACATAACCTTTTAGCTTAGCGAACTTAACCTTTTAGTTTAGCGAACTTAACCTTTTAGTTATATGCACATAACCTTTTGCAGTGCTGAGTAGTGAAAAAAGTATAAGTTATTCACTGAAAAGGTTATGAAATTTGTACATAAAGGTTATAGTATTACAGTATAAAGGTTATATCATTACAACATAAAGGTTTCAGCTATATTGAATTTTTATAGTGAAAAAACTACAAGTTATTTATTGAAAAGGTTATGAAATCTGTACATAAAGGTTATACCATTACAACATAAAGGTTATATTATTACAACATAAAGGTTTTGGGTTATATTGCATGAATTTTTATAGTGAAAAAAGTATAAGTCATTCAGTGAAAATGTTATGAAATCTGTACATAAAGGTTACACTATTACAACATAAAAGTTATATTATTACAACATAAAGGTTATGACATAAATTAAAAAAAAAAAAAAAAAAGGGCGCGGATCCGGGTTAAACCGGACCCGACCCGACCCGGTTGCATGGATTATGACTCATGCACCTGGTGTACAGAAACACTACTCATTTTATAAACATCACTATCTTTTTTTTATTTATGAGAAATTATACATATTATTTGATCTCGCACTCATAGTTTAAACAAAATAAAAGAGTTGCGGTTAGTTATGAACAACACAATTCTAAAGTTTTTGTGTGATTTTTGTGACTGTAAATAAAAAAATATATATAAAAAGGTAAAAAAGAAAAAAAAAATAAGTGTCACTCTTGTAAGATTATATTTATCAGTAACACCCATCCAACCCAACCCAATAACAAAATATTAATTTCTCTCTCTTCCATCCACACAAATTCCTCTTCCAACCCAATTCCAGCATTTTGATAATTTATTAGTAACATTAATCCAACTCAACCCAATATTTTTTTCTCAATATTTAATAATTGTATATTATTTTATGAGCATATTTTTTATTATATTCCGCAATAAACTAAATCGTAATTACAATAATTGAAATACGAAATAGAAATTACAATAATTGAAATACTAAACAGAAATTATAATAATTGAAATACGAAATAAAAATTACAATAATTGAAATAGAAAACATAAATTACAATAATTGAAATACGAAATCGAAAAAATAATTAAATTTTGGATTGGTGAGTAAATATGTCAATATTAGACTCTATTTATAGAGAATTTTTTTTTATGAATTTTGATATTTAAAAAAAAATTAAATAAAAATTATTTTCAATATCAACACTTTAAATTATATTCGAAAAAAATTAATCGAGACCAATCGAAAAATAACACATGTATAATTTACACCAAAAGTGAATGTCATGACATTGGTTACCATGACACCCATATCCTCTCTCCTATTATAATAATATTATTTATGATGACATTTAGTGGATGTAAATATCACCAGTAAATATAGCCTAAGGCGTTTGAAATTCTAATTTGTGAGATATATATATATATATATATATATATATATATATATATATATAAAAGAGAAAAGGTTTAATGAAAATGAAAAAAAAAAAAAAACGAACACCAAAGTATTGCCTAAAGAATGACATTTTGCTTAAGATTCAAAAGAAAGATAAAAGAAAAACCTTGGAGGCTGATTAGGATTAATTCAACAATCCATCCACTTGTTGTTGCTTCCCTTTTGCCTCCAACAACCCTTAATTATGGTATCTGCTTTCTATTATTTCCATTACTCTAATTTTGGTGTCGGACAATAGTTGGAATTTTCTTGATTTTGCGTCTTCTGCTTTAAATTTTTAAGTTTTACTTATTTTTTGGTAAGGATGATGATATATGAGCTCTTCTACTCTATCGAACAGTTTATCAAGAACTGGGATCTAACTATGTGCTTGAAATTCGTATAATTATCATGATATGACATTGTAATTGGGTTTTAGGGTTTCGTAGTCTTGAAATAGTCTCTAGGTTTTTCAAGAACGAGCATAGCGCTGGGATTTTAGGGCTTTGATTTCTTTGTGTCAAGTTGCCTCGTTTAACCATTGCAGCCTTGTCTGAATCTCAGAGTGTATCGAATTTACCCTTTTTTAATCTCAAATTTATGCATTCAACTGAACTAGATAAGGGTTCATATTCTCAGGATATGGCTGAAGAAAATGATGATTATGTTGAGTATGTTCCTGTGGCGAAACGACGCGCCCTTGAGGCGCAGAAGATCCTGCAGCGCCGGGGCAAGTCCTCTGCACTCGATGAGGAGATTGAAAAACAGAATCTTGTTGAGGCTAAACCGAGTTTATTGATCAAAGCTTCTCAGCTCAAGAAAGACCAGCCGGAAATCACTCAAACCGAGCAAATGATAATACAGGAAAAGGAGATGATTGAACACTTATCAGATAGGAAAACGTTGATGTCAGTTAGGGAGCTGGCCAAGGGCATTACTTATTCGGAGCCTCTGTTGACGGGGTGGAAGCCACCCTTGGCAATACGAAGGAAGTCAAAGAAAGCTTGTGATGCTATAAGGAAGCAGTGGCACATTATTGTTAGTGGAGATGATATTCCCCCACCAATCAAGAACTTCAAGGATATGAGGTTTCCAGAGCCCATTTTGAAGAAATTAAAAGCTAAAGGGATTGTGCAACCGACGCCCATCCAGGTGCAGGGGTTACCGGTTATTTTATCAGGAAGAGATATGATTGGGATTGCTTTCACAGGATCTGGGAAGACTTTAGTCTTTGTGTTGCCTCTCATTATGATTGCATTGCAAGAGGAGTTAATGATGCCAATTGCTCCTGGGGAAGGACCATTTGGGTTGATTGTTTGCCCTTCTAGGGAGCTGGCTAGGCAAACATACGAAGTTGTGGAACAATTTCTCGAACCAATGAAAGAGGCTGGCTATCCGGAACTGCGGCCTTTGCTTTGCATTGGAGGAGTTGATATGAAGTCACAACTTGATGTTGTAAAGAGGGGAGTTCATATAGTGGTTGCTACTCCAGGGAGGCTGAAGGATATGCTAGCAAAGAAGAAAATGAGCCTTGACAACTGCAGGTATTGAAATTTCCTCTATCTTCAAAATTTGCCAATATAAGGTCTTAGCCAATTGCTGCATTACATGGTTTCATGCACTTCTCTTTAGAACTTATACGCCAAAGTATTGGATAATTATGTTTCTAGAAAGTAGAAATGCATGTATTCCCATAATTTTATTACATTGCTATACGTTGCTAGGTATCTGGTCCACTTATCTTCAACTTCATTTCCATCGGTTTTATTCTTCCCAGGTTGTGCCATTGAATGTTGTAATCGAGCTCAGACTGCTATATTGCAAAGTTTGACTGAATCTTATTATATTGACTTTGTCTTCTTTACTCTGTTTTTTTATAAAACTATTGGTGTCATGATTTATTTGAATATCAGATAAGTTTCTTGCTTTCTTCTTTATTGCTACCTGTTTAATCATGGGCACAAGAACTATGGCTGTCTAATTGTACTAGAGTAGCAATGTCAGATTTTGGTGGGAAAGCATGTATGTCAAGTTTGTAGTACATATATAATATTTGTCGTGAGAAAAGTGAAAAATGGATCTCTACGATTCAAGATTGACCTTACAAGTCAACTGTCATGCTTACGCATGGAGGAATGTGTACTTATCATTTTAATCTAGTCCAAACTGTTTTTATACTGTTGCATCTAACATTTGCCTGTTATGAATATGATTTCTTTTTAATGATGTATCCCCCCCACCCCCTTTTTTCCTGATCTGGATTTGATATGCATAGTTGGAATGCTAAATGGACTTTTCTGCAGGTATCTGACATTAGATGAGGCAGATCGTTTGGTAGATTTAGGCTTTGAGGATGACATACGAGAAGTGTTTGATCACTTCAAGGCCCAACGGCAGACCCTTCTATTCTCTGCCACCATGCCAACAAAGATTCAGAATTTTGCAAGAAGTGCACTGGTAAAGCCTGTCACGGTCAATGTTGGAAGGGCTGGAGCGGCAAATCTGGACGTGATTCAAGAAGTTGAATATGTCAAGCAGGAGGCGAAGATCGTGTACCTTCTTGAGTGTTTGCAGAAAACCTCACCTCCCGTTTTAGTGTTTTGTGAGAACAAAGCCGATGTGGATGACATTCACGAATATCTTCTGTTAAAGGGAGTTGAAGCTGTTGCAATACACGGAGGCAAAGATCAAGAAGAAAGAGAATATGCCATTGCCTCCTTCAAGGCTGGGAAGAAGGATGTGTTGGTGGCTACTGATGTGGCTTCAAAAGGTCTCGATTTTCCGGACATCCAACACGTGATCAACTATGATATGCCTGCAGAAATTGAAAATTATGTGCATAGGATTGGAAGGACAGGGCGATGTGGGAAAACAGGGATTGCCACAACGTTTATCAACAAGAACCAGAGTGAAACGACTCTGCTTGATCTGAAACACCTACTGCAAGAGGCTAAGCAGAGGATACCTCCGGTTTTGGCTGAGCTTAATGATCCAATGGAAGATGCGGAAGCAATAGCTAATGCAAGTGGAGTGAAAGGATGTGCCTACTGTGGTGGACTTGGTCATCGTATCCGAGATTGCCCCAAGTTAGAACATCAAAAGAGCCAGCAAATTGCCAGTTCAAGAAGGGATTACTTTGGCTCTGGGGGCTACCGCGGTGAAATTTGATTCATACTATTCTGTATGTTTTCTGTTTACTCCAAGTCGTTCATGGTGACATAATATATCATGTTGCAAGTTGATGTCAAAAGTTGGAACTCTTGTATGAATTAGAAGAATTCTTAGTCAAATACTTCATGTTCAATTTTGTAGTTTGATTAAAATACTGCTATACTGGTAATGATGTCAAAAGAGCTCATTCTGATACACAAGAACCACCCTTGGAATTCACTGAAAATAAATGATGCATTGGTTTCAAAGTGTTATGTGACTTTGATGTTTATCTTGATGTGGCATATCTCAATGACATCTAATCTCAGTTTCTTTAGTTTATGTCCTGGTAGAATAGAACCCTAGTGCAGTTGTCAATTCTTTTTTAAGAACGAATAATTTGTTCACTATAAAATGGCATTTGCATAAATAATTCTCTAGAAGTTACACCTCTCTAGAAACTGTGAACATATGCCAATATTATTGTTACACATTACAAGAAGGGTAAGGCAAATAGGATGGAAATAGAACTTCTGGCCATTATCAGTCGCCGTCTTTAAAACTCGAAGGTAACTTGGATTGAAACTTATCCCTATGCTTTAGTTCTTAAATCTTTGTTGACGATGGATGGATTCGTTTCCTGGCATAGAACCTGCAGTAGACCAGCTCTTCTGTCCTGTAAACAGGAATCAGAAACACTTAGGAAAAGGTATACTCCAAATTAGTAACAAATAATTAGGCTGTAATAACTCAATCCTGTCTCGTATTGTATATATACTACACAAGTGATCTATTACTAGAGGCTAGCTATTTATCTCTTTTCGCAAAGGCCTGTTTTGTTTCGAGATGTTTCTCTTTCATATTAGTTCTTTCTCTCTTTAATGGCTGACCAAACCAAGGTACCAATGTATTCTTCAGATTCAAGAATGACACCTTCATTATCACTCTAATATAGTATGAAGTTTGCAGTTGATTAAGAAATATATGAACCATGATTCATACCTTGGGAAGTGAAATTATCTGATTGTATAATTCTCCTCTATCTACTTCTTTTCGCAATAAGCAACGATGTACAGTGTCAAAATGGTGATGAATCTCAGTGATTAGTCTTTTACTTTCTCCCATACTCTCTAAGAGAGCCCCCTTCAACATTTCCGCCTCTTCTTCAAGAACTTTCAATCTTCCCTCCAGTTGTTTAGTGTCTTCCTGAAACAGATTCATGGATACCTTCTCAGCCCTCTTCATTTCCAGCAACTGCTTCTTGCATCTTGATGTACACGCTTCATGAAAGTATTGATTATTAGACATTGTGTTGGCCCTTTTCTGAATATATTTTCAGTAGGAGAGGTCACTAAGCTGGTTTTCTTTGCAGTGAAGAAAGCAAGTAATTCATGGAAAGATGGTTAGGCAGTATTGATAACATGATGGTTGCTTCCCATAGAGAGCTGCAGAGGCCAAGATTACTGCAAATCACAACTTGCTGGGGTTGAGAGAGAGAGAGATTGCAGGTGGTGGCTGGCAAGATTTGTCTGATTATATTGAATAGACAACGTTTTCGGCTGAAAGGATAGAATGATGAAGGCGGTTACGAATGTTGGCTTCTGCAACAAAGTTCAAAATATTCACCTGCAAAATACTACTCAATGCGATCACCAACTGTTCCGGATTCGTTGTTCGAATGAAAATTTCGTTGCTCGAGCATTTCTATATCTATTACTTATATAAAAATGTGGATATTTTTTACAAAATATGAATTGTCGAATATATCCCTATTATAAATTATTATTTAAGGTTATAATAGTAATTTAGGATTTTCATACTTGAATAATTTTATATTAAAGTTATAGCTAATTCAAAATTTTATAGAATCCTATTATAATTAGAACTCTAATATAAGTGTTATATATACAATATTTGTATTATTTATTTTTTTAATTTGAATTGATTTCTACGTGCAACACACATGCCCTAAAACTCGTTTTGATTAAATGCCTAAATATTTACAAATTTGTCATTCGTCGTTCATTCAGATCATAAAAGTCTGAAAAGTTTCATCGATACCACAAATTTAAAAAATGTTGCTCGTCCTTATCTCATTGTCATTTTGATTTTTTAGTGTTCCAATTAGAAATAGTGAAGTTTTTTGGTCATTTTGATCAATGAGGGATTTCTTGCAGGGCAGCGAAGGTTGTAAGGAAAATATCGATATATCTACATCTTCAAATAGCTGCACACATAAATCCATGTTCCAAATTATATCTTAATCAATACTTTCATGTCATATATATAAATTAATTTCAGCAATAAAGACATGGCTTGTATTGACGAAATTTGATCATAATATGAAATACAATTTGGAATAGAGAATCACACAAACGTATTTTCAGACAACGCACACATAACATATTTTCAGACATATGTCCTGTTTATTTACTTACATATTTCCTATTTTCATCGTTTACTAAACAATTTCTTTCTCTCTCATAAAATAGATTAAAAAAAAAAGTATATTGCTGCAATTTTGCACATATACAATTGGGTATATTTCTATTATGTATGTCCAAGATCAGCTAATCATCTGGGACTTCAACCTCCATTTTCAGGCCTGGATGTTCCAATATCTGTATCCAAATTATCACGATCATTTGAAGAACAAACCAAATCTTTACTTAATCTGATATATATCAATTGGGAAACAAATTAAAGAGATGAATGAACCTTAACAAAGTCATCCAATAGAAGAAAAGATTGCTTCTTGTATCCAGCTTCATGCAACAAGTGAGTTAGGACTTCCTGCGCAATACAACGAAACTGTTAATAAGAGAGACGATATATATATATTATCCACTCAAAATGTTATTCGAATAATACCTCTCGTTGATCATCTGACAAAAACGAGCCGGTCAGATCGCGGAGCACTTCTATTAGGTCATCGAAAGTCACCTTTCCCTTGTAATCAGAGTCATATACTTTGAAGATAACTGTACACATACGAAATAATGTCGAGATGATTGTAACTCTCAAAATGGAGCCTAATGTTTGGATTGAAATTTATAGATTATTGGTCATGTTTGACTACAAAATAATTTACTTTCATTTTGAGTTAATTTTTGAACACTTTAAGAGAATTTTGAATGCATAGTTGATTTGAAATTCATTTATTTCAAAGATTATATCTCAAATCACCGAATTCAAACATAACCTAAGATCAAACCGAAACTTACCGAATTGGATCTTATTTCTTCTAAATAATCTAAACACACAAACTAGATTTCCAGACAAACCAACAATACTAGGACAAGTAACTTTGAGGGGTTGATTTGTTGTCCGAAAATATCGAAGGCATATTGTTAGATTGGTAAAATAAGAGAGGTGGGGTGAAGTACTCACTCTCAATTTTCTGAGGTATAGTTGCTTTAGCACTGAAGGCAGACAAAAACGAAACAAAATCTTTGAAATTCAGCCCATCTACCATCTTTAGCAACCTCTGTAAATATTAATTCATTAAAAAAACATCATTAAATACACAAAATTCTATCACAACCAACAAAAAAACAAAATCAAATTATTATTACCTGAGAAAGGGGATTCATTGCAAATTCTGGTACTGATAAGAACTCATCTGCTGATATGAACCCCTTTGCATTTCTATCTAATTGGCAAAATCTCTTGTACAGAGACACTATTTCTTGCTGAGTAACTAAACCATCACACATCCAAAAATATATCAACAACCTTAATTATAGAAAATAAGCTTAAAATCATTATGTTTACTTAAGTTGCAAATTTAGCTAAACTTTTGTGGATTTTGCAATAAAATGTGTTGCTTTAGTTATACCTTACAAATCGAATTGCTTTAGTTATACCTTACAAATCGAATCAGTGATCAACTTTTTCGGTGACTAGATCATGATGTATTCGATGGTTAAACAACTCATCAACCATATCGTGATTAGTGTCGTACATATGATCGTTCGATCACTGAAAAGTTGACTCATGACTCGAGTTGTAAAGTATAACTAAATTCGTGTCATTTTTGCCTCAAAACTTGGTTGAGTTTGAAACTAGATTTTTTCTAACTAGCAAATAGCAAGAAAGAAGTTAAGTAATCAATAAGAATACATACAGAGATAACTACAATGTTGTTGAACTTCTTCAATATCATACTGAGTTAACATTGATGGTGCACTGCCCATTGTTGATTAAAGAACCTGCAAAAACCAACAAATTCAGCAAAAATGAAGTGAGCCCACTTATCAAAATCGAATCTTTAGCGAAAAAGAAAAGTGAATTTGAAAAGCATGCTGAGAAAAATAACCTTCAATTCAAAGGTATTGTGAAAAAAGGGACCAAAATAAGGAGATATAGAGATATAAGAGAGTGAAAGATAAGAGTGAATTATGCGAGATAACAAGTGTGAAAATATATAGAAATTAAAAAAGGGTGAGATGATGATGATGATTGCTTAGTCATCAACGAGCCCAGAAAACCATTTCTTGTTCGTTTCTGCGATTTAGCGACGAATTTTATGTTTATCATCAACCATGCTTCTATCTGACAAACTACCTTTTTAAATAAATGGGAAATATTCAGGGGAGGTTTGGTTTTGTTATCCACCTCAATTTCTAGTTGATCATTTACGAGATTTTTATGTAAAAAATGATTAGATAATTTTTTTTAAATATTTTGGTTAGAAATATAATATTTTATCTAAATAGTTTGTAAATAATGAGTCTAGTTGAACAATAATATTAGAAATTTATTATATTATATTAAATTGATTTAATAGAGATAAGTTTGAGAACGTTTTGTATAAAATTTGTTATATTAAATAATTTGATAGTGAATAAGATTCATTTGAAGTATTTAATTTTAAATTTAATGATGAATTTTAAATGAATATATGTAAAACGAACTTGATTTTAGTGTTCAACATTGTAAAATATTGGGAACATAATTTTGAAGAAATGAAAAACAAATTTCCCCTTAATATCTCAAATTGTATTTCATTATTTTTGATTCAGGTGAAGTGTATTAATCAATGATAATATTTAATATATGTGATGCATGTTAATTATTTTATAATATTAAATGAAGCGATTAGAGGATCTCAGGTGCACGAATACTCAAGTTTTCATTAATTTTCAGGTGCACGAATACTTAATGTTCAATTTTTCCTAATAGTTTTGGTAATACCTATAGAGGAATTGGCTCCAAATATCCAAAAGCATTTAAGAGTGTATTTAAATATCCAAAAATATTTAAAGGTGTATGAAATATACTCAAGTTATTATATTTTTATCCCAAACTATTTAAAAATATAGATTTTAGTCAAAAGTGTAATTGATGATGGGATGAGATGAGTCTGAAAAAATAAATGACTCTGTTGTGTTTTGTTCACAAGTTGAACGATAAAATTGTTGTTTATTTAATACACAAATTTCATTAGATTAAAAACAAACGAAATTCGGACATAGGGCTACACAAAATTCTGAAAAAAGGCTATACAAAATTCAGACATAGGGCATTACACAAACTTCTGACAAAGGGCTATACGAAATTCAGATATAGGACTATACGAAATTCTGACAAAGGGTTACACGAAATTTGTATATAGGACTACACGAAAAACAACGGTCTCAATTTAACTTTTGACTTTGACTATATATTTAATTGTATTGAGTGATGTGAAATGGTCTACATTAAAAAAATAAGAGGTGGTTATCCGAAAAAATGAGTAGTTTAGGACATAATTTTTATTTGATATTGGATAAAATGAATATTATTAAAATAATATTGGGTATTAATAATACACACTATTTTAAATTGGATAGTTTGGGTTGCTGTCCCATACCTATATTACTCCATTTCATTGTTATAGTTTTTATTTTAATATAAAAGTATAATATTTCTCTGGATAAACGTGCTTATTTGTTAGATTGTAGGATGTAAGACGTTGACATTCAAATTATTTACTAATAACTTGAGGAATTAAAGATAAAATTAAATACATTACCCTAGATAAAAAGTGCATTTCATATACTCGCCAAAATATATGTGGTATATATTAATTGAACTTATTTTGTGTCAAACTATATGTACATTTAGTGAATGGTGAGTCATGTATTTCCCAAATATTATTTAATTTGTAAATAAAAGATAACATTTTAATAGTATTATTGTAGTTTTGTTTTATAGTAGAAAAATTAAAGAGGGTTAAAGAGGTAATTTAAGGAATTGTATTTTTAAGCTCCCAACTGCAAAAGGGTTGGTTGCTGTTCCAATTCTTAGAGTGGATGGAACCTAATAGATCATGTTTGGCCATTTTGTAGATATCACACTAGGTGTATGTATTTATATATGTATATATAATAGTATTATAAATATTATACTATATTTTACTTTGGTTGTTCTAAAGTAGAAAATTAAATAAGGTTGTGGACCTAAATATTTTCTATTAAATTAGTTATTATTAGTGTAAGATTTAAAGAATCTGCCTAATTAAATCTTCTAATTAAAAGCGTGATTATCCTAAGATTCAAGATCTTATTAAGGCACACCTGAAATTGGACTTTCAAATCAATTTCTTTTAAATCTTTATTCTTTAGTATTTAATTATTAATTAGTTTTTGAGTGATAGGGATATGGTTGATCAAGGGTGGTTCCAACTATCTCAACCAAAAGTGTATCTTAATTATGATCGTTTTATTAATCAACTAACTGTTGACCACTAATTATATTATTTTATCTCATAAAAAAATGGTGTTGATTAATAAGGTTCATTTATAGTTGATAGAGGGCATCTAGAGTGAGAATAGATAGATAATGAGAGGTGTTTAATATTTACCACATGATAAACATATCTAATAGGTTGAACAAAGAATGATTCTAAACACATTCATCGTTTTAAATGAAATAAGAAAAGTCATATAAGTTTCTTTTGTGTAAGGTTATCAACACCCTTTTTTAAAAATTAATTATTGATACACCAAACAAATTTTCTAGACAAAAATAATCTAAAAGTTAGCTTTTTAGTTAAGTTTGATTGAACACAGCAAATATATTTGATATATTAAAAGTGTGACTAGATATGGTGAGATGTATCAATAAGAAAGAGGGAGAGGGTGCTAATAAACCTACACTTTTCTATTTTACCTTATTATTCTTATTCACAATTCCTTTTCTTATCTACAAACTCTTTAATGTTATAAAACATTCCAACTTTGTCTCTTTATATCCACAACATGATTTTCTTAATCCTAGAAAAATCTTTGAAGACCAGAAAACAAGCATGTGTTAGTTTGTCTAGATTCAAGGAATAAACTAAGAGATATCTTCTTGCTCCAAGAAAGTTTGATAGATTGATTAGCAGCCAAATAATTCCTGTAGTTTAATCTAGGCTGCCAAATTTCTAACAGTGCAAAACTCCAACATTTATATCACGATAATTTATATGGGCTGTCTTTTTCTTTAGAAAAAATTACAAAAAATGTCACCTAAGTAAAAAAGTCATTTAACATTAATTTTATTCAAAAATGTTACTCATGATCATATATATATAGTCGTACGTGCGATTATATGCATGATATGAGTGGAATTTTTAAAAAGTAATTATAGAATGATTATTTTTGCAAGTGAAAAGTGTCAAGAGCTACATTGATCAAATTTGTTTTTCCTAAAACTGATAAAACTTTCTAATATATAAAAGATGCAGCCCTTATGAACCACCATTTCTGCAAATAGAGAGAAATAGGGAATTGGGGCGTTTTAAAATAATGGGATCGTAAATAAGAAAAATGGAGGTGAAAAACAGAATTTTAATTTTATGAGAATTTTTTGCCTCTTTTATTCAAAATGATGGTTGCAAAGAAAAATGATATTGTGACTGTATTTAAAATTAAGATTATATGAGAACAAGGCAGATGGGCCCATTTACTGAAGGTCCAACTGGAAGAGAAAAAACTTGCTGGGCCCTCAACTTTTGTTGTTTTAAACAGAATATAAAATGTATTTTCATTCAATAGCAAAACTAGTTATAACAAACCAGTTCCAAATTTTTAATATGATCATTTAGGCTTTTCATGTTAAAAATGGTATTTGAAAAACTATATCATTCAAGTAAAGCTCCAACTTATTTTAAATCCAACCAAACACAAGCCAAATTTAATCATAGATTTGATCCATCCATGCTTATTTATCTTAATATTCTGATATAATCTAACCTATAGAACCCAAACAAAAGTCCAGTTTAATAAATTTGATATATTTAACACTTATTTAATTAAATTTTTCAAAACATACTATTATAGTAATGTTTGTTTATTAAACTCAAACAACCTGGAGTAGTGTTTCATTTCATCTCTGTTTAATTCTTGAAAGCATTGATTTATCAATCGCCATTTTGGAAACGGTTCCAGCAATATTAATTCGGGTACAAAAGAACTGACAAACTAACATTTTAACTGAAATTTAGTATGATGAGGGATGCAGACTTTCATCATCATCAGCTCATCAAAAATTAAAAATCTCACTAAGACCTTAAATTTCCGAAACTCGAGACACTCGACATAGAAACGATGAAGCAACGTACGAGAAAGGATGTCAAAACTTGTATCCTTAGAAGATCTTGAATAGCAGACCACCATGAGTGGCGAAGAACGGAGCAAAGACGAGGGACTCGACTGCCATGAGCTTAATAAGGATGTTGAGAGAAGGACCTGATGTGTCCTTGAGAGGGTCTCCTATTGTGTCACCAATAACAGCAGCCCTGTGTGGCTCTGATCCCTTCGGACCAAGGGTTCTTGCATGCTCCGAAGCACCAGCCTAGAACAGAGTTTGAAGATACGATTATTGATATTTGTCTTAAGCTGAGATATAGCAGAACTTAAGTCATGAAGCTCGTTTTTACCTCAATGTATTTCTTGGCATTGTCCCAAGCACCGCCAGTGTTTGATGCAGATATTGCAATCTGCAGAAAGAGCAAAATGTGAATCGTATTCGATGGTGCAAGTAAAGACGAAATCCTGCCTTTGGAATATCATTTACAATAAAATTCAAATATTTGCAAGACTTCGTTTTCTTGTCTATTCTTTTAAAATTGAAATTTTAACAATTGTTTTGTTGATTGACTATTATGCATGAATTTTTGCACTCATCATGCAAATTGGTCAAAATTACACAAATTGACAAAACTACCAACAATTGGACAATTTCAAAAGAATTGGCTAAAATAGTAAATCAAGCAGACATTTGGTGGTATTAGGCCTTGACAAGTTAAGGAGTAAAGCATACCTGGACCCCAGAAACGAGAGAACCGGCAAGAACACCGGAGAGGGTCTCGACACCGAAAAAGGTTCCTACTATGAGAGGGGTAAGCATGACAAGGGCACCAGGAGGAATCATCTCCTTGATAGATGCATCAGTCGAAATCTTCACACAAGTAGCATAATCAGGCTTGGCAAGACCCTCCATGAGACCCGGAATAGTGTTGAATTGCCTGCGAACTTCTTCGACCATCTTCAAAGCTGCACTGCCTACACTCTTCATGGTCATGGCAGAGAACCAATATGGAAGCATCGCACCAACGATTAATCCAATGAACACTTTAGGGGTCAACACATCAACGGTTGAGATCTCCGCACGGCTCACAAAGGCACCAAAGAGTGCCAATGACACAAGTGCAGCGGATCCAATGGCAAAACCCTAAAAGAACAAATGCCGAGAATTAGAGAGAAGAAACATCCAATATATAGAAGGGGATGAAATCGATGTACAAGAAATACCTTTCCAAACAGCCAATATAAGGGGATGAAATCCATGTATAAGAAATACCTTTCCGATGGCAGCAGTGGTGTTCCCAGCAGCATCGAGGGCGTCGGTTCTCTCACGGATTTTGTGGCTCATTCCGGCCATTTCAGCTATACCTCCAGCATTGTCACTGATAGGGCCATAAGCATCGATGGCTAAACCAGTTGCAATAGTGCTCAACATCCCGAGAGCAGCTACAGCGATACCGTACATAGCAGCGAAGGAGAAACTGACAAAAATGCTGATTGCAATGGCGAAAATAGGAATAATAACAGATTTGTATCCCAAGGCAAGACCAAATATTACATTGGTTGCAGCACCAGTTCTGCAGGAATCAGCAACATCTTGCACAGGGCTGCATGCCATGTAAAAGATAACACAAGCTTAGATGGAAAAATAAACACCAATCTATTAATTTGACGAAAAAGAAAGAAAAAAAGTAACTCTTCTGTGCACCTGTAGGCATTGCTAGTGTAGTATTCAGTGACGAAGCCAATGATAAGTCCAGCCCAAAGCCCAACACAAACACAGAGGAACAATTGCCTGTCATGTGCATTATTACACGAGTTAAGATGGTTGAAGAACCAAGATTTGGCACCATCACACTCTGGTTGAAAAAGCAGGGGAAAAAATACATTTTCCTGTGTGAGATTCATGCATGAAAGTTGAGAAAGAGAAACATGGAATGCCACAATGGCAATAATATAAAGAAAGGAAGCTTAAGATTATCTTTGCCACCTAAATCCACTTCCATTGTTGAATGCTCCACAAGTCCTTACCAGTTCTTAACAACTTTTTGAGCACCAAAGTTGAAGATTGTAAACGACAATGGCAAGCAAGTCCACGTGACAATTGCGATTCCAACTGTCATAAGAACAGTGGAGATAATGAGCTGTTTCTTTAATGCTGGTTCAATTTCATTGACAGCCTTGATCTCAAAGAAGTCAGTGGCAAAAAGAGTGGTGATTAGGCAAACCAAGATGCCCATGGAACTAATGAGCAATGGATAAGTCATAGCAGTGAAGTCATGAGTCATGCCAAACGAGGATATGGAGGCCACAACAAGAGCAGCACATGAAGATTCAGCATATGAACCAAAAAGATCAGACCCCATTCCAGCAATATCTCCAACGTTATCACCAACATTGTCAGCAATCACCTGCAAAACAAAATGACTTATCACTACGATTTCCTTCTAAAAATAGAGTTAACCCAGTAAACACATAGTGATCAGTAGCTTACAGCTGGATTTCTGGGGTCATCTTCGGGGATGTTGCGTTCAACCTTGCCAACCAGATCAGCACCAACATCAGCAGCCTTGGTATAAATACCACCTCCAACTCGTCCAAACAAAGCCATGGAGGAGCCACCGAGACCATATCCAGTAATTGCCTCAAAAAGACCTTCCCAATCATCGCCATAGTAGAGTTTGAAAAGATTGATGGTGATATAAAGAACCAGCAGGCCATTTGCAGCGAGGAGAAAACCCATGACTGCACCAGACCTAAATGCAATAATAAAAGCTTTCCCAACACCCTTTCTAGCTTCCAATGTTGTCCTTGCATTTGCATATGTCGCAATCTTCATCCCGAGGAAACCAGAAATAACGGAAGTAATTGCACCAAGTACAAAGGATGCAGTGCTGAAGATCGCAGTTGCGAGGGCGGGTTTGCACAACTTCCCCTTATCATAAGTGCAAGGCTGACTCTTTGTACTGAAACCCTCAACAGAGCCCAGGAAAAGGAAAATGAGGATTGCAAAAGCAACCATGAAAATGCCTACATATTGGTATTCAGTAAACAGGAAAGATGTTGCACCTGTAAGCACAAAATAACTTCTTAGTCTCAGTTAAAGCAACCAATCAAGCAGATCAAAATACAATGAAGGTTATTCAACCATTGTAATGTAAATCAGGCCAATTAAGAAAACATCGCAACACGTAACCCCAGAATCCAAATCACTAGCATAAAAGATTTTAATTGAGACAGTTGCAACCAATGTAAAAAAAAAAATTGAAAGCCAAAAAGGCAACAAAATCATGCACATTGATAATATCATAAAGAGAGAATAACATAATAACCTCACTGAATGAAAGCATCGTAACGTGATATCCTTGTGTGTTCCAGAGATGCAACTCTATGTTGTATTCTTATTCATTAGTTATTAATTATAGTAATAAAGGCAACAAGCTTCACTCAAACAAGACAGCCATAAATCAACTCCCCCAGTTATCCCTTCTCAGAGATAAATACTATATTGCATAAAAATATTGATGATATCTTCCCAAGATCTGGATAACAATAATAAAACATTATTAAATATGGTTTCCATTTCAATACCAAATTAACAATATCAGTATCAGATCAGTCACCATTCCTTGGTGCTCTCTCATCTCCTCATCACTACACTCACAAAACCCTAAACCCTCTTCTTACCACCAAGAAACAAAAGGTACTTATACTAACTAATAAAATAACAGAATGCATCAAACCTATCAAAGATAAGTTCTTGGAAGATATACTGGACAAAGAATTTATATCCATTCAGAGTTTGAACTCCCAGGCACAGGTAATCAAGATATCAGTTCAGAATTTCACTGAAGGCATGAATTATTGAAACTTTTAATTAAATCCAATTTGGGAGAGCAAACTAAATCCAAAAAGAAAAGAAGTTCTACTTTTAAAGATTTACCTTTGTACTCTGCTTCGGCTATATCAAGAAAGGTAATAAACTAATAATTAGCCCAGTTTCTTAAACACGTGTTCTGAAAAATTTGCGTATCTTGAAATTCAATATTTTCTCTATCATTCGAAGGCTTTTAGCTGCCATTAACCAAATAGAGCTTAAAGTAAACAAGCAGATAAGCGGGCCATTTGCATACGAGCATAGACAAAAATATACATGCAAGCACATAATACACAAATAGAGTAAAAAGCCAGATCTTGAGATCTGGAACTATGCTGACCTTCGGAGATAGCCTTCTGGATATCGGCAACCTTAACGACGACGTCTTGGTCGTTGACGCCTTCCTCCTCCTCAATCAAGTAGTCAGTGTACCCATTCTTGCTGTTGTTTGCAGGCGGCGCGCCACCACGTTCCGGCGAGACCTTGACTTTGGAAACGAGATACCACTGCACAAGAGAGAAGACGATGCCGATGACGGCACACACCGGAATCACTATTTCCGCCCCCTGATCTGGCAGCAACGCCATATCACAGGATACAGGACTACTTTCACCGCAGTGCTCCTGAGGAGGGAAGAGAGAGAGAGAGAAACGGAAAAGCAATGAGAGAGAATGGTAGAGGTGGTCGGTGGTAAAACAGAGAGTCGCGAAATTGAGGTGGTGTGAAAATGGGAGTGACGTTATTTATAGCATGATCAGATAAATTCCTAGGACGAAGGGACAGGAATAATAGCATACGAGAAAGTCCACTGTAACTAGCTGTGAACCTTTTTTTTTTTTTTTTAGAGTGTCTTTTTTCGGGATTTTCTGTGGTTTAATTCTATTGCATTTAATAATTATTTTAAAGCAACAAATTAAAATGTTTAAATACTTCCTTAATTTCATTATATTATTTTAGACTAAGTAATTTTGATGATGTCAATTACCCCTACTTTTGAGAATTTACTGCACAAATATAAAAATAATGTATTTCCAAAATTATATGCAAAAAAGTTAATTTTTAGCCAAACGATAATTTTTCCTAATAAGATTAAGCAACATGTTTTTAAGAAATTATAATAATTATAATTCAAATATTTGAGTTTGACTTATTAATCTAAGCGAGTAGGTGGTTCCGGTTTGGTTCACTACGAATAAATTCGAATTGTGGTACAACATATTGAAACTTTATACCTACCTTATATTGTTCACTCTCATGTTTTACCATTATCATATCATCAGGTTGGTCTTAAACGTAGATTTATAAGGTTTTACTATTTAAACTACATATATAATTATGCCATATACAATTTAAATCGAAGATAAGTGTATGCTTTTGTTTGTGCAGTTTGGTGTCATCCTATTTAAAATGTAATAAAAATAAATTATATAATTATTTTATTCTCTATGATATTTGAAGTGTATAGATAAGAAGACCCCTGAATTTTTATACTCAACTGACAAGTAAGATAAACTGAAAAATAAATATATAAAATATTGCATCAGGTGAATGGATACTAGATCCGTACAATTGGTCGACTCAATTCAATGATATATTTCACGCGTTCCATATGTACTTTGCGTGCTCACGTCCCAAATTCGCACCCAAAACCTTGATGAAACCTTAGTTTCGCAGTTATGTTCACTTAATATTTTAATATGACAAATCTAACATTTTAGTTATGTTCGCATAACCTTTTATGTTATTTATATTAAAAAAATTTTAAGCAATAACTTAAAGGTTATTAAATTTTTATATAAAAATTATATTAATATAATATAAAAGTTATACTCGTATAACATAACATCATTTTATGTATACTGAAAAAAATTTAAGTAATTTTACTTAAAGATTATGATATTAGTATATAAAGATTATATTGATATAACATAAAAGTTAAATTATTATAACATAAATTTTTCAATTATATTATATAAATTTTTATACTAAAAAATCTAAATTATTCACTTAAATATTATGATATTTATATATAAAAAATATATAAATATAATATAAATTATATTTATATAACATAAAAATAACGATATAAAAAAAAATGTGCGGATTTGGGCCAAACTTGATTCTACCTGTGCATATTTAGTTATACGGACCATGATCCATGTAATTCACATAAATACTACTTATAAAATGTATATTAAAAATAATTAAATATAAGATAAGGCAATGATAGTGTAGATCACGATTTAAAACGGGAATAGAAACAGCGCGTGGTGTGGACGTATTGACGTTGGTAAATAAAATAAATAAATGTTGTATATTATATTAGTGAGGAAGGAATCAATTCCAAATTCCATATATACAGTACTTGTCTCAATTTGGAAGAGGTCACACGCTACCTCATGATACTTGATAAGACTGAATAACAATAAAACATTACTCTTTTTCCTTTATTCTTTCTTCTCTTTTATACAAAGTCCAAAAACCCATGCATCTTATTCTTATCCACCATAAATACTTTACATGTTTTCTCTTTTAATTCTCTTTTCTAATATATATATATTATTTCGTCGATTGTATTTTGCAAAGCAAATGAAGTTGAGATTCGTGACGATTCTTGGTTGTATTTTATACTGAAGGGATTGTTGGAAATTTGAAAATTTTAGATATTGAATTATCGGATCCGATGATTCAAATCGAGTTTGGAGTGAATAATTCGAAAAAATAGAGATTTTTAATTCTTTAAATGTATTTAAAAAAAAAAAACAAATAAGAGTCTAAACTACTAATGAAGTGACGATATAAATTTTCTAATCCACCGACTTTATTAGTTTTAGAATTACATATCAATTACACTACATTTAATTGCAAAAGAACAAAAGTCTGATAATAGCCTCATTTTGTGCAATTTCGGCCTCAATTGTAGATGAGAAAATTATATTATAATTAATTGCAAAAAAATTAAAAGATTATAAAAATAATATAAACTTAATTATATGATATTGTTAAGGTAACTACAGGGATAATTGAATTTTAATTCATATTCAATGTTAAATTATTAATATTTGATCATGATATATAATCATACAATGTTACAAATTATTATGTAATACGACTCTCTCGATGTGAAATTGACTTTTTAACATTACTAATTATATATAATTATTTCAAATTTTGTATTCATTTATAGTAGGACTAAAACTGAACTATTTTCAATTTTATTAACTAAGTCAATTCATTGAGAATACCATCTCATATTTGTAGATGATTAGACATATACCTAAGAGTACAGACCTAGTTGTGCATCTCCACAAATAAATAAAGTACAAACTTAGCTGTTTGTTGTTATTGAATTATATAGCTATTTATACTGACGAAAAAATTTATATGGAACCATTTCATGAATAATTATTGTGATATTTATAATTTATAAATAAAATTTGTTTTTATAAATTTATATGTGAATTGTAAAGTATGAATTGTGGGTTGATCAATTTTACCTTTTACGTAATTATAAGACTCACTCTAAAATAATATTATCTCGTCTCAAAATAAATATCGTTTTAGAAAGAAAAAAAATTAAAAATTAATGTTATTATAAGATTTAAAGATAATTTTATCTATAATTTATCAAAAAAACTACATTTACTCATACCAAATTAAAGAGGATTATTAAAAAAAAAAAAAAACTCTCATAGTAATTATACTTAAACAAAATAAATCTTTATAACACATTCTTTAACATATGTGAAAAAGACAAAACAATATTTATTTTACAATAAATTAAATAATATTTTTGTACGACATTTTCGATGTCCATTAATTGAACCTTCCAGTTAAAACTTAAAACAAAGCTCAAATCTAGATCTTCTTCTTACCTACTAGAAACTCCGGTTTCAGACAACGGATATTTAATATAAATTAGTGTGTGTTAAATTATAGTGCACATTTCTTGTCAATCAAATACATGAATGCGTTTACAAAGTTGCATGTTCCATGAAACGACTTATCAACTTATCTGATTGTTGTTTTTTAATCGTTTAATATTTGAGAGCTTGCTATAATTAACATTTATGTAACAATTAAGGAGTCATTGTCATAGGTGGGGCTTATCATTTTACCTGAATGCTTGCTCTCACTTAATCTTCTTTCACACCACCGCAATTTATCACCAATCTATTATTGATTTTATACTATATAAATACAGTAAAATCTCTATAAATTAATAATTTTGAAACCATAAAATTATATTAATTTAGAAAGATATTAATATATCGATAAATTAATATTTTATTAATTAAAAAAAAACTTTTTAAATTCAGCAAATTTAGTACATATATATTGAAAATAAATGATTCATATATATGTTTCATTGATTATATTCATACATCAACCAATTCTTTGTAACTAATTAAATATATTCATGTATAATATCAATTCATTGTATACAATTAACTATTATATTCATGGATGCATATATCAATTCATTGTAATTACTTAAATATACATGTTTACATTAATTTGTTGCACTTAAATTTTAAAAAAAATCAAGTAACAATAAATTCATATTTTAGCAAATTACCATAATATTTATAACTGTAATTTAGAGTTTTAATGGGACCTAATATTTATAAAGGAATTTTTCAAAAAATTATTATCTTATTATCTTATCGAATTTGATGATTTTTTTTTACAAAGATCCAAGTCGAGACCGGAATATTTTATTATTTTAAAGAGTTTATTAATTTATAAAGTATTAATTTATAGAGGTTTTATTGTACACTGTATTAGAAGTTGGTAGTTACATGTGTGGATATATATTTAAAGAGTCAAATAGTATAAATTATGGTATTTTTCTGATTTATTAGAATTAGAATAGAATTAAAAAACAATAATCAAGTTAAATATATGAATCGGACCTGAGCAATTTAGTAGTAATATATTCTTGCGTAAATTTTTGAGAGATTAGTCGTTATATGCCCATGAACAATAAAATAAAATCGTGCATGGGTCATTATTGAGTTCTAATCAACTCTTTCTTCCATCCAATTTTTTTATTAAAGTTAATATTTTATCTTATATTTCATTATATTTACTACATATCCACAAATTATTTAATTATATTATTTGATATATGTGGGTGCATATAATATTTTTTTTAAATATATTAGATAAAATATATGTGGAATATAGCTTTCTTTTAAGTACAGATACCTAAGTACCATCTCTATAAAAGAACGTCTAAAAGCACACGAGATATTATATTTCGAAAAATATTTTATCAAAAATTTCTACAACATGTCAAAATAAATAGTAATATTTTGAAGAATTTTTTTTTAGAAAAACGATGAGTTGTTTGCAATAATATAATATCAATATATAGTATCATTATATACGTAATCAATTATTTATTTACAGATTAAACAAATTACTCATGTCAAAAGTTGCAGCTACCATTTTTTCATGTCTTAAGTCTCAACAACTCTAGCGAAAGTTGAATATGAAATTCCTAAATTCAAACCAAGTCAAAGTCAAAGAAGTGGAAATTGAAAGAATGCTTTTAGGAATTAAAAAACGCAAATACGTGGATATTTAGGAACTTCCAAAATATACTTTATATATACATATATTGAAATAATTATATGCATATTTTTTATCATCATGATGATTACAATTCTGATGGGTGCATTGACATTGAAAAGACACATATATTGAATATAATTTCTACTATTTATAAACTCACAAAAACATACATACTCATGTATATATATATATATATATATATATACGAATAAATAAATGATAGTCATTGTGTTCTATGTATTTTAACAATTATAGTATTTATTAAATTGGATTTAGTTTCGGTTAATATATATGTAATTCAAATTCCTAACTTGCATCAAATTCTTTTATTTATTTCCCAACAAATATGTCAAAACTAATATAATACTAGCAAATGTAACATTTAACAGATTGGGATGAGATGAAGATGATGACGGTTAGGAGGAAGAAGAAGAAGCGAGAGAGAGATTTTATGTCATAACGGTTTTCGTCTGTTAGCGGCGTTGAATTGTGTGCTTCATTTTGCATTGGATAATCCTTTCATTTTCACCTTATCACATTTTCACACTTCCGAAAAATATAATTAAAAATAAAAACCCTAATTTTTTTAATACAAGGATTTTTCTTACATTCCAAAAGTATATTATTTATAAAAGTGTATACAAATATTTCTTTTTATCTTTAATCCTTCTTTTGTTGAAGTAAATGGGAATGGCTAGATTTACTAAAATAATTTCTTTTCTGGTGCAAATTTTACATATTATCATCAAAAAAAGAACATTGTCAATAGTGAGATGGCATTTTTTTTATGCCACCGACACTATTCAATATTATTTTATATAATTACACAAATTGGATATTTATTATATTTCACGCTATATTTTATATTTTAAATCTACATATCACATATTATTTAATGACATCATTTTTGTACTAATGCTTATTTTAAAATATTAAATAAAACAATATCATTAGATGCAGATGACTTTTATTTCTCAATTTCTTTCCTCTTCTTTGCGTATTAATTACAATAATTATATTCTCTTTTACTAAAGAGAGAAATAAATCTTTTTACCTCATTAATGTATACCCTTAAGGCACAATTCTGATTGATAAATAGCTTTACTTCTTAAACACCCAATTTATCGAGGTGTAATGCTAATAACTTGACGATAATTATATGTTACACAATTTGTTAGTCTTGATTTTCTTCATCCTGTGGTTCCATATCTCGTACAATTATAAGATGATCACTATATCTATATAGTATTATTACAAATATTGTACGTCATATTTCAATAGAAACAAAACAAAACACAATATTATAACTGAAAAATAATAATCAAAATGCCACAATGTGTAACGCCCAAGCAAATATGTTTATGATTCATGGTAATCATTTGACTCAATGAATTTGATTGCAATAAAAAAATATGAATATTAAATAAATAGTAAATCCAAATTATAATGAGATTCATAGATCAATGAAATTATCATTATGAATTTTAAATTATGACCAAATCCTTCAAGATGTAACCTAACTGTTTAGGAGATGATGAAATCCACAATTTACACCCATTATAGTATTTAACGGGTAGTTGCCTATAATTACACATGCATATAAATACTTGAAAATACATCATAAATGCTACTATATATGTTTCAATAATTAGGTGTAACATGAAATATTTGGATTGCAATTTGGCCAATAATGCAATAAACTGATCCAAGAAAATGAATAAGAAGTTATTGAGAGGGTGAATAAAAAGAGGGAGTGTGGGCCCATGATATTAAAAGGTCACGAGTTTAAATCTCATTGTCTAATTTTTTAAATTTTGATAGGAAGCCATGTAACGAATATAGAGTCTTATTATCTAAAATTCAAACAAATTTTCATAAATTAATTCTTTTTGTGGGTTTTTTTTTTCGTCTAACGAAATTAAATCCGTAGTATAAATGCTTGGAATAAATTCAATAATGGGTCATAGTCATAGGCGACCTTCTATTTTAGTTAGTATTCTTAAGATTTATGTGGTTCTTCTGAATTCTAGAACAATAGGCCCAAAGTAGTAGTAGGGTACAAAAGCCCATTTAAATTTTATTTTGTTCGGAGCTAATGATTAATGAAAGATATAATTTTACTTTACAACTATAATTAATTATTATGATTTCTACTAATCTAATATAATGATGGTATCTCTAGTCGTGTACAAAAAAAGTACTGCAAATTTTATATTATTTTAATATAATAGTGATCATTCATTTCCAACAATTTGTACTATTTTCTTGCATTAGAAAAAAACTTTATAATATTTCTTATTATTATAAAAAAATGAATAAAAATGGATATTTTGTTTTTATTGTTATAAAAATGTGAATAACATTTTTTGAAAAAAAAGATTTAATATAGATGCTATCAACCTACATTAAATTCAATACAAAATTGATAATTGAGATATTTAACATGAATTTTTAACTTCTAAAATATTAATGGAGTGAAGAACAATAATTAAAATCTTATGAATGAAGATGGTTTAATACAATGTATAGAACCCTAACGACTCCGAGGATGAAGGTTGATTTTTATCTTTATAAATTTTTAAAATTTTAAAATCTTGTGGTAAGCGGAATAAGACCGCAAAGTGGGTCAAAAGTCAAAAGATATAACCATGATTATTAGCTGTCGTCTTCACGTGAATAATTCATTAAATTTTGCCGATAATGTTTGCCATATATCACCTAAATTTATGGGAAAAATAATTTCACGAATAATTATTGTGATATGATGTCATTATTGATAAATAAAATATATTTTCACATATTTCGACATTTTAATTAACACATTCAGAATTGAGGAATACATTTCATTGAAATATCATTGGTTTTCCTATCTTATATGGAAATTACCGTTGGGTACTTGACAAACCCAAGAATTTTCTACATTTAATTTTTTTTTTCTAAATTCAAAAAATAGGAAAGTAAATATAATGTTGGGTTATTGATTGACTTTAAATCTAATAGACATAAGAAATATTAATATACTTGATTTTAGAAAATCTATAATAATT
Source organism: Scutellaria barbata (assembly GCA_028654395.1). Classification (NCBI taxonomy): domain Eukaryota; kingdom Viridiplantae; phylum Streptophyta; class Magnoliopsida; order Lamiales; family Lamiaceae; genus Scutellaria; species Scutellaria barbata. Next base: position 3,410,267 of record CM053645.1, on the reverse strand, counting down.
GGAAGTACATATTTTCTATGTTGTTATATTTACAAAAGGAAATAATAAAAGTAAATGTCAATCTGGGTTTGTCAAATATTTCCAGTGGTCACTCCTTTATCATACATATATATATATCCCTAAAAAAAAGGAACAAAAATACATCTTATAAGTAAATATATAATAGAGAAAACGGCCAAATGTACCCATTTTTTTTATATTTTTAGCCAAATTACCCCCCAATTATATTTTTGCCCTCAATACCCTAATCCTTATATTAATGTCCCAATCTACCCCTTTTTTTTTTGGAAAAAATGAACATGAAGCGACTTGCGTACTGAATGTGTCAGTTGGTGTCAGTTGATCAGTGATAAATTTTTGATTTCGTGTATTTTGTTTAATTTGACTTGTAATTAGTAATAATTTTACACTAATTAAATCAATACTTACACGAAATAATAAATTTTTTATTAGTAATAATTTTAAATTTACATTCTAATTATTAATAATTTTAAATAATTAGTAATAATTTTCCACTAATTACAAGTAAACGATAATTTTTTGAAAAAATTAAAATTGCCGTGTGCCCCATAAATTTTTTTCAAAATTGTCATTTATATATTAATATGGTGCAAACGGCAATTATAAGTCTTATTATGTCTTATTAGCTCTTATTATATATTATATATTAGTATGGTGATTACAAATTAAATAATTATTTATGTCTTATTATATTATATTTAATTACACGTGTAAACGGCAATTTTTTGCCTTATTATCTTATATTTAATTATTATATTATATTTAATTATTTAAAATTGACGTGTAGATTTTATGTTTTTTGAATTTAGATATTTTGATAATTACATGATTTAAAATTGCCGTGTACACTTATATAATACTTCCTCCGTCCCGGCTTATTTTGCCTACTTTGACCGGCACGGATCCTAAGAAAATATAGTTGACTGTTGATTGAATGTTTAAGTTTATGCTTTTTTAGTGCTTTTTTTTTACCATTTTTTGGCTGGCAAAATAAGTTGGGACAAGCAAAAATGGAAAGTAGGCAAAATAAGGTGGGACAGAGATAGTATAATACATTATATTGAAATCAAAATTCATAATAAGACATAAAATATTGGCACTAATATATATTGACCCTAAACGGCAATTTTTAAACATATTTAAGGGGTACACGGCAATTTTACAATAATTGTCGTGTATCCCCTACTTTTTTTAAAAAAAAATTTGTAAAATATAATTAGTATTATAATTATTGCATAGTGCATATAATATAGTGCATAATGCATTACATATTACATATATTACATAATTGCCGTGATATAGTGCATAATGCATTACATATTACATATATTACATAATTGCCGTGTACACGGCAATTAGTTATATTACATAATTGCCATATAATACAGTGCATTACATGTTGTATAATGCATATTATATATAGTGCATAGTGCATTACATGTTGCATAATGCATATTATATATATATATATATATATATATATATAAACGGCAATTATGTAAATTAATATATTAATTATGCATATTAATTAATATACATTAATATATTATAATATATATTAATTATATATATTAATATATTAATAAGCATTATGTAAATTAATATATATTATATAACTAATTGTCGTGTACATGGCAATTATATATATATATATAATATGCATTATGCAACATGTAATGCACTATGCACTATGCATTAATTACAACACTAATTATATTTTACAAAATTTTTTTAAAAAAAAGTAGGGGGTAAAATTGCCGTGTACCCCTTAAATATATTTAAAAATTGCCGTTTAGGGTCAATATATATTAGTGTCAATATTTTATGTCTTATTATGAATTTTGATTTCAATATAATGTATTATATTATATAAGTGTACACGGTAATTTTAAATCATGTATTTATCAAAATATCTAAATTCAAAAAACATAAAATCTACACGGCAATTTTAAATAATAAATATAATATAATAATTAAATAATTAAATATTAGATAATAAGACATAAAATTGCCGTTTACACTTGTAATTAAATATAATATAATAAGACATAAATAATTATTTAATTTGTAATCACCATACTAATATATAATATATAATAAGAGCTAATAAGACATAATAAGACTTAAATTGTCGTTTGCACCATATTAATATATAAACGACAATTTTGAAAAAAATTTGTGGGGCACACGGAAATTTTTGTAAAATTACCGTGTACCCCATAATTTTTTCAAAAAATTGCCGTTTACTTGTAATTAGTGGAAAATTATTACTAATTATTTAAAATTATTAATAATTAGAATGCAAATTTAAAATTATTACTAATAAAAAATTTATTATTTTGTGTAAGTATTGATTTAATTAGTACAAAATTATTACTAATTACAAGTCAAATTAAACAAAATACACGAAATCAAAAATTTATTACTGATCAACTGACACCAACTGACACATTCAGTACGCAAGTCGCTTCATGTTCATTTTTTCAAAAAAAAAAGGATAAATTAGAACATTAATATAAGAATTAGGATATTAAGGGTAAAAATATAATTGAAAGAGTAATTTGGTTAAAAATATAGGTAAAATGGGTACATTTGGGTGGTTTTTTCATATATAATATTATTAATAATGACATAATGTTTGATAACGACATGTATATAAGGTTACTTTTTAGCCCACAAAAATGGCTACATGGGCCTCCCGTGTGATCACGAAAAGTGGTGGTTTGTTCTTCCTACTTTTTTATTTATATTGTAAATCTTATCATTGGTTTTATCAACAATGTCGTATGTAACGAATTCCCAAAAATTATAAAAATCCATTAAATTGTATTATTAAAATAAATAAAAAATTAAATAAGAGATAGCTTTGAGAATCTCAGAAAGGTGGGCAAAATAGAAAAGGTTGATTTCGCTGCATCAATAAAACATATCACATCGAATGTAATATACTAAATATATATAAACTACAAAATTATACAATACATAAAATAATTTGTATGAAAATAAAGTTTTCGTTAAAATCAAGGAGATGGATGGCCTAAATCCCTCAACTCTGTACCAAACAAACATAAAAGACAATAATTTCCCAGAAATTCGCAATCACATGGCCCCCACTGTAACTGTATGCTTATTTACATACAACATATCTCAATCTAAAAAATTCAAATATATTTTTTTTTCTTTTTGCGGATGTATAAATATTTACATATATTGATGTTAATATAGAATTTTTAGGATAAAATCGAATCATGTAATATGCATCATCGTAATATCCAAAAAGTCAACTGGGAAGGAAGGTGATGGAAAGTAAGTCGTAATTTCATTAAAATAATAATAATAATAATAATAATAAGCAAAAATAGAAAATAAGTGGATAAATCCCATTAACATTCCCAAGAAAATCAATTATCAGTATAAAAAGTCTCTGCTTTCTTGTCTGCACAATCATCAGCTCAGGAAGAGAGAGAGAGAGAGAGAGAGAGAGAGAGAGAGAGAGAGATGTCAGGGGAAGAAGAGGTTTTCGTTGGTTCCATAGATCAAGGCACCACCAGCACTCGATTCATCATCTATGATCGCTCTGCTAAACCTGTCGGATCTCACCAAGTTGAGTTCACGCAGTTCTATCCACAATCTGGGTATGTAATCACCCGATTGGATTCATAAACTGGTTAATTTATGTGTTGGTTGTACAATTTCAGATCAATTTTATTGGTGATTGTTAAGAGTTTCAATCTTTTATGAGTTTTATTCATGCGTGAGTGATTGATCGATGATTGTGTGTGTGATCTGGATAGATGGGTGGAGCATGATCCTGTTGAGATTGTGGAGAGTGTGAGACTGTGTATAGCCAAGGCTGTAGATAAGGCCACCGCTGCAGGATACAATGTTGACAGTGGCTTGAAAGCCATTGGTTTGACCAATCAGAGAGAGACAACTGTCGTTTGGAGCAAATCCACTGGTTCTCCTCTTCACAATGCCATCGTTTGGATGGATGTTCGTACAAGTTCCATTTGCAGGTTCATCTCTTTGCCTTACTTTGTTTTCCTCCTCATGTTAGTTGAAGCTATGCCCCTTTTTCTGAATTGGGAATTGTTTATTATATTGATATATATGTCTGCAATACTTGCTGGCAGTAGGATGTTTATATCTGTAATTCTTTTGGGGCTTGTCTTGTTAAGTTTATGCAAGTTGTTGGGTTATTGGTTTTAGGTTATAGGTTATAAGCCAATGTTCTTTGATCTTCATTGGTATTCTTTAATTTCAGAAAACTGGAGAAAGAGTTATCAGGGGGAAGAACTCATTTTTTAGAGGCATGTGGTTTGCCAATAAGCACTTACTTCAGTGCTTTGAAACTTCTGTGGTTGTTGGAAAATGTGAATGCTGTAAAAAAAGCCGTGGCAAAAGGAGACGCGTTGTTTGGAACCATAGACACTTGGTTGATTTGGAATTTAACAGGGGGAAAAGAAAATGGTTTACATGTTACTGATGTGTCTAATGCTTCAAGAACTATGTTGATGAACCTTAAGACACTCAATTGGGATGAAACTATTTTGAAAACTCTGGGGATTCCTGCTCAAATGTTACCTAAGATTGTTAGTAACTCAGAGATTATTGGAAACATAGGCAAAGGATGGGCAATTTCCGGAATTCCAATCGCTGGATGTCTTGGCGATCAACACGCAGCAATGGTGGGACAAGCATGTAGGAAAGGTGAAGCTAAGAGCACCTATGGAACAGGGGCTTTTATTCTTCTGAACACAGGAGAGGAGATAATTCAGTCAAATCACGGGCTATTGAGCACTTTGGCTTACAAGCTGGGGCCGGAGGCTCCTACTAACTATGCTCTGGAGGGCTCCATTGCGATAGCTGGTGCTGCAGTTCAGTGGCTTAGGGACAGTCTTGGTATAATCAAGACTGCTAGTGAGATTGAGGAGTTGGCCTTGCAGGTTGACTCGTCTGGGGGAATTTATTTTGTGCCTGCTTTCAATGGATTGTTTGCTCCATGGTGGCGTGATGATGCTCGAGGAGTATGTATTGGGATCACAAGGTTTACGAACAAGTCCCACATTGCTCGGGCTGTGCTTGAGAGTATGTGTTTTCAGGTTAAAGATGTGTTAGATTCTATGCACAAGGATGCTGGAGATAAAGGCGAGGTTAAGAATGATAAGGGGGAGTTTTTACTTCGAGTGGATGGTGGTGCCACTGTTAATAACCTACTCATGCAAATTCAGGTCCAGTTTTCTTTTCCTATATATAACAAATTTAACATGTCTTATGTGCTGCATTATATTACGCATTGCTTGCTTTGTTCCTCAACATTAATACATATCACATATATATAATGATCTTGCTGAAAAGTTTTCAAATTGATTGTTTATACTATCTTTTAATCTTACCAAATTCTCATTGTTTTTATAATCTCTGGTAGAGCATTATGTTGTCTTCTATGAAGTGGATAATGTTTTGTGGTGTTTCTCTCAATTTCCGACTTTCATACACATGTTTCTACGAGCAGAACTTCTTCATGATCAACTGCTGTGCTTGTAAATGACAACCTGTCAATTGATGACAATATAATTTCTTAATGTTCTTTCTACATTTCATGAGAAACTAAATGTCCCTTTGTAGTGCCTGCTACTATAGTTCAATGTATCAACAGTTTTAATGTTTTCCTCCTGTCCTAAAGCCAGTTCATTGCGCTCGTATTAACTAAACTTGTGATAATCAGGCCGATTTGTTAGGTAGTCCTGTTGTGAGGCCATCTGATATAGAGACAACAGCACTTGGAGCAGCTTATGCTGCTGGATTAGCTGTTGGTGTTTGGACCGAAGATGAGATATTTTTATCAGGGCAAAAGGTCGAGAAACCCACCATCTTCCGACCAATACTTGATGAAGAAACAAGGAAGAAGAAGATCGATTCGTGGTGCAAAGCAGTTTCTAGAAGTTTTGATTTGGCTGATCTCTCTCTGTAATTTTAACTCATTCAGCTTGAAAGGATGCATTTGGTTTTTACAGTTTTTCATTGTTAACAGTGGTGCAGACTGTGCACAGTTTTAATAAATGTTTTTCATTGGAATCGTAGTGTTCATATTTTGCAATTCACCAATATGGATGGCGAATATTGAATGTTGTTTAAATTACTAGATTTACTTATTATATTTTTTTAATTAATAATATCTTTTAATCCAAAAATTATTAATTTAGAGAGGTTTTACATTGTTTCTAAGATATTAATTTCTCAAGATGGCTTATGACATTCTTCTTTTTTTATCTTTTTTTTTTTTTTCAGCCTAGTGACTTATTAATCCACACTTAAATTCCATCAAAACACACACTGGGTAGCCCAAACTTCCAAAGCCCATATTAAACTTGAAACAGGGGAATAAATAACAAACCATAGTACGAGATTCATGGAATAAAATAGAGTCCAAAGTTTTTCATAGTTTGATTTTTGAATCCGATTAGTTTATTATTGAGGTGTGCCTACACTTAATTTACACTTAATTTGTTTATTAACCTTGTATAATGTTTCGCGAGTTACCTCAAGAATACTATCAAATTCTTGATTTATTTATTTCAACAAATGTCACTAAACAAGCTTATATACAATTTAATTGAATCAAACTCCAAATACTTAATAAAATATACTCGTTCAAATACCTCTAAATGTGAATCGCAATTAAAATCCATTTTCACACAACACTTTATCCATAATTTCAAAAGTGTCTATTCAATTGAAAATTTGAAATACAAGGAAAACAATAAATGTCACGAATTTCAATTCAAAATTCAGTCGTATTTATTTCAATTGCATGTATCCGATCTCATACGTAACTCAATTCTAAATTCTACACAATTGTTCCATTTATTTCTGACTCATATCTACTGCTTCATCAGAACATATTAAATGAAGATGCTTCGACTAATATGAAAATTATGTTATATTTCCTAATATGTTTTTTTTTTTAAAGTTATACATAACAATATTGGTATATATGTTTTTTAAACAATTATTTGTTTATATATTTAAGTCATAATCGTCAATAGTAATGATGCTACATGTAATAGTTAAATTTATTTTGATTTGAAATTGGAAAAATTAAATTAAACTTTTCCTACTCCAAAAGTATCATAATAGTGTCGTCCACACAAAACTAGAATGATTGAGTATTCCATTGGCATCTCCCATGCTTTTTAAAGAGTTCTAGCTTGTATAGATGTCATACTATGATTAACTTTTGACTGTTAAAAAAATAAAATCATAAGGGCCCTTGATTTGTTGTAAAGGATATTTTATCTTGTATTATAATTTTTTTATATTACAACATGTTCAAATTGGTGATTTTTTTTTACACGGTACATGATAACATTTAAGGAATAGGAGATAAAACATCATTTAAAATAAAATAAAAAACATGTAGAGAATTTAAACATTTCGTAATTAGCCATATAAAAAACAAAGTTATGCACATTATCTCGACTTATAATTTACAGAGATTAATAATATTATAAAAATATCAACTACTACTATATATATATATATTAAGGTTATGTTTGAAGTTGACTTAAGTGAGTCAGGAAAATCCAAACTTTTAAATCCTTAAATAGTGAAAGCTTGATAATAGAGTTGTGATATGTTTGTTCCTTGATTGTATAGAGACATATATTACTTTAGATGTAAATCAATGTTGAAATATGTTGATGAAAATATTTAATTGAGAAATATGTTGTTGGTAATTATTGATGTATGTATTTACGTACTATAAAAAAAATATTGTTGTTATGTTTTATAGAATACAATTTTAGTGAATGCAAAATTTTAATGTAAGTCTCAAAACAAATATTAGTTTAAAATTTTGAAGTTCAAAATCCAGACCAGCGAAGGATATTTCAAAACATACATTTTGTAATTTGGGAACATGAAAACTTGAGTTGGTCAAGTTACATATACTTTGTAATTGAAATGTGTGAAGTATTATGTTTGAGTATGAGAATGAGTCCGTCACTTATTAGAGGATATACGTGGCTTAATGAAAAAATATTTAGAAAATAAATGATGTTCTTGAAAATTTGGTAGAAAGCTTTATGATGGCAAAAGTGAGAAAGTAGATCATAATGGACATGAAGACAACTTTGGTAAGATAGGAAATTAGAGTGTTGATGAGAAAGTAAAACCACCAAATTGCCTACACTCATTCTTGTGATGATTGATGGGATTTTTGCTAAATTTGGTATGAGCACAAATCTCCTTTTGCTCCAATCATCTTCTACACTCTTTCATCTCTTTATCTCCCTTCTTTTTTTACTATAAAAAATACACCCTTTCATCCAAACCTTTCAAATCTTGTTTCAAAATGTTTTGAATTATAAATTTGCCTAAAAAAGTACCTAAAATATCATGTTTTATTTCGAAATGTTATTGAATTATAATTTTGATTTAAAAGATCCCTAAATTGTAAATTTGCTTAGATTCAAAGATATCAATAGTGACGAGTTTGTACACCCCAGAAAACCTAAAGACGAGGTTCAGTGCAAAATGGGAGTAAGAATCCAGTTAATAATATTTTTTTTTTACAGACATAAATAAGATTGTTTAATTAGAATTTATATATATGTACTTATAAAATAGGAAACTATTCAAAATGTGTACTTTGTTACTAGATGAGTAGAGTAAAGGGATTCCCCATCAGATGTAATTTCTGAAACCTGAACTCTGTCACTCGTGGAAACACGTTAGGACATCCACTCCTTTTCCTTACTTTTTTGTCAAAACAAACACACCAATTTACTTATTAATTAGTATATATTGCTTTGAGTAATTGACTTAAATTACCTTTTTTTTTTAGCTTCTAACAACACTCTTCCACTTTATTATTAACAAAATAACACTCATTTCCGTTTTACGAAAATAATACTAATTTACTACAAAGATTTAAGGCAAGAAATTATACCTCCATATAATGGAATTATTAATGAATAACAAAAAACAAAATTCATAATCTTGGAAGAAATCTCAAACATGTTCCCTGGCCATATCTCTATCTATCTATCTATCCACTTCTCATTTATTTATTTATTTATTTGAGAAGGCCCATACAATAATTATTTATGTACATCGTATAAATCCAAATTTTCCATTACAAATCAAATTTCATTTCCTATTTCTACATTTTTTTTATCTCTTTCAGTAGCTTCACAACACACATCATACTAATACATATAATGCGATTTATATAGTTGGAATCCACTGTTCCTATCACGTTTTAATACATGTTATGTGAATATTAATAATGTTATTTAATACTATATATATAATATTGCATTGGGAGATAAATAAAGAAACTGGTTGAGAAGATGGTGTGGTGTGAATGAGGTATAAATAATTGTTGAAAAAAATAGGAGGAAGAAACAAAAGAGTGAAATGAAAGGTGCGTATGAGAGTCAGAATACAAAATAAAACTGAAAAAGCTAAGAAAACAATAATGTCTTTTTTCCCCTTAGTTCATCCCCCCACGCTAACTAAACGGGTAAAACAATTTCAAAAATAAAATTAAAAAGTATTTATATTCTCTCAAACACATAAGAAATTATATGTTACAAGTAACGTTTTGCTTACAAACCAAATGTATTAGTTGATATCATAGGTATAACTATAACTATGGTATGTGTTAAAAGATTGAAGTTTTGAAAATTGTACTACCATTTACAATAAAACAATCTTAGAATTGTATATATTTCTCCAAATGAATTCATACTCTCAATCATATTTTCCCGATTCATTCACAAGATAAATATTAATACAGTCGATTATCTATACATACATAATCAGTGAGTGCAAACATTTGTTCAATAACTTATGTCAAAATTAACAATAGTAATTAATAACCAACCAACAAATTCAAGCAGAGTCGATCAACTTTCTCAAAACAAAAAATATCATATCAATAGTGAGTCGATCAATAATATCATATGGGGGAGAAAAAAGAAAAGAAGAGGAAAAAAACAAAAGAGAAAAGAGGAGGGGGCCATTGGCATTGGCATTGGCATTGGCATTGGCAATAACCCGATGAATGTAAGTCCTCGTTTCCCGTTTCAATGCCCCCTCACTAACTCTTCATTCATCGCCTCCCCGGGCCCCACCTTTTTACCCTTTTTTTTTTTTAATTGCTATTTCCACTCCTCTTCCCTCCTATCACTATTAAATTTATTATTGTATTTGTCTCATTAAAATAATCATATTTCGTATTTATTCATTTTAAAATGCTGTAATATCCTAAAATACCACAATTTTATATAAGAGATTACTTTTCTTATCATATAAGATAATTTTGTTGATTTTTTTTACTACAATTTAGGAAAATTGACAAATTTATTCTTTAGATAAAAGTAAAAAAAAATTAGTTTTTAATCAAATGTTACACAATGATCATAGACTTTTATTTTTAAGAGATGGACGTAGTATTTTCTTTTTCCATCCTCATTAATTAGACTTTGATCAACAAATAAAGCTATCTGTTACACTCATTATACATAGGGAGAAATTTTGGCTTCTTGATTTTCATTTCTTTAAAAGATTTGTTTTTTGCACTTTATTTTATACTCTCTTGAAAAATAATTTTTGAACTTTTAATTATTGTTCCTTTATTAGCAAACCTACCATTTTCTTCGTTGGTCCTCCGCCTACATTTTTTGTTTTCTTTTGACTTTTATTCCTTGAACAAAAACAGAAAAATAGGAGCAAAAGATCATATATACTACTCAAGTAAGTTGAGCAATATTTCAAATTTGAATCAATTTCCTTTAATTGTAAATCACACGAAAAATAATATAGTATGTTTATATAAGAAATCACTTTGATATAGTATCATAAATTTAAGCACACTCATACCTTAAAATTTATGTGAGAAAATTGGCAATTATGCTTTTTTTTTTCTTTTTTCTTTTGGTGTTGCATCATTTTGATTTGACCTCTCACTAGAGTCCAAAACCAAGACCAAAATTGAAAAAGAATTTTTTTTAATTCACAGCTTTGATATTTAGCTTAAGTAATTGGAACATGTTGGAAAAAATGAAACCAAACCGTAATTATAAACAAATTCTCTTGATTTGGGAAAAAAAAAAGTCAATATTTGATACAAACTTTAGCCAGATCAAAAGGGAGTGAAGATAGTAAAAGAAGTGCATTAAAATCTTCCTTCTTGAAGCTCTTTTCCTCTCTGAGCATCTGACAATTTTTTTTACTTCCCTCATCCATAGAAATTACATTAAATTATTTTTTCATTCAAGAAATTAAATTTAAAAAAAAAACAGAAAAGAAAAAAAGCAGCATAAAAGCAAGGCCATTTCATGCCCTTCTTCCCGCTTCCCTTCCTCCGATAGCTCATAGCTCCTCCCATGGCTTCTTCTTCTTCTTCTTCTAACCCTAACCCTAACTCTTCTTCCTTTCCACCCACATTCCAGAACGGGTTCGACCCGAACTCCATCCCCAACACCACCTTCGTCCAAGCCGACCCATCCACCTTCCGCGCCGTTGTCCAGCGCCTCACCGGCGCCACCCCTTCCAGAACCCCAGCCGCCGATATCGGCCCCCGCCGCCCCGCCTTCAAACTCCACGAGAGAAGGCCGACTGCGCGAAAGCTCGAGATCAAACTCAACGACAACGCCACCGCCGCCGCGCTGCATTCTCCTGCTGCGAGGAAGCACCGGAACTTCGCCGGAGAAAACACGGTGATGGTTTCGCCGGTTTCACCGCTGGAGTACCTGGCAGCCCGTGGGAGCCCGAGATCACCGATGGAGGAGGAAGAGAGGGCGATTGCGGGGAAGGGTTTTTATTTGCACCCGAGTCCGTTGAGCACTCCTAGAGGATCCGACCCGCCGGAGCTCCTGCCGTTGTTCCCACTTCATTCACCCAGGAATAACTATACTTAGCTCTTCTCCCCCACTTTTAATTATTTCCTAATCACTCCATTATTAGCAGTTAATTAATGTGATTATTTTTATTTCTTGAATTATTTCCTTATTATTTAGCATAATGTGTAGTGCGTGTATGTAATGTACCCTTCATTAGCTAGCTCATAAATGTTTAGAAGTATTTTTATGTTAGTTCTTCAGTGCATGTTAATTAATAAATTAGTTGCTAATGAATTTTTTTAAGGGTTGACTAAGCAGTCTCCCTTTCTGTCACAAATTATTCCTAAATATAATTTCTCTAAAATATTCTTATTTAAAATCTATGAAATTTGTGAGTTATTTTTAAAGAATATGATTTTTTATTGTTAAAAAACTTTTTTTTTAAAAATTTGTGTGAAAAATTAAAATAGAACAAAAATAGACATGCATAAAATAACTGAACTACTCGAAATTCAAAAATATTCACCAAATTTGTTTGGCCTCTTACTCTCTCTTCTTCCCAACTGTCTCTTTCAAACTCGTACAATTATATAAGTCAATTAAACATAAATCAACATCGAACACCAAATAGTTTTGCGGATAAATAATTATATGGGTGGGCTATGCACACTCCATTTTTTACTAAACAAATATCATTTAAAATTTTAATTAAAAGTAAATATATTTTAAAAGATAATATAAATGTCTTACTAAATATTCTAATTAATTTTTTGAAGCTTAATATTTTAATAATTATATATTGGATATCTGTAAATCATCGATTTATAAACTCTTTATATCATATTATAAGATGTAGTCATAGAGTATTTAATAAGCTTTTATTAAAAATAATCTTATAATTTAATATATAAACAGAAATCCTAAATATATTTCTAAATTATATTAAAAAAGAGTAAGAAATTCCAAATCATATATCATTTGGAATGCCTAACTAATTAATTTATTGTTTTAATTTTTTAATCTTAAACTTATTTATTATCATATCCTATAAAATTTATAATATTATTTTAAAGTTGTATTTAACGAAAAAATTAATATCTGACAATGCAAGTTCAAAAAGATTTTACAACACACATATAAATTAGTAGTAAAATATTGATAGTATTCGGATTGATTATTTATTAAAATTTCATCACTTTTATTATGATATATATATATATATATATATTTTTTTTTTTTTGAATTTTGAATGCGTTCTAACTTAAGTAGATTTAAGATAAATTTTCAAATCTTATATACATTTCAAATCATTCAATATTAATCAAAAGAGAATCTCGTAGAAATCCTGATTTTTGTTGGATTTAAACTTGAAATTACCCTGACCTAAAATTAGGCTATAAACCTGTCAACCAAATTTTGGCAAACTATTAAACTTTTAGAGAGAGAAAATATTTACCAACTTAGAGTCACCATTTTTATTTATTATTTATTTACAAACAAGGATCTCCTCAAAGGTGCTTCTTTTTTCCAGACACTTTTCTTCTCATTTTAGCGTGAATGGATTTGGGACAAGTAAAATAAATGCAGTAGCCTGAGCAGTGTGCAGATATCTTTAAAGATAAATTAGAAAAGCAGCATTGAGAGTGTAGTTGAATAAATGCTCTTTTTGTCAGATTTGATTTTGATGGGCTTTCTTAATTCCCACAAATTTATTTAAAATTGTCTCATTCATATAATTTTGTGAGACATAGTCACACTATCTACAATTCTAATTAATTTTCACAAATCAATATCTATTTTATAGATATTAAATTGTGAATTGAACCGTTTCACTTAAAATGATCTCAAGATACTCTTATTCTTCTTAATTAATTATTATCACCTTCCAACTTATTATTATGGGACACTACTCTTTATTAACCGTATGAAAAAAAAAAAATTCATCTTCTTTTATAAAATTTACAATTAATGACCATCTTTAAATACTTATAACGTCTGATATGACCTTAAACTTTTTGCAGTTTGAAGCACTCTTCGAATTTCTTGTGAATTTTAGTTGATTTGTACTATTTGTTGGTTGAATTTATTTCATTCTCAATTAAAGAGGTTGTTACCTCAGATACACAGCTCTGCTATATTACTAAAGAAATTTAATTACATAACATGTTCATTTACAATAAACAAATATGTAACATTTTAACCATTAAATTCATTTACCTTTCTAATTTTTATATAAATATTGTTTCCAATCTAAGTCATTAAATTAAATTCACTAAAAAAATTCATTGAATTAAAGACATTTAAATGAGTTGATATGATAACAATAAAAAAAAAAAAAAACCACTACAATTTTTGGAGGAGAAACAGACTGGATAGAAGTAGAGAGCTGAATGAAATGAAAGTCGACAATTTTCTCCTTTATTTATCATAAAACATATAAAAGGAGAAGTAGCAGTTAACATGGTAATTATTTCAGACTAGAGGAAAAAGAATATGCAAATTCTCATGAATCCTTTCCCAAGTCAAAATAAATTTTTTTTTACATCATTAAACCAAAAATTTTGGGTGAGAAACCTCCACCTCTACTCATGATGCAACTTGAGGTTGTTGTATCTTCAACATTTCTACAGCTTTGCATGTAATCTGAAGACCTGCCCCATTTGGAATATTCTCATGATCGAGAAGCATGCACGACTCTCATTCAACGCACTGAAGCACAAATTGATTGCTGACTGTAAAGGCCGTTCACATCGTTTGCAAAGTGCTGCCTGTTTCTTCTCCGTTTTTTGACAAGCACAAAGCCTTCACCATCTCTGGTCTTATTTTTATTTACATCAACTGTCTTTTGCCTCTCGCTGCTATTGGTTTCAGGTATAGGAGCTGTTTTATCGTCATTTCTGTAGAAAATCTTGATGATTGCACTGTCATTGGCAATTGCTTCTGCAGAATTACTTGAATATTCATACTTCTTGTCAGCAACTGGAGCCACATTTGACGAGTCTGAAGTATTCTGCACTGATTTTACTATGAAACTTAGAAGTATCTGCCTTGCCAACTCTGCTTTCTCTGCATCAGAACTGTTTTTCTTGGATCTTCCCCCCCTAACATCACTTGTTACTTTTTCGTTGAGTTTCTCACCTCCAGAACCAATGCCATCATCAGCGGTATTAGAATCAGACGATAAATCAGAATCAGTGGTGAGTTTTGAATCTTCAGAGGCTGCATTGGTATGCCATGCTCTTCTGGGAACATATTCAGGTGCATGTGGATTCATTATCTTTGGAGATGCAAAACCATTTCTTTCAGTAACAGGAATTTGGTTACTCGAAAACCCAGGTCTGATCCGGAAATTCTGGCTTGCTCTGTAATACATAGGTGATCTAGGACCACAAGGAACTGGAGCAGCAACTGAAGGGAAACCCACTGGTTCCGTGAGAGTGCCTTGGCTCGCTATAACGTCATAAACACTAGTGGCAGCACTCGAGCTCAGTGGATGAGTCAAGGGGAAGGCACTTGGACTGAATGGCTGAGCAGCCGCTGAGAGTTTGCTTCCATTTGTTTCTACAGGTTTCTCTTGGATTTGAGAATCTGGAGTCCCTGCAGAGGAATGTCCCAACTCGGATTCATTTTCTTGAATATTATTTTCATCATCTCCTTTTTCATCTTCATGTTCTGGTAATGAGTCATCTACTGAAACTCCATCCCTCCCATCCTGCTGTGTTGTCTCTTTTTGACTAATGGATATCTGGTTGTCAGTTTTTTCTTCGCTTAATTCTTCTACTTTCTCCAGTAAAGGCTTTAGAACCGTACCTGGGGCAGCCACTGCTACTTCTTTATACGACAACGACTTCGAAGCTAATGCTGTGAGTGTGGTAGGAAGTGGGGATACTTTGGACCCTGAAGCAACAGAACCATTGGTTCCCGAATTCTTTGGGGGCGCCTTACCAGAATCATCAGCATTATGTGAGCTTACAGTGCCAGGTTGTTTCGTTAGAGACACTTCAGCAGAAACTGTCTTAAATGTAGCCTTGTGTCCCTGTGAAACAGCCTCCTTCCTATAACTGGTGTCCTTATAGTGGGTGTATGAGGGATTAATCTTTAACTTGGCAAGATCTGGACGCTTACGGTTGAACTTTTTTGAAGCTCCATTTCCTGACCGTCCTTTGGAAGTAGCTTCCTTCCACCCTTCTTCCGACCTTACTTCTTGGATGAGTTGTTCTGAAGGTGGACGATCATCTCTGGTTACAGTGACCTTTAACAGTTCTTCGGGGGATTTGTTATGTACCTTATCCTCTTCACCACTACTTTCCTCCACAGTAGGACTAATTTCTATACTTCCACTGTTAATGGTGTTATCACTCTTGGCCTCTCGCTGCTCTGTAGGGGACTTATCACCAACTGGAAGTACCTAAAGATCATACAACGAAACGAGGTAAATTAGTAGGCAGCATGGAAGCAGAACTGAATCTCTCTCTGTCCAATGAACAAGGAAAGAAAATGAACATGAATGTGGACATGCCCAACAGAGTCAAATGTGAAATCATTTTGAACATGAAATTTAACAAACAGCACATGTGATGAACGAAATAGAAAATGAGCATACATTGGTTTAAATGCTTTTACTAATATCTAGTCTTTGTAAATTATCTCATTTCCATAGATGTTTGCTTTATGGCAGACACCTTACATGGAATATATGGAATTTTTTTGTTTTTTGGCAAATGCAAAAATTAATACCTTTGATCGTCGTTTCCTTTGAGCATCTCCGGCCTTTGACTCCTGATCAGGACTTATGTAATCAAGGAGATCTGACACACTGCAGAACAAGATTAAGGGATTGGTTTGCGAAGGTATGATAGAAGGTCCAAAATCAAGAAATATGGAAATACCAGATCAATACCTCAGGTGACCTTTGCTGGCAATAGATGCATCTGGTTTTGGAGTTCCATTTCGTGCTGCTTCTTGCTGTTCCAAGGCTTTTGACTCAAAATATTCAAGCCATGCAGCAGCATCCTGCAGATACTCATATATTAAATTCTGTGATTGCAGAATCTCAAAAAACAAAAAACCACATGATACCGGTCTAAAAATAAGTTTCAGTTAGTTTATCTACATAGTTGAAGGTGCTTTACATTAAAAGTAGATATCATATCAAACATGAGTCTGATAATTTTCGATAACCAGAAGCATACCGGCCTCCGAAGCTGAGACTGCCTTTTCT
Source organism: Scutellaria barbata (assembly GCA_028654395.1). Lineage (NCBI taxonomy): Eukaryota > Viridiplantae > Streptophyta > Magnoliopsida > Lamiales > Lamiaceae > Scutellaria > Scutellaria barbata. Next base: position 3,393,173 of record CM053645.1, on the reverse strand, counting down.
TCACATGTAACTTTTTATATTTGGAACTATAGAAATATTATAGAAATAGAGGTTATGATGGAAATGTTTAAAATGGAACAATGTTAGAAGCTAGAAAAAGTGTGACAGCACACCAAAAACTAATAATGCTATATCTCCATCATTCAGCAGAATGTAGCAACATAAAAGCCAATGAACTTATAGCCACATCATTTTATTAGGGGTAAAATTAAAAAATTTGGAACCTGAGTACGAAGATCCTCTGCTCCTAGTTTAGCCTGAAGAATCTGCAAAGTAGTTTGTTCGTGTTGTACACTGAGAGTATAAGCTTCCATCAAGGAAAGAGCTATGGCTATGGCATGATAACTAGCAGCAGTCTGCAAGATACAGAAAGTACAATTAAAAACTTTACGGTCTATGGGTTTTCAGTAACACAGGCATAAAAGCTCATGCATATAAATAAGCTATGCATTATGTTGATTTCAGATAAGAGAATTTGCATAAGAAAATTTATGTTAGATGGAATCATGTTCAAATTTTAGATATAGAAAGGGTGAAATTAGACCTGTATGTGATCTGCTCCCAATAGTCTTTTGTTGCACTTAAGGGCTTCATGCAGATATCTAAGAGCAACATGAACATTTCCCATGCCCTCTTCCATCATAGCTACATTGATGTAAGTAGCTGCTGTGTTTGGATGAGAGAGCCCGCATGTGAAATGTAGAAGATACAGTGCACGGTTGACATATCTGCCCAGCATCATGAACAAGTATGATAAAAGATTTAGGTTAAAATCTATGAACAAGATGAGAAAGAAACTTTTCATATAGAGGAGAAACAGCTGGAAAGAAGTGGAAGGAGAGAAGAAAACCAATAGAAATAAGTTTTGACAAGTTAAGAATTCCTATCTTATGGATAAGTAATGCTCCACACAAAACAGAGTCACGTGTATAAGAAGAATTCCCTTGCACTCATTTTTCTTTATTAAAGGACTCTAGATTAAGTAAAATAATAGTACATGTGATCTTCTGTTGCATTTTGTGTTTCATTTTTGTATTCCATGATAATCACTGGACACTACATGTATTAAATGATATCATAAACTAACACGTGGTGTATGTCAAAGACAACGAAATGTAAGATAAAACACTAATTGTAACCGAAGATCTCGACTGGAATAATAGGAATTGCAAGATTGGCTGCATAATCCTAGTAACCTGACAAGATATCTTTTGGTTCACAAGACTTGTTGGGCAGAAAAACATGAAATACTAGACTGATCACAAAATCACAACTAACATTCAATTTAGAAAACTGAATTTAAAATACTTGTAAGAGAAGGTCAGGAATTAGAAGGGACACACAGTTACCGATTAAATAATAAGTATAAACTTTCAAAATCAAAGAATATATCAACTCACTTCAGTGCCAATTCAATATGTTGAAGGCGGTAATAAAACACTGATAGATCCCCATAACTCTTCATTGTATCTGGATGGTCAAGCCCCAGCTCTCTCTCATTGATATCTAATGCCTTCTGCTGGTATATAGTCGCCTGTACAGAAGAATTTCAGACACAATGTAAACTTGGAAAATAAATAAATGTAATTTAAGTACATATGCAATTGTGACTTCACCAGGCACTTTCTCATGAACAAAATCAAATGATGTCGAAAGTTAAAAATACTCTTGATAAAACTCCATGGAATTTTGAAAGGGAGATAGAAATTTGAATATGTTGTAACATCAAGAAATATGGGGCAATCATCAATTATGCACATCTCGAAAAAAGAGAGGATTGGGAAAAGCCATTTGTTAAATACTTCTAGTTCCTAAGTTTGAGACATACATACAATGTGGTATTACATAATACTTCTAGGCAGGTTTCATATTGAAATGACTTCGCTGTCGGCATCACCATTTCTCTGCAAGTTTCATAATCCGTAGAATGATACAGCCTTCATTATCACGTGTATAAATAGAATCAGATTCCTATTGTTTGTTCAAGGACAAGGAACAGAGACAGTATCTACTGAGGTGTACAAGAGTTATATACATCAAAGGGGAGCAGAAATCTTCATTCACCTGATTAAAGTCTCCAGTGTGATACAGAACGACAGCAAGGAGACTGTAAGCACTAGCAGTTGTGCGATGATAAGGACCACAAACAGCTATCATCTTTGCCAGAGCCTTCAGTTTCAAATTAAACACAATTTCAATATCAAGACATGATAATAGCACATAAATAAAATTATAGACCACTGGATTCCAACCTTTGTTCCATAATTAACAGCATCCTCTAGCTTCCCTTTATCAAGTGCAATCTTGGATGACTCCAATAGAGTTCGGCCATCAGCAGAAGAGCAGCCTACATGCTGTAAAGCACGAAGTACAAAAGAATGTTATAAGCAGCCTTCACTGTGTGGGGAGGGGGGGGGGGACCGGACACTCATTTGTTCATAACTGTTTTATTCTACCTTGCAGACTGGAGCTATGCTGATGATATCAGACTTCGTGAATGGGGTGGAGCTTTCCAGATCATAGTCCTTAGCAGCCAACTCTAATCCAACCTATAAAAGAGGGGCTCAATAAACCCTTTCAAGTTACAAGGATTGACAATAAGTTACCATAAACAGTACCTTGTGACATAGGCCCCTGAGAATGGATAACTTTCTCAAGTGTTGGAATTCATCTCTCAATCTCCAACCAAATCTTTTCTCCAAAAATGCCTGCAACCACTGTAATTTAAGAATCTGGTTGCTTTGGTCATTGCTTTCGACATTGCAAGATCCGAGCAAGAAATTTAAGGTTGTGGCAATAGCAGTGGACATGTCATCCTTGCTCCCAACAGAAGCAATAACAGCTCGAACTACATGCTTAAATGCTCGCGTGACCATTTCGTGAATACAAAGAGACTGTATATGTGGAAGCTTATCTGCAAGCTCAACCTGATTCACACAATTAAAGCAATTTCAACTTTATTTATTTATTTTTTTTTTGGAGGGAATTCAAAGAAGATATGCACAGATTTGAACAAACAAAGAGAATCAGATATTATTCACCCACCACTCGACCTAAAGAACGCATCTGTAATCCTCTAAGATGCATGAAGTCGGTCAGTGTACGGCCATCAACTGGAGAAAGTTCAAGTGATGCAAAGTCTGTGACCTGGGGAGCAAACAGATAGGAAATGTAAAGTGGGCACAAGCCAAAGAGATATTCTAGTAGTTCTTTAATAATTGAGCTATTCGTGATATAATACCAGCTTAGGTAAAGCAACTTCATCATAATACTCGAGTGCCAGCTTGACCAGTTCATCTGCTGACTGCATGTTGAAGCAGTGAATCAATTAAATACGACGCCATGGAGGCAATTAAGAAATGAAGACATCACGAATAAAAAGAATTGGTTTTGGAATTAGGTTCGACAGATAAACTATGAGTAGATGGTTATTTACTCTAGGAGGAGTTTAAAGTGACACATTATATTAATCCATGACCAAACCAAGTAATCATGAAGTTTCATTATTCACCGACAGTCAACTATTGCAAAAATTGCAAATGATGAACAGAAAATCACCCTACATATCTTCAATTTCCAACCACAAGGACTAGCAAAACAATCCTGAAGGCACTAATGTGTGTGATAAAGGTTGCTACCCACTCTTCTTATCATAACCTGAGCCATTCAACAACTCAATTCAAATATAATCAAAAGACACCTGAAAAGAAAATTTGGGGTTTGACTCTAATCCACCGCTTCATGTCTCTTTACTACCCACATCTCCCTATTTACAAGCACTTTGAATAGGAAGAAGATCGAGAATTTGAAAAACATCAGGCTTTTATCAATCACTCTTTATTAGTCAATATAGCCGCCAACTATCCAAATGGTAACAATTTCAGGTCAATGAATTTCTAGAGCCCACTTAGCTAAGCAGGAAACCAAGAGCAGTAAAGTAATTTATTATGTTCAGAACATTGTAATCAGTCAACAAACATACATACATACATACATATATAGATATACATATGTATGTATGTACATATATGTGTGTTGTGTGTGCGTGATTGTGTGTGTGTGTGTAGAGAGAGAGAGATCTATCTCAACTCCGCCAAGTGATGCATCTCTGCTATACATCTAGACAGCAGGGGTGCTCACTTTTGTTGTTTTTCTTTTATTTGTTATTCTAACTGAAGCCATCTGTCTTTTGGAGGCCAGGAATTGGTTTTGGAGGCCAGGAATTGGTTTTGGGAGAAGCTTGAGAGAACCATTGAATTATGTATTATATCTTTCACAAATGTAGATTGTGTTGAAAAAAAACACTACCTTTGTATGAAGACCGGCTCCAGTATCTTTCAAGCGTAAGAAGGCCACTTCAGGAACATATTTTAGCAACTCGCAGTTAGAATCACCAAAATTTCTGTCTCCTGTATTGTTTTCCATGTTTAGGCTGTTGGATCCAGCATTCTGTTCTTCATCATTGCCACTATCACTGGGTGTTTTCTTTTCCCTCTTCTTCAACATTTTGAATTGTTTCCCAAGTCCTTTAACCACCGGTTCAACCTTATTACCATCTTTAGGAGTTGCAGAATTATTATCTGCAGGGGATTCCTGCTTCTGTAGATGCTGCACCAAACAAGAACCAAGTTCCCATCTGATACAACTTTCTCCCATAGTAGAATTATCATCTAGCTTCCTTAGACTATCTTTTATTACTTTCTGGACCAGATATCTCAAAGGTTCAACATCCACAAAATTAGACTGGGGGCTTCTGACTGACGATTCAGCACATGGCACTTGAAGCATTAATCTTAAACTGTAAAACACCCCCAGTCAGTTCATGTTGCACAAGAATAGTTTACCAACAGAAAGACCACAAACATTAAATTTAAAACTGTAAACATTGCCAATCAGTTCATGTTGCATATGACTAGTTTACCGATAGATAGTCACTTAGCATTCCAATCATATGTTACATGTCACCCATGGGACCCCACTTTTATACAGTAAATGCACAAACATAATTTTTGGTCTGCCAGTGACATACAGAATCCAGCATGTCAAATTATTTGCCAATTTCAGACAAATGTGTTACATCAGAATGACTTCAAGGGTAGAATTAAGAGCTAGTCTAAACAAGGTTTTCAGCCTCAGCAACTTCATTCTAAGACAAAAGTCATGCTTATAAATATAACAATGAAAAATCCAACAAGCAAGCCAACTTAAAATATATCTCTTGCTTTTTAAACGAATTTTGACAGCAATTTACAACATAGGTATAACTGTGATGATACTAATCCTTCATTTATTATCCTCTCATTCAGCAAATAGTTGCTAATTCTACAGAGACCTTCTATAAGTAGTACAAATGCAAACAACTGCGAATCATAAGGAACACCAACACACCAATCCATCACGAATCATAATTATCAACAACATTTCTTCTTTATTAAGAGCAGTCAAACACTCAACATAAGCAATTCAAAAATAAAAAAAAAGTAAATATAAGAATTTCAACCTGTTAATGTTAAGTGCATTTGCACCCCCATCTGGTTGGTCCACATTGTCAATATCTTGTAAAAGGCTCCTTCCATTTTTTACATCACCGACCACCTTGACTGTTGCAGTGTAGCCACAATGCCGTACAACTACAACACCTAAAGAAGAAGTATCCTGCAAGCAGTGGCAGACTGGTTCATGCTCTCAGATAATAAAGTCACACTATCTAAATAATAATTACTGCAGATTGTCTTAAATAAGAATTTTGCGGCCCAACTTGTTACAGGTTTAGGAGAGAAAACAGCTAACATACATTATGATAATGTATCTTATATTAAGTATTTCCCTTTTATAATATATTGCAGAACTTTTTTTAGGCTTTTTAACTTATTTTCCATATTGTGAGAATAAATACTTCTTCTCACTGTTGGGGTTCATTGATTTGGCATACGTCAAAAAGAAGAACAGGATCACTCAAATTATGACCCTAATTAATAATGAGCATTTTAGAAGATTAGGGTGAATAAACTTATACAAAATTACTAGGAAAGGGAAGGATACAGAAAATTTCTAGGAATATTGCCTTTAAGGAAATAACACAATGTGGATTGATTTGCTTTGTGATGCTGACCAGAAAGCAACAACAAAAGGAAATATGTAGCTTATAGAAATTCCAACCAGTGTCAAGTTTATTTCCAACAGAATTGGACACCTCTTATCCCTAAATGTCATATTACTTAATTAACTAGATATTATTCTTTTAAAGGATGCGACGGAGTTGGACGTATTACATAAAATATCTGATCCACATGTATAAAATATTGGCAGGGTTAAGACTTAAGAGCCTTAATTAACATTTAATACACCCAATGGATATGTTTTGAGTTTGGTGATTCATATGTAGGCCTGACGCCATTAGTTTCTGGCACTAACAGTTTGATACATATGATAAGGCATCCAACCATTTCCTTTGGTACACATGAAGTCAGGTTCTAAATGCAAGACAGAAATATGTCCATGGCCAAATTAACAGGTAAAGTTGTGTAGTCAGAGTAAATGTTACCTGCACAACTACACTCTCATCAGCAGTTATCCCTTTAAGTAGGTTTCGCTGAGAAACTTCCTTGACAGATTCAGTTAATGTTTTGCTGCCAATAACTTTGAGTACCCTTTTCAAGCTAGCATTTGGTTCATCTCTTTTGACTGAAATAGAAAGGTCACCAATGCGATTCTCGTGCACAAGTGCACCTGGAGGACATTCTGATGTAGCCTTGGCAGAGGAATCCATCACTTTCTGTATGGATGAAACAGCTTTAAAAATGGAGACATCCAGAAAAAGATTGTGAACCAAAAATGCCTTTCTATCTCGAACAACTCTCTCTTCCTCAGTTTTGCAAGGAAGGCTAGCCAATATTGCAAAATATGTCGCCCATGGTCTATGATCATACCCTCCCAATGTTCCCTGGCCTCCACCATTTCCTCCCCAGTTTTCATCCTCTGTTGGGAGTGGCACATATTGAGATGCAGCATCGACAATGGACGGAGGGGCGAGCCAAGTATTGGCACGGAACCCATACGGAAGGTTACCAAACTGAAAAGGGCACCATATTGACTCATTTCTTCTTTCAATTACCTTGAGTTAAAATAGATACTTAAGCTAAACGGAAGGTCACCTTATTGTGTTCAACAAAAGCTTTCATCAAGGATGCATATGCCTGCACATAAACATCATATTTTTAGTTATGCTCTGATTATTTTAGGATTCGAAAGCAAAGAGAAAATAAAAAAAATAAAAAATAAAAGAAATCCCAAAACCATTACGAAGTGAGTGCCACTGTCAATGCAACAATGTAAATATCAGATTTTGGTGTGATAATATTATCAAGTCACTCACATTGGCAAAAGCTTGACTTTGCTGTTGCAGAAGATCCACCAGAGAATGGCTCTGCAGGTATTGTTTCCCCAAAGTGTAGAACCCTTTCACGGATGCCATCACTTGTATTATCTTCCCATTGCATATCTTTATCTGCAAACACATCACACAATCATCAGTTTTGGAAGAGGGGATAAAAGTGCAAAGAACTCTTGATAAATGAGGCACATTCATAATTACTAAAAATAACAGGATCACTTGCACGAATAGTAAAAGACTCGTCAGATAAAACACCTGCATTTCGAAATAATCACCAGCTCGCCGCGTTTCTCCATCTTTACTTTCCACCCTTTTCAAATCTGCAACGGCAAAAAAAACGTAACCCACTGAAAAACTCAAATTGTTTAGATCAATAAAAGAAATAGAAAGAGGGCAAATAAACGCACGCAGTATCGGTGGAGATAGGTGAGAGAAAGAGAAGAACTCGTAGAAGTCGGACAGCTTCGGAATCGGGTGAATCGCCATCATATCGTAACTTCCTGAAACCGGCGACGGCTGAGTCTCCGGCTCCGGCGACCGTAATTCTCCATCATGAGAAGCTGCCACTGAACTGCTCTGTTGAATTTTACTTTTCTTCGGGCGAGATTCCGTTCCGCCGACGCCCTTAGGTTTGGCGAAGCGGGTTGTGCAGGCGACGATATCGAGGAGCCTCCGCACGTGCGACACCGCACGTGATTCATCTGTGTAGTCCTCTGCAATTGACAGTGGTAATTTCGTTAATAATTGGAAAGAATCTAGGCAATCATCCGGTCAGATACCGATGACCATGATCTGGACAATGGAATATCACGTTTTTCAATATCGGTGATTTGACGTTGATGAAAAGCGATCATTCAAACTTGAGGGAAATTGATTACAAATTCAACGAGTGGTTTTGTTACAACTCTTCAGAATTTCAACACTTTTGTTACATTAAGTGAGGTGACGGTGGATGGGAATAACGTAATTTGTCTTAAGCCGCATATTATTGGATTATTACATATTTATTTTCCAACATCGTATATTCATGTGAAGCATGGGATATGCGACAAAAATAATACATAGGGGGACCACTTACAATCACACTCTACATAACAACTTAGGCCATGTTTGGTTTCAATATCAAACATAGCAATGAAGAGCTTTTATTAAATACGCAGAACTATAATTTCAATTCACAACTCCTAGGATTTAGTATTTAACAACTTAATTAATTTGAATGTTATTCTGTGTCTACGAGTAAAATTACATAAAATTATTTTCTTTTTTTCCCCCCAGTAATCTCAATTCCTAGTAGTTCTGAAAACATAAAAACTAAGGTTGTTTTAACTGAAACTGAATTCTTTATTCTATTTTGGTATTTTAATCTAAATGCAAACTTAAAGAAAACAAAACTCAAAACACACAGATTAATGCATTGTTGTTATTTATTTCATATAATGTGAACATTATGATATATAACTAACCTTTGAAATTGTCCAAATCTCATCGTAGACATATAATAATTTATATATATCCACTTGTAATATATCAGCCACATATACATATTTTAAATGAAAAGGCCTCACCTGATCTTGATTTCGGACAAGATACTAACTCCTTATATAGTACGGATAAACAGCATGAAAGGGACGGATCGCTATCCTTCCTATTATTTTGGGCAAAAACGTATTTTAAACAAAACGCGCTACCAATCTTACAGTGTCGATTCGGAAGGCATCAATTAGAGGGACCGAATGATTTATATATTTATTTATCTATTTTCTTAATAGTATATTATCATACTGTCATAATGGGTGCAGCTAGCATTTAATGTGAAAATTAAATTGCACTAATAATTTACCAAAAATATGTAATTAAACTGGAAATGGTTTTTTAATTAAAACTTGCCTTTTTCAAAAGAAAATATATATATATATATATATATATATATATATATATATATATATATATATTTGATGTCAGTAAGTTGGTGGCTGGAAGTATCTAATTGAGCCGCCTACCATGGCATATTCCCTCCATACCCAACCACTGTTTTATGACCTAAAATTGTCTTAACATTTTCCATTAAAATGACGTTGGAAAATCCGTCTACGTTATTGGAAGCCGTAAATATTTTTTTTATATTATAGTTGACATAGAGTATTATTACGTACAGTTTCACGTTTTTTGCATAATTTTTTTTATTTTTGATGCACCTATATCTTACAAAATGTTATAACTTTGTATTAAATAGCACCCATACAAAATGCTGCTACCGTCAGTAAGTGCAAAAATAAAGTTCATTTTGTAATAAAAAAGAAGATGAGCAAAATCACAAAGTTTATGCAATGAATGATTTAGTTTCATTAAAAAAAAAAACCACCAGTGGCATCAGAATGCACAGGCGCAAAACAAAATAATAATTGTTTATTTTGTCTCTTTCTGATGTCCTAATTTGACCTGATGTATATTTTGATATAAGAATTTTGAAGTCAAAATCACATTAATCTGAAATGAATTGCCCTTAAATAGAATCATTTAACCTCAAATAATGCCACTTAATAGTTATATTTCTTCAAAAACTAAAAAAAAAAAAAGAGTATCTATGTTAGCAAAGTAAAACAAAAAGGGGAGTTATAAATTACTGAAAATCAGGTGTGGTCACAGAGAGGTTGAAAAGAGTTGTACCCGAAGCATGGAAATTTGTACCTACCTTCAACCATTCTGAGGAAACAAGGCTTGAGAGCAACAACTTCTAACTTGTCCTTCAACTGCGGACCCTTAACCTGCCGCACAGAATTCATTGCACCATTAAATTTTTTGTCAATGGTTTAGATAATCAATACTCTAATAATGGTCACAACTGTGTGTGCTCACCAAACACGCACACACCCGTGCGTATGTGTGTGTTGAACTGGGTTCATTGTTTTCAGAGTTTAATTACCTCATGAGAGAGAGAGTAGTTTGTGAGGTGGCATGTTTCAACATTTACTGCCAACAGCCTCTTTACATCGAGAATTTTGTCAGTCGATATCCCCTTCGTTTTCATTCACAAAGCAAAATGTTTTTAGTTATTTTTTAGATAATAAATATAGTATTATATATCATCGCAAGAAAAGAGTTGTACCTTGAGAACAACTTGGGTTTCATACGGGGTGATTACAGTCATGTCAAGAACACTAGGTACAACTGCAACAGCAATATAAAAAAATTTGAAAAACAAATAATAAGACATGAATTTGAATTGTGGAAAATAAGAAATCATTTTAACCTTTGTCTTCTTTCTTCTTCTTCTCATTCTTAGCTTTGTTTCCTTTGCCCCTACTTGACCTTGGGGCCATATTTCTCTGCAAATTCTTTTTACGTTTGTTTTTGGATCAAATCAAAAGGCAATAAAAGATACTGAAAGTGAAAAAACTTTTTCAATATTTTCTGGAATCAAGCATTGAGAGGCATGCAAAAGAGAGATTAATTTTAGGGGGGGGGGGGGAGGGAGAGAGAGAGAGTGGTGAATATTTAAGAGAGAAGAAAGATAAGATAAGGGAAGGGGGGTTTGGGGGTTTACCAGAGGGTGAGGATTTTGGTGAAGAAATCCTGGCCTCTCCTTCTTGCTCTCTCCTGATTATCTATCCCCCCCCCACACAGTCCCTTTCTCTCTCCTCCTTTCTCTCTCTACACGATACATGTGATGTCCCTTTTTAAGAGCAAAGTGTAGCCCATGCGTTCGGGCCCAAACAAAATATTGGTAGAGCTCACCAACTCACCGTTGATCTCGCGACACGTGGCGCCTCTGATTTCCAATTTTTTTTTTTTTTGGTTCTTCCAGCCGTGCTCCTTGTTTCTTTACTTGTTTGCTTCTCCTTTTTTTTTTTTTTTCTTACTAATTCTTTTTTCAGACTTCTATTTTTAAATTATGAAATATTATTGCAATTTTCGTAATGACTTCTAGTTATTGTATTTTTTATAATTTATTATATAGTAATAGACGAATATGTATTTAGTAATAAAAAGATTACCTTTTTTTTTTTTTTTTTGATTGCGTCAAATTTATTGGTTTCAGTTTCAGCATTAGTTGGTGTTTGTTTTCCTCAATAACTACGAGTGTAGAAAGGAATCAAATTGCAGAAAAGCAGGCAATTAGTACAATAAGGACAACAATGGTGAGAATTTTGAAGGAGATTCCAGAATCTTTATGGACAATTATACGGTGCTCTTATATATTTGTGTTATTTTATTATTGATTTTCTTAATATGTGTCACATGTCATATATTATATAGATTTTGATAATAATTATGTAAATAGGATGGAACCGACTAAAATGATGCAAAAAAATATTTGTTATTTTAGTAATTAGTTTAAAACACCTCAAACATTATTAAGAAGATGATTTAAAATAGAAGTTCAATAATTCAAGATTCATGTGATAATGAACTTTAATAATAGAATCATCAATTTTGTTAGAAGTTTAGAATCTATCGATATTTAATGTGATCATAATGGGTATGTATTTTTCTTTAAAAGTTTATTAATTAAATTATAAAATCTTGTTTTGGAACTTATTAGATTCTATTTTGAGAGGTTTATATAATATTTTATAATATTTGATAAAAAAAATTAATTGTATAAAATTGTTTAGCGAATTTTAATTCATAAGTAAATAGATATGTTATTGAGTAAGTCAATGAAAGAATCAACTCAAACTTAAGTTTAATATTGTAGTATTTCGTTCACGTGAAAAATATTAATTCTAACTCAAAAGATACCTTACTCTTTTAAAAGTTCTCTGAAGTATTATTTTTACATGAAAATTTGACCATCTAACAATAACTACTACCTAATCCATGGGTTATGAGTTTATTTTATTTTTATTTTTTTGATGAAAAGCTTATACATGGGTTATGATGGACTTTTACATGAGTTATGTATATGAAATTTTGTTTCATGAATCATAATTCATGAGAATGGTCTTATAAGAGAGACTCATAAATACTTATATATCATCAAACATCTATTAAATATTTTAAGATGATTATGAACTCATGGGCGTTTGCCCAACAAATATAAAATATTTTATAAACTCTTGCATTTTGTTAGTTGTTTTTGAAAGTTGCAACATGTTTTAAAAAATATATATATATTTGCTTATGTTTGAGGAAATGTTAAGATCTCAATTTAAATAAGTTAAAAAGTATTTTAAATAAACTAGATCATGGAGCTGTAATTCTAAGTTACGGTAGGCCTGTCACATGAAAAACAAATAAACTTTAGAAGATTATCCTAATAAAATCTTATTTCACAAAATAATTAAGTTGGGCTATTCATACTAATTAAAATCAAGGTTAGTTCTTAACATTTTATTATAAAATCTCATGAACTCAATTGTCAACTTATCCTAATTACCTATATTGATGCATAGCTCCCTCTTTTAGAAAAGACATAAGAAGGTCAAATCATTTTTCACTTAACTTTTTATACGTAATTTTAAAGAGTTTATTATCTCAGTTTAAGTGTCCTCTTACTTTTATTTATTCATTTATTTATTTATTTATTGAGGGTTGATTCGGATCCTCCGACGTAGGAAAAATCAGTAGGCAGGCCATGGGCTACAGACAGGAAACTGGTCTGGAACAACTATGTGTGTACATAGTTACACCACTCTAACAAGGCCAAGCTGTAACCTATATTAATTGTTGTTAGATTAAGCAAACTTGCATTTTAAGACATAATTAATAATAACTAATTAATTTACCAAATCCAAGTCCCTGTTTGGCAAGTCAGTATGAAACACACCATTGGTCATCTAATCTTTTACATTTGACATTTTATTCGCCGCCGATGTTAACAATACATTATTTCTCAAGAAAATACAACAATTTTTGTAATTGTTATATGTTTTCTGATAATTCTTGTATTGATATCAATGAAATTTAATATGTCATCTATTGGTAAAGTTGTGTTTGAATTGATAATTTCAAAACCAAAGTTTTGAAATAAATGGATTACAAATACAACAGCATTAAAGAATTCACCTGAATAATTAAAAATCAATTTCAAGTATGGGTAATGAATTTCAAACCTTTTCTATGTGACTTTATGAATTATTTATAGTTTTGAAGTATAATGCATGACAATAAGTACAATAGCGAGTAATATGATATCGTATTTCTATAATATAAGAATTCGACTATGTATATGGTATTTAGACTGTATTATCCATTTAAATCAAAACAAAAATTGATTGCACTCGAAGTTAAATCATGTAGGCTCTACCAATTTTCAAATTAAATTTATTAGGATATAGGCTGCTGCCAAAAATTAATTAGGTGGTATTATTGTAGTAATACATTAGTTATTTATAGCCTGCGCCATCAATACATGCTTATGATTTGGCATGGATTTTTTTGCTACTGTTTTAATTTTAGGCCACGTGATGCACCTCTCAATTAGCCAACTAAATATTATCATATAAAGTAAATAAAATTATGAATATATACAAGCTCTTCTAGACAAACGAAAAAGCATTTCTCTCTCCAAATAAGATGATGCAAAAGAAAAAGATTGAGACGTGTTGGTATAACAAATAGTGGGATGGAGAAATTTAGTGAAAATAAGAAGATGAATAAAATAAGAAAATAAAATTATTAATGTATAAGTTAGGTACACAAACACGTTTTATTTAACGTATAGATTTCTTTATTATATTGTGAATGGTTCTCAGCATATCAACATTTAGAATTCAAATTTGTGACACAAAATATCCAAGGTTACATTCTTTATCAATCTAAGGATATAACTCCACCAAGTATTAAAAACTCAATAAAATAAAATAAAAAGAGTGTATTTGTGAATGATAATTACATATTTATACACATCCAACGTATGTCTTTGTAGATATAATTAATTACTCTAAGGGGGGTCTTTTAATATAAAAATAGTCCAATTTCGCTCAAAAGGTCTCTTTTTATATAACAACACATTTCCATCAAATATAACACCTTTCACTTTTTATTTTTTATTGTAAAAATATTATATGTGATATTATTATAAGAAATATTTAATGACTAGTTTGTGGAAAAGTAATGTGTAAATTTATATAAATATATAATAAAAAAATTACGAAAAACTATTATGAGACTATCACACTAATATAATTACATAAAAATAAAATTTTAAACTCATTTGCATAAATCAATCTTTAATTTATAGGTTATAAAGTGACCCATCTTATCATTTAAAACTCATTTTTCATAAGAGCTAGTTTCACGTGGAAAGATAGATATGATTAGTCATCCAATGTTACATTAAGAAATATTAGGTGATCACATATATCTCAGATCGTGAATGTAAATTAGGTGGAAGCTCGCAATAAATATAATCAAATAAAAGACTCACAACCCCTTAAATTCACATATACACTCATGATAATATATGAGCTATCATTTCAAAGGCCTGATGTTGGATTAATATTATTAAATAATTTCTGAAATAAAAAATTAATGGCCTCCATATTCTTTATCACCTATTGAATAATCATTATATATATATACATATATATATATATATACATATATATATATATATATATATATATATATATATATATATATTGGTTTCTAGGTTATTCATGGATAGGGTTGATTAGGAACTCACTTAATTTTTGATTAACATGGTGTTTGAGTGAATTTATAAATTTTATAAGTCTTAATTAATTGTTTAAAAATTGACACCTAACCTGATCAATCTACCTTGAATTAATTTTTTATTTTTTTTATATTATAAACTTACAAATATAGAATTCGGGCATTTTCCTTTAATTGTGTGGTTTTCATAATATTTTTCTTTTGTGTAAAATCAAACGAGTAACTACACAAATCAAAATTTCAAATTTACATAAATGAGAAATTATTCTTCCATTCTTCTTGATGTAATAATAGTAAATGCCAAATATTAGTAAAAGAAAAAAAAAATCAAAATCAAATTTTGTGTGCGTGGATTCAATGTGAAATTCGAACTAATCTAGCATTTACTGTGTAGGTTATAATTTTGGTTTTTCTTTAGGTCATCGATTGGGCACAACTAGGAACCCATAAATCTATTTTCCACAATAAATTTAGTAGGCAGGCCTCGAATTTTTAGTGGGCACTCCTACTTATTTTATTGATCATCGAGCCACTTTAATTTAATTTTATAATAAAAATACAAAATCAATTTATTTTGTTCGACTATAATTAATTGTTTAATGAATTTGGCATTAAAAAAAAAACTAAAAAACATTAAGCGGCTATATAGAATTTGTATGTACTTGCGATGGATTAAATAATTGCAGAATTTGCATTATTATAGCGTCAAATAATTGGACAGTCGATGTCGTCAATATTATTGAATTGCAGTCAAGATTGAATTGTTAAACTAAGCTAATTGGTATATTTTAATGAGATTGTTTGACTTGGAATCTTAATTAGTTTGTTTGTACCAAGTGGCCACAAATATGTTCAAATAAAAGGATAAATTTTATAATAAAATTTAATTTATAAATTAATTTTTAATTTTAAATCTAAATTTTAAGAAAAATTATAAAGAGTTTAATTTAATATTTTTTCTTAATTTAAGATTTGAAATTTAAATTGAGTTCTCAATTTAAGATAAAATTGTATATTTTTATTTATTTATATTTCAATATATATTCATATTTTGGATAAATTAAGACAAGTTAGTGTATTTTAAAAACAATTTTTATCCGACTTATTTTAATATATATTAAAAAAAAAATAATTAATTCAAATTTATAAAATACAATTTATATTAAACTGTTTAATATTAAAATCGATTATATATATAAAATAATACGAGTCAGATGAAGATCGTTCCAAAATTGCACGGCTTTATCTTAATTTATCTAAAATATATATATATATATTAAAATATAAATAAATTATAAATATAAATAAAAATAAAATGAAACTGAAATTTTGTCTTGAATTGAGAACTCATTCTAATTTTTAAATTTTGAATTAAAAAAATATAAACTTGAATTCCTTATTGAAAAACTTTAAAATTTGAATTAAAAATTAAAAATTAATTTATAAATTAGATCTTATTTTAAAATTTATCCCAAATAAAACTACCCAATACAAATTTGCCGTTTTAAAGAGTTAAAATCAAAATTTACTTTCTTGTCTTTCTTTCTTTTGTCATGAGGCTAGTAAGTAGTGTTGTAGAAATCACTAGTCATTTGTTGTATAGACATTGTTTGTATTTGTTTTTGTGTTTTTTTATAATAGAAAATCCACAAATAAAAACCGTCTATTATGTGGACTAAATTATGAAATCGTCTCACAATAATATTCTATTCACGAATCTGTTATATTTAATTTTTTTATTTAATATAATATGCTAACCATCGTTACTGAAATTCATAAGAATGGTAATAAAATGTGGAACTTACCAATTAATACACGTTATTCATATTGCTAATAGTTAAACCCTTAAGATATACTCCCTCCATCCCGAGCTATTTTGCCTACTTTGATTGGCACGGATCCTAAGAAAATACAGTTGATTGTTGATTGAATGTTTAACTTTATGCTTTTTTAGTGCTTTTTTTTGCCATTTTTTGGCTGGCAAAATAAGTTGGGACAAGCAAAAATGAAAAGTAGGCAAAATAAGGTGGGAAGGAGGGAGTATTTAATATAATATAAATATATATTTAACATAACATAAAAATATAATACATAAAATGAATTTAGGTGAATTTGAATGCATCCCAATTTTGATTTTCTGCTAGCCCAACACTAACTCTTCGATATATCTCTTGTTGGAAGTAACCCTGATCCTATTGATAACGAGTGGGACCAAATAATTCAATGGGAATAGTTGCTGAACCATACCACATAGTTCCAACAACAACAAAAGCTGCAAAAAAAGACAGTCGAGTACGGTTTCAATATTTTCCATACGTAATCATTTGTACAGACGTTGTGGGGTGAACGCTATGATGGAATAGACCCGCTAATATGCCCAATGTGATGCGTGCAAACGCGTGCATGAATGACACATAAATTAAATCGAATCAATTGTAGGAATGCTAAATCCATGCACAAATTACATAAATTTTCGTGGGAAATTGCAAACATGTCAAATTATAAAAAAACGAACAGATATTTGGAGTCATACATAATGGGACTTAATTGTCTTTAGTCTTTACACACTTAAAAATTTAGCAGCAGAAGCGAAAGAGCGCGCGAAACCCGAGAAGTTGTTTCTCACACTCACATTTCCGGTCCCTCTCTCGACGTCGGAGTGAAGTAGTTCTACTGCAGTTGTGCGATGCCGGAGCTTCCGGAGGTTGAGGCGGCCCGTCGAGCCCTGGAGGAGCATTGCGTTGGGAAGAGGATCAAGAGTTGCACTGTCGCCGATGATTCTACTGTCGTTCTCGGCGTCTCTTCCAAGGACTTCGAGGCGGCGCTCGTCGGTAAAACTATAGTCGCTGCTCGGCGCAAGGGAAAGAACATGTGGCTTCAGCTCGATTCTCCTCCATTTCCCTCTTTTCAATTCGGTACTGTTGCCTTTTGTTTAAACCCTAAAACCCCGTGCATTGCTGTCGTTTTTTGTTATTAGAATCAGAATTGATTAATCAAATGGCGACCGCAAGGCATGCAAGGAGGACTTATGTACCAAATTTCTGAAGTGTATTGATTCTGAGAGCTATTGATTACTAGTAGCATATTTATGGGGATGGGGTTTGAGTCATGGAAAGAACTGAAGATGAAGGAACTTAGTTTAAAGAACCCAGAAGAATCTGTTCTTAAGAGCTAATTGATTACATTGTTGTTTACCAAGGCTAGTTTTAACCTAGAATTACTTATTATGAATTGCTTAATATTTGGCACTTGGGAATTTTAAAAATAAAGGAATATTTCGTTTCTTTCGGTGATGTAAAGTGTATACCATCACGTATTTTATGTGCATTCAGTGGATTAGATAAGCTCTAGTGATACAATATTGAAATGTTTCCTGGTACTTCATAACTCTAGTTAAGACATGATTTGTCGATGTTGGGAGTCTTGTTCATGTTTTGAACTTTTAGAGAGATAACACTCATTGATCGTACTCCAGGTGCCTAGGAAATTTATTTTTCTTTTGACGATAATCTGTTCTGTTAAGCATGATTATATTATGTGCCTTACCATTACTATAAAACCATAAGTGTTAACAAAATCTTATTTTAATTTGAGGTTTCCTCTTCTCGGTGTGGGTTCTACTTCCAAGAACCATAATCAAAGAACAATTGAAAAAACGAAAAAAGGTTTACCTGGATACATATGAGTTTCTTTGGCCTGCTCTTAAAATTTCTCTTTACATGTTTCTTTCAGGAATGGCTGGAGCTGTGTATATCAAGGGTGTTGCTGTCACTAAATATAAGAGGTATGTGGCATGTGGTTCAATGGGTTTACAAAAAAGATGAGCCAGCTGCATTTATATATTGCTGATATGTTTGAAATAGCAATCAATATTGGGAGTTGAATTGCTGAGTGGTCTTCTATTTTAGGTTTTGTATAAAAAAAACATTAAAAAATAGCTTCTTCAATGCTCATTTTTTGGAGTTTTTTCCTCTACCAGATCAAATGTTTAGTATGATTAGTCTTAGCCAATAGATATCCACTATTACACTACATTGACATGGATATTTGGTAAAAAAATAACAAATTTTCATGATGCTGATGAATATATATCCACCATTGACACTTGAAATTAGCATGAGATATGGCATGCATCACTTTACATTAGAGTATCATCCAAGAATTATTGGAGATTATGAACTTATTGACAGAAAATAAAAGGATGAAATCAACTTGAAAAAAAGTGATGTGGTAAGAATAGCAGTAAAGAATAGAAAATTCAGTCAAAGGATATATCAACACACACATGCATATATGTCTGTGTGTATGTGTGTGTTATTTCTCAAGTTGTTTAATACTGATGATTTTTTATTGCATATGCTACAATTGACAGGTCTGCTGTGAAGGATACAGATGAATGGCCTTCCAAGTATTCCAAGTTATTTGTTGAAGTGAGAAATATATACTTGATTTAATGGAGTTGAAATTCTCTTTCTTAATTTATCAGATTAAATGTTTTTGCGCATCATGATACTTGAGAAAGTCAGACTACAAGATATTCTACTAGGGGAAAAAGTACCGAGGATGCATGTACATATTAATATATGTATCTCTATACATATATGTGTGAGCATAATTTGTATCAACACATGTACCCATTTTATCATGGCTTCAGATTGCCATTTTTGTTGTAGAGTTTGGTGATGTAAGGTTCTGATGTTTCTGTTTGTTTGACCTATCAAGATATCCTCATTTTCTCCACTGTAGCATAATTTGAGATGGACCCGGGGTTCCTCAATTTAGAAAATTCATACATATATCGTATACCAGAATTGATGTTGTGATTTCTAACCAGTGTGATTTCATTCATTTGTGTTCAGCTAGCTGATGGTCTGGAATTCTCTTTTACTGACAAGAGGCGGTTTGCAAGAGTTCGCTTGCTTAACAATGTAATGTGAAACTCTTCATTGATCTGCAGCATCTTAATTTTTTTTTTTAATTTTTTTATTATCAAAGTGAAATTTCAAGATGCTCTTGTATGGCTCTTTCACAGCCTGCTTCTGTGCCCCCAATCTCTGAGCTTGGTCCCGATGCATTACTGGAGCCCATGACAGTGGATGAGTTCTACAACTTATTGAGCAAGAAGAAAACTGGAATTAAGGCCCTTCTACTTGACCAGGTTTTTAATTGCTTTACTAAGTATGACTGTAGATTTTGTAGGCTCTAAAAGTATAATTCTGTATTCTTTGTGTGTTGTACAATTTTATCTTCTTATTCTTTTTTTTTTTTTTTTTACAGGGATACTTTTTATTTTTTGATAAGAAACAAAATATTTATTAATAAAAGAAAATTACAAAGGGATGAGGCATCCTCAAATATTTTTTACAGGGATACATTACAGCTGCTTTATAAATGAACTCGATTAATCCTTTTCTCCTCTGATGAGACAACATTTGGAATATGACTCTTGCAAATGAAATAAGTTGGTTTATTGAATGAAGCTCGATATGTTAGCTGTCCATATAAATTCAGTAACTTGAGCTTTATATCAGTTAATGCTACTACCATCATGAGGATGTTATAATCAAATATGAGAAGGCAAAAGAGGTCAGATGACCAATGGTCATGTTGCCCTAACAAACTATGTACAAGAATACAAAAACTATCTTTCCATCGAACACATTTACCTTGAATTTGGGAGTGGCTTTTAGAATTTGGATGATTTATTGAATATTCTTGGATCTGATTTAGATGGGATTATCAAAAGAACTTGCACTTATTTTTCCTGTTGGGAAGTGGAAATAGTGACTTTATAATTAAGTCAAGCCAGTTCCCAGAAAGAAGTTAGCATGCAATGGAGGGAGTGAGAGAAGAAGCATATATCAAGACTCAATTAAATTTGTTACACCATCTCCAATCTGTAGGATGGGCTGCATCTCCCTTGGTGGTTGAATTTGGATACATTCCTTAACATAATTATCAATTAGTAGAGTTGTTTACATATTTTATTCAAGTATTCCTGCTTGCTATAGGGGTTATCAATAGTCATAGTTCTTACAAAAGATGGACTTGAATGAGTTTGCAACCAGCTATGTTGTAGATCTCTGGAGTATTTAATCTCTCTGAGATATTAATACTTAATTCGTTTTTCTGTCTTCCTTACCAGAGAGATTGTATAGCTTGCCTTTTGAATTGAGGTTCATAAATATACCTGTAAGCTACTACATTTGAGGAAAAAAGAAATAACCTGTTAATTACACTAAAGTGCAATTGAACTTGAAGAACTAACTTCAAGTTTGGTTGGTCAGACATAGCTATTTAATGTGTTCAGGACCAATACTTTTGTCAAGTTGTAAGCACATATTTGATGGTAAAGGATTTAAGACCTTCAACTAGCTAATAACATGATAACAAATGCCTTGGTAAAAAACCTCCGCAAGGGGATTGAACCAAAGTTTGTGTGAAACAGTTCTACTTAGTTTCTGCACTTGCCTGAAATGGCTTGTTTGATTGAATTTTTTTCTTGAAGATTAGTGTTTTGACTTAAAAGCCATGTTTATTGTGTATCCTGTAGATGAGATGTCATAATACATTAATGTTTATGACATTTCTAGTTAATAATTATTATGACACGTAGCTGAAGCTGAACCATTTAATTGCACATTTTTTTTATTATTGAGTTGCATGTAAACAAACTTCATGTAATGATTATGATCGATTTTTTTTTTTTCCTTCACGTGTTAGTGTTGGCTCATTTGATGTATGTTCGTATCTGCAGAGTTTCATTTCTGGCATTGGTAATTGGATGGCTGATGAAGTGCTATATCAAGTTAGTCTGGTTTATTCTCCATCATCTATTTCCTTTGCCTGAGAAATATGTGATGTACAGTGCTGCTATGGAATTTGTTTTATTCTATTAGATTCAATTGCTGAATACCTGTAATTTAGTTTAAAACTAAGGTGTTCTATTAGAGAAGTTTCCATTTAAAATTCAAAGCTCTCTCTGGGTCATGCATTTGTTTCTGTACTTTTTTTAACCTTAAAACATATGGAAAAGTGTGGCCATTGCATAAGTTATCAATTTCTGACATTTCACAGGCAAGAACCCATCCACTACAAACCGCTTCCAGCATGTCCAGAGAAAGATGTGCCACTTTGCTTAAGTGCATTAATGACGTACGTATTAAAATTGTTTATTCATGTCTTTATTTTCACCAAGCTTGCACTCCATGGCTGTTACTGGAGACAATACTTTTAGGTTACAAACCTTGCTGTTGAAGTTGACGCTGACAGCCTTCACTTCCCTGTTGAATGGTTGTTTCATTTTCGCTGGGGCAAAAAGTCAGGAAAAGTTAACGGTAAGATTTCTTAGCATTTCTGATTAATTTGACATCAATGGTTTATTTTACAGGTGATCGAAAGGGCAATGGAAGTTGGGGCAGATAGTAGTCAGTTCCCTAATAATTGGATTTTCCATTCTCGGGAAAAGAAGCCTGGCAAGGCTTTTGTTGATGGTTTGGCTCTTAACCTGTGCAATGCTCTTTGCCTGCAGTTGTTTTTAAATGGTCAAGTAAACCTTATTGATCAAATTGAGAGCTTGAGTGATGCTACCCAAAGACCAAGAAAGAGAGATTTCGATTTCAATGGTTCTGAATTGAGGACCTCTTCATTCTGTTGGTGTCCTTTCTGATTTATTTTCTTTATTCTGTTCCCATGGGATTTCCCTTCATAGGATCTCTAATACTGCTATATGTTACATGAGAAGAAAAAAAATCAAACTTGGTAAATTCTACTGAATGATTCCACAATATCATGCAGCTGAAGTTCGATTAACCAATGCAGCATTTTCTATTCTTGAGATGGAAACTGAAAATTCAAGTTTTAGTCTGTGTCAATAATTAATCGCCTTTATCCAATGTAAATGTTTTAATTGTTTTATGTCAAAAAGCTAATCAAGTTTTCTCTGTCAGGGAAGAAAATTGAGTTCATCAATGCTGGTAGCAGGGTATGTCTTCAAAGCTTCATGTATCGTCGCGGTTTTTTAATATATTTTTTTTTTGTTCCATGAAGATTCAGTTTATATCTTCTGTAGACAACAGCTTATGTCCCAGAGTTGCAAATATTAACTGGCAACCAAGCTGTGAAAGAGACGGGTAAAACATCAAAGGGCAAGTCGGCCGGTAAAGGTGAGAAAGATGATGAATCAGAAAATGAGGATGAGCATGAGAAACAAAAAGTTGTGAGAGGGAGAAAGACTAGCAGCGCTAAGAAGCCCTCCAAGAAAAAGTCCAGTGCAAGTGACAAAGACTCTGATGATGATGAAGATGATAATGGAGCTGATGATGTATCTTCAAAGAGAAAACCAGCTGCTAGGATCCCTCCAAAAAGCAAAATCACAGGAGGCAAAAAAGATGGAGAAGCTGAAAGGAAAAAAACTTTAGGGAAAACTGCTGCTAAGAGAAAACAAGGGGGAAGTGATGACGACTTGAGTAATTCCAGTGGAGGTGATGATGAAGAAAAGGCTCACGAGGTAACAAATGGAAAACAGTCAAAAGCTGCAGCAGCATCCAAGAAAAGGGTTGCGTCTAATCAAACTACGAAGAGGAAGAAATAAGCAAACTAATTCGACCCTTCTATGTTAAGGAGGAGAAGATGGTTACCTTCTCTTTTTGGTTTAATTTGGATTGTGAAAGGAGTTAATCGTCCTAGACCTACTCCTTTATTAGCTTCAAACAGATCAAAATGTTTTGTTCCAATTGTTTTGGTCTAAACATAACTTTTTCATATGATTTCAGCTCTAAAATATCCATTGCAAGTGTGCTATATATATATATATATATATATATATGACATCATTGGTCGTATTCTTTAGTACAACGATCCATATCTGTAGCCATGGCGGGCACAACTCAACGTGCCATTGCTGATGTGATAAAACCACATGGGTAGCATGTATGGAAGAAAAAGATTTAAGGTTTGATATATATTTTTTCTCATTGAATTCCTATTACTATATATATAGATGTAGCATCTTCAATTAACACACTCAAATTGTCAACCCTTGCAGATTTACATTGGTATTGGAAGCCATCATCTACCTTCAAATAGAAGTTCCTTTGAGTTGCGTTGATTGCATTCATACGAAGAGGTATTCTATTCTGTACATCAGAAGGCTACTCTCAAAGCGCCAACAACTTTCTCTGGCCTGCAGATATTATTCCACACAAGTAAGTGCAAAAAGAGACGACGTTTCTTACAAATGAACAAATTCGAGAGATTGTTACCAGTCCTCCTGCGGCATGTGGCCTGCTCCTTCAATCATCGTAAGCTTTACTACATCAGGATTCCCCTTCTGAAATTCTTCGGCCACTGACTGAGGTAGATACTTATCTGATATTCCCCACACAACTAGTATCGGTTTCTCCCAGCTGAAAAGCCATGTATGAAATAAAATCCCAAAATTTGTATTATGTAAGGTGCATCAAGATAAGCTATTATTTGAAAATTTTAATTTGATGAAGGGATATTCAATGTTAACACAATCAGCTACGAAGCCAACATAAACCTATATGATGTTTTCAGATTTCTCGAGACTGATGTACCTTCCACATGCAAATCCAGCTGATACTCGGCTGTTAATATTCTTGAAGTTTGCTTTCTTGGCAGCCTCAAGCAGAGCTGCAACACCAAAACGGACACAGTCACTCGAATCTAACCATTCATATCACATCATTATGGAAAATCCCAAGTATTTCACACAAACTCAGCAAATTGTCTCGATTCATTCAAGCAAACAATTACTTGCATGCAATTTTTGCTTATAATATAGGGTAATTTATTTGACAGTCAGGCTCAAATGGCTAAACATGACTGAGGAGCTGCCACTACTTAGGTTGAAAAACTAAATTTGATGGAGATAATGTATATAGTGTATATAAATGTTGGTAACATGAAGCAGATATCTTTTGAACAGAAGTAATGAAAATTATGCACGAGGCACTGAGAGCATTACAAACCAAATCCAGGTCCACTGCTTGATAAGTATGGCAAGCGATATACATCTGCCTTTTCCAGCTTCAAGACATAGCTGCCATGACAAGTATTTGCTCTTATCAGTGAAAACACAGTAAAATATGTAGATCCAAAATGAGAATAACTCTGTGAACTCTCCCAACAGTGATTTGCATTAGCCACTTCAATTTTGCACTTAACAAGGACTGGTACTTCATGGTTCTCCATACCAGATGAATAGTATCGTGAAGGGTCTTCCAGAAAACTAGAAATGGACAATCTAATGCAAAAGTTTCTAAGCATATCAATGTTCACTCAAACACCAGAAAAATATGTTACTCTCTTCATCAAGTTGAATACACACAAGAAAGCAAACTTCGAAGAGAAATCTAAAATAAATAGTTCAAAGCTAGTGTCTTAAAATGGAAGAACATTCTGTGATACGTACGCGCTACCTGCTTCAATAAAACGCTCAGCCATGACCGCATTTTGGCATGTAAATTCTCCCAGAAGTGGAATCCTGGTCATCAGAAAAGGCAGATAAATCTACTCAGTGGAAAAAAGACCAACATAATTGTGAAATACGAGACATGATATGGTCATTTTACTAGAAATAAGATGTATTAATCGATGGGGTCAAAACAAAACCTGAGTTGTTGAAACAGTCCAGGAAGTGGAGATGAGGGTGTCAATGGAGTGTTCAAGATTGCAAGTTTCAATATTTTTCTTTGGTTTTTCAAAGCCCAAGTCAATCCATATGATCCTACCAGAAATCCCTACAAAAAGAAAATGACATGCAAGAATTGATGTACAGATTAAAGTATGATAGCTCATAACAACTTATAATTTACAAATGAACTGTGGATTTTAACTTCAGCATAGTTAGAAAGCAAACAAAGATTTGGAACTAAATATATTCTTCATAAGGATTTACACTGCTAACTTAGTCACAAAAATAAACTGAAGAGAGAAATTCAAACCTGAACTACAAGGAAAAAAGGAGAAGTGACCCCAAGAGTATCCAGTAATTTGTCAAATACTTCATGGAATTCTTTCTCTGTGGACAATAATTTTTTAGGCTTTAGAGATTTTTCAAGAAATCCTCACAAAGCTACGTCATATGGTCTGAAAATAAAATCAACTATGATTGCAAAATAAAATCAATGATGGAAGTCTCAAACCTGTGTAATCAAATCCATATCCAGCCTGTGGCTTATCACTAAAACCAAATCCTATCCAATCAGGTGCAAGGCAGTGGAACCCCGCATCGGACATCTATGAAAGAAAGAGCCTCAGAAATCAATAAAGATGAGATGAATGTGTTATCCATTATTGTTTAGTTGGTTGATCACTGCTATTGATGTTAACATTCAATGGTTAAAGTGAGGAAACATAACTTCAAAAACTAAATGCAAAATCAATGAGTTAAATTATAAGATCATCAACAAAATACCTGGGACATAACAACTCGATAGCTGAAGGACTGTGTCGGAGCTCCATGGAGAAAGACAATAGTTCCACGCCCCCTCGCCGGTGATCCTGCAATGGGAAGAAACTAAATATCTACTTTTGAGCACAAAACTTATTAATGCAGAGATTTACCTGTTTCTCTTACAAACCATCGAAAACCTCCGGATTTAATGTAAGAGCCATATTCCTTTCCCTTGTCTTCTATTCTCTTCAATAAGATAAGATTTAACACAGACAAACATAAGTCTCTACCTCTGAAATCACAGCAAAAATCTCAAAAGGGGGAAAGGAAATGCACTGTAGCATAGCACAATGATTCAAAATGAAGCCATAATAACAAGTGGTTGTTAAATTAACTAAGCAGAGACAATCATCAAGCACCTTAAGAGCATATTCGAAAGAAACAAACTACAAACAAATAATGGTGATTACATAGAGCATTTGTCCGACATTCCCATCCTCAGCGGGAGATTCAGGGAGCTGGATGGCGCTGCGACTCGATGGATTATCGGTGACGAATCCGAATGGATTGAAAGCTGGCTCATCGTCGTCCTTTCCGGAGGCCCTAACAATTGTACGGATTGCTCTTCTCGGACAGAATAGTCTGTTTGAAGAGGAACAAGTGCCTGGGGAGATGAGAGGCGGTGGTGGAGGAGGAGGAGAGAGGAGAGAGAAAGGCATGGCGGCGGTGGTGGTGGTGGAGGAGAGCTAGTGGAGGGAGTTGGAATTTTAACGACCACCACTAACTACTTATTCAGGATACTGAATCTGCTTTAGGAAAAGGGTGATTCAAAAAGACCATAATGCCCTAGTAAAAATTAAAATATATATTTAAAATTGTTTTATTATTATTATTATCATCATCAAAGTGGCTGTAGTTTAGTGGTAAGAATTCCACGTTGTGGCCGTGGAGACCTGGGCTCGAATCCCAGCAGCCACAAAAAAGGTGGGTTTTTATTTTTGATATTTGATTTTTGAGTTTGGATTCCGTTACAAAATTTAGTTTTATGGAATAAAAGGAAACATACATTCAAACTTATTTACTATATTCAATTCGTTCAATCAAACAAATGATAGTGTTGGGTTGTAATTTGTAACTGGGTAATATTTACTCGATTCATGTACAATTTGATCATAAGATTTAAACTGAAGATTTAAGTAAGAATAATACGTCTATAATACATAATTTTATATAATAATTTTCAAACGTGATTTATAATTTAAAATATAATTTTTTATAATATTTTTAAACGTGATTACAATTTAACTTATATAATGTAAAAAAAAAATATTGAATATTTCCCGTTTATATTAAACAAATCATTTGCATTCACTCATTCAACTTATACTTCTTTCGTATTTGAAAGACTTGAAAGTTCATCTTCGATTAGAAATTATTATAATATATTTAATATATATATATATATTTTTTTTTTCCCAAAATGAAAATATACAATTTTTTGTAAGGTATGCAATCTCACTATATTACCTCTATATTTATTCATTAAATCCATTATTCAAAATTTTAAAGTGTCTAAAACATAACTCTTTCCTTTAGATTTTTTTTTGTTGAGACGTTAAGATTGATTATGATGAGATACAAAGCAATTATTGAAACTTCTCTTTAAATATGAGTGTGTCTTATATGCACTTGATATACATGTAATTCGGGTTAATTTGGATCCGCGTGTTTTTGAATTTTTTTTTAGAAAAAAGTTCAAATAAGCCACTGATGTTTACTTTCAAGTTCATATATCCCACTAAAGTATGTTTAGTTACAAAAACACCATTAATATTTATTCTCAGGTTCATAAATCCCACTAAATTATTTTAAGGTACAAAAACACCACTAATGTTTACCTCTAAATACATATAACCCACTTAAAATTTATTTATAATATAATACACCAATAATATTATAAAATTAAAATATTTATTTACACATTCAATTTTTATTTCTTATTTAGACCTCATAACTTTTACATATTTTATAACAAAAAGCTAATCATGAAAACATTAATATAATACCTTATTATATATATGCAAATATATAATTATTATTATTACCATTAATTATTATTATATTATTATTATTTACATTTTTTTTTACTTTTAAAAATTAAATAAACAATTAAGTTGATTTGAAATAAAAAAAATTTAACTATGATATTTTCTTTCACATAACATTTCATAAAATATAGAGGTTTAAATTGTATTTAAATTAAAAAATAATATCATAGTGAAATTATTATTTCAAATAAATCTAGTTGTTTAATAGATTTAGTTTTCAAAATTAAAAAAGTGTAAATAATAATAATTATTATTATTAATATTTATATTCACACATATATATAATAAACTATTATATTAATGTTTTCATGAATAGATTTTTGTTCTAAAATATGTAAAAAAATATAAGGTCCAAATAAGAAATAAAAATTAAAATGTGTAAATATATATTTTAATTTTACAACATTATTGGTGTATTATATTATAAATAAATTTTAAGTGGGTTATATGTATTTAGAGGTAAACATTAATGGTGTTTTTTACCTTAAAATACTTTAGTGAGTTTTATAAACCTGATAATAAATATTAATGATGTTTTTGTACCTAAACATACTTTAGTGGGATATATGAACTTGAGAGTAAACATTAGTGGTTTATTTGAACATTTTTCCTTTTTTTTTTTGGTTTCAGGTCAAACCTTTATGTACAAATTCGGTGATTTTATGTACAAATTTTGTGACATTTATATTAAATAACTTAAAAAAAAAGAAGGATTTCAATAAAATTTGTACATAAATACATTTATTTTATATTCATATGATTCTTATGTATGTTTATGTACTATGTACAAATTTTGGTGATTTTTTTTCTTTCTAAGTTACAATCATAAATGTCTTCAACATTTATGCATAGAAATCACAACATTTGTATATAAAAATCACAAAATTTATATATAAATGTCAAAAATAAAATTTAAAAAAATAAAATAAAAAGAAATTTACGAATTTAGATTAGATCGATCAGAATTACACTGATCTTAGATCCGTGTATCAGTTGTATAGCAGAATTTATATATTTTGGGGAAGGGTGGGTATTAATGACAAAATAATCCTTTTTCACTGTGTTTGTGGCAAATAGTATTTTCAGATATTTGTGGATTTTTCACAGATTGTTTCGAATAATTTCATAGATATATTTTTTGAGACCGAATAATTTCATAGATATAAATAATCTCACTTTAACAAACTTATAATCATTCAAACCAAACACATAATTTAACTCAAATTTACTACAAACATGCATATCAAACACCCAACTAACATCATTTTTGTTTTTGATGAACAGTGCAAGCCCATATATTTTATCAATCTTATCAAACCCATCACTCAAAGCAAACGAGCCCTAACTATAAAAGGCAATAAATAAAACCATAAAAAAAAAAAAAAAAAAAACAGAAGCCAGTCAAGCCGTCTGGGTACCCTTACATTTTCTGTTCTCACCGGAGCTCTACCGTTAATTTTCTCCGGCGCCGGGTAATAGCCGTCAGTAATCGTAGGTAAACCTCGTGATTTGCATTTCTCTTATAATCACGTCAATTGTGTGTAACGGGAAAATGCCGACTTCGGAAAATTTTCATTCAGCTGATTATCTGTGTGGATCGTTTACGTTTGAGATTTCAGGAACTGAAAACAGTGTAATTGCGAAATTTGGCCATAGAATTTTGTGTTTGCTTGATCTCATTTTCACTTGAAAGCAGTGATAATTTGGGGGCGAAGTACGACTTCTTTCATTTCTTCTTCATATTCCCCTTTTCTTGTAATGCTTTCAGGTTTTGGAATTTCTGAGTGGCAATTAGCTATGAAATTATGATTTTTATTTGTGCGAAAATTAAAGAGGAAACAATTTTTAGTTGAATGATCAACAGATAAGATCTATTCGATGTTCTTGGTCCAGTAAGCTTTAGACTAATTATTTAACTTTCAGTTAGATTTAATTGGAGATAGAAAACGTATGCATATATGTACACACACACATATAGGTATATATATGAATTCATATTGCAAGAGTCTGCAGAAAGGCCTACTACTTTTTGTATGTTTTTAGTAAAATATTGCTTAATCAAACCCATTTTTTTTAACTCAACGAAGAAAAAGGTGGAATTTTGGCTGCAAGTGCTCTCCCATTATATTTATCCAGAGAAAAAAGGTATGCTCGGAATCTAGGTACCTCATTCCAACTTTATTTTAAACATAGCAAATAAATATAAGCATCTTTCATTCTTTTGAGCTTTCTTTTTTTCCCTTGTCAATCTATATTTATAACCCTTTTGGGTATTGGAGGGTGTCTGATTCTTTTATGAAGAAGAGTCTCATGAGAAATGGGGAGGATAAAAATGTATCAGTTCTTTGAATTTATTTTGTCTCCTACTATAGATGTTTCTGATGTATATATAAACTATATGTGTGTGTGTATATACCCATTATAAGTTTTAATGATTTATGCTCAGTGAAGTTTTCTTGTTAATTTTTTACGAGTTTACATTCAGATGCTTGCTTGGAATAATACTTGAGTGTTGGCTTTCCGTGTGCTAGAAAGATGGTTTGGAAATGGGGAAGGAATATAGGGTGATTGGCTGTTGTCTTATTAGCTCAGTTTGCAACTTGCTAGCATATGGATAACAGAAAATGATAATAATATTAAAAGAATTAACTATTTTTGCTCTTAGATCACTATATACAAGTATTTCTGAGTACATTGAAATAGCAAATTTGAAGTTGATGGCCTTTGCTTGGCATGACATCCTTGCTGAATAGATCGTTTTGTTTTGGTTATATTCTGTTTCATTTATGTTAAGCTGGGAATGCTCAGGAGGTGTCAGATTGAAGCTTTCTTCTTTAGTAAAATCCTGTTATTCCATCTGTTGGAGTAACTGGAATATTTTAATGAATCATAAAGACCATCCTTTTCTTTTTATAGAATTTCAGATTGTTTCTTTTTACTTGCATTATTCCTATGGCAACATGCACGGTGACATGAAAAGCTAATTCCATCTTTGTGTAATTGCAGGGAATAACAAGGGTTTTGATTAAGTAGAAATAATTGTTTATCTGGGAAATCTTTCAAGTAAGCAACATGCTTAAAGTCCCAGATCATCAGGTCGCAGGACACCAAGCTGTAGGTGGACAGCTTGGACCTCTTGTTGATGATTCAGGGCGTTTTTACAAGCCTCTTCAGAGTGATGAACGTGGAAACAACGAGGTTTCTTTTTATACGTCATTCTCTTCAAACACAAAAGTTCCTGACCATGTTACTAGGTTCTTCCCCAAGTTTTCTGGCACTCAGCTCGTGGAAGCATCTGATGGAACTGGCATGCAACCTCATCTAGTTTTAGAAGACGTTACTTATGGTCGAGTCAACCCATCAGTAATGGACATCAAAATCGGTTCAAGAACTTGGGCCCCACAATCCCCAGAGGACTACGTCCAGAAGTGCTTAAAGAAGGATAGACAAGGTTCTAGCCTTCAGTTAGGATTTAGGCTATCGGGTGTGCAAATCTTTGAAAGCGCGGAATCAGGATTTTGGAAGCCAGAGAACAAGTTGTGGATTCAGTCCCTCCCAGCTGATGAAGTTAGGTTACTTCTGAAGAAGTTCGTCTCTTCTCAACCCTTGGCTTCGAAACCAGATTGTGCTTTCGCATCAACTGTTTATGGTGGCTCCACAGGCATCTTATCACAACTACTGGAGTTGAAGACATGGTTTGAGGATCAAACTATGTATCATTTCTATGCTTGCTCAATTCTGATGATGTTTGAGAAGGAGCTTGCATCAAATGGAAAGAGCTCCCGTGCAGAGATCAAGCTCGTGGATTTTGCCCATGTTTGCGAAGGCAAGGGTGTCATCGATCATAACTTCTTAGGTGGCCTTTGCTCTTTGATAAAGTTCATATCTGAGATCCTCACCACTCCTGAAGACACTGCAACTGATGGCTTGTTGGAAGATGATCAGAGAACCCACATCTACTCTGCAAATGGTTCCGTTTGAATTTACTGAATCATCGATCCCTGCCTGTTTGTACTTTTATAAAAAAGACAAATTTCCACCTATGATTTTGAGAAAGCATCTTTTACTAGCCTTATGTTTGCACTTTGCATTTATATTTAGAACCTTCCTGTTAAAAAAAGGCTGATGATGCCGGTTCTCTTTCAATATTTGAAAACTGGGAAAATTAATTCCAATGTGATTGGCTCTGGGATTCAATATTACAAGGATGTAATTTCTTAAATGAATCTTGAAATACATATGCAGTTGGCAGAGCATATACATCTGGGTTTTGCATTGTGATTTTTTTTTCAATCAATCATGAATTTATAGTTTTACTTCGCAAGTTGGGAACTGTAATTTTCATTCATTCCTAATGCAATTAAATGTTTTGTCATAACAATTCAAGGATCAACTGGTGTTGTTCTTGTGAACACAACGAGAGCAAATATGAGAACAAATCATTCCATTAACATAAGGAAACAAACTTACAATTCCTATAGCAACACCCTTCAGTCACACCCTGGATCCAGCACTGGCAACCTACAATGGAGGCTGAACGATTTATCCGTTTGCCTCGTCCCAGGAGCAAAGAACTGAAATATCACAACCAAACACGAACCATGAGGAGCTATCCCATAGAAGGCGCAATCGGGCTTCGCCAAACTATACTGAAGACACTTGAAAAAATGCTTCACACTAAGCTGCACTGTCATTGCATCTCCTCTCTGCACACCTCTCTCCATCCTACTCTGAGCACTCAACCCGTTGTCCTCCTCAACCGCGTCGGCTCTCTCCCCTAAAACCACCAGCTTCCTAAACTCCGCTCCCAAAGTGATCAAAGTAGTCGAGATCTGCAGATGGAAGTCTCCGTATTTACTAATCGAAACCCCAATGACGTCACCGACATGCTTCATCCGATCGACGAAGCTCTGCAACTGAATCAGCTCCGGCGCCTTCACCAGAGTGGGCGGCATCTCCTGTCCGCTCTCGAGGGCGAGCTGGAGCTCTTGGATTTGGGCGCGGGAGAGGGGTTTGGAGATGGGGACGTCCTGCACGACGGCGGATCTGTAACCCTTGGCCTCGAAGGTGAGATAGGGCATGGGTTGGGTGGACTGAGGGGGTAATTTCTTGACCAACTTGATGAGGAGGCCATCCGAGTTGAGGTCGCGGGAGTCGGCGAAGATGGCGAGGATGGAGCGGAGGGCGCGGTGGAGGAGGGAGATGTCGATGGAGAAGGCGATGGTGTTGTCGCAGTTGCTGGAGATGCGGTAGTCGTGGAAGAGGGTTAGGGCGTTGAATTGGGCGATGGACTGGACGGTGGCGGGGTTGAGGAGGTTGTGGAGGAAGAAGGCGTGGTCGGGGGTCAAGTACAGGTGGCACATTTTCCCCATTTTGTCCAGGGCGGGGAGAATTCGTTTCTCCAGAAGGTTGATGCCATTATTGGTCAGGTATGCTTTGAACTTCATCTTCAATTCTCCATGCCTACGTCTCTGCTTGCTGAACTTTCCAACAAGAAGGAAGCAAATTGGGGTTCTGGAATTTTGGGGGGAACAATTGGAAGGAAAGACGATATGTTTATTTATTTATTTTTTAAATAAAATTGAGATTATTAAATTGAATTTATAACAAACAAATCAGACTTAATTAAATAAATATCTTTATGAATTAAACACTGAATTTGCTGACTCATCACATCCATTCAAC
Organism: Scutellaria barbata; assembly: GCA_028654395.1. Classification (NCBI taxonomy): domain Eukaryota; kingdom Viridiplantae; phylum Streptophyta; class Magnoliopsida; order Lamiales; family Lamiaceae; genus Scutellaria; species Scutellaria barbata. The sequence goes on along the minus strand of CM053645.1, from coordinate 3,358,942 downwards.
CGTAAAAATTGGCCTGCCAAAAAAAGAACAAACTAGTTTAAAAATGAACTGGATTGGGTTGTACACATATTCATCTCAATTTAACCCGACCCAAAAATTTAGTTACTTACGTTAACGACTGGGTCAAGTTTACCACAAAACCTAACAAAACCTATTCATAGAATTGTTTTGATATTTTTAGAGTGCAAAAAGACACGGTGATACATATGAGCACTTAGTTGTTTGGTAATTTTTTTTTTAAATACTGTATGGTATCTTTTAGGTTTCGAAATAAAATATTAAGAGTTTTACAACAACTGTTTTCTAAGAGTAAAAAATCAAACTTTTTATTTTTCAATAATATTTTATTCTGACATATTTCTTTAGTTTCATTATGGTAATTATGAAATTATTATAATTAACATTTTAAAATTTACCCGATCTTATTTAATCTACATATCAATAACTTATTATTTTTTTTCGAAGAACTCTAAAACAATTCGTAAGACATAAGCTTACAAGATTTCATAATTAATTTAACCAATAGATAAATGTTTGATAATAAACCTATGATTAGTTTACCAAATACATTCTTAAGAGATCAAACTTGTCACTTCATGCATCTACATGGAATCATTAAACAACCAATTCTTCAAGAGTTAAAAAGTAAAATGTATGCATATAGAGAGGAGAAATTATATCCTACTTATGTGATGTTTGATGTGATATATCTAAAAGAAATTATAAAATATGTCACATATGTAACGTACATTCATATAAGGTTGTAATAATACGAATCGTAGGTAGGGTAGAATGAGGGGAAGAGAGAGGGTAGAAACTGCACGCATTGTAGGGTAAGTGCCCCCACAACTGCATAATGATAAGCAAAGTTAGGCTGTACATTACATTTGCATATGCAATGTGTTTTACAGTCATTCATAAATGGCTATGCATTTCCTGACAATCCCATTCTCTGCTTGCCTCATCATACTCTTCTATTTTACTCTTTTTTTTAAAAAATATTTTTTGGTTGCAAGTTGAAGCCAACATAATTTTTCATAAATGAAGAATTTCCCAATTACTTATCTCTTACAATTACAACCCCTCTCGAGTTTTTCCTTGTCTCTACTCTTATTAGTAAATTTCTTTTCTTTCTTTTTAATTAATTTGGTCCTATCATTACAACTTCACTGGTATCTTCAACATCATGAGTACGAAGATTACGATGGTCTAGTACTTGCTCACCATGACAAATCAATTCATACTAAAGCTTCCATGACTGACACAGTTAGTATAATGTTTTTTTAAAAATAAGTCATCTCCACTTTTGGTATAATTGAATGATTTCAAATGTTAAATTAGTGGGTTTCGAAATTCTTCCTTGTCTAGAGTATTCGATATTCTAATTCGAATTTTTGAGATGAGAATGTATATGAAAATTCTCACTACCAATGATTTTACATTTTTTTTATTCATTTGGTCATTGAATTGCTATAATAAATTTGCTTCTAATTTTTATCAAAATTGATAGCGATGAATTAGGTAAATTCTTTTCTTGTTAAACTTTTGATGTATATATATATATAGTGAATGAAAATCATCGTCTTCTATTATTTTAGTGAAATATGTAGCATTTCGTATAATTAGTATATATCAATAAATATTTTTTTTTGGAGTTGCACTTGCGTGTAACTGTTGTAGTATGGATTTCTAATCGGATCCGTCCATTTTTCTTTTTTTTCTTAACCTATTATTGTTTTAGTCATACATTTATGTTATATTAAACATATCTTTGTGTAAAACTTTAACTTAAAAAAATATCATAATTTCAGCAAAATAACACTAACTTTGGCACAAAATACAATAATTTCAACACAATTTGTACATATATACCTTTAAGTGGTATTACTCGTACCTTTAAATGATATTTGTCTTATTTTTATATAATACATAAAAAGTATGATTTATATAACTAAAATATATGATTAATATAACTAAAAGGTATGACTAATCTAGGTAAAAAAAATCCTAAAGATAGACTAATATAATATAAAGATATATTTAATATAATATAAAATGTATAACACCTGAAAGCAATTTGAGATGGATTTGAGTGCACCCACCTAAACTCATGAACGACATATTGATTGGGTCGAATCAAGATCCGTACAACTATTGCCCCAAAAATTTTGTCATTTCTTTGTTATACATATATTTTGAATTAATTTCAAGATGATACCAATATTTGATGTGATCGATGATAGTATACGATCGGATTCGGTGGACTATAGTTACTTCAATCTCCAAGGATCTATTTCCTTTCCTTCCTTTATTATCTTTTTCCCCAAAAAAAAATAATAAAAAATAAAAGTGTAACCTATTTTCACTCCCCCACGGCCACAATACTATTTTATCTTTATAAAATAAAAATAAAATTATAATAATATAATAATTATGTAATATTTTTAGCATAACGTACGGTTCTGCGTAGATTAAATATATACGAGTCTATGTTAAAATAAAATTTTAATGTGGTTGTCACAAATCCTTATTTGGTTCCATAAATTTAATTCCTTATCATTTTTAAATAAATTAAGCTCAATAATATGAAGTAAGATAATCATCCAATACAACTACCATTACATTTGCGTACAGATATAAAATCTATAATAAGAAAATAAGTTTCTCAACATGAAAACTAAATTAAATTAAATGGCATACATACATATTCAAACTATTTTCTTAAAGCATTTTCCGGAAGCAAAAACAAATATTAGGTAAAAGTTTTATGTGCTGCCAAATTTGGAACTTCCTCTATAAAATAATTTAAGATACAAATGAGAGACAATTTTACTTGTTGGGATATACATGATGTTCTATATGTATGTATATTCATTCCGACCAGATTTGTTGGACAATTACTCTTTTTTATTTTTTCAAACTTAAAATTACTTGAGTTTATCTTTCTTTTTTCTGACAATGAAAAAGCATGGATTTAATTCTTCTTAAAAATAATTTATCATGTACGTATGATATTTTCTACTTTTCTGCTGATCTCCCAATCGATATCTAGATAAATTACAATTAACTATTAATATTATTAAATAAAATCACAACAACAACTATTTAGCATCCTGTATTGTTCAAATATGACAGTGAAAGAAATTAAATCATGAATTACATGAAATTTGTTTTAGAAGAATGAATGGTTAAAATCATTTTTATCTGGTAATTATGGTTTTTTTTAATATTGATCTTGTAATAATTAGTTTCATAATTTAAGACTTAATTCGATTTCAATCCAATATTATAATACTTGTGACTTTCAAATTGTGGTTAAAAGTGATGTGGCAACACATGTCAATCAATAAGAATTTGACACGTTTCGTTACATCGATTCTAAATCATCGAAAAGTCTCAATTCTATATTGTGGAAATAAATAAAAAATAATGATGATTATGGATCAAAATGGCAGATTGAAAAATGATTTTAATGGAAAGAAAGAAGGTAATAAAGTGAAAAAAGAAGATTAAAGAGGGGCGGGGGTCAATTATACAGAGAGAATAACAGTGGGTTCACTTAGTCATGCATACATATTGGCAAGTACAAAGATGAAATGTGTTGACAAGTTGACATGTGATGGGATATATGTCAAATAATGATGAAAATGATGTAAATTTCATTTAAAAAACAGAAAGAAATAAGAAATCATATAGTGTAGGTGGTGATAGAGATATGATGTTATATAGTACCCCACCTGCGCACTCACTTATTTGTAAGTATTAGAGAGATGGAACGTGAAGAGTAACCCTACCTTTCTCCCCACGCTCTGCTAAAGCTGCTTTTTTTATACATTTTGTTTCCTGAATTATAGAGTGGTCCTTCCTCTCTCCCTCCATTTTTACCATCTTTTTTCTTTCTTTTATATTTATCCTCTAAAAAAAAATCATCTTGTTTTATTTATTTATTTATTTATAAATACCATCTGGGGTTCCTGCTTTTGTTTCCCATGATTAATTCATTGTTTCTCTCCTTCCCTTTTGCACACACACATGTAGGAATGAGACAGCTTTCTTTAATTTGCTGTTTAATTCAAACAAGGGTTTTGAACTTGTAATGATTCATAGTGTTTGTAGGATCATATATATACAAAAAAGTGAGAATGAATCCGTGTCATGCTTTTCCACAGCTTTCTTGAACTTCTTCTGAGATTTGCACATTTCAACTATTCAGAAGTTCAAGAACGCTGTGGGAAGACATGCCAATTTCTGGATTTTCTGTCTCTCTCTCTCTCTACTGTGTTTTTCTTTTTTCTTTTTCTTTTTCTTTTTTGATCAGAAATCATGATAAATGCTGCTTGCTCATCAATGGAGAAAATGAAGCTCTGATCATGCTCTCCATTCATGGTAATTGTTATAAATAATACTAGATCTCTTAATTACCTAGTTTCTAGCAGATCGATCTTTTTGTTTAACTCATCCTCTATGCATATAGTATAATTGCTTAATTTTATATCCACTCTAATTAGTGATCAAGATTCTGCAGATATTGGTGAATATTTATGATAATAAAGATGATTATGTATATTGAATAGGATGATTAATTGAGTTGTAATAAAACTGAATATTTGAGCAAATAAGTATATGGTGATGATAGAAGAGAAGAGAGTGCATGAGGGGGATGGCGTAGGGAACAAGAGTGGGTGAAGAAGGTCATTTCAGGAGTTTGGTTTCTATCACAAATATAGCTTTTTTTGTTTGCTTTCGCGTCACATTTAAATTAACATGCATAATTCTCATCATAAATTATAAATCATAATTCAAATATATGATACATCCATCTCCGTCTTCCACGGATCTCCACTACTTTTATTTTCAGATTACCTATATATACTTTCCCTTACCTACCTTTTATTTCTGTATAAATCATAATTGAAAATGAAGTGGCAAAAATAACCTTTTTTTTTTTTTTTTACCCTGCACTTCATTTTTTCCATTAAATATGCTATATTTTATTTATAATTTTGTACTGTCTACATTTTCATTGTTGTTAGATTTTTCTCTCTCATTTTACTTTCTAATATTTTACCACTTATACTTCTATTTTGTTTATGTCCTTTATAATTGTGTTCCTTTGTAAGTGACGAGGTAAAAGTTAACAAAAACAAAAATATACGGAGCAAAAAAGTATGGAAAAATACGTGTGGTAATAAAAGTGCATGGGCCAATATTCATCAAAATTTCTATGCTTTCACTCCGTATAATCGATCATAATCCAATAATCATGAGAAAATTCAATTCAATTCAACTGTCGTGAAAACTTGATTTGAGTTCTAATCTATTATACTTTGATGCTTCATCTCGTATTTTATCATCTTTAACACATATCAAGTATCAATTAGTATTGCCATCTATACACACAATACATGATGATTATTTTAGAAAATTAAATGAAACAAACATTGAAATTGAAGATCATCTTGTACGATTAACTAGTTAAATCTGAGGAATTGACAATGCTAATATGTTAAAAATTCTCATTAATTAAAAACAAATAGTATTGATTATTTTTTATTTTTTTGGTTAACTGATAAAAGATACAATATTTTGTAAGACATCGAGTTTCACTTATATTATATATATGCTTTTATTATTGAACAAACTAATCAATCATCAAAAAATTGTTATAATTAACTACAAGTCTGAATTTAGAAAATTCTAATTAAAATTTCATTTGGCTTTTAAAACATGACTTCTTTTGAAGATCAACTATTCTTTTATTTTATGATTAAAAAAAGAAAAATTAAAGATGGGAAATAGTGACCTGACTTTAAGAGAGCAGCAACATGTATTTACCTGGTAAAAGTAGGTTACTGGAGAGGGTACAGTGTAGTATATAGTATAGATGTTAAATCATCTGTGACGAAAGAGATTCTTGTTTTGTACTCAGAATTTCATGTCATATTCATTTGCCAATCATCCTTTTCCTTTTTTTTTATCATCTTTCGTGTTTTGGGCAGTGTTCATTTATATCATCCTTTTACTTTTCTTTTTCCCTTTTATGTTACTTGTCTTGTTTTGAGGATTATTTTTTAAATCATGCAAGTCCATCCAAATAAATTACTTTCAAATTCTATAGGTCTCTTTCATCCTACACTCTCGATGCACTAATGCATCGGATTTAGGATGGAAGAAACCCTCATCTATATTATACACTGTTAGTATAGTCAAACAAAGTTCATTTGAGATAGCAAGAATCATGGAAATATAAGAAAACTTTGCACATGCAAGGATACAGGTTCAAACTTCAAAATAGAATATTTATGCAGGCTCAGCTTCACGTGATTTTACACTTTTTGATATAAACTTTGAAATGTTGCACTTTGTCGTATGAATTTTACGATATTCGACAAATCATAGTCGTTAATTTAGGATACGTGTACGACTATAATTTGTTCAATACTGTAAAATGCAACATTTCAAAATTTATAAAAAAAATGTAAAATCACGTATAATTCGAATGGAAAAATGTTACTAACCCTAAATTATATTTGTGAAACTATTTTTTAAGAGTTTTTATATTTTTCATTTGACAAATTCTCTTGTGCACCTGGTGCAAGGATTTAAAATCCGTGCAATCCGGGTCGACCCGACCCGGATCCGTGAATTTTTTTAATTTTTTTTTATGTCTTGACCCAAATTCGGTGATCTTTATATACAAATATTGTAACTTTTATGTATAAATGATATGACCTTCATGCATTGAACTTAGAAAAAAAATGAAGAATTTCAGTACATAAATACCTTTATATGACAAATTTTGCTGAAATTCTTTTTTTTTTCTCTAAGTTATTAAATATAAAGGTTACAGAACTTATATATAAAGGTCACAAAATTTGTAGATAAATATCACAAAATTTGTACATAGAGGTTTTGGTCTGCAAACAAAAAAAACAAAAAATTAAAAACTCATAGATTCGAGTTGGTTCGAGTCGACTCGGATTGCATGTATACTAAGTACACATGACACACATTACTTCATTTATGTTTTCTTCAAAGATATCACGCACCATGTGAAATCATAACAAACAAATAGTCATGCTATAGGTTTTTTTTAAAGTAATTTCGAGCGACATAGTTAATTATCATTAAATTAGTTAGAAGTTTGGAGTTGGATCATAAAAAATAAAAAAACTTATAAATTAATATCATTGGAATCAAGCAAAATCTACAAATTAAATTAGATTTAATTAATAAATAAATTAATAAATTCTTGTATACACAATATCTCAAGTTAAAAATCTAAAAGAAATGCAATGTTTCATTACTATACATAAAATCCTTGTATTTCAAGTCATTGTTAAAGAGCTCGCTTCTATTGCTTGGGCTTATCAAGGAAGAAGATGTTTTTTATTTTTGTTTTTATTTTTATTTTCAAGGAAGATGATAATTTAGGAAACTAAATTAGGAATAACGTTTTGTATTTCTTTTATAATGCAATACATATTCTTTAATTAATATTGTAAACAAAATGTAATATTAACTCCAACGCAGTTAGCAGGTATACATCACTCTTTCTTGTGATCTTAGAAAAAGAGCTTGATATAGTCTATAGATAAAAGTAGAGTATAAGGGTTTGATGCAGATACAAATTAAATGTGAATTAGTAATGATGATACTAGAAAATAGAATAAGGGCTTGTTAAAATAAATAGTAATACTCAAGGGGCTTAGAACGTAATTTACTTTTTTTTTGTATTATGAAAACCAAGGAACTCAAAAGCTACACAACAAAAATGTAGGGAGTATTTTGCAATTCATTCTCAAGCTGATCCCTTAATTGTTGAACATTTCTCACTATCTGAAAAAAACCACTCTTCCATGCGCGTCTTCAACATAGAGAATCACGCAATAATTCTGACAAACAATTCATCAAACACTTGGCAATCATGAATCTGTACGGGATCAATAGTACATTCTTGGACCTGGGCCTCTCTGATGCCGCTCTGTATGAATCAATTTCGAGCTCTCATCTCATCACTGACAGAAGAGTCAGAGAAAGGGAGGAAGAGGATTTACTCAATCTTTCGAATTCAATCTTGAAAGATATAAAGAGGAATAGCAGTCCGCCCAAGCATCGACATGATGGCACTTCGCCGTTGCCTCTTGGAATGGATTGGAGCCCTCCTCCGCGCAATTGGGTATGTTTTCGATTTTTACCAGGAAATTAGTTTGTGGTCGAGTTGTTTGCATGTTTGATGGTGAAATTGATTTCTGTTTCTGCGATTACTACTTCAACCAAGTTGATTTCCTGAGTTAATTTTAGTATCATAGAAATTTAAATAAATAAATAAAATATGTTGTTAGGTTTTTAACTTTGTATTTTTCAATTTTTTTGGATTTTTTTTTTTAAATGTGTTATTCCTATGTCTGGAAGTGAACACTGTAGAGTAAAAATAAGACAGGCAAAACATATGCTAAAGCCCTTTGCATTTTATTCATTGCTGCAGGTTAGTGACACCCATTTATATCTTCTATCTTTCTCTCTTCAGTTCCAATTCTAATCTTAACATTGATTTTTGTATTTGTACTTGGATTTTGGAGTATGGGTGGGGTGTAATATTCTGAAAATCTGCATTCAGTTCATTGCATCTGCCAAGTCTATAAAGTTGTAATCTAGAACAATGATAAAGGTTAAGTTTCTATAGGTGAATGATATGTGTGCTAAACAATTAGATGTATGACTAACTTGATAAGACTTTTTTGGTTGGCTGTAGCAACTGGTAGTCTATAGAAAGTTTTGCAAAAGATATATTGATCATGGGTTGTTAAACTGGAATCAGCATGACCTTATTTGATAATGTTTTCACCTTCTGCCTTTCTACTTTGTAGAACATCAGCCATGTTTATTTTACCCAATCTCAATAAAAGAAAAAAACTACTTGTTTCTATGATCACATTTATAACCATCAACTTTTAAATTTAAATCCCTATTTTATTCAAAGTGAGACTCACATAATTATTGATTGATGTGATCTTGGAATCTATTGATTAACTAATAATAAGTCGCTCTTGTATAGCAAGATGCATAATGTAAAGAAAACGAACCCAACATATTTAAGAGATGAGACATAGCGAAAGTAATGAGATCCATTAATAACTGTTCCTTACTAACTTGTAACTTATAGTCAATAAATTCAGTATTTCTACCATATGTCCAAAATATTCTCTGTTTTCAGACAAATGTCAATGCAAAAATGAAAATGCACCTGTTACGATGAATAATAAAAAAATGAAAATGAAGACCAAGCTAAAAGTTTGTAAGTTCTCTAAGCACCTTAAACAACCTAATGTATTGAGCTGAATATACTCTTTGTTTGTTCTGCCATCGCAACTCTTCGCATTTACTCCAAACATCATCATCACCTAAAAATCCCTCTGTCACTACTCCAAATACCTTTATTCATGTGGAAAAATTGTCAAAACACCATCAAACAACCCCTTCAACCTCCAATTCCTTCCTTAACCTCTAAACTCCAATTTTTAAAATCATGTGCGCTCTCAGAAATCAGCTAATTTACCTTTCTATTTACGGCTAACTCACTGTTCTTATGTACAATGACAAATTATTAAGAATTTAAAACATCTAGGTTTGGTGTTGACAAATTTAGTATTTCTGATGCAGGATGGGCCAAATACAATCTGGCCTCATGAATTCCATACAGGTTGGAGTTATTGTGTAACAGTCCCTTCTTGGAGCACCTTTGCTGAATCAAGAGCTTCTGAGCCTGTGGTGGTATAGTGTTTGTTATATGTCTTGATTTATTCTTTGTGTGTGTCCATTTTTAACTTAAAGCTATTTTTTGTTGTTTAGCATCATATAGCAGCATCTCATTTATATGCTGTTTCTGCCCCTTCCATTGTAAATATGAAACTCTATTACTTTTACAGGGTTTAAATCCTTTTCTTTTATAATGTTCCTACATGACAGTTTTACAGGGTTCAAATTGGTTTGCAATCACCAGAAGGGGTTACCACCACTCATGAAGTATTAAGAAGATTTAGTGATTTCGTGAAGCTGTCCTCTGATGTGAGTTACATATTTTCAAGGCAAAATGCATTTCTATGCCCTCAAACTTTTAATTTGACTCTAAAATTTGTTCAATCTCTATTTCTGATATATTTACAGTAATCTCAGAAATGTTCTGTTTTAACAATGCTTTTAATGAGTGTGACTTGTACGTTGACATTGTTCATTTGTTTTGCAGCTCAAGCGGTCCTTTCGCAATAAAAAGTTGCCACCTGCTCCTCAGAAGGGGCTTCTCAGAATTAAAAACAGGACACATTTGGAAGAAGTAATTGATCTACTTGGTTCTTACAATTTTTTTTACTTTGTAGTTCTTGTGAGGACTTGCTGGCATTTAGTTTTATCTATCTTCGTTTGTCTATCGGCCAAATTTTTCTGGATTTGCACTAAACTGTAGCCTGTATTTCTAAAACCTTAATTTGTCAATATGTTAACTCGAGTTGGGTTTAGTGCTTAAAATTATTGCTTGTTAGGCTATCTATGTCTAGTTATTTATTTGTTTATTAATTGATTATCAACATTTGATGGTTATTGAACAGAATCCCATATTTATGCTATTTATCAGGATCTGAATAAATAGTGTAATCTGGAAAATACCATGTGCCAATGTGAGGTGGTAGCAAGGTGTTTTTTTTTTTTTTTTGGTTTTTTGAATTGCTGTAGAAAAAGTATATCTTAGTTTGTTAACTACAATTATTGTTAAGATCTGAAATATTGGTGCGAACTAGTATTTAATCACTTTGATATATTTCATGACTATACTAAGTTGGCAATATTTATTACAGCGCAGGTGCTCTTTGGAGGCTTGGATGGCGAAGGTACTTTCAGATATTGAATTCTCAAGAAGTGCTCCTGTAGCATGCTTTCTTGATTTAGAAGCGGCTGCAAGGTCATGTATGCATCTCCATGCTGATCAAAATTTGTGGTGACTTGCTTCTTTCTAGAAAAACCAAGGTTGAATTTGGACTGAGGCATTTGAAATTCATGGATTTGAAATGGGTAAAATTGTTCAAATTGACATTGATGATTTCAAATCCATTAAAGAATGAATCTATCAAACTAACGGTTTTGCTATTATATGAATTCAAATCCATATTCAAATACTCTCATCCTAATGCAACCTAAGATTCTGTTACAGAATCTCATTTAGTTATATTCGCCTTTCAGCGTTCCGTGATTCAAGTCATCACTCGCCAAATGTATATTTGAGTTGCAACAGCAGAAGTTCATCAGATCCACTTTCAAGCCAAACTGATGTTTCTGTGGTTGCTGGCAGCTCAGCATTAGCGTCCATCGATAATAACGGTTCCACCTATGAGACATCCGACATTCAGTCAGATCTGTGTGTGAAGGATAAGTACTCTGATTTTGATAGGGGGAATCCAATATTTGACAATGATTTTGTCCGTCTGAGTGAAATAACCGTAATTGAAGCATTTTCTGAAAATAAGAATTCTGCTCTCTCCAAAGAGTTCAGTAAAGGGAAGGAAGAAAAACATCTGCAGAAGTCCTTTGATGGAAGAATTAACTTGGACCAGATTCACATAGGTCGTTCATATACAGAGTCATACCACAGTGATAATGTTGACTATTCTCCTGGCCAAGAAGACTCTCAAATGATTAGCCATGCCAAAGGTTTGTCAAGAGAGAGCCGCACTCAGCAAGGCACAAATTCTGCTACACCAAGTGAAATATCAACTTCTTATGAGGTTCATCAAGATAGTGGTGCTTCATCTAAATGTTGTGAAAGTGTTGAAACTTCAGAGGCCCTAGATACACTTGCCATCTCAGATTTGCAAGTATCACCTGATACACTGGTGGCTCTTCCATCAGATGAGCAGCAAAAGATGAACAGGCTTTTCGGTACTGTGCAACAACGATTAGTCACATCAAAAACTGATGTAGAAGATCTTATAACAAGATTGAATCAAGAGCTTGCTGTAAGACAGTACCTTACCACAAAGGTATTTTCAATATTTTCATTCACGTTAGTTCTTCATAGTTCATGTCCAACACTTAAGTCTGCTGAATATTATGATCTGTATTACCTCTTTTCACATCACATGCTGCATATAATTGAGCAATTGTATGTTTGTAATCATCATAACCAGTATTCTGAATTAGTTTCTGTTTGCTTACATTTGGTTCATCTGTCCATTAGCACCGGCGCTAAAACATTTTGTTATGTTCTCTCTCGCTCTCTGTTTTTTTTTTTTTTTGGGATTGGGTTTTTTTGTTTTTTTGGGGGGGGGGGGGGGGTGGATAATAAACTGCTACTTTTGAATTTTATTTCTTAAGACTTCAATTGCTGACCTGACTCTAACCTTGCAACTTATGTTTTTGCTAATGCAATCTCTGGTAAAATATTATGCATGAAATTGAATAGATTTCAAAATATATGGTTGCATTTTCCTGAAAGGAAGAGGCAACAGAACTTAGTAACTTCAAAAAATGTGAGCATGTCTTTGTGGTGAATGAAGAGGGTTCACAATACTATCTAATTGTATGTTGATTATTCCTTGTTTGCGCATTAGATAGTAACGTAATTTATCTGAGTGCCCAGTTCTGCATATAACTATTGTTAATGTTATCTTTTGCAGGTCAAAGATTTGGAAACCGAACTTGAATCTATAAAGCAGATTGGCAAAGAAAATATGGAGCAGGCAATTTCTGTTGAAAGGGAAAGATATACTCAGATGCAGTGGGATATGGAGGAACTCAGAAGAAAGTGTATGGAAATGGAATTCAGGTTAAAAACTGAGCAGGTTCGGATTCGTTCTTATGTCCACTTTTCCCTATTCTCCATTTTCGAAGAAGTTAATAATAATTTTGTGAAAACACAGGATGAAAAGGCTCATGTTGAAGCAACAAAAACTTCAATCATTAAAGAGAATGAAGCATTGCGACAAGAATTGGATACTGCTAGAGAGCAGCTTAAGAACTTGCAGAAAAGCCATGAAGAGGCTGATTTGAAATCAAAATCAGATGTTAAACTTCTTGTAAGGGAGGTTAAATCACTTTGTGGTTCTCAATCAGAGTTGCAGCAGGAGCTTGACAGAGTATCAAAAGAAAGGATGGATTTTGAGGTAGGTACTTTTCTTAGATATACCCATAGCACAAAATAATATACCATGCTGATGCTCTTCTCTACAGACAAGACTAGAAAAGGAAAGGACAAAAAGGGAATGTTTCGATGCTTCAAGCAGGGAGTTGGTGCGTGAATGTGAAATTCTTCGTAGTCAACTTGAAGAATGCAGTGTTAAATGTTTGGTTGAGCATGAAAATGAGCTAAAGATGGAATTTCCACCTGATGCTCTTGATATATTAGCTACTTCTCAAAACCGTATTCATCTTCTTCGGGCAGAGGTACACTCTCATGACCAACTGGCAACTGCAGTTATTCATTTGAACCAACCTAATTTGAACATGGAAATTTCAACTAATTAGAAAATTCTGCATGATTGACTAATATTTTATGACACTGAACAGGCAGAGCTCCTTGCACGAGACGTTGGAAGTTCAAGTCATGAAAGTGAAAATTCTATGACAATGGAGAATGAGTTGAGGAAGATGCTGACAGATGTTTTGATCGACAATGCCAAGTTGAGAAACCATGCTAATTCTGTTATCCAGTGTGCTTTAACTATGACTAATGCATCTCTCAGCAGCTCTTAAACAGCAATCAGCAAGTTCTTCAAAGATGATCTTATCAAGAAAATGTTTTCTTGGTATTAACTTATGTATGTAATAGTGTAGGCGTTTGACAATAAACGGCAGTAGTAATTCAACTAGCAGGCCAGAAAATTCGTATGGGAGAAGAGTGAAAAACCAGTATTACCTTCCCATGAATAAAGGTACTACAGTACTAGCATTAACAATATCTTCCAAAGAAAGAAAACAAACCGTAAAAAAGGTAAGATTCTTTTCATAAAAGTTAAGAATTTCCCTCAAGTATTAGAAATACAGAATTTCCAATGCAACTGTGATTTGTCAAACAAATACATCCTTGGAACATCAAAATCTGTATGAGCTATAAGTGAACGATACTTGGCCGTTGCTTACCAAAAACACTCGGCATGCACTCAAAACACCACATTTTCTATACTTACAGTCATATAGAAACAACAATAGTCTACTTATCCCCACCACCAAACATACCCATCATATCCTTAGTAGAACCCATTTGCTTCATCAAGTTTTGTAAGCCACCCATGCCCCCAATCTGCTTCAGCATCTGAGGTGGAAGGACTTTACTCATGTGCTGTGCATTCATGTTTCGTGATAAAGCGCTCATTTCTCCCTTCTTCGGAATCTTAAGTCCCTTCATCTTGCTCCAAATCTTGGCTAGCCGCTTGTACTCTTCCAACATTTCCATGACGTCCCTTATTGGACGACCACACCCTCTAGCTATCCGCATGATTCGGGATTCATTCATAAGCTTTGGATTGGTGCTGTCCAACTCTGCAATATTTACTTGTAAGTTGATGCAATATCAACTTGATGCATGTCTGATGCAATGCAATATTATAGTTATGTTTTGAATTTTCAAACATTCAAAGAACTTCATATGGTAGAAACTTGCCTTCATTGGTCATCGAGTCCATCATTGTCATATATCTTTTAATCTTGGCCTGGCTTTCCTTTTCACGGCCTTTAGGCATTAACTCTTGGCTAAATCCTGGAAGCATGGAGAATACCTACAACCAGAAAATGTCTTGGTAATTATGCAACTGCTTAGAAATTCTATTAGCTTCCAATTGCAAATGGGTATCCACAAGCATCAGAGAACCATGACAGCTGAAAGTTATCAAGAAACCAAGATAATGTTCATTGAAAGGAGAACTACTACCAAATTTTTTTTCCAAACTATGCATTATATATAGGTTGGGCAACTGACAAACCTGACCAATAGGACCCATTTTGAGTATATTCTGAAATTGCTCGTACATGATTCTCAGAGTAAAGTTGCCTTCTGATAGCTTCTGAAGGAGCTCAGGCTGTTGGTCCATTGGGACAACTTCATGAATTTTGTCCATGAAGCCAGACCAGTCACCCATACCTATGCAAATCAAAATATTAAATATGGCTTGTTTGAACAAGACCAGCAGCAGCAACACTTTTACAGCTATGATTAGGGATGCGAACCTAATAGACGGCTGACAAATGGTTTGACGTCAAATACTTCAAACTCATCCATATGTTCACCCGTCCCAATAAATATGACCGGACTCTTTGTAGCAGCGACACTGTAGATGGAGTAGAACTATCAGAATATTTTCCACATTATAGCATATGAGGAATTTTATGTCAATGTATGCCAGATAGTTTTCACACTTTATCAGCCAAAACAAAACTTACGCATCTGGAAAGTCCAAGCACAAACTGAAAGATACTCAGAAATAAAGTATCCCATCAATTACAGGAGTAACTTACTGTTGGACATGCCTGATTGAGGTTTATCATTATTCAATTGTTAAACATAGAAAATATGGTGATCAAATTGCATTTAATGGGGCTTATTCATGGATGACAATGATATATGTTTGAAAAGGTTATTGTACATAAATCCTTCCAATTAGTCAGCCATAAATGATTATCTCCCTGCCTCTTTCAGATATTAATGTGATGGAAATCTATGCATACAGAGGTTTAATATCTAACCAAAAATCTTACTCTAAGCTTTCTACTTTTGTTGAATAGAAATTAGTTAACGACATATCCAGTCACATATTCTATGAGATGCTTTCAAATATAATAATTTGCACTAATGATCCCATCATCTAATCACCCCACAGCCAGAAACAACTTGAGAGTATCCTAAACCCTAAAACTACAGGAAGCGCCCCTACCAAGTGAAATCTCTCTAACACATCCATGAATGATGCTATGCCACCAGCAATCAGGAGATACAAAAACAGAGCCAAAACCAACTGTAGCCCTTCCATGAAATATGCTAGAGCACTAGCATATAAATTGAGAAATTCAATAAGCTTCTTCTTTATACTTACGCACTAAGAGCACCACCTCCCTTAGCATGCCCATCCATCTTAGTGATAATCACAGCTCCAACTGCAACACTTTGCTTGAATGCTTGAGCTTGATCAAAGGCAGCTTGACCAATACTGCTATCCATGACAAATATAACAAGATCTGGTTTCTGAAAATTTCAAACGATTTTAATAATTATCATCAACTTGGAGCTATAAAAAAAAAAAAAAAAAAAGGAAGCTATACCGTTGCTTCAGAAACTTGACGCATCTCTTCAAAAAGTGCTGCTTCCTGCTTGTGACGTCCACTGGTATCAACAATTATGAGATCACAATTTTCCTTCTTAAATCTTTCTAACCCTTCGACTGCAATTCTCACAGGATCAGACTCTGTGTAGCTGTTACAGAATATATTAATTTACACCAAGATGAAAACAAGACAACAAATACCTAACTATTACAAGATCATCAAATAGAAAACAATCAATTTTTAGAATCCACAAACTGAGAATGACAGCAATTTTTGATGCTGCTGGATCAAAGACTTGTTTGATTATAGAGAATGATGCACTTTGTTTGGGGGGAGGGGATGAGCTAACACAAGCCACAAATATTCTATGTAGCAAATCCACATTTTCTTTAAGAATCAATGTCCATACATTTTGAGAACACATGAGAAAATGAAATGAAAAAAACTAAAGTGCAGGAATTAATTTCCTCTTTCAAAATTGCAGAGGAACACATCATACACCATAAAGTGAATAATAATTATAGTATTTCTCCTACTCCGTTCTGACTTCATAGAAACAGTACTATGACATCACAGATACAGGCAAACTCAATTTTAAATTTATCAGTGATGATCTTACACATGTTTGCCAGAGATGAGAAAATTTTCAAAGTTCTAAAAGGCACTAGCCACCAGGTGGGTGGCAGACATGTGCATAGAGCAGCAGGGCAATTTGAAAAAGGACGGTGGAAAACTGGGGCCTAGGCAGGGTGCTAGGGCCCTTTAAAATGCTGAGGTTCTGTCTAGAAAATCATACATTATCCTGTGTTTTCTATACCCACTCCCCCCAAAACCAAAATAACAGAAGAACAAGATCCTGATTTAATTCGTATTGGAAGTCCATTTGCATGGCTACACTAAAACACAATTTATTAATTTTGTCTTTGAGGAATTGAATCACTGGGTATCCATTTTCTAAGACAATTAAGCAAGAATAGAATATATTCAGTTCTTCAATTTCGCAGGTACAGCAACGGAAATTCAATTGTTCTGATAGCATTTTCAAACCTGAGGAAGAAAATAATTCACCAAATAATAGAGAAAATAATACCTTCCGTAAAAAGGAATTCTAGCTTTAGTAGCATTCTGCTTCAACTGGTCAAAAGCACCAGCTCTGAATGTATCTGCACAAACCAGAGCAGGTTTAAAGCCCTTCTTCTGGTAGTGGTATGCGTACTTTGTACAAGTGGTTGTTTTCCCAGATCCTGGAACCAAATTGATATCGATAGTTAATTTCTTTCTCTGAAAGATGATATAGAAGCCATGGTCAAATATTAATACGTATAGAATATCTCATACTCGGTAACTGTAAGTTAACATGTATTGCAAAATGAATGCCTGTCAACATTATTATACTCTCTCCGTCCATGCAAAAAAAAGGCATATTTCTAAAACTTTTTATGTCCCAAAAAAGAGTCCTGTTTCAAAAGTCCAAATTATTTTTAATTGAGATTTCTCTAATATCCTTACGACGAAACTCAAATCAAGTTAAATATGTAAGTTAAATCAACAAGTCAGTGGAAGGGCATAGGCAAGAATTAATGGCTATGCAAGGTTACATTTCCAGTTGACCAAAAATAAAAAGTTGTACTTCGGAGAAAATGACTTTTTTTTTTTTTTTTAAGAGGGCAAAGTAGTAGACTTTTCATCCAGAATATAAACACTAGCATAACTAAACATAAAACTGCAAAGTCAATGATAACAGCATACCTTGCAGACCAACAAACATAACAACACTACTTTTCCCTTTTTTTGGAGTGAAAGAAGTCTTCCCTGGATCTAATATCTTGCATAGCTCATTAAAAATAGCCTACAAAACAAAAGGAAGAAGATAACCTTGTAACAACATAGAGAATTATGAAAAGATAAAGCAGGACAGTGCTTGATATGCATAGTACCATGTCCCACATGCTTATACCTGGAATATCATTAAACAAGCCAACTAGGAAGGGACCAAGTACAAGCAGCTTGTACACTGTGTTTGGAGAAAAACCCATATGAATATGGACTAAGTGCTAATGATAAGTCAAAATAGCTTGTGGAATTATGTTACACCAATTACCTCATTGGCCAAGAGTGCAAATCACCATTAGAGTTGTGTTATCAGACAGTATCGTCCTCTTTGAAAGAAATGAAAGGATTTTACAGAGTTTTAACACCTTTAGATATGGTCCCTTAACTAGTTCTCATTTAATTTACTATTATATAATGCGTACAAAAGTAAACAATGACAAGCAAGCAATAATCTATAATGACAGGTAAATTGGCATGTGCCAAAAGCACTTATCACATGCAACACAATTTTCAGCAGACCGCTCAATAACAAGAAGTACTTCGAAGAGGAAGCAGCTAACATCAGCAAAGAATTAGAAATTCATCATAGCAACATATATATCAATTTCTGCACTGAAGATTATATGCATTGCCAGACAGGGAATTAAATAAATCACTATAAATCATAAATCTTCAATCCTGCTCTAATCTATAATATCTAATACGTAGATATGGACAGACTTCCCCGAATGCTCCACCTAATTTCTTCACAATTTAGTAAATAATACTGAAAATTACAGACTAATCAGTTATAAGCTCACCTTTCTTACTCTTAGAAAACCATCCTCTGTTGTGCCAGAAACAAAACCAAAATGAAAATCATGGTCCAACTCCAACTTTAACCACCATCTATTGTGGAAAAGGAAAAACAAAACCCAAAACTCATGTTTCATCACCCTAACACATCCTATTTGTCAATTCGCCAAAACGAAAAGAAAATCCCACACCCAACAACGCATCTATTTCTCTATTAATGTGTGTCGAATTAAACTAAAAAACTAAAGCTTGCCCTCAAATAATTAATTTAAATTAAACAAAACATCTCTTTGCTGTATCAGATTTCTAACTCAATTGGAAAAGATAAAGGTCCTAGAAACAAACCCCAACTCACCTGTTGAATTATTTTACGCTTATTGTGGCCAGCGGCCAGATCATCGAGATTAACGATCTTTTTAATATTGGTCTGCATATCGCGAACCAACTTGAACTGCACATCGGATTGAAGAAGCGCACGCGTAATCTCATTGAGGCATTCATTCAGAACTTTTTCATCAATGATCGTCGCATTGCTCATCTGCTGAAGAGCGCGCGAGATGCTTCCCCCTAACTGCGCGAGCACCATCTTCACTAATTGTGAATTGGGATTAGGGTTTGGGATCAGGCTCACCGGAGTGAATTGGGATTAGGGTTTGGGAGGAATGATTTCGGTCTGGCTCACCGGTGGAGAGAGATGGAACAGGTGAAATGAATATGTTTTGACTCGGATATATCTACAGATGTTAATATTGCCATGCCCGATTGCCTCGGGTTTGGGCCGGACCGATAACCCGCAATATTTTCTTGTAGAAAATAGTCTTTTAATTTAAAATATAATGCAATATTAATTAACAAAAAGTTCTAAAATACGATATTCAGCCTTTGTAGTTTGTAAATATGTTAAATTCTAATTTTTTAATATTCATGTGATTTGATTATTTTGACACACAACTTAAATCAAATTCAGATAGCGTTAATTTCATTAGGTTGTTAGATTGTTTAAACTAGTATGTTAAATTAGAAACTTGTTTACTCCTGAACTCACTAACCTAAAACATTAGGAGCAAAATTTAAATTGTTAGGACCTATCAATTTAACATCTCTAGATATATCTCATATATGCATGAAAAATATTAATGATTGAAAAAAATAAAAACACCCCAACAATTTTTTTTTGTTCCTCAAAATACTAGAATTGACACCAAAGAACTTGAGATTGCTATTTAATTTGGATCTTTTCATACTATACTTCATTGCATGGGAAAGGATTAGTAAGTTTCTTTGAACTAAACTGCTTTCTAATACGATATAAAATAAAAATAGAATCACTGTTTTGTATAAAACGGTTTATCTATGATTAATTCCATATACAAAACTAATGTATTGCATTTTGAAGACATTCAATTCAACATTATGAAAAGTCAATTAATGGTCAACAAATACTATCAATTCGAAACTTTTTCAATTCAGATTTCTATCCAAATTTGATAATCTCCAAGATCTTGTCCATAGTGCAAAATCATGCATGTATAAAAGTTAATATACGTGTACAAAATTAGACATGTCACTCCACATTTGCTCCATATAAATAAATGCTGGATCTGATGATATTCAAAAGGAAACTTTGACGACCACAGCACACAAAATAGAAAACTCAATGCTTGTTATTCACCAAACTCATACAATGTAATGGAAAGATACAAATCGAATACAAGAAGGTAAGTAAACTCTTGAGAAAATTAAGGAAACCTAAAGGACTAACAAACGATTTCCACAGAAGGAAATTGTTTAGGCTGCTGATAGCAATGATGGAGATCGGACCACAGATCGTACGCAGCTTAACGAAGCTGTGGGGGCCGTTATTTCCTTTGAGATTAATCCTCCAACTCACAAAGCCCCAAGCATCTGCTTAGAACGACATTTCTAGCAAGAAGTGCCCTCAAGCTCTGATCTAACTGAGCGTTCTTTCTATTGACGAGGTTCCACCAAGACGTATAGTGGTATTCCATTTAGTGTTCGTTGTTCCTATAAAAGATGAATTCATTAATTCAATCTTAGAATTGAACTTGTCTTAGACAAACATACACACTGAAAAAAATCTGTAGAAAAGGAAACGAAAACTAGAATCTCTCTACTCATGAGTCCATGACAGTTTGTATAGTAGCAAGAAAGATGAAGTATCGATGCCTAATTTCACATTTTGAAGTTCGTATAATAATTTGAAAGCAATAACAATAAAATCTCTGAAGTTGTGTTTGGATTGAAGGATTAGAAATGAATGGCTTTTAAACCCACTAAAATCAGAGTAGATTCAAATCCACCCTACATTTAGTTCAAAATGTAAGCGATACATTTCAAATCCATAACAAAATTCATCATTGCTAGCCTACAACAACATATAAGAAATTTCATTTTCATTCAATCACTAAAAGTTCGATCATAGTAATTTACCTTAAGCTCTGGTAATCCGATAACGCAAGCACACTCTACAACTTCGGCGCCATTGCGTTCTAGATAATGAAAAGAGTAATTAATCGCAAAATTTTGTATCGAATTCGAGGCAATATATATCATATAACAAGCTGAAATACGTACATAAAAAACATAAACTTTGAGGCCTCACCCAATAGCCTAATGGCTGCAGACAGAGTTCCTCCAGTAGCAACTAAATCATCGATTATCAACACGCGTTCACCTTGTTTGACAGCACCCACATGCATTTCCAAACAATCATGACCATATTCAAGCTCATATGCTTCTGATATAACTTCACCTGAATAATACAAATACATTATTTTCTTAAGTTGATACACCAGCTTCTACACAATTCTCCTGGCAATGATCCTAAACAATACAATCCATGCCTCAATATTGACAAATGCAGAATTAAACTGAAAATGAAAATTTTGGGGTTGCAATTTGGCTACTTAATTGGCTAAAAGTCAACATATTTCATTAAAATTGTGCTGTAAATTCAAAAACATTAGAAAATTTATAATACCTGGAAGTTTGCCCGGTTTACGTAGAGGAATAAATTTGGCATTAATTCCCAATGCAATTGGAGAAGCAAATATAAACCCTCTAGCTTCAACTCCTACAACAACATTTAGCAATCAATTCTTGAATCCAAAACGATTGCAATTCTTTGAGAAGAAAAAAAACATTCTTTACATAAAAATCCTCATACAAGTGAAGAACCTTGAAGAAGATGGAAAATGCAACTTCTCAAAAAAATTCATCACTCCATTTTTTCATATAATAAAAAAAAAATTTAAAAATATATACATTACCAGCAACAACAGATATACCCATGTCTCGGTATCTATCAACAAAGATATCAACAGTGTGTTTGAAGACTCTGTGATTAGAGACAAGTGTTGTAATATCTTGAAACATAATCCCTGTCAACATAATTAAAAAAAATTAATAATATAAAAAAGGGACAAGAAGCATAACATGATACACACATATTGTTTCACAACCAAACAACATAAATTTCTCCGAAGTAGTATCCCACTTTATGTAAACATGCATAGAAAGAAATGGAAAGAAAAAATTAAACGTAAAAAGGGATGGAAAAAGTAAAATATTTCTGTAGAAAATTTGCATATAGAGAGCACCTGGTTTAGGAAAGTTGGGGGCAACACTAATAGCATCAGAAATGGCCTTCAATCTTGGGTCACCCCTTAAACCATTTTCTGCTGCAAACATCTTTCTCCCAATTGATTCTTTTTCTCTTTTTCTTTTTCTTTTAAATTTCAAAAATAAACTTTTCTGGCAAAACTCTTGTGTGTATAATCTCTATTTTGAGAGAGAGAGAGATTGTATTAAAGACTGTATCTTTGAGTTGGTGGACAAATGCTCAACTGAGGAAGATCCAATTGCTCAGTGGTGCTATTAATTTATACATCAAGTTTTTTTAATAAAAATAAAAATAAATTATTTTGTTTTAAACATTTTTGGTGAGTATACAGTATAGTGTCTTAATTCTGTGTA
Organism: Scutellaria barbata; assembly: GCA_028654395.1. Classification (NCBI taxonomy): domain Eukaryota; kingdom Viridiplantae; phylum Streptophyta; class Magnoliopsida; order Lamiales; family Lamiaceae; genus Scutellaria; species Scutellaria barbata. The sequence goes on along the minus strand of CM053645.1, from coordinate 3,336,016 downwards.
TTTTTGGGAAAAGACTGGTATCCGATGCTTTGGATGGGCACTTGAATGCATTTTGTATTGGGTTTTTGGTTGGTAATCGCTTATTAGACAGTGAGGTCTTGTCACACAGTATAAATATTTTTTTCAAATATAAAATCATAATAACAAAATAAAAATATGAAGTCATTCTTGAATTAGTAGTTTTGATATCGTCATACCTTTCTAAAAATCGACTTTTTCTGTAATAAATAGGAATTATGTTTCAATCGTTGTGTTAAAGAAACATGACTTGTAATTTGGGATTTAGGTCGTCATATTTTATGCAATGTTTGGAATCATTTATGTTGTTATGGGAAAAGACTTTAATTACTGGAATTTGAAAATTGATAGTAATGTAAATCCTAAAACCTTTTCAGTGGTATATATATTGGTAACATTCTTTTTGTTACTTTTGAGGTTGAATACAAATATACAATGAATAAGAACATGACAACTTCAAAAGTAGCATTGTAGCACAACCGAGATAAATGAAAAGAGTTTAGATTATCCTTATTTTAATGGGAAATGGAGTTTGCTTTATTAAATTAAATTGTAGAGAATCATGATGTACAGGGCACTTGGAGATTTTTATTTTTTTTCAAACCATGTGCCCTGTACCATACGAAGAAATGATTAATAAATATATATAGAGAGAATGAAACCTACTTGGAAAACTTTGTCCCTTGAAGTTAGGATAGTATACCCCAAAGGCAAGTTTGATTTGAGTGTTAAAAGAGTTGGAGTCGAGGTGAGTGTTTGGTTTAAAATTTTAAAATATATGATTAATTTTGGTTTATATTTGAAGCGGTTTTAACTTTTTTAAGTAATTGTATAACAATGAGTAAAAAGATGATTTCTTATGTTAGTGGCTAACAATGAGAAATACATGAAAGTGGTATGAAAAGTGGTACAAGTTCTTATTTCACATTGACTAAGTTAAATGTTTGAACTCAACTCCAAACTTATAGTTTTGATTGGATTTGTTGATAAATTCAACTAAAAATAGCTGAAATAAGTATTATTGGTCTCTATATCAATTAAATAACCACCTATACCTTTGTTACTATACATTTCCGAAACCCATTTTCAAATTAATTAATCCTAATCACCTATAAGTTGACCTAGTAATTCGAATTTAATTAATTAATAAAGATGCGCATTTATTAGATAGTTTAGTAGATGGGACAAGTGAGAATATTAGACATGTGAAAAAAATATGTTGGACTCCAATCGTCAGACATTATGTGATTATGATAAGACAATTAGGAGAAGGGAAGTGAGATAAAGCAACTTCCATTACTCAATTGTGTGTCGTATTCGAGTTGGACATCAAATTGTGCATCACTAGAGTTAATTAACATTTAACTCTTGTGTTGTTGTTTCTCTAGCTATATAATTATTTCAAATTCTATTTAATCTATTTTATTTAGGAGTCTCTTTTTCTGTCGGTGAGTTGGTTTATTATTTAGTAGTATATTTTTTTGCGGTAATTTTGAATCTTTCAAAACTAGATTTCTATGTTTTTATAGTACGAGAAATAATTTTGACTTTTGTTTGATTTTTCATTTAGTAGGGGCAAGTTGTTATTTCCGCAATCAATTATTTCAATCATTTGATTTAGGTCTTGAATTTGGGAAGATTATCACACTCTTTTTACATGTTTTAAGCAAATATAGTCGTGTTATAATGTGTGAATTATATACTATACGGTACATATGATTGAAGTTATATTGAACTCAAATTTAATATAAATTTGAAATAACAATATATTTAAAATTCTCTCATTTTAATTGCGTGATTCATGAAATAAGAAAAATGATTTCTACTAAATTTGCCACTACTTTCACTATTTTTATTGATTCAATAGATTGTGATTATATGATTTCGTTTTCATCGGTCTTCATCCTACATATCAAGTGGGTTCTTGATAAGATGGATTAAAAATTGATATTAAGTAGTGATTAGCTATAATAGAAAATGATATTTCATATTATTAGAATGTTTGTTTCATCCACTCAATTTTAGATTCATTGTCATTTATCCTACTTGTCATTCCTATTATCATTCATCACTCAGTCAAACATTCCTCAATTTTATATAAAACATTTTATCTTTCTTGAATCTTATGTACTTAAATAGAGTAACGTAGACTCTCAACAAATTTTCATGTGAGAATTTTCATATGAGAAGTGTGAGGGATATCATTCATAAGATAGATCTTTTTATTTTAGCTAAAATGGCGAATCATGAAGTTTTTAAGATGTTAACAATAATAATTCTATAATAAATAATCATATGTGAATTGTTAGATATATTTGGAAAGTACTCATTTAATAGTAAATTAGAATTGACTTCTCGCAATTTGTCAAAGTTTGTTTATAGTGGTAAAACAATTCAAATTTGAGTATATATTTTGTGTTATTATCATGTTACTGGTGACCTATTGAAGATTACATAATTGAAAGATTTGAAAATAATCACTTATCAATTGCACTTAACAAATTCAAAGTGGTTATTGAGAAAAAACATTCGATATTTTAAATCAATATTTAAAATGAAATTTGATGTTATTATTGTCTACAATTAAAAGGAATTGAGTTTCACAATAATGTAATCTAAATAACACAAATGACATATTTTAAAGAAGCGGATTTGGTCTGAGAATACACACATTTCTTTTAGTATTCTATATTTAATTTTTAATAGAAAATGAAAATAAGAAAAATGGTGAAATAGAGGTACACATAATCATTTTCACACAGGAGACACGTCACCACTTCATAAAGATACACGTTTTTCCATCCCACAACCACCACGGCCCACTGGATGTTAGCACTCCGGTATCAAATTTCAAAGGATCTCTTTGAATATTCTCCAATATAATTTCTAAATTTCATTATTAGTATATGTTTTCCATTAATTTAGGTGAAGATTTCAGTTGAAATTCTAAGGTTTTCGACATTAACTACATTTTCTGTCATTTTTTTATAGATGAAAAAAAAACTATCCAAATGATATGTTAATTCACAAGGTTCAGAAGAACATAAACTGAAAAGTATGAATTTCTCACAATCAAATAAGTATTTGAATTTTATAATCTTTTGTATAAAGGAGGCTGGATTTAGCACAATGTTGAAAAACAGTAAAATGAAAAATGAGATTGTGAAAGGAATGAATGTTCGAGTTGGCTACAAATGAAGTTAGCAATTGTTAAGAGAGAAATAGATCAAATTAGATTGTAAATATACCTATTAAGAATCATAACCATATATTTACTTGAACAGTTATCTGAAACAAATGTTGAGATTGATGGGTTGGTGATTAAACTTTTGCTGATTTGAGATTGATGGAAATCATTAAACTTTTGTTGATTATGATATTAATAAGATGTTACATATGTAATATTTTTTTTATTGTAATTTTGATAAAAATCTAGTTTTTACGGTATTTCTATCTTATTCTATTTTATTTTAAAAAAAGGGACGAGATGAGACAAGTTAGGGAGGATCCTCACCTTCAAAATTGAACACCAGAGTGGTGGCGTCCTATAGTGGTTGTGGGATGAGAAGAATGCGTATCTATATGAAGTGGTGACGTTCTGTGGGAAAATAAGAATTTTGTGTATTTATTTTTCATTGTTTTTCTCATTTTCATTTTTATTAAAAATTAAAATATAAAATACTAAAAAAGTGTGCACGGTAAGCATTTTAAAATTGCATACTAACAAGACAACCATACCAATTAATTTTAAGTGTTATTAGCTGACAAAGGAATATTTTAACAATAAAATATATGTTTTGTGTTTTTGTAGGATGTAAGTGTTTGTCATCCTATTAAAACGTTCTAAGAAAAAGAGTAAAAAACATTGAGTAACCTTTATTATTATTATTTTTTTTTTCCTAACTTGTTTCTGGTATTTTTTAAATTATATTAATAACAATTTAAAACAAATTAACATGAGGTTTTTTCTTTTTAAGATTGTGAATTTGATTACTCATCCACTATTTTGTGTCCAAATGTTAGATATATTTTAACACCCGACTTTTGAATGACTGGGTTCTTACCTCTTGATATAAACTCATATTTATATAAAAGTGCAAAACATATTATTTTAAGAACTTTTATTGAAAATACTATTTTAGAAACTTGAAATAACACTCTAAAATATATATATATATATATATATTTGTTAAAATGGAAAGGCAGAAATTGGGGTGGTGAGCGTGAGTTGTGATTGGCAGGGAATCAAGTGGCAGAGGCGGGAGATCGGGGAAGGGGGTGGTCCCCCCATGAACCTAAGCTCGCTGACGTGGCTACGTCTTATCATATGACCTCACCCTCTCAGATCTATCCACGTGGGCCACCCTCTAAATGTGTGGTCAAGATCTCTGTCGCTTTTTATATTTCGGTTGCGTGAAAAGAAATACCATCACTCCTCAATTTTCGACAATCTACACCTATCGCACACGATAATTTTTACTTCCTAAATGCAAGTCTAGTAAAGCAATCCTAAATTAAATTTTAATCTAAACAAAAGAACAATATTTAATATTTATAAACAGAAAATCTTGATTCAATTTGAATACATTTTAAAGTATAATGATTCGTTTAAGAAAATTACTACAACTTGATATTAATAAATAATATAAAAAAAACTTTAATAAAATACAATTTGATTATGATATGGAAAAACAAAAAAACTCTTCAGAGTCGTACAAACATGTTTTATCAATACCATCTACTAAAGAAACAACCAAATAATGAACAGATGTTTTTTAATTTATAATTTCTAATACAAATCATATTTTCGTAGCCAAACATGTGATATGTTAGAAGATAATCAGCTCTATTACTTAGTAATATCATGTGATACTTAATAAAATAAATAATTAAAATAAAGGATCTTATGTGGATAAGACTATAAGAATGATTCCTAGCTACAGACGAACCTAAACTAATCATAGTTAATTTCTTTACTATACCTTAGATCTTATCAACCAATTCTTTTTCTTGTTTGATTGTGATCAATATCCTTAAGACTCTCTTCCCTCTTTTCTTAATTTAGCTCAACTTTATCTGATCAAATCTGCGTAATCTTTTTTTTCTTAATCTAGTTGAACTTTATCCTATAATATTGTTTTCTTCCTTTCTATAATAAGAATATTTTTATTGGTACTGCTTAATTAATCTTATATCTATTAAATAATAAGTTAGATGGTTCATTTCCTTCTTACCCATATTATCCCAATTCGTAAAATATCCCTAGTCATGATATGAATGCACCAATTTCAAAATACACTGCCAATGAAAGAACAAATTATGCCTCATCATACAAAATTAACTTACGTTAGATAGATGTATTTTCAAGTATGGATAGACATCTTATGAGACTCACAACAAATCTACAACAAATTTGATTTAATGAGACGATCAAAGTCATAATCCATAAGTTTTTACTATAATGTTAATAAATCGTGAATGACTGACTGAGCAAGTGTCAATTTATTATTAATGATGTGTAAACATGATTCAGAAAACATCTTTTATCCTAAATTTTCAAAATGCTGCAACATGATATCGAGTCAAAAATTGACCAAATTGTGTGGATTGAGTTGAATCAATCTTTTTTTTCCCCCCTCAAAAAAACAGCTGTAGATTCGATACAATCCAAAAGATACAAAGTATTATTGTAGCTAACTGACTAATTAGTCTCTCTTGGTAATTAAATTTGAGAGCAAAAATTGAGCAAATCTAATAGAGTATAATATGACTTAAAATCCCTAGGGAAATCTTAATGATTAATATTAAAATCTAGTTCTGCTCAGTTACCTACAGTGGATACATTAATATATGTTAATGATTGATGTATCAAAAATTCAAAATATCCATAGTGAAAAGATTGAATTATTACACATTTTCGATAAATATATTAAGAGATGTCCATAATGAACATTTCAACATTTTGTTAGTAAAACCCACACTCAATCAATATCAATTCTCCCAAATCACATTAAGAAATCCAGATCAAGTAGGCAGTGATGTAAATAAAACAACAATCATGATACAAACGTCAAGTCAAATTAAAAATCACACTATTCCAAAACTCGTTGTGAAAAATAAATAAAATCTTCTATTCCATTTCAATATTTTCAAATAACCATCAGATATTAATTAAAATATAAGATGCAACATCATAAAAAAAAAAATTAAATTCCGTTGCAGAGAGCCCATAGTTCATTGTGCTAATATACGGTTCTGTCTAATTTATCTCGTTACTAATAATTATCAAGTTTTTATTTTTTATTTTTTAAATCTAACTTAAGCATCATTATTCTATCTTGGGCCTCACTAGCAAGCATATTGAAGGCGACTAGCTCGATATTATTGATTATTTAACAAACTCAATAATTCATTTCCTTTATCTATCATACTTTTATGTTAAATTTTAGTGTTGATGTTACACATTTTAGTAGTTTTTAAGTGTTGTTCCAAAAATGGTTTCTTTTAAAAACTATCAATATGTTTACATGTATTCTTAGAATTGACACATTATGACTGTAATTCTATTCCATTCACTTATTTCTGCCTACAAAACATAAAAATAATATAGATAAGTTGAATTTAGTCGCACACAAGCTGATCAATTAATATTAGCATTATTTGTATCCAGAGAAATAATAAATAAAGAATTAGTCAGTTTTATAAAGGACAAAAAATATTGGTTAAAAAGAATTGAATGAAATAGTAATGTATTTGGGAGATAAAGCAAGGAGGGAGCATAGAGACTATTTAAGGGCACGCGTGTGGTGATGCTGATATTGATCACCTCATTATTAAACACAACACACTCCACTGGGCCCCTCTTACCCTATCTAAACCCATTTAATCATTATGTCTTCTTACAATCATATAAAAATATGTTCACATATCCATATCCATCATGAGATTTTAATTATGAGATTTAAAATTGGTAATCATATTGAAATTATGATGTATTAGTGATGGATACATATGTATTTATGGTGGATAATCTGAATATTTATAAATATATTCTAGTCAATCAGATTTTTTTAGATGGATAATTATACAAAATATGAATAGGAATACAAATGAATCAGCCAACATTAAAGATGCAATCCAGACTTTCTCTTTCAAGTGAGAAAGCAATCCGAAAAGGCTCCTTCCCAAATCAGAAACTACATAATTAGATTGAAAATAGCTAAAGTTAAAAAATAGTTTGAAATATAATTTTATTTTTTAATTTTCAATTGTACCACAGATTTATTGGAATTTTACTTTGCAACCTAAACCAAATTCTCATCATTCTTTTTTTTTTTTTAATAAAAAAATCGACCGGAAATCAAAAGGTTAAATTGAAGCTTTTGTTTGGTTTGAGAATGAGGAGGGTTCAGTTTTAGTATGTTTCATGAGTTTTTTGGTTTTGGGACACAAATTTTTTTTTTTTTTTTTATTATTTTGAAAAAAAAACATTAGAAAATGGGTTTAGGCTACAAAATAAAATTGCTTGAAAATGGGTTTTTTGGTTTGAGATTCGTTTGAAAAAAATAAAATTGCAAAGTGTGAAAAATGTCTTACTGCATATTGCTTTTATTTTATTTTAACGCAAATTGAAAATTTTGACGAAGTTATCATATGGGCCCCCCTCAATTGAATAGGTGATAAGATTAGATGAAATACTTTGAAAAACATGAGTTCACTATTCTTCTTAAAAGTGTGGAACACTTTTAACTCTTATATATGTATATATTTACTCTTAAGCTTTTAGTAATACTTATGATTTTTATACCGTGCGATCATTTTCACGACTTAGATTAGAATAAAATGTAAGCTTTTTGTTAAAGAATTTTTTAATGATTTTATGACATAATCTTAGGTACATGATATCATCTACCTGGAATCCATTTTATTTGCATTTAAATTATTATTTTTCAAAATATATACTGAAAATTAGCATATTCTCGATATACTTATGATATAGAATGTCTTTTTGAAATTGTGATAGTTGTATGATATTCCAAAATTCTTTCTAAATTCTCCGCGTATTTCTATCAATATTGATAGATTTGAGTCATTGACTCAAAAGTTGTATATGTTCACAATCATGGTACTTTAGATGTTATCCTCTTTCCTTTTTGAACTTGATATAAGCGCCATTGAATGAGTTGTGAGGAAAGATTTATTCAAAGATTTGGGATGTTGCCTTTTTATTATAAGTCAATGCTTATGAGACCATGATGCATAAACACTCATTTTTTTTATCTCATCTTTATCATTTTTCCTTTATGTAGTATGGCCACAATGATTGGTTGTTGAGTTTAAACCTAGGATATAAAGCCTAATCCTAGGCTAAGGTAAGAAGTGACCTTTTTTTTTTCATGTGGTAGAATAGTTGATAAGGCATGCACTACTATGTCCAAAATTTCATACAACTCTTCATGTCTACATTATGCCATCCAAAATGTAAGTAATGTTTGAGTGATTCTATTATCTCCATCAATTGTGTATTAACATCTATAGATGTATGTTATATTCAATTTGAAATTAAATAAGTAGAAAAAGATTTAATTGTTGGATTTTTTAGTTTGACACATATCAATACTCATGAATGTTAATACACAATAAACAGAATAATATGATATCACCTAGTGACAACTTAATCATATTTTTTTTTTCCGTTTTTAGAAGAATGCCATATCATTCTTTCCGATTATCGATACATAATTATAAAATAATGGTTTAAATTATGTTAGTCTCCACACAATTTTTCATGACCTCTGACTAACAATAAGATATAGGTGTAATAGAACTTGAATCCATTTATTTCTAATAAAATAAATTCCTTTGTTAGAAAAAACAAAATGTCATTAAGATTAATTTTTAAAAAAATCTATCCAATATTTAGTTAAAATTCGATATGATTCAATAGCATGCAATCAAAGAAGACATTCTCATAAAATAAAGACAACAAAAAATACAAAGCAGTCCATTTTTTAGAGGATTTGTTGCATGTGAAGGAATTGATGTGCTTATAGTTATAAACCACATGAATTTTGTAATAAGTGATTTGCCCATCCCATGTGAAATAAAGTAATTGTTATTTCATCCATGTGATTTGACATTTGATGTGATTGCTCCATCCTTCAGACAAATGCACCGTTCAATATATCATTTGATGAAATTGATTATTTGTTTTTGGTTAATTAATACATGGAATCAATTTTGGAAGTTCCAATTGAGTTGCTATATATGTTCAAAATTAATTTACTTCATTTAGAATGTGTAGATTATATATATATATATATATATATATATATATATTATATTGCTATGGACAATTTTTTTAATCAATTTCTGAGCTTCTTCTTTTACTCTTTGAATAAATTCGGTCAATTAAACCATTGAATTAATAAAAATCGATTATATGCAAATGATTCAAATTTTAATTTAATCAAAATGTCATTAGTTGGATACAATCGGATTTCACAAAATATATGTGCATAAAAAAAGAATAAATTTTAGAGCTATCAAATTTATATGAAATTTTGCCTTAAAAAAAGTAAATATACTTCTTTAAGTCCAAAAGAAAAAAAAAAGGTTTTGTATAAATTTAACATCCATTCATACTACGGAATATAAATTGTAATATTTGATAATCTGGTGGAAAACTTTTTATTTTTTGTTAAGTGCAGTATGATATAATGCTAATAAAAAAAAACCAAAATACCACTAATTCTAGTAAAAGTAAAATACATCCTTATTTTATTTCATTTGATGAAATATATATGGGGTCACCTATCTCACATCCAATAAAAAATAAACACTCACTATTATACATAATTTTCGTGTTAAAAGATTTTTTTTTTTTTTTTACACACGAAATAGGGTTACATAAATATTGATCAATTTCATGTAAGTTCTAAACTTTTTTTTTTACAAAAAATTAATTTAGTTTTCATGTAAAATCCAAAAAAAATTATTATTTTTAAATTTTAAGAGTTATACGAAAATTATGTATATATGAGTCAACTATCAAATTTGAGATTTGTGAAATTGACAACCATCACTTAATAATAATAATAATAATAATAATAATAATAATAATAATAATAATAATAATGATAAAAAAATCCTAATAATATGACGAAAGGAGAGTATATTATAGTTATTTTCCTGTCCTCTATATTTTATTTTTGTTGAAGTGAGTTTATGGAAAAATAAAATAAAATATAAAATTGACTCGGCTTCATTTTGATAGATTGATTTGAAAATATTGTTAAAATACTTAATTCAAAATATTGCTAAATATTGCACTTTAAAGGTTGAAGAATTTTTTAAAGAGTAATCTAAATTTCCAATCATTTTTTCACAGTAAGCGAAAAAAATACGTGAGTTACACGTCTTATATAAGGGTAAACTTGTTATTTAAGTGATACATATTTTTTAATGAGATAAAAGGAGTGGAAGAGAGGAGAATAATAAAAAATTAAAAAAAATACGTGATTTGAATTCGAATGCTGAATACCAATTTACAAATTCAAATCTTGAACATCACAAGCTGGTGGTATATAAGTGATACATTTATAAATAAAGAGAAAATCAATCCCTAAAAAGAATTAAAAATATATTTATCCTTATGATGATGGTGTCCAAGTCACCTGACTTGCTTTTGATCAGAAAAATGATTGGAAATAAGTTTAAATTACATTTTGAAAAACAATTGAATTTTTGGTGCAATTGAATAAAAAATAGTTTAAATAAAAAATAGTAAAAACCACACCTCCACTAACATCCCCCCGTTTGTCTACAGAGCTTAAGTTGTCATCTACCTTTAAAATCTTTAAAGTAAGTTGTCAAAAATCCTCTATTTCAAAGCAATCAATCCAACATAACAAAAGAGAATCACTAGAATGTATGAAGAAATACTACAAAATTTCATTATTAAAGTTGAGGTTCTAAAACTCTTCAGCGATCTATGCTGTCTATGCAGGGCTCATCTATATACACTCAAACACAACATCTTCATTCTTGGATTAGAAAAAAAATAAAAAAATCATGATCATATTAAACCAGAACACATTCCAAAATTGCTGTTCTAAGCTCCAAGTTCCTTGATGCAAACATTAGCTTTACGTGTTTTATTCTTAATCGAAACCTCATGAATGACATCCTGAATCCCCACAAATGCAACCAGGAATTCTGCAGCATCATTCTGACTCAGCACTTTCTTCACTGCCAATTCCAATGCCTTCATCCTTTTAATCAATCGGGAAGAGACGAAGAACTTGTTATTACCATGCATTATGTAAAATATTGATACGATAAGAGAATAAAAGATCTCGTTGAAGTAACATGGACCTTAGAGTTTGGGCCTTTACGATGACCCGGTGGATCTTCTTGAACTCGGCCCGGACATGGGCTAGCCCAGAGCCATTATGCTCATCATGCATTGGGCCAAAGGGGAGATGGAGGACACAATTGGCTTGGATCTCGGCCATTTCTTCGTCGATCACGGCCTCCTCAATGCGTATATCGTTGATGAGCTGGGAGAGGGCACGTTCGACACCGGAGGGGTCCCACAAGGAGTGGGCCAATGAGCGGAGGAGCTCGAGAACGGTGGAGGGCCGCCAGTCTCCGAGCCAAAACAGGGCGGCTTGTTCATGGGGTGGAGCCCATTTGGGCATGAGGAGTTGGGCCAGGTCCGCCATCTTGGTTGGGTTCATGGCCTGGTTGTAATGGGCCTGGTACCGGCCCAGCTGTTCATCGATCAGCTTCTGAATGGCCCATGTTGCTTTCAGCTGTTTCTTCAGCCTTGCTGCTCCATTTCTCTGTTCTTGCCTCCATGCTCCATGTTTTTCAGGAGATAGAAACTCATCATCTGATCAAATTATTAATCCAATCACATCATTCGACATAATTCATATCAGATACTTTCCAGAGAGAGAGAGAGAGAGAGAGTGAATTTTCAAGAATCCACGTAAATTTGCCAAGAAAAAGGTAATTTTAACAATCTGAAAGACTTGTTGTAATACGGTGCAAGAAATATGATATTTGAGAGCAATAAATGAAGAAATAGAGATTTAAATAGGTTGAGATTAGAAGAAATTACGTGGTTTTCTGGGTTCTCGTTTATGGAGGGTGATGCAGGTGGGTTGGTTGGGAATGAAGTCAACGTCTCTTAGTGCTTTGCCTTTCATTCCGAAATGTTGATCTTCTTCTTCGTCATCCTCGTCTTCGTCTTCATGAAAATTTCTCCTGCTAAAAAAATAATAAAAACTGAATTATCTGTAGAGAGAGAGAAGAGAGAACAAGATTCTTTAATGTTTACGTACAGAAGGGGTTGAGATGCTGCTCTCCTCATTTTCTCTCTCTTCTTCTTTCTAACTCAATTATGATTTTGGAGGGCAATTATCTAGGGCTCTAAAGAGAGAGAACAAGAAGAAGAAGAATAAGAAACTGAATCTTGAAAATGTTTACTTATACCAGTTTTTTTTTTTAATTACTTAAAGCGCCAAAATTCAAAAGACCTTCTCAACTCAACACCCAATTAAAGCTTTAGAATTTGAATATCTCTCAACTTTATTTCTCATGAAAATTCTGAGAGCAGAAATTTTAAAAAACCAGCATTTTGATATTGTAAATAGACTTAGTAACAAATTAAACGAGGTTTTGATGCAACCATACTAGGGTTTACCTCTCGTTTCTGCTTGCCCGAGAGTTGTCCAACATCGGCTCAAATGGAATGGATCACATGCTCAAAATAGAGCACGAAATATAAGATCATGTTTATCCATGCCCAATTATATCCACAATCAACTAATAAACAATTTATTTCTCTCTCATTCATATACACATTCTACACTACAACTAAATCTTATCTTTTTCATACTTTATCAATAACCACCCACAACTACAACCAACCTTTAATAAATTATTTCTTTTTTAATTTAACAATTATATCTATAATTAATTTTTATTATATTTTAAATATTTAAGAAATATCTTAAATATTTAAGAAATATATACAATTATTTAATATTAAAAAATCATAATTATAATAAAAAAATTGGGAATACAGTTAAAATAAATTACAACATCCAATAAAAAAATTAAAATTACTAGAATTAAAAATTTTAGATTTTTAATACAAGTTGGAAGAGAAAATAGATTTGACACAAGTTAGAAGAGAAAAGAGAGTGTATGAGATTGTGATCCAAAATATATCAATATTATTATCTATTTATAGAGAATTTTATTTTATAAATTTTGGTGTATAATTTTTTTTTAAGTGGATAAATCAAAATCTGTAATTATATAAATAAAATACACCCGATGAATCATACGACGATACTTGTCATCATAATTGAGTAACCAAAATCTCATGATCATGGTCATGCCACAATCTTAGTCATAATTGCATTTCCTTTTTTTTTTTTTTTTTTTTTATTGTCCTTTTTCTATGCCCAGGTCGTGAAAGGCGCCAATAAACATAGCCTAAGAAGTGTAAGATTTTCAAAATAGATGTTGCTTCAATCCAACGGCTAAAATAGGAGATGAAATACAATTCAATTCAAACCTCGGGATCAAAGCAGAGCTATAGTCTGGCAAATCCATGGTATATTACTATATTAGTATGTATCAAGTATACATCAAACAATAATACTACACAAAATATCTATATGCATGTGTTTATACATCAGGCTCAGGCACTAAGACAAAAATAAACTCACATTAAATACATACCACTTAGCAGAAAATACAAATATATATAAGAAGAGAAACACCTTTATACATTGAGGATCAAAGTTTATCAACCATTCACATCAAAGTATCCAACTAAAACTAACTAGGATTTCCAATATACAACGGGGTGGCAGAATTCTAGACCAAACCTGTACAGAACTAAGATATTCACCGAGAATTTGCAATCGGGGTGCCTTCTTTAAAGATGATATTAGCAACTTTTGGAGGGAGCCATGTTGAACTGCCACTGCTTTGGCCTTCTTTTTTGCAAGAATCATTCAGCCTCTGCTTCTGGCTCCTACATTTATTTAGTCCTGCAAATATATTTCTTCCAACAGTGGTGCCAACTTTTGTGGCTGTGAATAGACCAAATGCAATTGATAGAGGCCGCACAGCCCAGTGAAAATCCTCAATATGTTCGTACTTCTCCACAATACCTGGACATGTGTCAAAAGAGACACGCTCCACTTCCTCAGGATTAGCCAAGAAAGAAGTGCATACATCTCTGATAACAAATCTACCGGGAAATATGACCTCGAGGCACCCATTTGGAAGAATTTGCGAAATTTTTCCACTGGCCCAAGTTCCTCCCCTTTTATGAGGCCACTCAAACTGGGGAGTAGTGCTGTTAGACTTTAATCGCACAAATTGCCCCACAAAAAACGGTTCCACCACTTTGAGCTCAGAGCAATGTCCCCTCCAAAGTGTTGCCAGCCCTAGAAAACCAACTACGGCACTTCCATCACGATGTATGTAATGTAAAATCCCCAAAGATGAATGCTTCCTGTTTTCTTTAATGAGTCGTACCCAATCTCCTGATGCAAAACCAGAGGTAACCCTCTCTAATGTTGAAACATTTAACCTAAGTTGGTTGTGAATGTTAAGGATTTCCACCAATACAAATTCATCCCTTTCATTATCCTTCTCCAGTCCAACCACAACTCCTTCCATTACAGCCGAACTTAGAGGCTTGCTGGTGTTTGGATCCTTTCTAGATCGAACTGTATCTCCAATCTGAAGATGTTCTTTTGAGAGAAACCATGAGCTATAGCCACTATAGTGCAATTTATTAACATACAGATTGCTTCCCTGACTACTTAATGATCTGTCGCTGTAAACAGCCTTCTTTGAGCTGCAAATCCAGATTTCTAGTTTGAGAAAGAATCTCAAGAAATAGTAGAAGGTTATTTAAGAAGTCATTTCAAATGGGGAGGAAGATGGTGGAAAAGAGAAAAAACCTTTCAAATGCTTGTAAAATGTCACGCATTAGAGGTCGGTTGCGAAAATCATTCTCAAAACAGCCCTTCAGAACATCTTCTACTGCAGGAGGAAGACCAGTTGGAACCTGTGGCTTCTCTCCACGTATTACAACCGAGTGGTGCATCTCTTCCATGGATCTCCCAAACCAGGGTGGGGTTCCGGTCAGCATCTCGATCATGCTGCAGGCAAATCCCCATGAATCTGTCTCATGGGATATTGGACCTCTTACTTCGGGTTCCCATTGTTCTGGTGCCATGTAATTGGGAGTCCCAAGCCTCATTGCCAAATGAGAATCATGCCAAGGAATCCCAAGAAGCAGGTGAGGGAGACCAAAGTCTCCAAGGACAACATGGTCATGTTCGTCAAGAAGGAAATTACTTGGCTTAAGGTTTAGTACCAGGAGACCTATTTGGTGAAGTTGTTGAATTCCTTTGGCTAACTCAATACCATAACTAAAACAAGTTTTATTCCATCTCCATCAGTAAGGGCCTCTGAGAGAGAGAGAGAGAGAGAGAGAGAGATGATGCAATGTTGGTTACCTCAGAACATCAGGTAGTGGAAGCTTTCCTCCATTCATCTGTGCCATTCGATCACCAATTGATCCCTCATATGGTTTCAGAGCTATGCAGATCTGCCAAAAGACAAACCAACTTAAAGTCTTACTGATGGAAAAAAAAAAAAGGACCTTTCCATGGCACATATATTGACAATCCACAAAGAAGATTAACCTTGCCAGTTATAATGGAGATACCATGCAACCAACAAACACCTTGCAATTGTCTGGACCTGAAATTTCTCCACAGTTCTTCAAACTTCCGAAGAAACTCATTCAAATTATCCTCCGTCATCGAATGTAGCATCTTAACTGCAACTTCATGATACTGATCATAGTCTTTGCCTGACTGATGATGTGTGGCTACCCACACATCACCAAAGAGGCCACGACCAATCCTATATTTGAGTTTCAAGGATGCAGGATCGATATATGAATTGGGCGGCGCTGGTGTAGCATCAACGGTTCTTAATTTATCAGGATCTCCTTCATAAAGCTCATAATCAAAAGGAACTGGTGTTGAAAAAGCTTGTATCTGTTCAGCCATTTCCCTCACTACAACACAAAAAGATGCCTCACTGGGGAAAAACAGAGGCAAGAGGAATACTTTGGTAAGACATAGATACGATGAACAGAAAATGCCCCTTTGTCCTAGCTTTCTATCAAACTGATTAGCATATTTCAAAGTGCCAAATACTGCAAGTAAAAGCTCAAACAAGTTTTATGCATATCATCTTCATCAATTACAACATACTTTTCACGATTTTGTTAAGAACAGTGAGATAAAAAACTAAAAAATTACTATTTATCACCCCTTGATAAGAAAAGGAATTAGGATTGTAGATCCTAACCAGCAGAATAATAAATATGCCATGTTTTCCTGTTTTTGCCTAAAACAATATTTAATCATATTTCAAAAACTTCAACTAATTCAAAATCCTACCATGTTAAAGCAAACAATTGATTGGGAAAAAAGTAAATACTTCTTCAATAATTATTTCAAATCTACGCATCAATAAAACTGCGCAATTAAAAATCTAGACAAGGCATACCATACAGCAGTAAAGAGATGTAATCATATGCTACAGAGGAGTGCAGAAAGCTAGTTTTTACTTCAAAAAAAGGCAACACAATTGAGAGAGAGAGAGCGGGGGAGGTTATACCACTGGAGTTGAGAGGAGACTGAATTGTTTAGGGGAGGGGGAGGGGGAGGGGGAGGAGGAGGAAGGAGGAGGAGAAGTCGAAGTCAGAGAGGCGTAACCGTTGCGTGAAAACTCCAACCCTCACTTTCCCAGTAATTATAATTATAATTATAATAAAAAAATTCGATAAAATCAGCGAAATATTTTATTCTCCTAATTGCTTGCATAGATTTCGAATTATATTATCAGAATTTTGTGTGAGAGTTATCTTATTATCAATATGAGTTATTTATATTTATATTTTTCAAATGAAACTTAGTTTCACAAATCAAAATCAGTCAAAGTGATTCGTACTATTGTATTTAGAGCTCATTTGTTCCCGAAAATTTATTATTCAAAATAAGGAAAACTTAAAAATAATTACAATTACTGGGATATACATGAATTTCAGATATTATATGAGTGTGAACTATATTCGGTATGTATTTTCTAATTCAACCCAAGAAAGTAAGAATATAAACCAGTAATTATAATCTAATAAAATAAATATGACCTTTCAGCTATAATGAATAGTCCTAAAATATTGGACATAAGATAAGCAAAATAGGATATAACTCATTAATTAGAATCTGATTTTGAAAGAAATCCCATTTTCATTCATTTAAACAATGACCATTAGAATCCTTTCTTTGCTAAATAATTTTCTTCTCATATACTATCAAGTGTAATTTTTATGTTCTATAATTGTTCGGATGAGATGTATTTAAAAAAAAATAAAAATGAATGAGGTATAATTTCATTTTTTTTTCTAAGATCATCTCCAAATCCTTCCAGTTCCGTGAGTCAATTTTCCATTATTTAATCACAAAACAATCATCCAAACAGGGCCTTCTACCCACACTTGTTCCAACTTAAAGTTTTCAAAACACCAATTTAATTACAGAAACACAGATACATAGTATCTATTCATAATGAAGACCATAAAACATGAAATTCCTAGAAAAACAAGTGAGCATGTCATAAAATATGGTTCGAGCAACTTAAATTGTTCTTGACCACTCCTATCTTAGATACTTAATTCAATAACAATTGCTTCAAAGAATCAATAATGAGAATTTGATTCAAATGAGTCATTTTGAGTGTTGAAATATGGAACATAAAAATAACTCTTTGAGTGAATTTGTTAACCCGGATCTTCGTTCTGGAGAAGCCAACTCTTCTCTGCAATGGAAGTACTTCAGGTCCGTACATTGATCTTCAAGAGTGACACGACGATTAGCTCTTGCATCACAAGCCCTTGTCCTGAAAAGATGTGTTCATAGAATTGTAAAAACTATATTTTTTATTGTAGTAATTTAGTTATGGAAATTAAAGCAAATGTCATGTGGCTAAACTTACACTGAGCACTGTGTGGGCTCCATACTCGGATTCTTAGACTGCTGTAGTGATGGTGCAACGTCAATTCTCAAATGCTGGATAAAGTGAAGCTGCAATGCCAAAATGGTAAACCAAAATGCTTTGCCATAACCTAAAGCAAGTTATGAAGCTGGAACTGTAAGAAATGCTTCTTAGTTCATCTGCTCCATCATAAGGCCAAATATAAGCATTTAATTCAATTGTTTATGAAGAACTCTATTCATCTAGTATAGATTATGTTCAACTGAGATTGGAAGTTCAATGACATGGAAACATCTAAACAAGGTAAGAAAAACTGAATCTGCATAGCAAGGTCTATGATCCTAATTGATTTTTTCCCATAATCCTAAATGTTTTTCTCATTATGGGAAAAATTCATAATACTGTATTACGAGATGTAACAGTCTGCAATGCTAAAAAGAATGAAATAATTTATGAAACAAGATAGATACTCTTAGAACAAAAAAAAAGAGACCTGATCACCATCTTTAATCCCATATTTCTGAATGCAAGCTGTATCACGGATTAGCTTTTGACCTTCATAACATAAACAAAAGTGTCTCCATACAAGTGACCTGTCAAGAAAAGAGTTCAATTCCATTATTTAAACTCTACATTCGCGAAACAATAAAGGCGTCTCGTCTGTTGCTTGTGGCCTGGCCATCTCAAGAGCCTCCCAAGAAAGCCCTTCCACATTTCATCAAAGACACCCTTTTATATAGGAACCTAATATTTTCTTGTAAATGCAACAAGTTCTTGCATTTCCATGGCCCAAAGGCTGAAATTTTAATCAAGAAAAAGTCTCAGGAGGATAATTTAGGTCTAGGTGTTGAACCATTTCCAGCCTTCATTGCAAAAAAGCACATAATTGTCATTAGTAAGACAATTATACAATCCAGAGGGGGCAAAATCTTGGATTTTTATATACAAAAAGAAGAGTGATAGATGAATTCTTTAATCACATTTCATCATCCAACACAATCACACAAAATAGATGGATCAAGATTTCACATAATGGCAACATACATCAAGATTATATCAAAGAAATGAAAACAAAAAATTGAAAACTTCCACCCCCATACCATAATTTTTCCCTTTCTTCCTTTTGAAACAGGTTAAATTCTTCCTCGATTGCTAGTTTAAGCTTCGCCACTGTAGCATTTCTTGCCACATCAAAACCTGTAAAGATCAAAATCTCAACCCCCAGAAAAGAAACCCTAAAAAGAAAAAAAAAGGCAAAGAATAAAAGGGTCGTATTAATAATTACTAAAAGAAGATCCATCCAATTTAAGAACAGAGAGTTTGAGATTCTGCTGTGGAAGCTTTCGATAAGTGAGCCTCCTGTTGTGAAGAGAAAATGGGATTAAAGTGTTGGTGGGCCGATATTTCTTCTTCGCTGTAGGCGAAAACTTCACCATTAAATCCAGTTCTTCAAGTTTTCTACAGGAATTAGTGTTTGTTATAAGAAGAAGACGAAGAAAAGAGTTTGGAAGCACGCAAATGGTGTAATTTTTGAAAAGGTGACCGTTGGGTTTCTATGTTTTGTTTTATTGGAGGGAATGTTCGGCAACTATATATGTATATGCGCATACTCAATGAACATTCCTTTTTTTTTTTTTTTTCATAAAATTAATATTGTTTGCACATTGCAACATATAAAATACACATGGTCTATTCTTTTAGAAATTTGCATATAAAAAATTCTATTTATTGTTCTGAAGTTATAATTGAAGAGGGAAAAAATTAGGAATAAATAACATATACAATAGCACTAATAATTGGGAGTTAAAGAAATCAGCAGGAAGAGAAAAAAAAAAGAAAGAAAGAACCAGTTACAGTGCACATGAGAGAAAAAAAAAAAGAATTTAAAAAAAAATAACAAAAAAGAAAAAGAGAGGAGCGGGTCTATGAACGGGTGGAGCGATCAATGCCCCCAACCAAAGACAAAAATATCCGGATATATCTACAATATATTCCCGATATATCCGTAAAATCAGTCTATGGATATCGATATGAGCTGACAAAATAATCTATTATAATATCCCCGATATATCCGGATATATCCGCGATATATCGAAGATATATCTTTATCGGTAAATAGTACACCTAATCTGCAATATATCTTCGATATATCCGGATATATCCGGGATATATCGTCAATTTATCTCCGATATATCGGTGGACTAGTTTTTGTTGGTTTTTTTAGTGGAAGCCACTTTCTATGAGTCTTGATTACATATCAACCTCGTATACTCACGACAGACATAGCACTTCACAGCTTGATTGGTCTAATCAAAATTCATTTTATAACCCACTACCTGACAGACACACTTCACAGCTTGATTGGTCTAGTCAAAATTCATTTTATAACCCACTACCTGACAGACATAGCACTTCACAGCTTGATTGGTCTAGTCAAAATTCATTTTATAACTCACTACCTGAAACCTCCTATGGAGGTTCAAGCATGCATCAACATAGTTGGGTCAATCCACGTTTCCAAATTTACGGAAACACAGTTGGAAGAATTAAAGAAATATATGAAAGCTATCTTCAGGATTACGCTGAAAATTGGTCTAATATCTTAAGTTGGTATCAATATTGTTTTACTGACATGTCATCTTATACATTTGAACCTCATAGGAGTTCAAGTTATTACTAAATCATGTATTAATTGTCAATGGTAATTTGATGTGTAAACGAGACAACATTTATATAATAGTTTATCTTTTAATGTTGGTTGTAAACATATCTTTTTTTTTGAAATTTAACTTCAATATATATTAATATTCATGATAATATTATGTAAAGGGCTAGATACAATTTAAAAAAAAAAATTCAATTTTTTTATTTTTTTTCAAAATTATCAATATTTCCATCGATATCGATATATCAGTAAAATCAAGATATCGATATATCTGTAAATATGGATATTTTTGTCCTTGCCCCCAACACACAAAATGTGTCTAATAAATTAACCTCGTATGATTTAAATTAGTTGCCTTTTTAATTAATTATATTACAAAATTACAAGTGAGCCCTCCGAGGAAGAAAGTTCCGGGCCTTGAATATAAATATAAATGTGGTATGAGTTGAGTAAGCACATTTTCCAGAATCTTTTATATACAAAAGAGTTTAAGAGTTCTTTTGGATAGTTAAATTTGAGAATTGATCTGAAATTCATAGCAATAAATTTATTAATTGTATTTAGATGAATATGGATTTGAAATTCATATTTTCATTTTAAATTAATTTTAAAATCATTTTGATTGATTTCAAATCTATTCCAACTTGAATGGATTAATCCTCTTATTTTCAAATTTTAAATTTTAAATCACTCTATCCAAATGAAGTCTAAGAGTTTTTCAAAATACAAACCAAACTCTTTTTTCAGTGTTTTTTCCTGTTATAAGCAAAACACGGGACTTACACTTCCTAGCTAAATCATGAGGATAAACTTGTCTTTTTAAGTCATAAATAAAAATAAAAAAATGAAAAACATTCAAGCTCCAAAAAAAGAAACGAAAAGACATATTATTACTTGAATTGATAGTCAAGCCAAAGTTGATCACCTCCAAAGGTGAACTATTGCACATAGTACTAATATACTTATTAAAATATAATGAAAAACATTAATATAAACAAACATTGATGAAGTTAAAACAAAGTTGTCTATGGCAGCAGGCAATTGACAGTAGGTTTAGTATGAGTAGCTTTTCCATGAGCATTAAAACACTTTGCAGAAACTTTCTTCCCTGGAATTGATGATGCTATATAAACTCGATCAAGCTTGATGTTCTTACAAGGAGTTGTTTGACTGCAGCTCAAATTAATCACATTTTCTGCAATTGATGTTCCACTTATTGCTCTAAATGATACATCGCTTATAGCAACTGCTGATGTCTGCATAAGTTATCAACAATTAAATTGTCAGTTCACAATTTTAATTAATTAGTAATCTATGCAGATGGTACTACTTGGAATAATATGAAAGGGTTTAACAATAATTCTATTATTGAATAAATTAACAGGTTGAAATTATCTCCTAGTTTTTCACACGAAATTGGTTGTTTCCTTTTTCTTTTCTATTTTAATAATCAAATAATTGAATAAGTTAAATAAAATGCTCTATAATTAATTGTTCATTTGTGGGTGTTGGATATGTACTTACAAAATTTTGGCAATTGACTTTAAGAGGGCAGTAAAATTGCTCGATTTGAATAGGGTTATCCACAGCCACAAACTTTATTCCTTCAAATGATATATTTCTTGCATATCCTTTGCCTCCCTGCACATCAAAACCAGATGTATCAATTATTGCAAGTTATTCAAAACTGTAAGGAAAAGGAAAAAAAAAAAAAAAAGTGAATTTTAAACCAAAATTGCTACCTGCAGAGTCTTAATTCTTACGCCAGTAATTGTTTCTTTCAAAGTACAATTTCGGACACGAACGTTTTCTACAACATCGTTGCCTCCACTTCCCAAGGATCCAATACTAATAATATGAAGGACCATCCATCATTCTTGTTAATTAATATAACATTTCTTTCACTAAAGATATTAATTAAATGAAGGCATTTGTTCTTACTGTAAGGAAGTAGATTATGTTAGAAAAAAAGAAAAAAAAATTATGAAACAAATGATTTAAGTACATTTGCATTTGTTATTAAGTACTGATTTCATCACCTTTTGTTTAAACACCAGCATTGAAGCCCAAGTTTTTAAATTTCAAAATGTTTAAGATACGTAGTTATTGTTGGTAAAATAGTCCGCATTTTATTTTTCATCCATCTCAAAATTATAGTTTACTTTCCTTATTAAAAATATAATAAATGTTTCCAATTAGATAAATTATATATCAAATTAAACCAAAAGTCTAGGTTTATTTTAAAATGCATAATTTTTTAAATAATAATTATAATAATATTATTATTAATAAAAAAATATTTTCTTAATTAAATTTTAATTTTTTTTTCTAAATATCTCGTGTATTACACGGGTCATATGCTAGCATATCTATAAATTCACAAATTTAGTTTCCTGCATGCTGAGGAAAAAGTTATAGAAAATAGTTAAGCAAGTCAAATATGTTTAGATCCTGTGAGAAATAAGAACAAGTTCATTTTGGACCAAAAATTATATATGTAAATGCATTAGGATTTCATGAGAAAAGGAACCTGATACCATGACCCGGCCCGCATGTTATTCCACGAACATCAATATTGGAAGATCCAGCAGTTATTGCAATGCAATCATCACCTAGATACATAATATTTGAACTAAAATAATTATAAAAGTAATAAAAAAATGAAATAAGGAGCTGAAGAAGTTTAAGAACCTGTTGCAATGAAAGAATTTCGAATTAGTATTTTTGTAGAGCCAGAAATGTCAATTCCATCAGTATTAGGGCTATTTCCAGGTGCAATTATACGAAGATTAGAGAGAACAGCATCTTTAGTTGACATAACGACAATATGACTTCCAGGACCATCCACTTTTGAAAATCCATCCAATCTTAGGCCGTGACATCTCCTGAATAGCATTCCCTTTTACCAGCAAATTTATTTATTATGTTATATGGACTATATAATTTGAGAAGATGAAAATAATATCAAAGTTTCACTTACAGCTGCCCCTTTGCAGTCTTGGCCCTGCACATGCATTAAACCATTTTGTAAAGATGATAAAAATGAGAAAAGAGTATCGATATTTTTAAAATTAGAATTAGAATTAGAATTACATTATCTGGATCATCGAAGCAAGGAACTTGAGGCCACCAAGAAGACCCCTGCCCATCGAATGTGCCTTTGCCCTTCAAAACAAGTCCATTCACACCAGAGAATATGATCCATGCTTCTTTCTGTTTTCCTCCCCATCCTGATTTTGTAGGTGCAATAATATTTCCAGATATCTGCCCAATTTTTTTAGATGAAAAAACTTTGCCTAATATGGGGAACCAACAACGATAACTGAACAACAGGAATAAATAAAAGTTCCTGGAATAAGAGTACATTTGATATTAGTATCAAATTACATTGAGAGTTGAGAGAGAGTGTGTGTGTTTATATTTAATTTCTATATGATAATTCTTGAAATAAGGCCAAAGAGAATTCAAAAGAGAGGTCAGATTGTTAATTCCTCAATTCTTTCCATGCTGATTGTTTTGAACACACAAGATTCCATATATGCTGATTGCTAATAAAGTAAAGACAAAAGTTTTGCATTAATTGAGAGAGAGAGAGAGAGAGATTATACCAGCATATAAATACGCGAAGATTTGCATGGGCCTTTGAATGTCAAAGGTTTGACATGGAAATTCTGATTTGGGGGTACAAAAACTACAGGGACACTGGCTGTAGCTTGACCTTGACAGGCAGCATTCCAGGCATCTAAAAATGCCTGCAATTTACAATGTACAAATGTTAGATATATAACAAAACAACTTTATGAATGAGAGAGAGAGAGAGAGAGAGAGAGAGAGAGAGAGAGTTACTTGTGAATCATCAACTCTAACATTTCCAACAGCTCCATATCTCATGACATTGAAAATGGTTGTTGCTCCAAATGCAGAAGAAACGATGCACAATACCAAGAATGTGATGAGATGATAATCCTGCAGTAGTAACACCATTTCTTAATTATTGGCATATATGTGTATGTACAAAAAGAATGGAACTCACCATGGTAGCAGGCTGCATTAATTAGCTTCAAATAATAATGTCATCATTGAACCTGAAAAAGGCCACTTATAAAGAAATAATTTCTTCACGAGATTAATTAACGTCTCCTTGAAACTACATCATTATTTAAATCTTAATTCATTACCTTAAATATTATATCACTGTTTGTGGCATTGGATTAATTGGGAACTAACCAACTTATCCACTGATCTACAATTTAACTGGTCAAGAGGACATTGATTGGAGAAATTTAATGCACATCAATATTTGGTTCCTAACTTCCTACTTTGTTCTTAATTCCAATTTAACTGTAAATCGGGTTTGGAGTATTAATTGGACGGGACCAATAACCGATTACTAGTTGGAATATGTAAAAAATCGAATTACATTTGTGGTAAAGAAGTGGACAAAATTTTATGTTATACAATGAAAACTGTAATTTTTCCTGACTTAAATTCTCGTTATTAACTTTCATGCGTTCATATAGGCAAAAATTGAAACTTTAAGTAAAATTAGTGGTAAAAAGTGAGCAAACCCAAAATTACACGAACCCAAATTACAATTTTCTCATCTTAAATTGTGGTTATGAACTTCCATTGAACAAACGTAACAATGCATATGATTAACGTCATTATATTAAAGTGAAGGATAAAGAAAATAACAACGTTAAATTTCGACGCAGAGAAATGAGAAGACATATAGCCAAGTTTTTGAACAAACTCCAACTAAAAATATTACCAATTGTCACATGCAAACACATGACACCATGAGAATAAATAATGCGTTTCCATCCAAGAAGTCAATGTTGATTATTGTTGAAGATTATGCACCTTTTTGGACCTTCAAATCCGCTTCTTCCACCTTAAATTCCAATTCAGGGTTTTATTCCTCTCAATTTCATATTCTATTTCGTAGATCTACATTTCATGTACAATTTTATATACATTTTCATATAAAATTAATTGATAAAATCAACTAAGAAACGAAAATAGAGCTTTATTAATATACATCTTGAAATTCGTGTTTAATTCCTTTAATTTCAAATTCGACCGGTTCAATTTATACCGATTTAAATTAGAAATCTTTTTAGAGGATAACTAACTGAAACTGATTGTTATGGCGTTCTATATCTCTATGTATAAAACCTTTCGTAATGTATAATCAATGTAAGTCATTGTATAGTCAATAGTGTATGTAATAATTGATATAGAAAAAACTTGAGGTACAAGCGTCTACATGCAGACCCTTAATTAGGAAATTATATCCGTATAAATTCTTCAAGAACAATCTACTTAATTAAGAGCAAATTCGTGCACTTACTTGTACTGTAATCTCAATGCATGTGACATTCACTATTGTGTTGCATGAATTCAGGACTGTTTTGGAGTACGCAATGGAAAAACTGACATTTTCAGATTGTCAATATAAATTTATTATGATCCCGTTGTATTTATATTAAGTGCTTTATTTTTAATGTGGAGAGGTAATTGAGTTTAACAGTTGATTATGTCAAACTTGTAACTGAGTCATAACGTTACCATTAAAATTGACGAGTATTATTTTACTTATGCATAGTTCTTAATTCGTCCCCACCAATAATTTCCGACTCGAGATGGATAATATATGTCTACGAAATTAATCAACTTTTTCCTATGTATAATAACGTGCTTAAACAATATATAAAAAAAAAATAAAAAAATTATTAGTTTACCTAAGATAAGCTTGTGACGCTATTTCCCATGTTATCCGAACTGTCGTATTTTTTAATTGGAGAAAAAACGGTGTCTTTTCAAAGTCTGTTCATATCTCCATTTTTAACTTTCATTTCTAAAAAAATTGTAGTTAGGATTCCGGCACCATGAACCATATTTCCCGGCGGAGGAGCTTAATCGGAAGCCGGAGGAGCTTAATCGGAAGCCGGTGGATGTTCAACGGCGTGAAGAATGCCAATCCACTTGAAAACTTGCGGCAGTTTAGTGAAATTGGTGAGAATGTTGAGATTTCACCATGGAAATCAATGGAAGGTGTCCTTAGATGCCCAGCTAATTACGTGCCTTTGACGCCCATCACCTTTCTAGAGAGAGCTGCCAAGGTTTACAGAGACACAACTTCGATTGTGTACGGTTCTCTCAAATTCACTTGGGAGCAGACTTTTTTCCGGTGCCTTAAGCTCGCTTCTGCCTTGTCGGCCATGGGGATCTCTCGCGGCGATGTGGTGAGCTCTCTTCTTCCACTTCTCTTTCTCTCTAGGGTTTCTGCAATTCTCTTTTCTGATGATTTAATTGATTTTCCTGCATATGCATCGAAGATGAAATTATAGATTAATTTTGTGTTGATTGTTCGAGAGAATTAGTATTTTAACTGCTAATGATGTGTGTGAACAGATAGCAACCCTAGCCCCAAACATACCTGCAATGCAAGAGCTGCATTTCGCTGTGCCAATGGCCGGAGCCGTTATTTGCACACTCAATACGCGCCACGACTCGACTATGATCTCAATCCTGCTCCGACATTCAGAAGCTAAGATCATCTTCGTTGATTACCAGTTGCTTCATATTGCTCAAGTAGCATTCGATCTTCTAGCAGAAAACAATGTTAAACCACCGATTCTTGTGTTGATTCAAGAACACGGAATTCCTTCTTGCTCCGATACTGCTAGCGATGCTTATGACTATGAGACTCTCTTAGCAAGTGGAGATGCTGAATATATTGTCAAACGGCCAAGAACTGAATGGGATCCAATCAGTGTTAACTATACATCGGGCACAACGTCTCGTCCCAAAGGGGTGATTTATAACCATAGAGGCGCGTACATTAATGCCCTGGCAACAGCATCTATTCATGGGATGAGTTCGATGCCTGTCTACCTTTGGACAGTACCGATGTTTCATTGCAATGGGTGGTGCCTGATCTGGGGATTGGCAGCTTTGGGTGGCACCAACATTTGCCTTAGGCATGTCTCCCCAAACGAGATCTTTGAAAGCATTGCCCTTAACCAGGTCACTCACATGGGAGGGGCTCCAACTGTTTTGAACATGATCATAAATTCAAGCGATCGAAGGCCACTGCCTCATAAGGTTGAAATCATGACGGGTGGTGCACCACCACCGCCCTCGATTCTTTCCAAGATCGAGGAGCTTGGCTTCCATGTGTTGCACTTGTATGGACTTACAGAAACGTACGGCCCAGGCACATCGTGTGTGTGGAAACCCGAATGGGATTCATTGCCTCGGGATGAACAGTACAAGCTTAAAGCAAGACAAGGAGTGGAGCATTATGGCCTCGAGGAAGTCGATGTTAGAGACTCTGTAACCATGGAGAGTGTACCTGCTGATGGGGCAACAATAGGAGAGATAATGTTTAGAGGAAATACTGTAATGAGTGGATACCTTAAAGATGTGAAAGCCACAGAGGAAGCTTTCTCTGGTGGATGGTTCAGAAGTGGTGATCTTGCAGTGAAACATGAGGATGGCTACATAGAAATGAAAGACAGATTAAAAGACATCGTAATATCTGGTGGAGAAAACATAAGTACAGTCGAAGTAGAGACAGTTTTGTACCGTCATCCAGCCATTCTTGAAGCTGCGGTTGTAGCACGACCAGATGATCACTGGGGACAGACACCCTGCGCGTTTGTGAAGTTGAAGGATGGATTTGAGATTACTTCTCAGGAGACGATCGACTTTTGTCGAGCCCATTTGCCACATTATATGGCACCTCGTACCGTCATCTTTGAGGAATTGCCAAAAACCTCAACTGGTAAGATTCAGAAATTCATTCTCAGGGAGAAAGCAAAGGCCTTGGGCAGTCTTTCTTGAAAGCTGACGCCAATGCAAAAACTTGAAAGATATTAACCACAAATTGCTGTCATTTCAACTTACACACCATTTCTCAAACTATTAAAAATTGTAAATTTAATTGATTAAAAAATTTATACATGTTTGGCGAGAATTTCGTGAAAGACTTGCACCATTTCTCAAACTATTAAAAATTGTGTATTTAATTGATTAAATTTTTTACATATGTTTGGCCAGAATTTCGTGTAAGACTTACACTATTTCTCAAACAATTAAAAATTATGTATCTAATTGATATAAGCCGATTATACGTCATTGACATTCAACCAACTCATCTTCCATCTGACATTTACATATTTGACATTTTAAAAAATTGTGGTACAATTATAAAGAATTATGGTAGATAGGGACTACTCCCTATATTTTGTGGTATTTTGGACACAAATATAAAGAATTATGGTAATTGGGGCCAATTACTCAAAATAGGGTCGGGTTATAGAATTCTCGAAATCTCGTAACAAATATGACTTGGATTTTGCCAATCCCGGTACAAACTCCCTCCTATAGTTTTGTGTTAAGACTTTATTTGTGGTTTGAATTGTCGCATTCCCTAAAACTTCTTTTCATCATATATTTATGTTGTTAAAATACGGTTGGATCGACTTGCAGAGAATATATTGTAAATGAGAAAACTTCTTTTCATCATATATTTATGTTGTTAAAATACGGTTGGATCGACTTGCAGAGAATATATTGTAAATGAGGAACTATATATTAAAATAAACCATGTTACATTGGTCTTTCTCAATGATTACATTCTGTGATGAGTTGATATATTTTTACAGTTTTTGAAACCAAATAAAACCAAAAGAATTTACTCAAAAATTTCTCATTAAGATGACCTTATTGCACTAGGCATGTCACTTGATAAAGTTGTAATGTGTATTTTCACACCCTTATATCCCTAAACAAACAATAAGTAAGAGAACTTTGGTGCATAAAATGGTACTGAGAATGTCAATAGGAGATCTTCAAATAAATGAGAGCTCCAACATAACTCGAAATTAGAATAATGAGTGCAATATTTTTATAAAGAACACCATGTTACCTTTATGGTATATTGGTTGCTGTTAAGAAAAAATATAAAAGAGTTTATACCTACTTTGTAATACAAATGTAAACAGGCAGCACATCTACTTGAAACAAGATCCTTCTAGTCCCCAGAAACAGGCTAAATTGATTAAGCTCAATAAGAATTAGATAAAACGAGATTCAACATAATCAACAGAATCATTATTGTGATACAAGAGCAAGGTTAGCTGAAAAACCATGTAACTAATCCTCTAACTGCAGTAGCTGTGTATAAACCACCGAGCAAAAACTTAGCATTACTACACTGTTGCTAACGAAGCAGCTTGGGAATTGGTGCCATAACAGAAATTAAATCCATACCAGATATCTCTAGGTATGTTTACATTGTAGTAGAATGTCACAGGCTTTGTGTTATACCCGTACACTGTTATATCATACGGCACCCATCCATCGTAGCCACTTCTGTAGAGGTACAAATAACATATCTGGTATGTACACGGCCCATGTATGTCAAATGTATCGGTTGAACAGCTCTCAAAGGTCCTTGATTGCGGATTATCTAGACGTGCTGCATAAACCTACAGATAAAAATCAAAACTCAAAAGACAAAGTGGATGAAGCAAACCTTTGCAAGAAGGTAGAAGTTTAATCAATCCTAATTTACTATATATTGTCACTAATTTGGTAGCTTAAATTTTCCCACAAAAATGAAATGAAGACGGCCTACACTTGAAACTTTCACTTCAGTTTTATATGCAAATAGTAACTTAGGCGCTCTGGAAAACATGAAAACGTAACATATAAAAGTGTTTGAATGCTTCATGATTGCTGGTTTTAAATAAGTTCAGATACTTCTTGTGTTATTTAAAAGTGAAACCAAAATTGGAATCTCATCAAACCAACAAAATCTCCTTAAGTTTTCAACTTATGATACAACAAAATGCGCGATACTACATATCAAAGGCACAAGAAATAAACTTTTAGTACTATAACAATTAACACACAAACACCTAGCGAATAATCACATTCTATATGGTAAACTAAGCAGCCTTTGTTGCTAACAACACACATTCATCACTTGAAAGAGATATTTCCTGCAAATAAGTTCTACTTAGAGGCCAACTACTTTAGGGTTCTCACTGCATTCTGATTCAAGTAAAAGTAATTGATACAATTAAACAAAACCAAATTTCAAGGAAACTAGTAAAGTAAAAACCCCTCCAACAACTTCTGAGTGATGTCTTTCTTAATATAAATCCACAAGTAGCCATCAAAATATCATCAACTATATAGACAAACTAATAAAAATAAAAGCCCACAAATTATTATAAACATTGGAAGCAGAAAGAGAACCTGATT
The DNA here is from genome assembly GCA_028654395.1 of Scutellaria barbata. Lineage (NCBI taxonomy): Eukaryota > Viridiplantae > Streptophyta > Magnoliopsida > Lamiales > Lamiaceae > Scutellaria > Scutellaria barbata. Next base: position 3,304,938 of record CM053645.1, on the reverse strand, counting down.
GCCATAAGCATCACCAAAGGCAAGACTGATACGATCTCGTGTGTATCGAGTGGAAGAGCAACTGGTCCTTATGATAATAGTAAAAGAACAGCTCCCCGCATTCTACAAACGATCAATTCAATTTAGGTTAAGCCCAGAAACCTAAAGAAACTAATTTTTTTTCTTTTCTAAGAAATACAATTTTCCACACTCCAAAATCAAATCTTGGAACCTGGGTTTTGTTGATCTTGAAGGACGATAGAGGCTGAGGGCGTGGAATGATGGATCTTGAAAGTGCCGAAGTGATGAAGAAAGCAAGAATCAGCAGACAAAACAGGGCCCTCATGATTTCAAGCGAAGAAGAAAAGCTTAAACCTGGAATTTGAAGTTATAGTGAGGAATGGTGGGTTTTAGAGGAGTAATAAATAGGTGTTGATCTTTTTCTGATTCTTGATCGGTAGGTGGGTTTTAGAGGAATAGTAAATAGAGAAAAATATAGAGGTGTTGATGTTTTTCTGATTCTTGATCGGTAGGTGGGTTTAGAGGAATAATCACTAGAGAAAAATAGAGAGGTGTTGATCTTTTTCTGATTCTTGATCGGTAGAAATTGTTTGGATTGTGATGAATTTATGAGAGGCGGCCACGTCCCCAGTTTAGTCCACTCTCCTTTGCTTTCATCTAAATTTTGGCTCTTTTCTGCTTAATTGCTAAGGCAGTGATGCAATCACCCGTGACTTGATATTTTCACACGTTTTTCTTACATTTCTTATATATTGGCAAAGAAAAAAAAGGAAAGAAGAAGATATACCAATTATTGCCATTCAAATCACTAATTAAAAATTAGGTCCATCAAGTAGTTCCGCGTAAGACGTAAGTGCTACCATGACAAAATAAAACATAGTTAACATATTAGTTGTCTGATGTTTTTGGGATATGATCGAATCATTTATTTACTTTTGAGAATCCATCCATTTTTTTGTTAATTGTTGCTTGATATAGAGAAGATTAGAGTGTATCAAACATTTGTCAAAACCTAAAAAATGGATTTTTATTCATAAAACATAGAAAACACAAACTTAATTCAAAAACATAGAAAAACTCAATCTAATTCAAAAATCAATCAACAGTTAAAATTTTATTGAATAGTTAAAAATAATTATTTAAAATAAGATTTTTTTTATAATTTATTAAAAAAATGTTTAAATATCGAATAAATAGTTATAAATAATTATTTAAAATAAGATTTTTTTATAATTTATTAAAAAAATATTAAATATTTATTATGGATAATTTTTAATATATTTATTGATAATATGTAATAAATATACTTTCTTATTATTTGAAAATTGAAATTAATAAATTTGATGTGTAATGAGAATGACAGGCAGATAGAATAAGATATGGGGAAATCCCCCCTTGATAAAATCCACTAAAATCTTCCCCCGAACGCCTTAAACCCGAAATGCTCCGCCCAATTGCTCCGCCGTCCACCGCTGCGCTTCCCTCTTTCTCTACCATCCAATTCAACTCCCACCAATTTTTAAATCTCCAAAAATCCTCCAAATTCAAGCAGCCCATACACACATTTCTAAAGAAACGGTGCACCCCTCCAAAATTGAACCTCGGAAAAGCCCATAGCAGTAGCAGCAGTATTCAGTTCGAAAAACCCTCTGGCAGCGACTGGGAATTCAGCGACGAAGAAATCGAGGAAGATGATGAAGTGGGCTCCCCGTGGGAAGGCGCAGTTCTGTATAGGAGGAACGCGGCCGTCTCGCATTTGGAGTATTGCACGACTCTTGAGAGATTGGGGTTGGGAAAAGTTTCATCGGAGGTTTCAAGAAATAGGGCCTCGGAAATGGGTTTGCGCGTGTTGAAGTCCGTGAAAGATTATCCAAACGGAACGCCGGTTTTGATTTCGGCAGATGTTACTCGGAGGAAGCAGAAGCTGAGGCTGGATGGAATTGTTAGAACTGTCATTTCTCTGAACTGCAACAGGTAATTTCTATTGGCTTTTTCTAGCTTTATTTTGTGGTTTTGATAAACTTTCTTGTGTTTCTGTGCTCATGTGAGATCTTTATTTTGTTTGCTTATATGAGCTCGTGCAAGAAATTAAGTTGATGATCATTATTGAGTTGTGATGGACAGCATGTTGCATTCTTGGCATGACTATGTCTTGCTCTTGTGAAAGTCGGTTACTACTTATTCTATTACAATTGAGCTGGATTAAGGGTTGAACGAAGAACTTGGGGAGTTGAAAATTTGAAATGAGAGATAACTGAGAGTTTAGTACATGTGAACTTTTTGGAAATTGGTTTAAAAAACTTAAATTGTTCAGATATTTGTGTAGTTTCAATTTAATGAAGCTGATTTATGTAAAGAATAGATGGGTGTATCATATTTTACTGTGGGAAATTGAAGCTGAACGTGAGCCATTTGAAATACTATGAGCTATTGAATCAGGACACTTTGGGAAGATGAAAAGACTTCCATCCCCTATTGGAAGTCTTTGAAAGGCAGGGGACATCTATCTTAGTCGATTGAGGCCTAAGTTCACACACACACTACTTAGGATTTCTGCTTGGATAAGCCAAGGCCGTAATCATGCATGTTTTTCTATGCTGTAGAAGTTGAGAATGTAAATTGATTTTTTTGTTGAATTTAGATCGATGAGAGTTTGTTACAAGCTATACTGCATATTGTGCTGCATGCCGTCAACAAGTTCATGAACCAAAATGCACCATTTGTTGATGCGATTATCTTGACTATCTATAGACAATCATGTTGTGAGCTAAAACCTTTTTCCAACATACGTTACTTCATACTTGCCATACTCAACCTTTGAAGCCCCCTCTTATTGTAGAATTATTCATTCTCATACTTGTGCTAATATTCCCTCTCTGCATTCAAGAATGTAACAAATCCTTTTTGGTGGTAATTATCATCTTTACTTAATGGAGCTGCAAGTTCAATTGTTTTATGTTGAAAATTTGTATGCTACTACATCACAAACTAGTGTCTGCATCTTGGATGATTAGTACCAAGAAGGATCATTTTGTGAGTCTTCACTACATTGATTCCTATTATGTTAGTTGTTACTTTGATTAAATCCTTCAGCCATCTAAATTGGACTGCTTTTGGAGATACTTTATGAACTTAAATTTTGACTTATCTAATATGAATTACTACTTATAATCCAACTTGAGTTATGTAGAATCTATTTATATTTATCGGATAAAAAAACATTGTTATAGACTTATGGTATAAGATTGATGAATCCTCTTATTTAGCTAATGCTTGGATATGTTTTTAGAGTTTTAAGAAGTTTTTTGGGGAAATGTATTGCAGAAAATGTGGTGCGTATTTTGGAAGTGTGCTTTGAAGGGATGATTGTGATATCTTGAAATGTTTTGTGAAAGAGAATATTATTTTTTAGAAGGAAAGGTGGTCAGGAATGTGATGTGTGCTCGGTTTATTTTGGATTCTGGGATAAATAAGGGAGGATGGAAGTTGTTGGTAAGGGTTGTATATTTGTTCGACTTGTCTTCTATCATAATATCAAACATGGCCTACACTTTATTCCATTCCTTTGTGATGACGTGCAACATGGTTGAGCCTGAGATAGTATTAGAACAATATCCCGTCATACCAAACTGGTTTTTCGGAATGATGACAAACCCCACCTACACAATGGTTCAGTTCCATGGTGACGATATGCAACATGGTTGAACTTGGGATTATATATGAACAGTGGAAAGTTGAGAATGTGGGGGCAGAAACAGCTGTCATAACTGTTGGAGCAACTCCTGCGGCATGATTGTAAAGATTTAAATTTGTTAGGAAGAGAACCACTAATTTGTATTAAGTACAACCCTTTTCATTGATTTTAGTATCGAATTGAATGACACGTGGTGGGGATTCGCTTGTTGTCTTTGTAAGGACATGGTGTTCTTAATTCAATCAAAATATTCAATTAAGATGCCTTTACTTAAATGATGTGCTACAGAAGTTTAACTGTGAATAATGTGACTTCCTAAAATGAAGAACTCCATAAAAATTTCCATCTGATTTATTGAGGTTGAATATAATTTTTCTTTTCGAAAACATGAACTTGTAAATTATGTTATGTGTTATTAAAGGTACAATAAGTTGCAGAATCAAAGCTTTTTCTTGTTTGCTTGTATGTCAAAGAATTTGTATCCGATGGTGCTTTTAAAACTGAGAAGCTTGAATGGTGACTTATACTATTTTTTCCATATGAGTGTATTTTTACTTTCAAATTCTTGAGCCTTTGTATATATGATTTCTTTATTTCTCGGATGCTGAAGGTGTGGCGAACCAGCTGCTCAGAGCATCTACTCAGACTTTTCGTTTTTATTATGTGAAGAACCCCTTGAAGAACCAGAGACCATAAACATGGGTATGATCTTTGGAGAAGACAAATCCAAAGTATTCGGAGGGAACGAAGTGGAGGAGGGTGACGATGCTTCAATTGACTTAGACGATCACTTATATTTTCCTCCAGAGAAAAAGGAAATCGACATTTCAAAGAACATAAGAGACCTCATACATATAGAGATCACCATTACTGCCCTCTGTGATCCCAACTGCAAAGGACTGTGTCTGAAATGTGGTAGCAATCTAAATATTGGTAAATGTACATGTAAGAAGCACAAGGTTGAGGAAGAAGGTTATGGCCCCCTTGCAAATTTAAGAAAACAAATGCAGCAAACATGATTGTAATTATTTATTAATTATAATTCAATATTATAAGGAGTATGTTTCTTTTTTGATGAATGAGTCTATTCTCTGTTTGCGCTGACCACATATGGTGAAACTAATTGTACTAAGCCTTGTATATTTGATCCAAGTTTTTTTGGGCCCTATTCTTCTTAACAAATTTTTTGCCAAACCAAATTTCTACCGCTTTTTTTAGTTACACAGAGACGGGGAGATATTGTAACTTCAAGGCTTTGATGATTAAAGCATTCAATTCCATTGAAGCCCAGTGGCAAACTAGTTATTCAAGAATTATTAAACTAATTTTTGGATTTTATTTTGCTGTTTTCAATTTGGTAAATAACTATATTCTATTCAAATACTAAAAATTGATTTTAATTTTTTAAAATAAGTTTTAGATTTTATTAGTAGTTACATATATAAATTAATTTTCAAATTCAAATGAAAGGTTGTAACTAATTCATGCCATATCATATTCTAATTTTGCAGTAATATTAATTTATTATATCTTTTCGATAAATGCTTCTTTTAGGCAAGAAATTTCACCACCCGGAGTTTTTATGTTGTTGTGCTTGACTACCAAAAATTATATTTTCCAGATCAAAACATGATTTAAAATTAAACCATACCAAAGTTTTTTTCGTAGCATTTTTTTTTTCTTTTTGAGTTACAAGGGGCCGGATGATTCCACATTATTTTCTTTCGTTTATTGATTTTTTTATTTTATTAAGATTTTGGTTGTTAAAATCGATATCTTTTATGTGTTCAAAATCACAGCCTATGAAATTTACTTAGGTGGCCTATAATTCTTTTTTTTTTTATGCTAATAATAATTTTGAGTTAGCAGAACACTCGGACCCCTCCCCCCCCACCCCCTCAAAACCCACCTACTAGAGCTTCCCAAATAATCAAGAATTTTCTTCTAATGAATAAGCACACTATTATAGGAAAAGAAAAAAAGAACTTTTAACAAGGTATTATTAGCGGCATGAGTCATTGTTGACAACTGATTTTTTTTGGGATATTGACATGTGTATTATTAATTTTGCCAAGAAATACCATTACGATATTATATTGCTAGACAACATGTCATTGCAAAATATTTTTAACTTATTAATTTGCGATGACATATATATCATCACAACAATGTGTTATGTGATTTTAGATAGTCACAATCACTATGTTCTTTTCCATATGTCAAGGACAGTCTAAACCACATCAACTTTGCACTAATTAAATAAAACATACAACATATATACCGACGTATTTAATATTAATTAATTAACCTTGCTATCAAACCATATATCTACCCTTAATTTTTGGTCAAAGAACTAACAAGCTAGAACTACAAGCCTAAGACTAGTGCATATTTAGCCTAGAAACATAGATTTAAAGAACCAATTTTAAGGGTAAAAATGAGGAAGTAAAAAGGAAAATTGATGATATAAAACTCCTCTACCCTTAATTAATTTGTGGTCAAAGAAGTAACAAGCAAGAATTACAAGCCTAAGGCTAGTATATATATTTAGCCCACAAACATAGATTTAAAGAACCAATTTGAAGGGTAAAAATGAGGATGGAAATGAAAAAAGAAAATAGATATCTAACCCTACATTTGTAGGGCTTCCCCCACTTGAAAGGTTAATTCTAGGCCATAGTTACAAACACTTGGCAAAATGGGTTGGATTTGATCCAGATGAGTGCGCTTCACATGGCTTTCCTTTCCCAATTTCAGCAACTTATAGCCTGATAGCTCCAACTACCAATTTTTTTCAGCCTAGTGAATGAGTAGAAATTGATGAGAGAGAGAGAGATCAATTGCATGGCAAAGTAGCTTTCACTTTATTTAATTTTAAATAGTGCTATTTCAGTATATCTAAGATAAAGGTGTCAAAATCTCACTTTCATGTTGCTGAGTATAGATCATGAAATGACACTTTCAAGTACTCAGTTATGGAAACAAAATAGCTAGCTAGCTACATAGCATATGGTTTTGCAACTCATCCTATGTGTTGTCACCATTACATCTTATGAGTTAAGTATCCTCAATTAACAAATCCGGTAATTACATTAATTAGTGACAACATTTTCTAATTATTGGCTTATGGCTTCAATCTGTGTTTTATATGCTTTTAGTCACTTGATGTTTCCCTTGTTTGTTTACTTTGGGACTTGTACTTAAATAAAAAAACACACATATATGTACATATATAAGATCCATATTTTATCCCTTTTTTTATTTTATTTTAGGAAATTTTTAAATCTTGGCTCTGTAATTAACTTGAGTGTTATCCATTTTTAATTATTAATTCTCTATAATGGTCTTTTCCAATTAGTTCTGGTCGATTTTATGTGGCAATAATTGGATTAAAATTTCTTAATTTGGAACATATAGATCAATTTCTCTCAATTATTGTGTCACATATTAATTTTCTCTTTATGCAACCAAAACTCTCAATTTGGAGCATTACATTGCAATATATATCAATGTTTCTATCAGTAGTTATTTATGAATATCAAATTTTCAAATAAACTTTGAAATTTTGAAAATTGAAAGACTATTATAAAAAAAACGCATAAAATGGATAGAACCTAAATTGTAGGATCAAATGAAAATTCCCTTTATTTATTAATTAACAAACCCACTCGACATTTTTTCTTTATTATTTTTTTTTAATTCCCACTTGACATATTTAGTTAGATGTCATATATATAACATGAAATGAAATACTAATTTAGGTACATATTGTACTTTATTTTAGGAAATCATAAACCATCTCGTTATTATAGTTAATATATATCCATAACGTTCTTTTCTTTTCTTTTTTTGATGGATTGTCAAACCTGGCCGGTCCTTGTCTCGGGATCTTGTCTTTTAATTTTTTTTCTAAACAAAATAGTTTAAGAACTTAATTTGGGTAGGAGTCTTAATTGTACAACATTTTATAAACCGAGTCTAACTTAAAATCCATGATAACAAATTCATTAGTGATATTTACATAGATGTGGATTCATATCGATCACTTTAATTTTAAACTAATTTTATAGTTATTTTGGTGAATTTTAAATCATTCCATACAATGAGAGTCACAATTTGTTGTGATTTTTTTGCATGTGTATGCAATTTTTCATTAGGCTAATCACGAGAGGTAAAATGTACAGAGATGCTGTAAATAATGGAGTCAAATGTCGATTTAGGTATGCTTCTTATTTAAGAAAATCAAAAATCGTCCACTGATTATTATATATAGATCAATTTTAATAGTGCTCGATATCTTTACTTTGATGCGTGGCCAAACTTTCCCGAATTTATTTTGGAAATTAATTTTTGGATGTCTTCAATTTTAGAGTGGCCTAATAATGAATGGGCAAAAGAATGGATTTCTTTATGCAAAAGAATAAATCAGAAATTGGTGAAGAAAGGGAATAAATTAATTGAGGAATCGAGGGCTAGCTTGTTAGACTTCTTTAATGAAGTAATAGCTAGCTGCTCCCTCCTAAGATAATTGTTCCTATCAATTAATTAAATTTAAAGTATTTGACTTAAAATTGTCAATAGTTAAAGCAAATCTTGAATGATGCTGGAAGAATCTTGTACGTAATGCAAGGAAAAGAGATTATTTATTGGTTGTTTTGATAATTTTTTCTCTTCTCCATCCAGTGTGAGAATATTTTAGTTAACTTTGTCCATCATTGTGATTTTACTTTTTTACCCCTAGCATATTATTTAAATTAGGTTCAGTTATCGACCCCTTAATTCTCAGTGTCCTGATAAGTTCTAGTATATCTGCGAATGTGATACTTATTTTTGTTCTCTCTCCAAATAAAAGCACTAAGGTTGCATTTATATATGACGTGGAATTCTATTTAAAGTTTAAGAATTGAAATAAATTATTAATTTTAAATCTATTTAAATTACTTAAAAGATACTTCAATATAAAATAATATTAGTATATTTCAAATCCATTCTAGGAGTTAGAGTAAATCAATTTAAGCAACCACCAACATATTTATTAATATATATATACTAGTTTTAGATGATATATGTGGAAGTCAATTAAATTTTTTGATGATTAGCTCATTAAATTAGAGTTTTAATTGAATTTGAAACACTAATAAATTTTAATTAAATTAAATTATATGATGAAAATTAAAGTTAAAAGAGACATTACCAAAAATGTAAGAAACATAAATTCATCCACGATAACTTTATTGTAGTGAAATGTGTAAAAAAATAAAAAATTCTCCAATTCATCTTTAAAAATCTTCTGTCCAAATCCAACTTAAAACATTAGAGGAGAATGGGGTTTTTTATTTCGATATTTTTTGTAGTGTTTTATCATACTTTAATTTCTTAACAAATGTCGTGTTTGTAATTATGATCTTTTTTTCTTTTTTAATGAAATAGAGAATCCGAAGTATTTTACTACCTATGTACGGTACTAAACTCAATTGGGAGGAGAGAAAAAAACTAGTTTTGAATCCTCTCACTTTGCATTCTTAAAATTTTAGCCTTTTATCTATACTCTTTTTTTAAATTTCAATCTAATTGTGATTTTAAAAAATTCGTGATTTTTAGTACGTTTAATCTTCTATATTTAAAGGACAAATAACCCGTTGTGCACTCGATTATCCAAACTACAAAATATCATAATAAAAATTCTTGAATAGATAAAAATCATACGCCAAATATATATATATATATATATATATATTAAACTGTAACAATATTGTACCATTTGGATTTTACGATAGCACCAAATCATATGTGATTCTTGGAACAAAGTAAGTAGTTATCCCAGAAAGAAACAAAATGGAGCCCATGCAAAACAGCAAGAGTTAATTTTAACTACAAAAGAAATTCCATCAACTCTTAATAATTTTCCATAGCCCCACATACACTACAAATCACATTATAGCAACACAATTTCATATAGACAATTGACATTTCATGGCTATAACCCCTATTTCTGTGTAAGGAATTGCAGCCAACCTATTACATAATTCCCTTTATATATATTAAAAGGATCATTAATATCCACCTATTCAATCTACTTAAAACACTCTACTTAACAATTTCACTGGACAATTTCTTCAGCCTTTCTTCACACCTATTAACCTCATAACAACAATATACCAATCTTTTTTTTTTATTTTTTGAAATTATAAACTAACAAATATAATTTAAAATAAGTTGAATAATGTAATATAATATGTATGCATATAATATATATATGTATGCATGTATGTATATCTTGGATTTATTTGATGATGAATTAATTCCGGTTCAGAAGCTCCTCAATCATTTGCAGTGCAATCCTTTCCTCTTCATCGATCCCATCTCTCACTTCCGTCATCTGCATTGCCGCTTCTCCGGCCACCGCAGTAGGCGTCTGAGGGACTTCCTGCACCGCCGCCGCGGGCGGATTCTGATCAGTGTTAATCTTCTTCTTTCCCAGCTCCACAGTCATGACCCAGTTTGAGTCGGACCTGGATCCGGCCCGTTTCTGCCACACTCCAATGTGGGAGTTCTCCGTGTCCAGCCTGAGACAAGTGAGAGAAGGCGACGGTGATTTGCAGCATTTGCGAAGCTTCGCGCTGAGAATGGATGAGAGAGAAGCAGCTCTCGAATTGTTCGAGGACGAGGAAGACGATGAGGACGGAGATATATCGTTGCTGTTGTTTTCACTGTTCGCCGGAACCGGGAAGTTGGTCTTCGCATTTCTGCCGCTCATTAGTATTGCCGCCTCGTCGTAAGCACGCGCCGCCTCCTCCGCTGTCTCGAACGTCCCAAGCCACACCCTTCGCTTCCTATATATAAAAAAAAAAAAGTTAATAAACTAGGGTTTTCACATGCACATAAGTACATAAATCTTGAAGTGTCAGAATATATATATATATATATAAATATATAGTGTACATAGAGAGATATAGAAAGTGGGAATAAATGTAATAAAAATGAAGAAAAGTATATTACAAGAGTGGATGTCGAATCTCTGACACCCAAGAACCCCAGTGGCGTTGTCTGACACCACGAAACTTCTTGGTTTGTACCATGTTTGTGGTGAAGAGAAGATCTCTCAGCTCTGACAGATTATGAATTGCAGAATGATGATTTATATAAGAAAGAGGGAGCAATGTTTATTAGACAATTGCAGTAGGATTTATAGGGATTAAGAGGCAATATCATTTGTTATATGGACCAAAGAGGCCCTCTTTCCGGTACAGTGGTCCTAATACAAAACCTTCGATCAAGTGGGCCACCTCTTAACCATGCCTGCTTTTAGAGCAGGGGTACCTCTTTCTCTCTCATCCCTTTAACCCCCTCTCTCTCTCTCTCTCTCTTTCTATATATATATATGCATATGTATGTATGTATGTATGTATGCATGTTCCCATATTTGTTTACGTACATACGAATAGTCAAAATTGCCATATGCCACATCAAAAACAAAGTTGTTTGTTAGCCACCCCTCAACCAGTTAAAAGAGATTTGTTCTGCTTTGCCAGCACTGACATCTACGGGCACTACAACTCATTTTAAACCCCATTTAAATGATGGTAGTAAGAAATTCATTTTCAATCCAAAAAAAAATGATTCAGGTTCCAGCATTGCTTCATTACGTTCATCATTTGAGTTGACTCATGTTAATTTGCTAAAACTCAAGAATTTTAGATCAATTATAACATAGATGAACTCAATTAATATAAAGCTCATTAATCCGGTTCGCTAGGTTGGCATCAGTCGTGTCTATGTTCGTGATGAATTTGGGAAGAAAAAAAAAACGTTGATCTCTGTTTGGACATTTTTCCTTTAGGAATATCCCAATGAAGCAATGGCTATGCTGCGAAAACTCATCCATCACAAAATTTATTTTCAGGAAATGTTAATTCAAACTAAAACCCTCCACCATAAAAGTAATTAATTGATAGTGTACTAATGAACGCAAACGTAATTTTCTTGTAATAAGAGGTAATGGGCCAGAAAGATTAATACATAAAAAGTTTGTGAACATGCAGAAATTATAATTCTTTCACCAAGAGTACCAGAAAAATTGAAAACAAAGTGGTCCTAAAAATTAGAGAATTGAATGCACATCTAGATTAATAATGGCTCTGTTTTACTGTCAAATGTATTATTGCTCCATAATTGAGGCAAGTTTGATTAGATGTGTAGCTGCTAGAGGTTAATTGATCTGTTCTTCTTGGCTATGCATTGCTTAGTTGTAAATGAACTCATAACTATGATTGAGTTAGACCATAGGTATGTGCTAATGATTTTTAACTAGGTCTAAACAGACAATCTAGACCTAGTTCTTATTTCTAAGCTAGTCACATGACTTCAAGTCTTCATAAAAGGGTTGAATGTACCTACATACATGAGCATAATTACTTTTTATTTAAATCAGATTTTACTTTTCTCCCTAACTTGATAATGCTAACTTATAAGTTATATCTAAGATATATGTTTGTTTCACATTTCATCTCTAGTTTTATCTTTGTCACTTTTCAATTTTACATTTATTTATTTTTATAATGTGAATCTTGTATATTAATGATATATATCATATGGATATCTAATATGATCATTTGATAAAACATTACATGATTATGGGGAAAATTGCACTTGTGATCCTGTATGAATATAACATTGAGTATTGTCTTTCATGTCAATATGTTAAGAAAATAATAAATATATAAAGTAATTATACAGAAAATTTGAAATGTAATGGGTGATCTTTTCTGTTAAAATGTAAAAATAAAACTAAAAGAAAATTTTATGGTATTAAAAATAGCACTTATAAGCAATTACAAGTTAGCAAGAGAGAATTTTATACAAGAATCAAAAAATACCTAATCAAATATGAAAATTATTTAAATAAATCATAAATTTATAAACTTAAATCTCAAAATAAATAAATATTAGCAATGTTTACAAAGATCTAGAAATTATTGAGTTAACTTCTGAAAATTGATTATAAATTGATCCGAAATTTATAACACAATAAATATAAAAATTACCAACTAAAAACTTCAAATTATTTAAATAAAATCAAGACTTATTAATATTTATTATATAATTTTCAGATTTCATTTTAATAATATTCATATTTATGTAAATAACTATCAATTTGTATTATCATAATTTTAGATTCCATACGGTATTTTGAAGATGTATTTATAAAACTTAAAGTTTTTGCTCTAGGTTAAAGATTTTATTGGTTGTATATGGATTGATTGATTTTTTTTTTTTTAATAGTATAGCATGTTTGAGTTATTTCTTTAAAAAAAAAAATTCTAATGAAAATTTCTCCATGATCATAAGTATTTAGAATGATAACCAATCAAATTAACATAGAGGCAAAAGGGTCATCCTATTCCTACCCCAATTATAGGTATAAGCCGGTCAATATTAGATGCTATGCATGAGGTTTATCATTGAACCAAGACTTTTATGAGGATAACCATGATATTGCTCCTGATTAATGATTTTTAATTTCTAAATTAAATGTTTTTTCTTTTATCTAATTATTGTAATTGAATGCAACTTTATCAAGATAGAAACAAAACGCATCCATTAACTTATTGAATGTGACATTTTTGTCCATCATATTGATTGGTGACAAATTTTTTTACTTATAAGTTAATGTTGTGCGAATGTAGTTCAAAATTTACTGATTTCCCAAAATTTGACCGAAAACACGTGACATCTAATTCTGACCTATTATGTTGAAGTGGCAACGTTTTCAACCACGTGCTAACTCGGACAAGCCCCAAAGAAATTTGCTATTTTTCATCCATCAACTTTTGGGGCCGCATATTTAAAGGTGATTTTCTATTTTATATATATATATATACAAAAGTGTCATTTTAATTTTTTTTCATATATTAAAAAAATATATTTTTTTTCATATATTAAAAAATTAAATATTAAATAAATATATTCTTTAATAATTAAGAAATTTTAAAATTAATTTAAAATTGAAAAGAGGATTAAATTAATTTCATAAAATATATTGTATTTAACTCCCTAAATTTTAGCTAAAGAATATTAATAAGGATAATTTAAAAATAAAATTGTATAAAAATTTAAAATGATACTTAATTTGAAATAAAATTTAGACTCCACAACGAAAGTTATTTTAAAATGAATAGAGTATATTTTATTTTGTATTCCAAATAATCATTTTACATTGTCTATTAAACGATATCGTTGATAATTACGTAATTGGATCTAAACATATTTGGGGATTTTGATTGTATGATTTGAGAATTCATATGGATCGCTTGGTTGGTAATGAAAACCTTAATACTGGAATTTTTTTTTAATCACATATTCCGAATAGGGAAAAATGTAATTGTTATTTTATAATTTATGTTTTATCCATTTGTTTATCATCAATTTTACGTAATTCAATTTTAATCCTCTAAATATCATTGAATTTTAATTTTCGTCTAGATTTGCTCAAAATTTCCATTTTACCTATGTGGGTGTCAAAATTGTTGATGTTGATTTTTCAATTATTGTGTCCATATGTGGAAATTGACAATATATACAAAATGATAAATTTCATAACAAGATCCAATTTATAAATTAGTTCTTAATTATAAACTTAAATTTTATTTTATTTTAATAAGGGGCCAAATTTAATTTTTTTTTTCAATTTAAGACTTGAAAATTAGACTGAACTTTCAATTCAAGACAAAATTCTATTTTTTTTCTTTTTATTTATATTTTAGATAAATTAAGATAAGTTAATGTAATTATTGAACGATCTTCATGCGACTTGTATTAATTATATATATAATGTAATTCATAAAGTTAAAATTCATTTATTTTCTTAATTTTATGAATAAAAGTATAACAAATTAATTTTAATATTAATTAGTTTACTATAGATTATATTTTATGAATTGAATTAATTATATTTTTCTTTCTTTTTTTTATATAAATTAAGGCAAGTCGGATGAAGATTGATCATAAAATGTACTAATTTGTCTTAATTTATTCAAAATATGAATACATATGAAAATATAAATAAATTTATAAATATAAATAAATAAAAAAAGAAAATGAAAATGAAATTTTATTTTGAATTGAGAACTCAATCTAATTTCAAGTTTTAAATTAAGAAAAAAAAATGTTAAATTGAGTTCTTATTGAGAAACTTTAAAAACCGAGTCTAAAATTGAAAAATAATCTATAAATTGAATCTTGTTATGAAATTTATCCATAAACAACATCAATTAAAAATTGGAAAAATAAAAATAAAAATAATAATAGTTAGAATATCAAAATTGTAATACATAAATTTAATACTAAAAAAATGAACAACACCTAACTTACATGAAAATTTTCCCAACATACTCGGATTGTAATAAATTTGGCAAAAAAAAAAAAAATCAATAGATGAAAAAACTAGTTGACGAAAGAGTCACACGTTCTTCCTCATCATACAACACTTTAAAAAGCTAAAATGTTCATCTAAAAACAAAATAAAGATGTTTGAAGGATAATGTATTGATTAGAACCATTATGTACATATTAGGTGATTCTATTTTTATTTTTCAAAATAAATTGAATCTTTATACTTTTATTTGTGTATATTACATATACTTCTAAGTTTATTTGAACTATGGATCGTTAAATTCTCATTTTACACATTGGTCCTGTAATTTTCTTTGGACCAGCAATCTCAAATGTGATTCCAGTCAAAATTAAAAGTATATGAGTCCAATCAATATAAATAAAAATACTAGAATCCAATTATTTTACAAATATGCATGGAAGTATTTAAAAAACTAAAAGAGATGTTCAACTTTATTTTTATTCTTTTGCTGCGTTATAATTTAGTCTTGAAACTAACGTCTCAGATACATTCCCCTATAGTGTTTATCCAAAATTAGCCCCAACCCTCATATATATACTTGCCTATGTGTGCAGTAAATTGCAGAAAATGGGAGCTTCAAACATTAAATTAGACCTGATATCGAATAAAATATTCCTAGTACATAAACATATATATGATGACTGATGCCTGCTACCTGATTTTTACTATTCTTAATTTATTTTGGGTTTGTTTGGAAAAATATTATGTGGGATTGGAGATATTTTAATTATTATTGAAATCCTGGATTTTATGGAGAAGATGAATAGTGTTTTTTTTAAATGATTTAATAGAGTATGATTTGTAAAGTTATATTGATGTAAAAATTTATAGTGAAAATGTTGGTAGATATGATATTTTACTATGAAAAGAAGTATTTGATGATGATTGAATGATTGTAACATAGATAGTAATGATTGTGTTCGAATTTTATAATCTAATTTTAAATACAAAAATTAATATATATATATTAAAATTTTAAAATCCAGCTCACTATGGCGCTTGCCTTTGGGATTTGATATAATTTTTTACTTATATCTGCACTTATGTTTATATTCTTTTGGTTATCAATTTATTTTTACAATCATTGTATCCTGCAGATAAGCTGTATTACGTAAAATTTGTTTTAAGTTATTCAAACTTAGATTAAGAATAAGTGATTAAAATGAAAAAAAAAAAAAAAAAACAAAGAAACGTCAAAACTTGTATTTAATTATTCAAAATTTAGTAGGTGATTAAATTGGAAAATTTTAAACAAAACATGTCAAAGACCAAAAAATAAAAATAAATATAGAGGTATATAAACATTTGTATCAATATTCTAGAATCAAAATTAATACAGCACTTTTCAGTTTTCAAGGCAACTAAAGATATCTAGGATAAATTTTATAACAAGACCCAATTTTTAAATTAGTTCTTAATTCTAGATTCGGATTTTAAAATTTTTCAATAAGGAGTTTAATTTAATATTTTTTCTCAATTCAAGATCTGAAATTTAGATTGAGTTCTCAATTCAAAACAAATTTTCATTTTCTTTTTTATTTATATTTATAGATTTATTTATATTTCAATATGTATTCATATTTTGGATGAATTAAGTCAAGTTAGTGTGCTTTAAGAATAATTTTCATTCGACTTATCTTAATTTATATGAAAGAATGAAAGAAAGAAAGAAATATAATTAATTTAATTTATAAAATATAATTTATATATAATTTATATTGAATATTAAAATCGATTTTCTATATTTTTATATCATAAAATTAAGAAAATAAAAGAATCTTAATTTTTTTAATATATAAATGAATACAAGTCCGATGAAAATAGTTCCAAAATTGCATGAACTTGTCTTAATTTATCTAAACTATAAATACTTATTAAAATATAAATGAATTATAAATATAAAAAAAATGAAATTTTGTCTTGAATTGAGAACTCAATCTAAATTTCAAATCTTAAATTAAGAAAAAAATGTTAAATTGAGTCTCTTATTGAAAAATTTTAAAATCCGAATCCAAAATTAAGAATTAATCTATAAATTTGATCTTATTATGAAATTTATCCAAGTATCTACTTCTATCATACGTAAATGGCTGATCTACAAATTAATCAAAACTAAATGACTAATAAAGGATCGCTTGTTTGCCAGATTTTGGCTGGCTAGAAAATGTTATTTTGGTAAATTATAATAAAAAAAATGAGTACAAGTCAAATATGTTTTTATTAAGTAGTTGGTTGAGAGATGCTCAAAAATGAATTTGAGTTTGAATTTCGAGTGTGTTTACATGGCCTCGAAAATTCTACGTAGTTTCCAAAGGCATGGCTGGAATTTATGGAAACTTTCATCGATCTAAAATATCTATTTTTATTTGTATTTTGAGTCTTCATGATTTTTTTTAAAGTTCTCGAATCACTGAAGTTATTATGAAAATAATCATTGAATCAAAATTATATCATAGATTATAACAAATTAAACTTTATGGAATTTATTGATGCATGGTAATCAACTATATAAATCGAATTATATTTCCTTTCAATTTGTTGAGGCATGGTAATAATTTTTTTGGGATGTGTAACAAAAAATTGAGAGGGCCATGAGCCGAATAGTAAATTGTACTTCTCAGGAATTGTATTAAGAGTTTCACTAAGAATAAAATTGTAATTGTATTAACCAAGTAATTACAATAAAATAAAATAAAAATTTTGAGGGGCAGATTCTTGAATCTTGCTGCGAGCATCTTTACCGATGACTAAAATGGAAAGATAAAAATAAAAAGATGAAAAATGTGGCCTTTTACTTATTTGAGGGACTATAAATGTGAGATTCATTTATTGCGTCGTGTGTTTATCATTGAAAGGGTAAATGAAGTAACGTTTATCCTTTGAAGTTGACAGATACGCATATATATGTGTGAGAGAGAGAGAGACTAGAGATTGTGTTTTTATAACAGTACAATATTGGATTTTTATAAAATCAAATAAATGATGTAATAAACTATCATATGCAAATAAAGATAAAAATAAAAACAAACTTTAATAGTAGTAATGTTAGCCATATCAAGGATAGTCACCCCTCATCTTCTACCCTCATAAGTATCTATCTAAGAAATGGCCTCCATATTTTTCACCTCAGTTATTTCCTCATATATCAATACTTTTATGTTAAAACTAAATATTTATAAACTATATATAAATGTTGAAATATCGCAAATCTCAAAAATTTAAGTCATATTAACTAATATTTATATCGATCTTACACTAATTTTATTATATATATAAATTGTTGTTAGAAAATGTTCACATGCATGATCATTGTGGGATGTGTTAACATGTCCACCGTTCATATATAAAGATTATTTATCTGCAAATCTTAGAATTTAAAATTAATAATTATTTTGTGTTTATGATACATTAATATGTATTTACTAGGGATGTAAATGAACCAACAGTTTGTCAATTATATTCAGAGTTCGATTCGATAAAAGTTCATTCGAATTTTTTAAGGTAAATTGACAAACTCAAATTTAATGTTATTCGGCTTGTTAGCTCGTAAACAAGTTCTTAAAAAGTTTGTGAACTGGTTCGCAAGAATAATACTAATATTTGATATTTTAATATATAATGTTTTTTATTTTTACTTATGATAACTAAGGATATTTTTTATAACAAAATTATAAGTTTTAGATAATATATTATATTAAGAATATATAATTTAATTTGTTAATAAATTGATGAATAATATAATTTATTATTAATATTTATTAAGTTTGTTAAGGTTCGATTAAACTCGTGAATCATGAATGTATTTGTTAAATTAGGCTTGAATTTATTTGATAATTAAACAAATTCAACTCAAACACTCAATAATTGAATTTGGTTATATTTCTAATATTTACAGTGGGTGAGTAGATTAGTAGAGAAGTGTATTATTGTAACAGAACCTTTGTTAAATTGAATCCATAATAGTCAATAATTGTAAATTACCTAGTGAAATAGCTCAATGAATGGTACTACTATTAGGGAGTTGGATCTTCTATTATATTTGGTGTTACATTTTCTATTTTAAATCAAATCATCACACATCATGTAAGTCAATAACATCATTAATTAATATATAATTATGTATTAAGTATCATATAATATAAGATATAATACTGAATGTAATAGAAGATCCAAATTCTATTATTAGAGCCCATCTAAACCAGTGGTATTTACAGGGTGGCAAATTGAGATGTTGGAAAAGGCGTGGATTGGATTCCAGATTGTGTTTTAAGAATATTACATAAAATTTGTCAAAACCGAAATCTAGCCATATAGTGGAATATGAATTTCGTTAGATTATTTATAAATTTGATTTACCGATCAACTTACAACATATAATACAAAATTAATTTTTGAAAATAAATTTAAATTGTGGATAATAGAATTTTTATCTTATAAAATATTTTATTAAAAACGGTTTAATTTAAGTTTTTTTCTTTTTTTTCGCATTTATTATACATGAACAGAAATCAAAATATCAACTCAACCTTTTATTTTTGAGTGATTTGTTGCACTTATTTAACTCATATAAGTTGAAAATACATATTTATTATTTTTAAATCTATAAATGATAAATTAGTACAATCACCATGTAATGACATTTCCAATCAATTAAAAACATAACAAAATATATTCCAAAATTCACATCACAAATCCTTTTGAACTTTAAAAATGTGAAATAAAAGTTAAATGTGGATTCTAGCAAATTGACATGCAAGTCTGCAACCGACCCGTTAATTATTTTGTTATATGAGATCGATCCATTTAACATGTACAACTATAAAATATGGTCGAAAAAGTATCTATTATGGGTTACATAAATTTTGTCATTTCATGGGTTTTATTTCATAAGATGGATCTGGTACACGAATTCAAAAATCAATTAATATAACAAGTAATACTTATATTAATATATATATATATATATATATCATATAATATTTTTATGTATTTTATATAATTTGAAAATACATGTTATACATAAAAATATTATAATAAGAATAAAAGTAATACTTATCAAATTACAAATTTTTAAATTAATAATTGATTTGAAGTTATGAAATCAAAAGTATTACAAGATATATATATATATATATATATGTATCATTGTATACCAACAAAAATATTACATAGTATTACTTATCAAATTATAATTTTTCAAAAGTATTCAATGATACACACAAAAATATTATATGATGAGAATAGAAATATTACTTATGAAATTATTATATTCTTCAAATTAATCATGGATTTAGAATATTAGAAGGGTCATAACATTCATCAGGTTAAACCAATTTATTTTATGAAATGAGAAACATAAAACGATCTTATAAAAATAATGATTATAGAATGAAAAACGTAAAATGATCTCATAAAAATAATTGATTATAGGTTATGTCTGAATTGGGTTGGCGGTTTGGTATATTTAGTTAAACCTTTTAATAATAGTTATAATTTTTCATATAAAAAACTACAAACAATTTTTGATATAATAGTTTGATATACAGTTATAAATTATTGTTCGTATTTTCAATTGTTATTTCTTTGAAGCTAAAAATTTAAATTTTTATTAATATAAATATTAAAACTATAATCATTCTTTTATATTAAGTTGATATATTATTATATTATATTATTTAAATCGTATACCACAAACCATGCAGCACACAAATAGGAATGTTTACGGTGAGGAGATTAAATCCATTGACATATTCGGTGCAGAGCCGGACTTCCCATTCGGGTTTGAGTTATTTTTCTATCCATGTTTCAAATATATGGTGTTAATTTAAAAAACTTATTACAAAATAAGTTTAATCAAAAAAGAAATAAAGAAATGGAATAGGGTAAATCGATCGTCTTCTCCTAATTATATATACCTTCCCAATATGTCATTTTAATATTGCTTATTAATTAGCTTTTTAAAATTTTCTAAAAATTCCATCAAATATTAAAATTATAAAATTGCTCGATAAATACTTTCTTGGAATCGTTGGTCCATAAAGCAACAGCGATAATTAGTTATGTCTTTCTTCCTCAAAGAAGAATGTCATTAAGGATGAAACTTTAGGACAGTAAAGGGCAATTTTGACAAGGTTAAATAATATTACAAACAAAGAATTAGGTTAGTTGCCAAACCACATGGGATGCTTCATATGGTAATTTAAAATCTCTCACCAACTCATTTATTGAAGAAATTAAGTCTATATATAAATAGAATGGAACACATTATAAAATGTTGTGTGTATACTTGTTATTATCCTCTATTACCATATTTACATAGTAAAACAATTAAATTAGCTATTGTTTATAAATAACTTTCCATGTTGGGCATTCACTAGTTTATATTAACTCGATCAATTTATATATCTTAGTAATTCGTCTAGTAATTGGGTCTCGACATTACTAGTGGCTCTTTATAATTCCTCTATTGAGAATTCAATTAGTATTTATTAATAATCATCGAGATTTCAAGTTTTGTTTGTAATATTGGTCTAATCCTTTTTTACGAATCAATTTTAATTACGAATGTACATATTTTAGTCGTAATAATAAGGTAGAAATTTTAGACAGTAAACCCCATTTTACAGTCAAAAGCTAAAAATACATTTTTTTTAGTCATAGTGATAATAAATATTCAATGAAATGAGTTCCATCACGCACACACATCTCTCTTAATATTGATGTCACATGAACCACAATTCATGTCAAAGGTTCGTGTCCTACAACCCACATGACCAACACAACTCACACGCACACAATCTATGACTCATGGCCCACACAACTCACACAACTCCACAGAGTATACATGTCAAATGTCACTTTTTATAATAAAAAATGATGCTTTTTTTGTGTTAACTAAATACACGTTTGGTTCATATGTTGGGTTAGTTAAGTTAATTGAATTGTGGTGAATTTGTACTGTTTGAGTTAATTATTTGATATGTTTGGTATGAATGTTTAATGATAGGTTTGACTTAATTTTGTATTTGATTTGAATGTTGTGGTATTTGTTGTAACGAGTTAAAATGTTAAAACTATGTTTGGATCAAGTGTTTGTGTGAGTTTATTCAACTTTACCTATGAATAGTGAGGACGGATCGATCATTTCACACCCCTTCTTTCCTATTACTAACCGAGGGTTTAATAAACCACTTTAAATTAGATCGTTTATTTAACTTTCCATAAATCTAAATTTCTCATTTTTGGACCGAGTCCAACATAAACCTAGGTTTTCCAACTAACAAATCAAACAAAGGTTAAAGATGGTTGAATAGTTTTAAACCACCTAAACATCCAAATCAAGCTAACCCGTACAGTGTAAATATATATTTGTAACAAAATGGTTGATATTTAATCTTAAGAGAATATAGAAGTGGAGTGATTAACTGTATTTGATGTAACTAATTATTAGGGGTTTTGTAGTAGTAAATCCTGAAAGATAGTTCACTATGCCGTTGCTTTCTGAGTAAAGTGGTGTTAAGAAACAAAATGAGTAATTGTGACCTAAAGTGTGTGTCCTTGCAGCCAACATATATTAATTTATAATAAAGGTTGAAATTTGTGATACAATATTGTGTCACGATAC
The DNA here is from genome assembly GCA_028654395.1 of Scutellaria barbata. NCBI lineage: Eukaryota > Viridiplantae > Streptophyta > Magnoliopsida > Lamiales > Lamiaceae > Scutellaria > Scutellaria barbata. Next base: position 3,282,207 of record CM053645.1, on the reverse strand, counting down.
GAATTTAATATGTGTTTAGATACAAATGTAATGGATTTCAGTTAAAATCGGATCATATACCTATACGAATAACATTCCTCAACTTGTTTAACACATCTAAAAATAAATAAATAAAATTTACCTCATTCTAAAACTATTAAATTCATCTCAAAACTCATGTGAAAGTATATCTCATGTTTTAAATGAATGACCATGAGATTTGAACAGTATTGGGTCTGATCTCTGATACTATATTAAATAACAATTTTAAATAAACATTTAAGCTGTTGGAGATGTTATAGTTTTATTTGAGTGATTTCGTTATTGACAAATTGCATATATTTTTTTATTGTAAACCAAATACTTTGTTTTTAATCCAGAAATAAATTAAATAGTTATTTTTACCCTCTTATGTTATTACATATACTAGCTTGTATCATGAATTTTAAATCACAATTTTAAATAATTGTCATTCTATTTACATGGACGCGTATTATTATAATATTTTATTGATCAAAATATTTTCCTGATTAATATAATTTTGTATTTATTAAATAAAATCTTCAAATTTTTTTTGTTAGTTTGTAGTCTTTCAAAATAATTTTGAGACTTGTAGTTGTTTCATTTATCCATACAGTCGGGTCTACATGACTCGCCATGCATCTGGATGTCAACACACAAATTCGCTCTTAAGCGTTTTACTTTTATATTATGGAAGTCATACATTTTAGTTGTATTAGTCACATTTTTAATAATATTAGCTACAACTTAATTTTTTTTTATTTTTTCAGACAGACAGTAATACATTTCATAGTTGTACGTACCTTTATATATGACATAAATATATGACTATGTTGATATAAAGATATAAGTAATATCACATAAATATATGAGTAGTATAACGTAAAGAAATATAAATGTATCCAATTTTTTTTTAAATTAAAGTATTATATAAAAATTATGATACGTATACATAAAAATACAATTAATATAACATAAATATATGATTAATATACTATGAAAGTAAGAGTAAAAAAAAAAAAACGGATCGATCCAATTGTATGGTAAACCAGATACACACATCACCTTTTCTAATTTGCAAGGTGTGCCATACTATATTAGTTTCAGATAAATTTTTAATAATTTATAAACTCGTTTAAAGAATATAGAAATGGATAAAATATAGTTTGCAGACACAACCCCCCGAGACTGATGATGAACACAAATAATTGTCTAATTTAATTGTAGAATGCGAAGAAGTCGTTTTAGATACGCGTTATATGTATTTTTTTTCTCTTTTATCAAAAGCTTATTCACAGTCTAATAAAAAAATTAAAAAAAGAAAAACATAACTGAAAGTCAGAAAATATATATATAAAAAAGTCAAAACTAAGCAAAAGTATATTTGTCTAATATATACATTTATTATTGGGGATAAGGGCTCAAAATGCCCATTTTTATAAAATCTAAACCCAAAATACCCACAAATATAACATATAAGCCCAAAATGCCCATTTTTGGTAAAAAGACCAAAAAACCCTTTGACATCCCATAAAAAATGAATTTTTAATTATTGAAATCTATTTTGCCACTCCAAAATTAAGTTTACCAAACCAATTTGCTATAGCCACATTTGTGAAACCCCGGATATAATTATCTTGGTATATCGGTTGGAAACCTTTCCCGTGCCCCAAAAAACATTAGTATTTATACTAGTGATCTGGTCAGAAAGGTATAACAAAGCCACGTACTAAGGAATTATTATTTGGATGAAAAATATGTTGATATTTTCACTATTTATAGTTATTGAGATCCGATGCGTAGAATGGTATCAGAGCCTGGTTTTATTGAAGAAATAAATTAAATTATGTTATACAATATTATTTTCTTGTGCCTAACGGAGGAGAAAATCAAGAAAATGTATCCGAAAATATTTCGAGATAACACAAGTGCAGGATATCAGTAATGACATCCAGCTCAGAATGGAACATAATTGTTCCAGACACATCTAAGGTCACACAAGACCTTAGGGAGATCCAGAAGACCATCATTTATTATGGTGGACAGATGGAGAAGATAGCCCGATCTCTATCAGAGATCCAAAAAGAAGTTTCAGATCTGAAACAAGAAATTGTAGATCTGAAGAAAAGATCATCCAGAGGAACGGGAAGATCAATGAACGAACGTATGAAAAATTCGTTCGGAGATATTCCAATCATTTCCAAAGGAAAGGCTACGAAAGTTTCGAAGCCTAAAAGCAACGACGAACTCCTACTTGATCTCATAAGACAAGTTGGATGGAAGTCTCAAGAGTAGATCTTGCAGAATTAACCGAATCCCTTTCCAATCTCGGAATTGTGGATCTGGTAAATCTAAGGATGAACGAGCCGATTCCGCCGATTCCAAAGAAGGAAGAGGAAAGCACAAGTACGCCAGTACCGGAAGCACCAGTACCTGAAGTACCGGTTCCTCCCGAACCAAGGTGGTGGCAGGACGGGGTTGAGTATGAAGAGTACATAGCTCGACAAGCCAAAACCCGACCGGGAAGGTTTAAAGGAGTATCCAAAAGCCCTTGGGCAAAAACGATGCTAGAACCAACCCATCCGTTTGGAGTGATGCTCACAACAGACATCATCGATTTCAGAAATATGGAAGTTTTGATCGATGAGTGGATGTCATCCATGAAAGTGGCCTCATCAACACTGGATGTGGATAACGATCATTTTTGCCAGATATTGGTAAATAGTTTGCAAGGTTCAGCCAAGAAGGCATGGGAGATGACCGAAGCCTCTCTCCAAAAAGAGATCCTATCCAACGAAAATGTTATAACAATTGTCGAAAGGATGGGTCACCTGCTCAAAATATGTTTCCTCGGGGACGGATATTTTGAGGAAAGAAAAGACGAAAAGAAAAGAGAGTACACGCAAGCTCTGTTTGCTCTCGAATTGAGAAATATATGTTATGCGGATGAATATATATATTGGTTCCGCAAATATTATTTCCAAGCAGATGTACCATGGAATGTGGCAACAGATTTATTCTTTGCAAAAATATGCAGTCCATGGAGGGAGATGCTAATGCAAACCTACAAGGTACCTACAGGCCGAGTCGATTCAGTGGCCAGGAGGATGTCCTTTTTTAAGGACAGTATACGAGAATGGTGTCAACAGGCGACACTACAAAGGAACAAGAAGAAACTAAGAGGAATGGTAAAAAAGACCCCTCTTTGTTGCGACAATAATGATTTTCCGAGTATAATCGGAGAACCACAACGAGAAAAACATGGAAAGAGAAAGAAACACTTCAAGGGAAGGTTTCAATCTAAGTCCGGAGGATCATACAGGAGACCTTCCAAACAGGGAAGATCATGGTGGTCCAAATCAAAGGCTAGATCTTACAAATCTGGCCAAAAGTCTGGTCCTTCCAGGTTTTCTTCACAGGGATCTAGATCCACAGGAAAGCCAACAGGAGGAACAACCAGGAAAAGAACTTTCAAACGAGCTCACACTCGTACAAATGAAAGTTTCAAGGATTGTAACTGTTGGACGTGCGGCGCGAGAGGCCATATTTCGCCCGATTGCCCAAAAAAGCAAAAGGATGTGCGCCAGTTCGAGTACACAGACGACATCAGAGATGCTGTCTTCTATGGTGATTTGGTGCCAGTGTACAAGTTCGAGGACATCTCTTCAGATGAAAGCATCTATGAAGAAGAATTGGAATCTGTTTCAGAAGGATCCGATGGATCATCTACAGAATCAGATGAGTAGCTCAGGCAAACCAGAAGATAGACTCCAGACGACGGACAGTCTATCAGGATTCTTTTCAAAAATGACCATCTCAAACAAGACGATGGAAAGAATCATGCAACAAGATTCAGCTTTAGGCCCGTACGACGGATTTAAGATTGGAAGTCTTAATCGATTTTGTGACAAAATCGGAATAAGACAGCGCAAGCATCACATCATCTACCGGGTGAACTCAGGTGAGTTCTCTATTCCAATAGGGTTAACCGGTAATAACATTGAGATGCAACTTATTCCAAAAGAAAAAATTCTTGAGGAATTGAGTCGTATCAAAGAAGAAGTAGCGGTCACAATGAAATGGATTCATATTGGAACCATTGAAGTAGTGATTAAAGCTACCTTCAAAGAAGGAATTGATTCTGAATTACATCTATCTGTGATGGATAAAAGAATCAATAATTTAAGCGAAAGTTGTCTTGGTACAATGGTAGGTAATTTATATGCTGGCAAACTTATGTTTGACATACATCCTAGGATTGCATATAACCTAGCAGACCAAGATTTTAGTAGAGTCTTAACCCTTCATCAGGATTTTAAAAGACCTGATCTTATGAAAGAAGGAAATAGACCATATTCTATCACGTATAGAATTGCATATGCTCTTTCTAATACACATCATTCGGATATGTTTCTTAGGAAAGAGTATATAGAAATTCCTAGAATTTTTAAGGAATTCGCCAAAGTTATGACACCTGACCCAATTAAAATACCAAGGTTAGGAGGTGTCAACTTGCTAATCAAAGATCAACCTATTCTAAACAGTAGATCATTAAGGTTTGATTCTGAAATTAGTAACAGGTTGTCCTTTTCCGAGGGTAGAATTTTAAGCCTAAGAGGAAAAGAACCAAGTGAGGATTTGTATCCACAAAAGATTAGGGTAAGAAATGTAAAAATCAAATGCCCTAATAATGAATGGAAAGAAATCCATATTGTTTTTGATATATCTGAAACTGATAATTTGTTTCCTTGTGAGGAGATATATCATTTACAACAACCAAGTATTAACAGATATGAAGGCATGTTAGAAATAGCAGGATATCATGTATCTGTTACAGGAAGTGCAGGCATAACTAAAGGAGTTATGACTCTAGGGTTAAGTTTCCTTGAAGAACATAAGCCCTGGAGAAGAGATGAGAAATGGATGGAGTTCGACCTTGATGGACATACAATCAGGGTAGAATAAAACCATTATGCCAGGAATCAAATTAGATCAAGAGATCATTGATCTCACGATACAACGAGATCAGGTGATAGCTTTGTTAAGATCTTTGCGAGAGCAAAATCTACCAGAACAAAGAAGTATCCAAGATGTCATAAGGATACAAGAGGCTGCGTTAGAAATAAGTCAAATTAACGCACGAATAGACATGCTAGAACGCTGGAGGAGAAGGATTTATCCAAACAATCCAGATATGTTCTAAATTATGCCAGGAAGGTATATTGATGAAGAGATCCAGGATCTCAGAAAAGAGAAAGATGAGTTGACGGAACGCATTAGAGAAATGCGGGATAATGAACAGACTCATCAAGTAAGGTTTCAAGAGTTGATCCGTGAGCATAATGTTAGAAGCTCAAGGATAAATTTGTTAGAATCTTGGAAAAGAGGAATCTATCCAGACGATTCTGAATGACAAGTATTTTTTCTATATATATATCTGTAGGGATATTATATGACCAATATAAGACGGAATATTTTGCAGCTTATATTGACTCAGGTTCAGGCATTTGCACAGCAAAGCCAGGAGTTTTTCCCAGCGAAGCAGTGGAAAAATTACATCTTATTGCAGGAAGAGACTTCTCACAGAAGATCTTTATACTCAATAAAGGTATTCGAGAAACACGAATAATGATCGGAGGCGCATTCGATACCCCTTGGTATAAAGTAAGAATGCCACCAATCTATATTCATGATACAGGTGCTGATATTTTGCTTGGTAACAATTTTATCCAAACTTTTGCAAAATATGAGCAGGATAATCACAAGAACCTGTTAACCTTTACTACTAACTGTGGTAGTATGATACAGGTTTTGCGGCGAGAAAAGGCTTTTAATAGGATCATGCCTATTGATTTTCGCAGCAAACGTGGTGATAATGAAGCCAAGTTAACTCATCCAAAAATGCAGGATAAGAGAAAATTTGGTGAAGCCCTTTTGTCATACAGACAAGAGGGAATGGAGGAGGCACATGAAGAAGCTATTAAGTTTCTAAAAAATGCCTTACAAGAAGGACCACCCCAGATTGACATTAATGAGGAAAGTCTACTTTCTCTCGAAAATGTAAAAAGGCTAATTTAGAGGAACTACAATGAAAATCCTTTAGCCTGGTGGGACAAAAACCAGATCGAAGCAACGTTGAAGGTAAAAGAACAACACAGATATGAGTTGGTTCGATACAAGCCGATACAGATGAATCTTGAAGATCGAAAAGATATGCAAAAGATTATCAAAGAGCATATCGATCTCAAGCTGATCGAAGCAGGTATTTCTCCTTATAGTAGCCCAGGGTTTTTGGTAAGAAACCATGGCGAAATAAAGAGAGGAAAAACAAGGTTAGTAATTAACTATCAAGGTATTAATAAGATTACCGAATTTGATGGTTATTACATTCCAAGTAGAGAACATTTAATTGATTGTATTAAAGGGTCAAAAGTGTTTTCAAAATTTGATTGTAAGTCTGGTTTTTACCAGATTAAGTTAGAAAAAGAGTCTAAGAAATTAACTGCTTTTTCTACACCACAAGGTCAGTATATCTGGAACGTAATGCCTATGGGTCTTGCGAATGCACCTCAGATATACCAACGAAAGATGGATAATCTATTTAAAGATTATTTTGAGTTTATGTTTGTTTACATAGACGATATATTAATTGCCTCTAAGAATATGAAAGATCATTTAAAGCATCTTGAAATATTTTCAGAAGCATGTCATAAAGAAGGATTAGTGCTCTCTGAAAAGAAGGCAATAATCGCGGTTAATAGAATCGAGTTTCTCGGTGTTATTATTGACCATGCAGGAATGGAACTACAGGAACATATTGTGGAAAAAATCTGCAATTTTCCAGATGTTCTTAGAGATAAGAAGCACCTTCAAAGCTTCTTAGGAGTGATTAATTTTGCAGGTTCATTCATTAAGGACTTGGCAAAATATAGAAAGGATTTCCGTCCTTTATTACAAAAGGATGAGAAGACCAAATGGAAATGGGAAGATATTCATTCCCAAAGAGTTCGTGAGTTAAAACAGGTTTGTAGTAACTTGCCAAAACTCGCGATTCCTCAAGATAAGGATCAATTAGTCGTCTACACAGACGCAAATGATTTCAGATGGGCAGCAGTGCTCATGCGAAAGACATCTACGGGTGAAGAACCATGTAGATACACTGGAGGGTTGTTTACAGAACAACAGGCCAGAGTTTGGCATATTAACGAGAAAGAATTCTTTGCTGTTTGGAAGGCCTTTAAAAAATGGCCTTTATTTTTATTAGCTAAAGAATTTATATTAAAAGTTGATAATACTAACGTTAAAGCTTTTTTGAAAAACAAACTTGAATCCAAGATCGAAAAAGCACGTATTATCAGGTGGCACGCAGAATGCCAATATTATCTTTTTGATATTGTCATTGTGAAATCTAATGAAAATGTTCTTGCAGATTTCTTAACAAGAGATGGATATCCTTGAAGCAGATTCCATCACAATACGAGCAAGGCATCTTAGGGAAAACCTTGAGATGCATTACAAGGCCTTTGAGGAATTAAGGGTAAGAGCCGAAGCGGCATCTTATGTCCAGAAAGCTGATTTGGACAAAGTCCAAAAGACTCTACGTGCAACCATAACTTCAAATAATGATTTGTGGTATGCATTAGTAGATCCTGTAAACAAGGCATGTTCACCATCGGTGATGCAGAAAGAAATATACGAGAGAAGTTCATCATCGATGAACAAACAGGGTACTTTTATACCCGAAGCAGGACATCCTGCTGATAAAAGTTTTTCATCGGATATCGGTGAAAAGGCTGATAAGGCCGAACCAAGTGTTTTATCGGATTCCGATAAAATTATTAATTCGGAAGGTCAGGAAGTAATTCCAGACAACCCGAGTCAACCCAGCACCTCTGGGGTAAAAGAGGGAGAGGTTAACCTAAGGCCCCAGACTGGCCCTAGACAGGTTAACACTAATCAAGCTATTTCTCCTCTGCAGGTTTACCAAAGAATGTGGGAGAAATTGATGACAAGAAATGGGATCAATCCAAACAAAATTACGGCTGATTGGTCTGGCAAGTATCCAAGACTTTGGATGCTCCCGGGGGTAAACCCTCATGATGTGCGGGAATGGTTCGATTTTGGAGCAATTGCTTCAATCTTTACTACCGCACCCAGCTTTCCGGAAATTTCCAAATTACCGGATTGGATTTCCACTGCTGTGCACGATTCATGGCAGAACAACCCATACTTGGGTCGAGGAGATATACTGGAGCTAAAATTTATCTCTGCTGCTCCAGAAATTACAGGAAAAGGGTCTCATCTAGTTTTTCAATTCATAAAACTACAGAGACCTGAGATGGGGGCGATTAACCGAGCCAAAACACCCCCAGAAAACAGCCCTTTGGTAGTCGCCTTAACTGAAAATGATATATCTACAAGGCGAGCTTGGGGTCTTTGGGTCTGTCTCACCGAGATGGACAAAGTGAAGTATCCATTCAAAATATTTCATAATTCTGTGAATGGATCATTCCTGTTAAATTCCATGACAGGAACAACTACCGGATTTGCTGAAAACCTCTTTGAAAATAAGAGAAAATTAATCTGGGAAAACAAGGTTCCAGCCACGGAACAAACAAGGAAGAAGATATGTAATATGATACATATCGGGAGATGGGGAGAGCGGATATGCTCTTACTGTCAAACACAAGAGAAACCACTGTTTGGACAGGGTTTCAAAATAAAAAAGGATAAGCCCGAATACCCAAAGAAAAAGGGAAAAGGGAAGGGTTTTTAGAAATTAAAAACCAAAAATGTAATAAGAGGAAACGGGTCTAAATTAGACTCGATTGTAAACAAGCTGAACATGTATTCTACTAATGTAATAGTATAGGAATACAGTGAAAAAAGCATAGGATGCCAATATCAGACAAAAGATAGTGGCCTGTCCCGCCACCATTGAAGAATCTGCATCCTATACCAAAAAGACAAAGGTGGAGGACCCTCCACTAAAGAAAAACTCGTTGCCGACACAAGAAGACAACGAAGATAGTAGATGCACCTACCAAGTGGTGGGTGAGAAATAAAGAAGGCTGGCCCATTACCCACTCATCAAGTGGAAAGCAAGCTGGCAAGGCGATAATGGACTCTTACAGGAGGAGATTAATGCCTATAAAAGGAGGCCTTCAGCCTCAGAAGAAGATCATCGAAAATACACAACACTTCTCTCTTCATAAGCTTTTCGAAATCTTCTCTCTAGTTTTGTAATAGTATAGCTTTCAAGCTTTCCTGTTCATGGGGGTTTCCCTTTCACGAGTCTTAGCCATGATAGGCTAATTCAAGTTTCTCTTCCAATGGCGGAGAAAATTTATATTGTAAAATAGTTTAGTTTATTTTCTTCAATAAACAAGGCTTTTGCTTTCCGACATTCTGTCCAAAAATTTTATAATTCTGAGTGAAAAATTATCCAGTAGTGCGTCTCCCCGTGACCTCCTTAAAGGCAGGTGGCCGTTGAAAAGGAGTGTGATCAGGGTTCCCAAGAAAATCGGTTTCAGAACCATAGATTGCGGGCGAGTGGTTGGATCCTTGATCCATAAAACCTGAGCCGAGGTCCAAGGGAACTTAAGAGACAAAGACGAGGTATGATTTAAACTCAGCTTTATTTTATTTACGGAAGCATGTTGGGCCTGATATTGATCAGTGGACTAATCCGGATCTAATAAATATAAGAGTGGAAATAGAAAATGGCTAATGGCAAATTTGGCATTTTGGTTAATAACTAAAGTCAAAAGGGGTAGCATAGTAATTTTCTATGAAAAATGGGCATAAAGGGATGTTTTGTTATATTTATGGGTATATTGGGATGTGTTGTTATATTAATGGGTAAAAAGGGATGAAGGTTTATATAAATGGGTAATATGGGCAAGTATCCCTTTATTATTGATGCTAAAGTCCGAATATTAAAAAAAAAAAAAAAGTTTTCACACCTAAATTAAATTTGACACACTTTTGGACAGATGTTATTTATATTAATGTTAGAAAGCGACTAAATCGTACGAACTGCGTTATTGATGGAGACCACATGCAACTAATTTTCATTATATGTCCATCAAAGTCTCAATCGATCATTAACTTGCTTAAGTACTAGACAATAAATTACTTGTACTAAAATACAAAAAGACTAGTGGAAAAAATAATGAGTGTTACTGTTACGTGACCTTGTATATAGTTTACTTTTATTATTTTAATCTTGTATTTTTAATGGATGTGATATCTTTGGTTCCCAAAAACTACTTGATAGCTACTACTATCATCTACCCAAAAAAGAAAAAAAGAAATTTTTATTGCAATTCCATAAAACATACTCCTTTCGTTCCAAAATAAATATCATTTGAAAAGAAAAAAAAAATTATTCTGAAAAATAAGCGTCATTATAAAATTTCAAGATATATTTATCTATAATTTACAAAAAAATACACTCATGTATTCCTACCAAATTAAAGAGGTTGTTAAAAGAATGAAAAACAACTTCCACAGTATTTATATTTTGGTTAATTTCAATTTGCTATCTGAACTGTAATACTTTTTTCCAATAGATGTATAAACTCAATTTTTTTTCCAATCACTAGTCAATTTTTTAAAAATTTTCCAATTGTTACCCCAAATACATATTTTCATGCCAAAATTCACCAGAAAACTTGAAAATACAATTCATTTTCAAATATTAGTCAAAAATACATGATTCATACGTCAAAATGATCTTTATTCAAAGCCATATAATAACCTCATGTCAATTTCATGATTCTCATTCGATTCGATCACAAATTGAATAAAATATATTTTAGGATTTTGAACATTTTTTATTCGATTCGAATTTAAATCAAACAAAATTTTTTAAATTAATTTAGGGTTAAAATTTGACTTAAAAAAAGGATCATTCTAGTATATAAATCATGATTTTTTGAGTTTTCCGGTGAATTTTGATCGAAAAATATGTGTTTGGGGTAACAATTAGAAAATCTTGAAAAAATTGGCTAGTGATTGGAAAACAAATTGAGTTTATATACCTACTGGCAAAAAATGTTATAGTTCAGGTAGCAAATTAAAATTAACCATTTATATTTTAATAAGGATAAATCAATCTTTATATCACCATTTTTAATGTATGTGAAAAAATCATAAAACGACATTTATCTTGCAACGCTGGAAATAATATATATTATACTCCCTAAATCTCATAAAATTGACTGATTAGGAAACTTCCTCAAGAATTACAAAACTTAATAGATTGATAGATTCGTCTTTGTTTAAGTTTAATTATTAAGTATTCTTTACATTCCAAATGCTTATTTATAAATTATGGCATTTTAGGAGTTCTTTTTTTTTTTTTTTTTTAAGAAGGGGTTAATATTGGTCAATTTTTTGTTAAAATGACACTAGATGAATTTAGGTACATGCTTTAGTTTTGTAAACCAAAAAGTCGATTAAAACTTAGTTTCCAAATATATATATAAAATTAAATTCAAGCGCATGGGGATATAATAACTAATTAAATTCAAGCGCATGGTCCCCTTAATAAATAAAAAATTAAATAAATTGAAGCGCAATGATGATTAATTAAGGATGATGGAAAATAAGTTTGAAAGTATTAGTATACTTACTGAATTTATATCCATGAATTGACATAACAAAATGTACTTATGCTCTGCAATTAAGTACGTGCTCAAGTTGAAATAGAGTTGGTACCAGAAACCTTTACAAACATCCATTACTACAAATTACTTTCTTCAATGCTATATATTAAGCTCCAACTGTATTCATTTACGTTTTGATAAATTAATAAAGCTGTGTGTGTGTGTGTTGAGCCACGACGCACAAACAATGGTCCAGTTGGCGTGACCAATCATGAACCCAATATATTAACTATAAATGGACATAAGGTCATGATTAAAAATTCGGTTATTAAATAATTTTCTTTTTACAAAATTGTTCTTTTTCTTTGAATGGGAATTAGGCAAGAAGGATTTATACCCAGATGGACCTCCAATCTAATTAAAAATATTAAGGACCATTTTATTTGATGTGAGTTGGTTGGTAATAAAAGTAGTATACTTGACATGTTATGATGAACAATCCCAGCAATTTTTTAACTTAAGTCGATATAAAAACTGGGCTAATGCCATACATATATATATATATATATGAATGTAAAAGACAACAAAACAGAAAGAAAAAAAAAAAGAAAGAAGAAAAATATACTATAATCTATAGTCGGAACATGTTTATTAAAATTAAAATAATAAGACACATATGATTAAAATATTTAAACAAGCTATATTGATTTATTAAACAATTCGATTGATTTACCCAATAATGTAAGCCCCTGTGTAATAAATGTTAAAGTTAATATCAATAAAATTAATACCAACATTCAGGAAAAATAATAATATCCAAACACTACTTATATCTGTAGTCCTGCTAACCTACCCACCGTGGGACATTAATATGTACCTAAGGTTGATGTGTTAAAAATCCAGAACATCTATTAATTTTACTTTTCATATAACGAAATCCAGAACATCTATTAATTTTATTTTTTATATAACGAGGAGATGAAATGATTACACGTTATCGATAGACATATTAAAAATAGCCCACGGTGGGCATTTGAGCAAAACCACTTATATCTGTACTACTTTTTGTGCAACTAATTTTCACTTGCTTCTATATATGGTATTGAAGTTTATAAATAATGAAATATATCCACGAATTAAGTATAACTACTAACACAGTTCATTAGTGTATCAAAATAATATTAACATTACTACGCAGAAACGGTTAATATTATCATCATAGTTAATATAATTGAGTTTTAACTGTATAAATTAATGTATAGTACTTATATCATGATCATGTCTAATATAATTTATACTTTTAATTGTACAATAATATTAATAATACATGCAAATTATTCATGTTGATATGATTTATATTTTTTATTGTACAATATTAATAAAACATGTAAATTATTTCCAACATAATTGAATTATATGTACCAGCTTAATATTTGTAATTGTAGTTGGGCCCAAAAATAAAATATATGGGCTTCTCAACCAAATAATGAGTTACACCCCAGAGGAAAATGGGCTTAATTGCAAGAAAATACTGTTTGCAAAATCAATTGTCTGATTGGCTGAGGACTTTGCTTCACGAACCATGTTCAATGCGATTTAATAAATTTAATAAGACAGCATAAGTGTGCAGGAACTAACGAAATTTCATTACGTTTCCTTATTAAATAAAATGAAATAATTTATAAATGTGAAATAAGAGTTGATAATTATTATATCTGGCATAGTAGTACCAATATGGGCCGAGTTGGCCCTTTTGGAAAAACCTTAGTGGGCCATCATAATTAGCCCAACTGGATTGAGTATAAAGCCATAAACTGAGGGTGTGAAAGTTTTGTTAAGTGAATGTCCAAACTTAAGAGTTCGGTGTAAATATTTATGTTTCAAGTGTGTCCAAAATCACAGGAAATAATCAACAAGATACTGATCTAAAGTAACTGAATAGATAAACAATATGCTACTGATCAAAAAGAGTATTGGCAGGAAATGTGGTGGTTAGAAAAGCAAAGGTATGATAACTTTGCATCATGAGAAGATTGATATTTTGGAGGACAATGATTAGCAGAAAAGGGAAAAAAAACTATTATTCATATAAAAAAATAAAAATAAAAACATCATAACCACATGAAACACATAATCCATTCATTAAATCGCCAATCATACTTTCTCTCTTCTACATCATTATCCCATTCAATTAAGATACACATCCACATTTTTTCATTTTAATTTACCAATTTTTTAGGTTGCTCAACGCTCTCTCTCTCTCTCTCTTACTTTTATATTAGAATAAAAAACATAGAAACAGAGTTTAATAGGGGAAAAGCTATAATTAAAATATTTGCTGGTTCAATAAAAGAAAATAATAAAAACATTCGGAAAAATGCATTGGCTGGCCTATGTTAAGCAATTTGGTTACTCATTTCTGTTTTCAAGCAAAATACTCATTGATGAAGATACTTTTGGAAGGAACTATTACAAGCAAGATTAACTAATTACAAGTTGGCAAGATGCTTTATTCTCCTAATTGGCAAATGAGGGTGATATACATGTTTGCAAATATATTTATTTCAAGTTGACAAATTATTTTAGAGCTCTATTTTCATGTTCTTCTAGATGCAAGTTAGAAGAATTATGTAGTTCATTAAATTTGGTTAACTAATGAACATTTACTATATATCTTTAATGATACAGCTATTAAATGTAGTAAATGTCCTAGTTTCCAAATGTATGTTTGTGTCCAGTGACAAAAAAAGAAAGAAAGTGAGGTTTCAAAATGAGTAAAATAGAGAGATAAAAAAGTAAATCCAATGCTCTTATTTTATTAGATTAATGTACTGTATTGTGTTTAGTCTAATATAAAGTGAGTACTTATGTTCTTTTTCAAAAATGAAAATACAATAAATAGTTTAATTTAATTACTCTAGTAGTTAGTATTGATTGTTAATTAATTAAATACGAAAAAAATACAAAATAATTTTGTGAAAAGTCAGTGAATCAATAGTTGGCAATTAATAATATAAAATAAATAAAAGATAAATCAATTTATATTATTCTAAAGTAAACATTTGATTTTTTTTTTGTAATAATTGTTAATTAGAATATATATAATATTAAATAAAACAATAAAAATAATTAGAAAGAGAATGGATTGTTGTAAGGAAAAAAATATATTTATGAACCATACTTATTTATAGTAATTGTTAAGGAGGATATGGTGTACTTATCCAACCATTTTGAGAAAGAAAAAAATTATAATGATAGTAATAAACCAAATAGTTCTAGATTTTCTACCACCATTCATTAACAACTTATTTTCTATCATTTAGAATAAATAACATATTTTACTATTAAAATTTAGAAAATTGGATAAACTATGATAAAAAGTGAAAAAAAACGCTAAGTTAGAATTTTGTTGGTATATAGTGTAATGCATATGAATCATATTATATACCAAATTATAGATCATGTTTTGTAATTTTATAAAAAACAAAATTTGCATGATATGATTCAAATTGGTTATACAATATGCAAAAAAAAAAAAAAAAATCATGTAATCACTATGTAAATCATGTCGTAGATTTCTATAGAAAATAAGTAAAATCATATTATGTAAGTATGTAACTTCTTATACAGATCATAGATCAATGTAGCGTAAGAACAGTCAATTTGTGGAATATCTATTCCAAAATGTATTACTATCAATGATTATTTGTTTTTTTTTAATTGTGATAGGTAAGTATATACGGTAAAAAATATGGATTTGATGTAATATAGGGGGTATTTTGCCAAATTAATAAATAAACAATATCACAAAAACTTTTATGTAATTGGTGCATAGATTTAGAATCCGTACACTTAATCGGATTCGTGCACCTGACCCAATTCGATCCACGTGCCCTTCAAGCATGCGCACGTGCCCACACATGTCTGAGTGGTTGCATTCAAATTCATCAAAATTCGCTTTAAGTGTTATACTTCTATATTATGTTAAATATATATTTATATTATATTAAATATTAACCATATATTTATCCAACGTTAAACATATATTTTAGGTTATGTTAAGCATATATTTATGTTATATTAAACATACATTTATATTATGTTAACATATCTAAAAGTATGTTAAACATACCTTCAAAGTTTTATATTATGTTAAACATACCTTTATATTATGTTAAACATATCTTTAATCTTGATGTTATGTTAGTTATACCTTTTAATTATGTTAGTTGTATCCTTCATATATTATATAAAGATATGTGTAATATTTACATAAAGGTATATATGTATAAATTAAAGTGTTTTTTTGTTTACTGAAATTATATATATTTTTTTTTTGGTGAAGTTAGAGTTTTCTTGCTAAAATTAGGATTTTTTATATTAAAATATTACATAAATATATATTTAACATAATATAAAGATATGATTAATATAATATAAAAATAAAAGGAAAAAATAAATTCAAATTGAATTCGACTAAACTCGACCCGATCCGACATGTGTTTGTACCAGGGATGAAAAAATCGGAAAAAATCGCCGATATATCGCCGATATATCCGTATTTTGTGAAGTCCGATATAATAATGCACTGCAATTTTTTTTCGTTAAAATATCGGCGATATATCGGTAAATATCGGTATTTATATCGATATCGGTGGAGTTCAGTGTATTTCTCGTGTCATATCGACGATATATCGGAGATATATCGGCCGATATATCGGTGTTTCAAAATATCGGTAGTCGAGTATTTTTTGAATTTTTTTTTCCTTATTTTTTTTTCTTTTCTGTTTTTTTTTTCTTTTTTATTATAAATTTTTTATATATATTTAAAAAATATCTATAAAACTTAAGCTCTATATCTATATTTTTATCTATGATTAGAACAAATAATAATTTTAATTAAATTGTTGAAATAAATTAACACACAAGCATTTAAGTTTTTCTCATAATTTAATTAAATTTAGTTAATTTTTTTTATTTTAAGAAAAGAATTATGATGTATATATTATATACTATATAATAATAGTTTATCTCTATATTTATTTTAAATATATCATTTGATTTGAAATTTTAAGTTATTAATGTTAGTTATATGAAGACACTTCTAGAAAAATAAGTTAAAATGCCTTGGTATTGCTTAGGTATTAAGCATGTACAAAAATTATTAAATTATTCTATTTATTAGTATCTTTTTATACAAAATTTGTCATGTTATCATAGTAGACAACGTTTATATAGTATTTTATCTATATATTTGTTGAAAATATATCATTTTATTTGAAATTATAAGTTCAATATATGTATTAATGTCAGTTATAATGATATTATAACTAGTAGATATATTTTTCAATTTTTTTAGAAAGTTTTTATATTTTTTTAAAAAATGTCCGATATTTCCACCGATACCGATATCGATACTGATATATCCGTAAAATTAGGATATCGATATTTTCATCGATACCGATTTTTTCGTCCTTGGTTTGTACAATAGTTGCACTTGTGTGCAACTCAAACAACATACGTGTCACGTGTTAGCCACGTCTGGGTCAATGTATTGGACGTGCCATCGAGTACTCACACCTCACATGATTGTCGGCAACTTATTTATTTTTATTTTTTTAGTCTTGCATCAGTCACTAACACAACACTTTTACATTGATTTTTTTCTAAAATTAATTATCGTAAAGCTATTTTTTTTCTCTAAATATTACATAAATTATATAACTATAATAAAATCGATTGTGGGGAAATATCATATATAAAAAAATGAAAATACTCAAGAACACAGAATGTCCACTGTTTTCAATTAATTTCCAGAACAAGAATTTTCAAACACCTAACCAATTGATGTTACGGCTAACAATCTTTAAGCGTACGCCTTCTTCCATATCATTTAAAAAAAAAGTTTGTGTAAAACTAAATTAATTTAAAAATTAACAATAATGTTAAAAGGTGTAAGATGATCAATGAAAAGTTTAAAATTTTGAACTATAAAAATCCATGTATTTGGTTTTGTAATTCTACAATTGGTTACAACATTCTTTATTTCATCATATTTAATATTTTAAAATAATTATCATATATTATATATATTAAATAGTACCTCCAACTAATATATGATGTGTATTATGTATTAAAAATCTTGTTATACGAAATAAACCACTAAAGACTAATTGTTGAAGCAAATTAAAAATGATGATCAGAAAATTAAAAGTGTAAGTTTCGAAACTTAAAAAAGAAAAAAGACTTGTAGCTGAAAAGGGACCCACTTAGAATTATGATGATCTATAAACCCAGTATTAATTTCATATTTAATTATCACAATTATAGTGGATAAGGGGGCCCATGCCTTCAATCAATGACAATAGTAGTTTACTCTTACCATTTCTGTGAGGCAATATCCAACTGTAACGTGCAACTATTGACACGCGTTCATCTCTTATTGGCTCATCAATAAAGTGTACATATAGGTTACTAAAAGTTAACCTTTCTATTGAGGAGTACATATTGATGAAACGACTGAACAATCAGGACAAATCTTGATTTACATTTAAGGGCTTCAATTTTGACTTATTGGAATATTAGATCAATAAAATGAGTGAAATGGAGAAAAGTGATTTTTCTGCAATCATCAAAAAAGAGAAACTATAAACTTTTGATGCAAAATCGAAGAGAAATTAGTGTGTAATTATAATTGCAAATAGCATCAAGATGTGGACCTCAAATAAAATAATAAGAAAATATCCATTCCGTGTTAATCAGTCCACCGCGTACAAAACGCCACTTTCTCTCTCTGCTCTCTCACACTGTCTTCTCTCTTCAGTTCTCTTTCTTGAAATCGGGAAGATCGGATCACATTTTATCGTTTCATAGTCAAACCCTTCAAGGTTCTTTCCGTTCTCTTGAGCTATTTTGATCAATTTGATCCCGTTATTTGTTGTCCTTTCGTTCAAATTTTCTGGTAAATTAATTTCAAGGCTAGTTTTCTTCTTTTCAACTTTATTTTGGTGGTTTTATACTCTTGATCTTCATATTGAACTTGTTATGTGATTGTGAGTTTTTCATCTTTGATTTATATATAGGTGAACAGCAATGGCACAGATCTTGCTTCATGGAACTCTTCATGTCACGATCTATGAAGTGGATAGGCTGAACGTTGGCGGGGGTGGAAATATCTTCAGCAAGGTAATTTTTGTTTTTATTTTTTTGATTAGACCTAATATATTTTAGATTGCTTCCTTCTTGTTGAATTTCATGATTTTTAACTTGTTTACTATGTCTATATGGCTAGATTTTTTTGATCTGCCAAAATAATTGACTTTGATTCGTGTCAGTGTAGGTAGATCCCCTTTTTCAAACCTTTTTATGTGTTGAAAAATGGATGAACTGGATCCCTTTGGCTGTTTGATGGACTGTTTTAGTGTGCTTGGCAGACATCGTTTCTGTAAAAATATTGACTGTTTTTGCTAGGTTTTATGTGCTTAGTGTAATGGTTGAGTCATCATTATAATGTGTGTAGTCAGTCAAATTTTGACTTGTGTTTGATTTCGCTTCCAAGTAATCAAATTTTAGCAGCTTGAGTACTATGTCTTGCTTCTTATCTTTGATCTGTCTCATCGAATCGGGACAGCCTTGTGCAGCACTCTATTTTCTTTTGTATGGTGTAGTTTTGTTGGCTGGTTCCAGATTCTGTTATTCGTTGTTAATCTGACTGATGTAGTTTGAGTAAAGATTTTTTTTTTTAATCAATTGAAAGTGTTATTAAATAATGTAATAAATTACATCTGTGTACCATGTATTATTAATAGTGCACAATGTCAATTCCATAGTAATCCTAAGTGAGTGGCATGGCATTAGCCGTACATGTTGTGATCACGGCTAGAGTATTGAGTTACTTGTTACTTTTGACATCCATAATTACTCAGTAGTTTGTTTCCCTGGTTGCTTGATAAGAACATAAGTTTCTGAATATGATTTGGCAGCTAAAGTAAAAAGTAGTACTATGAGGGGTGTCTAGCCGAAACTTCTTCTCTTTCTAAAAGTCCCTCATCCTATGAATTTCTTGGGATGTGTTAGGAAAAACTTTTAAGACTTCAGAAGTTGAGTCAATGGTTACACACAAGATATTTAAAATGTAACCAGTAATATTGTGATGCAACTTTGAATTGTTCTCTAATTCAACAATATTATCACATAAGGTTCACAATAAAATCCCTGATGAGTTGTATGGATTATAGTGACAGATGATATTGATAGCACCAAAAGTAGCATTCTTTTTTTTTTTTTTTGGGCAATCCTTTTCTTTATTACATTCTTACTCTGATAACCTTGAAAGATGGCTATATTTTCGGTTGGTGTATTTAACTATTATTTGGTCTTTGTTGAATTTCTCATTCGTGGAACATTCTTCTAGTTGGTGGAGAACATTCAGGAGAAAGTTGGTTTTGGTGAAGGAACTCCCAGAATTTATGCAACTATTGATTTAGAAAAAGCTAGAGTTGGGAGAACAAGAAGAATTGAGGAGGAGCCTAACAATCCTAGGTGGTACGAGTCTTTTCACATTTACTGTGCACATATGGCATCCAATGTAATATTCACTGTCAAAGATGATAATCCCATCGGTGCCACTTTGATTGGAAGAGCTTATGTACCAGTTCATGAACTGCTGGAAGGGGAAGAAATTGATAGGTGGGTTGAAATACTTGATAAAGATATGAATCCTGTACGTGAAGAATCTAAGATTCATGTGAGGCTGCAGTTTTTTGATGTTTCTAGAGATCGCAACTGGGATCTAGGAATTAAAAGTGCCAGATATCCTGGGGTTCCATATACATTCTTTTCCCAGAGAACAGGGTGCCGAGTTTCATTGTACCAGGATGCTCATGTGCCTGACGGATTTGTTCCAAAGATACCCCTTTCTGGAGGCCAGTACTATGAGCCTCATAGATGTTGGGAAGATGTGTTTGATGCAATAACGAACGCAAAACACTTGATTTACATCACTGGTTGGTCTGTTTACACTGAAATCTCTTTGATAAGGGACTCTAGGAGATCAAAGCCAGGAGGTGATATTACCCTTGGTGAGCTTCTTAAGAAAAAAGCAAGTGAAGGTGTTAGGGTTCTTATGCTTGTTTGGGATGATAGAACCTCTGTGGATTTACTTAAAAGGGACGGTTTGATGGCTACCCATGATGAAGAAACTGAAAACTACTTCAATGGTTCGGAAGTGCATTGTGTGCTGTGCCCCCGCAATCCGGATGATGGTGGAAGCTTTGTTCAGGACTTGCAAATTTCCACTATGTTTACACATCATCAAAAGATTGTTGTTGTAGACAGTGATTTGCCAAGTGGAGAATCAGACAGAAAGAGAATTGTCAGTTTTGTAGGAGGTATTGATCTTTGCGACGGGAGATACGATAGTCCCTTCCATTCACTTTTCAGAACCCTGGATACTGCTCATCATGATGATTTTCATCAGCCTAATTTCACTGGAGCTGCAATCACCAAAGGAGGACCACGAGAGCCTTGGCATGACATTCACTCCCGGTTGGAAGGGCAAATTGCCTGGGATGTTCTGTTTAATTTTGAGCAGAGATGGAGGAAACAAGGTGGGAAAGATCTTTTGGTCAACATGAGGGAGCTCGCTGAGGTCATCATTCCACCATCTCCAGTCATGTTCCCTGATGAGAAAGAGACCTGGAACGTGCAATTATTCAGATCGATTGATGGTGGGGCAGCCTTTGGGTTCCCTGATGCACCTGAAGAAGCTGCAAAAATAGGACTTGTTAGTGGAAAGGACAATATTATTGATCGAAGCATTCAAGATGCATATATTCATGCTATACGACGAGCCAAAAACTTTATCTATATAGAGAATCAGTATTTTCTGGGATCCTGTTTTGGCTGGGATAACAGTGACATTAAGGTTGAAGACATTGGAGCTCTACATCTCATTCCTAAGGAACTTTCATTGAAGATTGTTAGCAAGATTGAGGCTGGAGAAAGGTTTACTGTCTACATTGTGGTCCCTATGTGGCCTGAGGGAATTCCGGAGAGTGCATCAGTACAGGCTATATTAGATTGGCAGAGGAGAACAATGGACATGATGTACAAAGATATCATTCAGGCCCTTCAAGCTAAGGGCATTGAGGAGAATCCGAGAAATTACCTAACATTCTTCTGTCTTGGTAATAGAGAAGTAAAGAAGGATGGAGAGTATGAGCCTTCTGAACAACCTGAGCCTGATTCAGACTATCTGAAAGCTCAGGAGGCTCGTCGTTTTATGATCTATGTTCATGCTAAGATGATGATAGGTAACTCTTTAGAAACTTATCTGTTATGGTTCTTTCATTAAAATTGGTGGAGATTTAGTTGATGAGATTTCTCTTTTTATCTCTTGCAGTGGACGATGAATACATTATAATTGGATCGGCCAACATCAACCAAAGATCAATGGATGGTTCAAGGGACTCGGAGATTGCCATGGGAGCTTACCAACCACATCATTTGGCCAATAGGCAACCAGCAAGGGGTCAGATCCATGGTTTCAGGATGGCATTATGGTACGAACACCTTGGCATGCTCGAAAACACGTTTCAACACCCCGAGAGCGAGGAATGTGTGACAAAGGTGAACGAGATTGCCGATCGATACTGGGATCTGTATGCCAGTGAAGAGTTGGAAAGCGACCTCCCAGGTCACCTGCTCCGATACCCCGTTGGTATTGCCAGTGAAGGCGATATCACTGAACTTCCAGGAACAGAGTTCTTCCCTGATACCAAAGCTCGCATTCTTGGTGCTAAATCGGACTACCTCCCACCCATCCTTACGACCTAAGGTGTGCTTTCCTATCTCGATGTCTTGTCTCTGAAGTAATAAGCTTATATTTGCAGCAATTAGAAACTGTGTTTGTGTTATGATCTGCAGATATTGGTCATGCTTCTGCAGATTTTTTTTGCATATCGAGTTGATGAGGGTTGAATTTAGATGTTTACTATCTCGATGTTTACTGATCCTTGTTAATTAGTGTGCTTAACTTGTGTTTGCTTATTACAAGACTCGGTTGCTTATGATTTGTATCAATATTTCCATATAATTTATGAAGTGAGTTTCATCTTTATAATCTGGAAGCTGACTCTGAATAATATTCTTAAGCAATTAATTATTACTTATGAGTTATGAAACTCATTTTATTTGTTTGTTTAATTTATTCAATAATATTTAATTTGTTTAATTAGTGAAATGTATCAGACTCAAAAGGCAACCAGAATAAAATAGAGTTTATTTTTTTTATGGGACGTGCTATATGGGCAGATTCTGCCATGACAGAAAGTAAAAAAAATAAATTAGAAATGTTATTAATATTATTAAATGACTATTCTAACCCTAAAATAATTTGGCTCCATGATAATGGAGATGGCGCCTATTTTCTGTTAATTCCCGTTAATACCAATACAACTGTTAAAATAACAACTAAATTTAATTAACTTGCTCTTTATTTTAATTATTATTTACATATTCAATTAAGTTAGTCTTTATTTAATTATTATTTACATACCTTTTAAAGTGTTTGCTCCTCCAATAACTTCTAGAATAATTATGAAATTTTGATTAAAAAAATTATAAAAATCTTTTAGAACAATTTTGAAATTCAGATATGGGTTAATAAAAAAATTATGGAAAAACTTTTAAAATAAGAATAATTATGAAATTTTAATAAGAAAAATTATAAAAATCTTTTAGAACAATTTTGAAATTCAGATATGGGTTAACAAAAAAAAATTATAAAATTTTTTTTAAAATAAGAATAGATATGGATTAACATAAATATCAAATTGAATAGAAATATTAAACATAAATATAAAAATAAGTTTTTAAAAAGAAAATATATAGTGTAATGAAAATATGGACAAGTTCTTAAAAAAAAGTTAAATATTAATATATAGATTAATTTCATTAATATAAACCAATTCTGAAAAAATTAAATATTGATATAATTCATGTCATTAATATTCTAAAAAATGTAAATATTGATATGATTAATGTCCTTAATATTGATAAGTTTTAAAAAGAATTAAATATTAATATATAGATATTTCAATAATATATATAATTGATTTTGTTAATATCGACATATTCTAAAAAAATTAAATATTGATATGATTGATGTCATAATTTTGACAAGTTCTATATCAATTGTTCATATTCAATAACTTCAACTGTTGTTAATTCTATATTATTTTAACAAAACATTCATATCAATATTTAATTTTTTAGAACTAGTCCATATTATTGAAATCAATCTATATATTAATATTTAACTTTTTTTTTTGAACTTCTTCATATTTTCATTTCACTATATATTTCTTTTTTAATTAAGTTGATCTTTATTTTAATTTACTTTAATTAAATTGGTATTTATTTAATTATTATTTACATCTTCAATTAAGTTGGTCGTTATTTAATTATTATTTGCATACCTTTCAAAAGTGTTGTTCCTTCAATAACTTCTAGAATAATTATGAAATTTTGATAAAAAAAATTATGAAAAAAATGTGTAAGAAAAATTATAAAAAAATCTTTTAGAACAATTTTAAAATTCAGATATGGTTAACAATTTTAGAATTAACATAAATAGAGGAAAAAAATGAGTTAATATAATTGAAATGAGAAGTTTATTTATAAGGTAAAAAAAATCAAATTGAATAGAAATATTAAAAATAAATATAAAAATAAGTTTTTAAAATGGAAATATATGGTGAAATGGTTTAAGTAAACCCATAAAATTAAAATATATTTTAATAAAAGAATACTGTAATTTAAAAATATTTGTAAGTTAATTAATAATTTTAAAATATTTATCAATTCGAATTAAGAATAATTTAAAAAAAAATTATAAAATAATCAATAATTTTAAAATATTTATCAAGTCAAATCTTCCTCTTCATAATTCAAAAATATTTGTAAGTTAATCAATAATTTTAAAATATTTATCAACTCGAATCTTTACACATTAAACAAATATTTGTAAGATAATTAATAATTTAAAATATTTTTCAAATCCAATCTTCATCATCATCAAATAAATATTTATACAATAATAAATAATTTTAACATATTTATCACGTCAAATTTTATATTTTCTCAAATAGACGTTTTAGTTTTTTTATTGTAATTTATGACAATAAATTATGAAATTAATGGAGAAAATATTATTTCATTAATGAATGGAGAGAGAAATATTGTTTTGGTTTCAAATTTGAAAATTTAATTATATATATTTTCATTAAGGGTATGATTGTCATTTAACATATTGTCATTAATACTATACACTTTTCTATTTGGGTAGAATCTGCCCACGTAGAATTACCTTTTTTTTATTTAGAATAAAAATGCATTGTTTTAGTTCCGGTTTTGGAACCCATAGGCGACAAGGATAATATTACATGTGTTGTACGGTTTGATTTCGTTTCCACGATCCAAGATATTTAGAGCCCTGGGATTGGAATCGAAACCAACAGTTTGATAAGTCTGCAACCTCTGTACACACGTACCTAGTAGACATTTTGACCCCTATTTCAAACATTTGGTACTATGTATCCCAAATTGTGACGACAACAAGATTGCAGAAAACGAAGACTATTTGGGAATCCACTTGGTGTGTGTGAAACATAACCTAAAAATGGAGGGTCCTGATTGGTCCGTTTGAAGGTGAAAGGGAAGTGGGACTGTGATGTGGCCACGTGAAATCAAGGGTATGGATGGGTGTAAGAGATTCAGACCAGTTTGTATCTTTTTTCCATGTATTGGGCCCCAGCGTACATCAAGAAGCAACTGTTCTAAAAGACCACTTCACTGTTCTGTTCACACTTGTTGATTTTGCGCAAGTTGGTGAGGATTACAACAAGATTGGTATGCAACAAGGATGAGTAAAATGAATGACTATTCGATTCTTATTATTGATATGGAATTATGAGGGTATCTTTACTCCCAATCTCCCATATCTATATATGGAAATGAGTGTGAGAAGTCGGATCTCATGTACTAAAAATATACATTCCATGGGATTTCATATAAATTTTTGTACTTAAATATTATAATAATTAATGAAACATCAAATAATCGGCAATGTCCCATACGTATCATGGATGCTCAAATGTACTTGTTCAACTCAACGATAAACAAATAATTGAGTATGTCAGTCCAAACTCCAAAAGAGATGCAATGTGACAGTTTTCTTAATATTTTAACCGGACGTCTCTAGAATAATTGAGGAAGTTCAAACATATGGTTGTTATGTTTTGATGTCCTAACATCGTAATTTTAGGGATACGTTTCAAATATATATCATGACATTTACGTGATTGCAAATTCAACAAATTCTAGAGATTTTGTAAAAAAAATAAAAATTAATAAATAAAAAGAGGCATGATTTTAAGAAAATATTGCAACTCGAATTAAGCTCTAATCAACTTTTCAGTAAATTGCATATTTGATTGTTAAAGAATTGCATTTGTGTGCAATTGATATATGAATCTAAAATCCATACAACGTGGGTCGGGTCGGATTGGATCGGATCCGTGTGCGTTTTTTTTTTTACCCTAACATACTTTTATATTATGTTAAGTATACATTTATGTAATACTTTAATTTAAAGAAAAAAAACTTTAATTTTGACAAAAAACCCTAATTTCAACCAAAAAAAATCCTAATTTCAGCATAAAAACCCTAATTTATACATATATACATTTATATAATATTTCGCATATTTTTAAGTAATATTAGTCATACCTTTAAATAATATATAAAGGTAGAACTAACATAATTAAAATGTATGAATAACATAATATGTTTAATATAACATAAAAGTATGCTTAACATAATATAAAAACCTAAAAACCTAAAGATATACTTAATATAACATAAACGTATGTTTAATATAACATATAAAGATATACTTAATATAACATAAAATCATAAATGTGTACTTAACGTTATATAAATGTATACTTAATATAACATAAAGATCCTAAATGTATGACTAATATAACATAAAGATATGTTTAACACAATATAAAAAGTAACATTTGAAGCAAATTTTGGTGGATTTGAGTGCACCCACCAAGACATGTAGGGATACGTAGAATGTGTGGATCGGACTCAATTAAATGTATAGATCTTAGATCTGTACATCAATTATATAAAAGTTTTTATAAGTGTTAAAGTATATATATAATTGGGCTTCATGTAGTGAATTTAACAAAATAAAAAAGAAACATTTATAAAATTAAAATATTTTTGATGTTTATTTAGAAGTTTGGAAAGGAGTGGGAGTTGGGAGAGGTACGACCACAAGTCAATGTCGTCCAAGAAGGTACCTCTTCTACCAAAGATACCTTATCTAAATAAAGGGCGAGGATGAGGCTTCATCAATTCTGCTTTCAAAAAATATATCAATAAAATTAAATAATAATAAATTCCTATTGCTAAAACAAACTCCCAAATGAGCTGTACATTGTTTTAACTTTAATCATTTTCTTTTAAAATTGTCGGTGTGATGGATGAGATCACTCACTTTTTTTTTTGTCAAATATAATTAAAGGTTATGGTTTGATCAGAAAAGGGCAAAAAGTAGTTTATAATAATGAATCAATGAAAAGGGTGAAGTAATTGGCGTGTTAGAGTGGTACTAAAACTCATGAATTATTTGACCAAAAATAAGAGCAGGCAACACTAGTGATCATCCACTGGACACGTGTCAATAGCAGATAACAACTATTTGATTCTCTAGAAACATGTCTTCATCGACTTTGATGATAACCTAATATAGACTCGAACTTGACACGTACTAGCTAGCACTAATTTCGAGTTCTATGAGTCTCACTTTTCTACACACTTTCCACATCTTCATTTAAATGAACATAATTTCAACACCACTTCAAACGTTTTGATTGTTTTCGACATGTGGATCCTCGACTTTGTATCTTGCTCTAATCTCATTTTATTCTAGATCATATTAGTTTGTCATTCCAACTTCATAATATTTAATGTGTTTTACTATATGAGTTTTTTTTTTTTTCCTTCTACATCTCATCATATAAACTTTATAATTTGTTGGATTTTTATTATCTCAAGTAAACTATAACTCTTAATTATTGATTATGTTTGAGCTTAGATTTATTGGTATAGAAAGTTTAACAAACCATAAAGTTTAAGAGACAAAATTGAACTAAGCAAAGAAAACAACAAAATTTTAATAATAAAGTACGCTCAAATATATCTATTTTATTTTTATGAAAATGAACAAACGTAATCGATGTATAAATTTTGACTTTATTATCATTGAACATAAACTTCCATTTTTTCAGTTAAAATTATTTCAATTTAGATATACCAGCTAACTTATGTGTATTCATGTATGAATTTATTTTTTCTCTTTGAAAATAATTTTTATGGATGTTAAAAAACTTGATTGGAACAATTTTTGTAATCGTCAATGAGTGAAAAGAGGATCAAAGTGTACTTGTTATTATTAAATTTGTTATCCAAAATTGAAATGAAATTAATGAACTGGAATAGTCAATAAAGCTATTTTACTATAGTCATCATGTTTTAAGGCATTTAGTACTTATGTAAGTTATATGGGACAACGAAGCTTCTTATTATTAAAATAAAATGAAAATAAAAAATCCAAAAATAGTGTTGATTTGATTCTTAGACCTTTATTGTTCACAAGCAACCCCTCATTTTGTGTAGGCGTGCGGTGTAGGAGAACCAAATCCATTGAATTTGCATCTCCCATCAATTATAGCCCTTTTCCTTCCAACTTCCATTTTCTCGCATTTAATTCCATTCAAACCACGCATACTCTAATATGAGTGAGGTTTGTCTCTTAGTTGTGTAGATTTTAAATTCATATAATATGAATTGAGTTGGGTTGAATTTGATCCGAATTTATACATTTTTTTTATCCTTATTTTTATATTATATTAGTCATATTTTTCTATTATATTAAACATACCCTTATGTAATACTTTAACTTTAAAAAAAAACTTAATTTTGACAAAAAAATCTTAATTTTAATAAAAAATTATAATTTCAGCACACAAAAAAACTCTAATTTATACATATATACCTTTAATTAATATTAGTCATACTTTTATATAATATATAAAGGTACAACTAACATAATTAAAAGATATGACTAATATAATATAAATGTATGTTTAATATAACATAAATATATGTTTAACATAATATAAAAACCCTAAATATATACTTAATATAACATAAAATCATAGGTATGCTTAATATAATATAAAAATATATTTAATATAATATAAAAATATGTTTAATATTACATAAAAATATGCTTAATATAACATAAAACCCTAAAAATATGTTTAACATAACATAAAATCATAAATTGTATACTTAACATAACATAAGGGTATGTTTAACGTTGTATAAAGATATGTTTAATATAATATAAAAGCCCTAAATGTATGACTACCATAACATAAATGTATGTTTAATATAACATAAAGATCTAACACCTTAAACGAATTTGGGTGAGTTTGAGCACACCCACCCAGGTGCATGGGAACGCGTGAAGGGTGCGTGGAGTGACGGCTGAACCGGATCGGGCAAGTGCAGGATCCGTACACCAATTATATAAAAGTTTTTGTATATTAATATTTAATTAACCCACATAATTCCAGATTCTTATCTCTTTTAATTATAATAAAAATAAAATAATCCCATGATCGTTATATTATTTTAGTAATCATCTATAAAAACATAGTCCACAAAACCAACTCCCCACAGCCCCACCAGATTTGCACACATAAAAATCAATCAGTTATATATATATATATATGAAGTAAAATAAATATTAGAATAGACATTGAAGAAAATTGTAAAGCTTTAGATCATGTCTCCCACCTTGACTTCTCAAGGTCTGGTCTTGGCCACCGCCATGGCGGTCTCCGCCGGCACTCTTGTCCTCTTCGATCTTTTCCGGCAAAACCTCTTTCCCCAACAAATTCCTCAAAATCATCGAAACCCCCCTTTACATCACCACCCTCTTCTCAAATCTTGTTTATCTCCGGGTCTCTTTCTCTCTCTTTCTCTCTCTCACTCATAGAATGTGGCATTTACAGTATAGTTTCTTGAATTGCTATTAAGGAGTAATATTAAACATTTGTTTTTATCAGGGAGTAGAAATGGGGAGAAAGAATCGATGAAGAAGAAGAAGAAGAAGAGAGTTAAATTTGCAGATGATGTGAAGGATTCTAAAGGGAATGGCGAAATCTACAGAAAAGAGCGTCGAAAATCTGCAGAAATTCAGAAGAAGAATTGTTGTGGTGATGAAATCCAGAAAATGCCTGCGAATCGTGCGGCTTTGTACAATGGTATTCTCAAAGATCGTGTGCACAGGATTCAATATTCACATTGATTTCTGTTATTTTTCTTTCTAGTTTTAAACTGTAAAATATTTGTAAAACGAATTAAAGGTTTCATTGTAAATACGACTAATTTTTACTTGTAGAATCTGTATTTTATGTACAAATTCTGGCTCAAAATTTCAGAAAAGAACGTAATATTGCAGAAAAGCCATCCAGTTCTGATGGGATTACTGGGCCACCCTGATCTCCTTCCACTTGAATTTTATTTTTTAGTTGTATATTTTTTTTTATAAAATAAATGAATATAATTATTGATGTACATCGTTAAAATGGTACTTGATTGATAATTTCATAGTTTTGTCGATGAAATCAGAATCTGTCAACTTAGTGGATATATTCCAGTTGTTTTCATAATATTGTTTTTCCCAGGTACATATAAGCCAATAACACACTTGAGGGCCACTAACAAGGCAATTCACTTTTATCTACTTCCAAAAAATGTTTTAATTTTACATTCTATTTTTATTTATAATAGTCATGATGATGATATTGTTGACTTCACTTATTTGACAAATTTGTAGAGGTTAATTTTACAAAATAAAACTATTAGGTTTCCTTATTTCCAAAAAAAAAAAAAAGTTGATTTTGTTGATTTAGTTATGTTATTGTTTACTTTATGAGAGGAGTCTTGAGATCTAGTAGTCAAAGCATAAGCCTACCATTCTATGTTCACATTACATGACTAATGTTTTCACATTTCATACACAAGTTGTGTCCTTATACAGATCGCAATTCCAAGTTAGAATTCTTTTTTTCATTTGCAAAAACTATCTGTTGAACATTCTTTTAGTGAGCAAAAACTTAATTACAAAAATTTATATGATTTTATCTCATCATACTACCTATAATTGTGCATCTATACTTTTTAAATGTAATTGCTTTAAAATTTCTATTGTTTTTCTATTAAAATTTTGGATTTGTTTGTATAAGTAAATAAAGTTATAGTTAATTTCTTGCTTTAAATTTTTGTTATATTATGTTGTTTTACTAAATTATTATTATTATTATTATTATTATTATTATTATTATTATTATTATTATTTCATTTGTTTAGGTTTACTGTGAATTAATTCATAATTAATTAGACTTAATTTTAAGTGATGTATTATTTATATATTATCTATATGGTACCCTCATCACCACACACATAATCTAATTTTGATCAAAATTATGAATTGACTAAAATTGAAATTAATAGGTTAACTCATAGTAAAAATTGATAATATTAAAAGAATGAACTAATATAGCAAAATAATGTAAAACTTTGGATTTTTTTTGCTATTAAGACTATATAATACTATAATTAAGTTTTTAAATTTAATTTTTTATGCCATTTTTCGTTTTGTGAAAACTAATAATTTTTATAAGAACTTCTACAATAGACAAGATAACAAATTATCACTTTATCACAAAACTAATAATTTTTATAATAACTTCTAAAATAGCGACAACATAACAAATTATCACTTTAATTGAATAAGATTATTCATGTGACGATAAAATAAAATAAAAACTTTATGCAGCCATGTATACAACTTTTCTCGTGTTATAAGTGAAGGTTGTTATGCCATCAATATGATAAGGATGTCTCTCTTTTATTTATTAAAAGTTTAAAACCTTAGCTAGATTTACAAGAAATAAAATATAGTAATATCTATTAATAATTAATGTAAAGCGTTAATTTGGTTTTCATTGTTTTAATATATAATAATACTTCAACATTTTGTTTGGAAAAAAAAGAAAAAAAGGTCGGCAGTTCATGAAGAGTCAAAAAAATTATTACTTGAATAACATTAGAAAAATTTTGTTTTCTACAATAACCATTATTTGGTGATTTTTTTTTCTTGAACTTGAATTAGTTCTCTCAACCATGTCATTGTAT
Organism: Scutellaria barbata; assembly: GCA_028654395.1. Classification (NCBI taxonomy): domain Eukaryota; kingdom Viridiplantae; phylum Streptophyta; class Magnoliopsida; order Lamiales; family Lamiaceae; genus Scutellaria; species Scutellaria barbata. The sequence goes on along the minus strand of CM053645.1, from coordinate 3,250,246 downwards.
GTAAGCCATTGATTGGGGGGCGATCCTCGGAACCCGAGCCAATTTGGTCGGCTATTCATTCAGGACGAATCTTGACTTCCATCCTGATTTGATCGGCTATCGATCAGGTGCGAGCCCTGATATCCAATCCGATCAAGTCGACTATTGGTCAGGGAGTGAGCCATGGCACTCGTCATGGCCTGGTTAATCATTAGTTGGGGGCGAGCCCTAGTGCCCATTGTTTCCAGGTCCACCATTGGTAGAGGGCGAGCTTAACACTCGGCTCGTTTCGGTTGACTATTGATCGAGGATAAGCCCAATATCTGTCGTATTTAGTCAGGTCGGTCATTTCTTCAGAGGTAATTTCGTGGGAGGGAGGTGTGGTTTGTTAATGAATAAACCCCTTCTTCTAATTCTAAATTATTGACTGTAAAATTTAAAAGTAAACTTTATCAAACAACTACAGTAAAACCTCTATAAATTAATACTTTATAAATTAATAAACTCTCTAAAATAATAAAATCTTCCGGTCCCGACTTGGGCCTTTGTAAAAAATCATCAAATTCGATAAGATAATAAGATAATAATTTTTCGGAAAATCCCTTTATAAATATTAGGTCCATTAAAACTCTAAATTAATAATTCATAAATATTGCAATTATAAATATTATGGTAATTTGCCAAAATATGGATCATTGTTACTTGATTTTTCTCAAAATTTAAATCTAATTGGATTTCATCTATAACTTTTTTAATTGCAGCCAAGAGTTCGAATGTCGAATTCTCTAGCTGCAACAAAAAATTGTGAAGAGTTGTTGTGAAGTATTATAATACAATGAATTGATATTATACATGAATATATTTAATTAGTTATAAAGAATTGATTGATACATGAATATAATCAATGAAACATGTATATGAATTCATTTATTTTCAATGCATATGTATTAAATTTGTTGAATTTAAATAATCTCTCTTTTAATTAATAAAATATTAATTTATCGATATATTAATATCTCTTTAAATTAATAAAATTTCATGGTTCCAAGGTTATTAATTTATAGAGGTTTTACAGTAACTGTATTTAAGTGATAAATGAGGTTAATAAGATTGAGGATATCAAGATAAGTAAGGTTATAAATGAGAATGTATGGAGAATAAGAGTGTAAATACCCAAGGAAATGGCTTCACTTATATTAATTCAAGATCTGTCTTTTCTGCTTGATAAAATTATTTGAGAACAGAAAATAGGTTGGTTATATTTACTGGAGCTTCCTGAGAGCATTTTTATGTAAAATTGTCAACTCTTTCTATAACATTTGAAGTGCTACTTATAGTAGTGAATGATTAGAAGAATTTATGTGCATAATCCCTTGATTTAAGAAAGCAGCTATGCTTTGGAAACTTGATTTGAGATTGATATGACACATCTCATACTTGTTGATGGAAATTTATGAAAGATTATAATGCCTCACTCTTGTGTTAGATAAGGAGGTCGGTCATCTTATGATGTGCCGACCTCTCTAGACTTTGCTATGAGACGTGATACATTTTTCCTTATTTAATCATCTCCTGATAATTCTGATGGCAATGACAATACTACAATATTTGCCAACCTGAGGTGTTAGATTGGTCTATTTGTATTTCGTCCGAATACATAGGAAACATTATTGAATGAGTGGACATCGGTATGTTTTGTCAAACAATTTTGACACAACTCAACACATTGACAAAAATAATTAACATTTCCCCCCCTTATTTTCTTATTCTTTTGGTGAGTAAAATTCCTTTTACCATTTTTATTTACTAATAGTTTATATATATATATAATTATTTTTTTAATTTAGTTTTAACAATTTAAGTTCCCCATTCTCGTTTACGATGAGAGTCAGCTCCAGAGAAGAAGAAACCTAAGAAAACAGCTCCGAACCCGAAAGGTTTTTTAACTGTGAAGCGGTCGATTTCAGGAAGGAAAACGAATTTCAGAAATTTCCAAAATAATTTCTGTAAGGTTAGTTTGATTTACATGCATATCTTACGATAACTCGATTTATTGTTGCATATTTACAAATAATAATTTCGGAAATTCGAGCTACGTTTCAGGAATTCGTGATAGAATCTATTCAAGCAAACCTTCCTGTTATCGATGTTTAGGGCGGGGGCCCTTTTACGCTTCGGATCGATTGCTGCTTGGATATTTTATAGCATAGCTCGCATGGGGTATGCCTTTCTAATTGGCATAAGCATTTTTTCTCTCTCTGAAATTGCATGATTTGTTCCTTTTTTTTTGGTTCTTATTTTTGTGTAATTGGATTTGGAATATGATTCCACTGCACTTCTTCATGTTTTGCTTTGGACAATTACGTGACTTTTTATTGAAATTAGGTTTTTTTTTTTTTTTTTTTTTTTTTTTTTCATATTTAAGTCAATGTTTGTCTTCCTAGTTTATGATTTTCGGATTATACGTTTTTCGCTTTCCCCCTCCAAATGCAATTGACTAAAGATTTGAAATTGCAATATTTGATGCTTTAATACACAAGCCTGTAATTAATATTCATAGTGTATGTATATATTTATACGTTTGTATGTAAAGTTTGTGGGCTTTGTTTACGTGGTTCACAATAAAAATAATAGCAAAAGAAGGTAAATTAATCTGCATTTTCTATGTTGGAATATGTGTTTTCTATTGTTGCTCGAAGTGGTGTAGAGTAGATTTACTTTGAGTCAGTGGTTAGATATTTCAATTTCTGTGACTCTGCACATGTTCAATTGATACAAAAGCTAGGTAATGACCGCCATGACAAGACTGGGAAACCTTATTTATCGGGCTTGAATGACTAGTATTTGCATCAATTTTGTGTCAGATGTTATTGTGTTGTTTGGCAGGTTGAAGCTAAGAATGTACCTAGAAGAAACAGGACAAATTATTCTATGTGATGTGAAGAGGCTGAAGGGTGAATGGAATGCTGAGATTTACTGAGATTATATTTATTGTATTTTGAAAAATGATATCTCAGAATGTCCATATTGAATTATGATCTCTGGTAATTGCAGGTGTCCAATAAACGAGCCTTGATTCTTTGAATATATAATATTTTGTTTTCCCGCGTCTCCAATCAAAGTTTGGGCTGCTTTGATGCCAATGCCAATTTTCTGTTTTTTGTAAATTATGATGCTTTAACTGTATATTTCAGTTTAAAGTGTATGTTATTTACAATGGTAAAATTTGTTGCTGTCATTGTTTCAGTTTGGCACAATTTCTGTCATTAGTGAAGAAGCAATTTGTTGATTGGATTCTTCGTTCTTGTTACTAAATAATTGAAGTATATTATAGTTAAGTCTATGTCAGATTAAACTGATTTTCTACAGCTTGTATTGTCAACTGGAACAGAGCAATGGTTGTCTTGGGATTGCTACTAAGACCAAACTGATATCCTCATTTTAACGAGCTGCTAAAAGATCAGAATAACCACTCATAGTGAGAGCCAAGAGCCACCATATTAGTGGATTATGATCAGCCAGCACTAGAGAGATGAAACCTAATAAAGCGTGTTTATGTAGAAGGAAATCATCGACAGATGTGCTGACTCATATGCATGTTGCTCGTGGTGCTGGCAGTTCAAAAGAAACAACTGAATTTGTAAATCATGGTAAGTTGATTACTGGTATTAATGGCTATGCTCAAGTTGTTGTAATTGTTTGAAGGAATATGATATATTTGTACTATTTTGGTTGTGGTTCTCGTCTTATCTTTCACTTCGTACGAAGAAATGGCTGGTGGATGTTTAGTTGTTTAGCAGTGCTATGGTGTTGGTATTTTTATTACACTTCTGCATAGGGGCATAAATGAGTCGATCCAGCTTGCAAGTTACTCGCTATTGACTCGCCTCAATTCACCCTTAGTTCTGCATGAACTGCTAAATCCCAATTTTCCTTCTCTCTACTGAAATGAGAAGTTTTTTCATGATCTTCTTGTGCTTCAGTTTCCTGTATATCAGGCCATAAAATATTATTTTCTCACTCTTCTAATGAAGATGCCTCTTCCCCACCTCTCTGACATTGCTTCATCATATGTTTGTACAATCTTTAAGAAAAATATTATCTTCAAACCAGACCTTCAGGACAATGCCTCTTAACTTTATATACAGTTATTTTGTATCATCTATGTGCTCTCACTCTATATCCCCATATAAATCTTATTCTTTTTCATTATTTTCATTCATCTCTATGCTTACTCTTTTTCTATGAAAATAAATCTTAGTTGGAGAGGCTTGGCTGTAGGTCTTCTTCTCTGGAATCAAGGCAGACGGGAATGGATAGGGCATAGAAAGGTTGTGAGCAGGTCTCAATTGTTGCATACCAAATTAAGGTGAGAAACTTCCACTTAACAAGTCAAGTAAAACTGATAACAATTAATGTAAACAGCAAACCATGCAAGCATATGACAAATTAGTCTCAGTTAATCAAAAAAATAGTTTGACCTTTCTCCTTTTGTCTATCTTCCTTTGGCAGCATTGTTTTAACTTGTCTTGCATGGCCATTTTCTTATATGTGTGATTACAAACACCATTTCGCCATAAAAGATGAAATGCCCTCTTTCTGTCAGAATTTTGAATTCTTCTCTCCTTTACTGAAATCTCAGATCTAGAATCTTTGAGAATTTTTATTGTTGATGAATCAATTTAAGCTTTTTCTAGACCTGAAGCTTGAAATGTTTTCACTTTGCGAGGCTTATGTGGAAGGCAGATTATCTAAATTCTATCTCTGTTGAATAATTCATTTGTTGTTAAAATTGTGTCTAGATTAACTTTGTTTTTCATACATAATGTAAAATGCTGGCTACTCATGGTTCAATTCTTCTTAATTTTCATCAGAGCTTTACGCCTCTACATGGCTAGAAGGTTTTGGCTCTGCTGTTGGAACACGTCCAACAATAATTTGCTTAGAAGCAGCAAATCACTTCCCATACCTGTCCCGCTTAGCGTATGTTTCTTCCCTCAACTTGGGTTGTTTATGTGCAACTAGACGATTGTCGCTACCATGATCTGATTAATCTGACAAAAAACTGACAGGAAATGGTGGATTTTCTGGTTGATATTTGGGAGCAGGAAGGAATGTGATATAGAGAAACTGCATAAGCAGGTGATAGGACACTCACTCACCACAGGCTTTTCTAATAATGTAAGTATCTCTGTAATGCTTATTAAACAAGAAAATTGTGCTGTAATTAAAGACTAGAAACGATGTAAAGTTGCGTTGTTACTCATCTCCGCTACTTGGTATATGATGATGTTAGAGCCAATGTAGGAACATAACTTTGTTTTCTAGTAATAGGTTTGCTTTGAAAGTCATAAGCAAGTTTTAATTTTTCATGTGGAGCTTATATAGTAGATGCTAATCTATCCTACATCGTTTTAGAAGACCCTTACATTAAAATTTCATATATTTCAATCAATTATGTTTGATCAAAATATGCATTCAATAGAGAAGGTTATTTTTTACCAAATGTTAGTAACCTTTCCCTTACTCTCATGCTTGTAAAGTATGGAGACTTTCTTTCTACCTTACAGGTTTAATTATGTTTTCAGTTTGGTTATGTTTTGTATCTCAGTTTCTTGTTTTCTGTACTTCTCAACATTCTTTACGAGATTGTAATGTTTTTCTGTTGAAAAGAGAATAGGTGCGTTCTATAGACTGTACCTTGGTTTAATATGATATTTTATTTGAATTTAGTATGAAAATGGTGGGTTCTATTGAATAATGTCGTTTGAAATATTAGTTTAAACTTTAGATGAATTTGATGATGGTGGATCTCAGTTATATAGTTTGAAATTTATTGTTGTATATTATATTAATCTAGTAGTGTTGCGACTAATGTTACACTAAATCTGGATATATTGATTGATTCGATAATAGAGGTGAATATAACGAGTAAAACAAAAAATTTCAAGATTATCACTATTCTTAAAATCTTATCCCATTAAATCTCAAACATTCCAATTCTCACACATGATTTATTTTGTTAAAAGAGAGGTATTTAAAATATTTTATTGTTTTAGGATACACTAGTCACTTTTTAATATTTTTTAATTAATTATTGACAGAAAACTCAGAAAAGATAATTAATTATTAGTTTTGTAGATAAAATTCTAAAAAGTGATGCTATAAAAAATTGTGCTTATTTCTTTACCCTTATTATAATCTTAACCTGGACTTAAAAAGAAATTTAAAATTAAAGTTAAAAGAAAGCATTTATCAGTTGCATGGATACGTAATACATTTCCTACCATATGCATCAAAATTATAAAAAAAAAATTCATCATTTGGGTTTAAAATTTTGCACAAACTAAAATCCATTTCCATTCTACCAACTTCAAGTTTTGCACTAAAACAAATATCTTCAAAATATTACTTGTTATTGTATTAAAATGTGACACTGATCTCATCAATTACCTATTTGTAACTTCATATATAGATTTACATTTTCAACCTATTATCTTAGGTTCAGTCAAAAATTTATATTAATCAATATAATGAAATATATCACTGATTCAAATATTTTAACAAACAAATTAATGGAAACAAAAAGTAATAATCTAAACTTAAGAGTAATTACTGAATACAAAAACAAAAAATTCAATCAACGGTACATCTAATGAGAAACAAGAATTACAATTTCTTAGGAGAACAAAAATTAATTTTTTTTATAGTCATGTAATTCTCTAATTTGATATTTTGGTCTCACAAAGTCACATTAATCAACTAATACATTTTGAAGTGCAATGTGAATTTTTTTGATATTTTTTTTAAAATATCCTTCGCTCGTCTATTTTCAATTAAGCAGGAGAAATCTTGAATTTCCTTTTTTTTTTTTTAAATTTTTGTTCGATTCTGATACTATTATTGAATCTTCAGTTGACGCATAAAAACTTATTTTTGAACAACAATAAAAAAATTATGCAGGAAAAAAAATAGAAATCGTGTTTCGAGTGAGCACAAAAAAATTATGCAAAGAAAAACTCACCAACAACAACAATAGAGGATCGAACAATAGTTTCAAAATTATATTTGGACAGTGCTTTCAAAATATTGAAGGATCTCAAAATAATAATTATATGTAATTAAATAAAAAAATTTAATAAGCTAGAGGGAGTGGAGGTTCGAATCGTGATTATTACAATTTCATCACAATTTGCACCTTATAAAGATGAGATATCAGTTGAGCTACAAGACTCATGATATATGTAATTAAGTAACTAAATTATAGTAATATAAAAGTTATACAAAATAAAAAATACTATTTTGGTTGAAATACAATTGGAGTATAATTTAATTTCTTAATATTTTATAAAATTAACTTTCCATGAGCTCATTGCAACAATAATACTTTATTGAAAGAATAGGGGTAAAATAAAATATCCGAATTTGTTACGAAAATAAAATGAATAATTAAAAAAGTTTGAACCATTTTTAGCACCTAGTAGCTAGAGCAATAGAGTGATGCGCTAAAATGGCACGACATTTTAACGCTGCATTGGAGGAGGTTGGAGATGCCAAAATTACATTCATTTAAGGCCATGTTTGGAAGTGTTTTCCCTTGTTAGAATTTTGTATTTTAAAATCCAAATTATGTTGTTCTGAACTTGAAAATTAGACAACAAAATTCATGCACCATTATAGGTACATATTTGTCACTTATTAGTACTATATGTCCATATAAATGACCAGTCTATCACTTATTTAAACATTTCATCTCATAATCATCCGATGATTACTAATATTAAAACTCACAATATAATATTACATCTAACTATATTTCCCAGCATTGATACACTATCTACAATATAGTTATATCTAGAGGTGCCCCGCCAGTTCGGAAAACCGGAATCGGGTCGGTTCGAACCGGCGGTCAACGGTTCCGGGAACCATTGACCCGGTTTCGATTTCGAACCAGAACCGTAACCGTATGTACCAAGGTTTGATTTTGGTTCGAGCATTTAAAAAATCGGTAACCGGTGGTTCGAATCGCCGGTTTTTGAATTTTTTTTTTTTTTTACATTTTGGAAAGTGCCAAGTGGACTGTTCACTAATTTCTTTTAGCTACTCCCGCAAGTGTACGGTGTAGATTGCAGAAACGGTAAGTAAGGTCGATCCCACAGAGACTATTGATTCAGGAAATCACTAACTACCCAAATTCTATCCACAATTTTATCTAGAGAAATCAAACATCATGAATTGCAATTAAATTAATAAACCACTAATTACGAAAGTAAAATTCACTTAAAATTAACAAATATTTGAGACAGGTTCTAGGACATGCTTTCATCTAATTCTCATCAAGACATCACTTTAATCAATCCAAGTTCATTAATCAATCCTCCTATATGAGCAATCATGCATATCAATTAATAGCTCTCCCGAGTCAATTAATCAGTTGATTATTATGCCCTCAGAGGTATTCCTACTCAATCTGATAGAAACATAATAACTCCCAAAAGCACCCAAGATTGATATCTCATCACATAAATTCCTTAATCTCCCGATCTAAGTCCTTTATGTGTCGTGTTTATTCCTCCATAATTAAATCTCATCTCCCGAATTTTGATTCAATTATTAAAACATGCTCAATTATCGGCCAAATAATCAAACAAACAATCAATTCATAAACACATAAATAAGATGAAAGATTAAGAACATTGAATTAAATCAAAGATCCATCAAGATTTGAATTAAACTACTAACAAACCCTAGAAACCCTAAAAGATTAGTTAGACATAATTATCGTCAAACTCATAGACAAGATTAACAATATCATCTCTTAAAATGAATAACTAACGAGAGAAGAAAGATTCAACTCGTATCGTCAACGATCTTCCGATTCCTTTGCCTCTTCTCCGTCTTCTCTTCCGTCTCTCTCTCTCTATCTCTATGTGTATTTCTCTCTCTTCTTGTCAATCTCTCCTCTTTTTTCGTTTCTTGGGGTCTTTTTTATCAATCCAAGAATGAAACCTCACCAAAATAACTGAAATCGCTGATCACCCGGGCACGGTCGTGCTATACGGCACGGTCGTGCCCCATCCTACAGTCTTTGGCATGATCTGGCACGGTCGTGCTACACCTCGCAGCCTCAAATCCGTCGCGCACGGTCTGGCCGTGCCATGAGGCACGGTCGTGAATTTCTGCGCACCATTATCTTCGAAACTTGCACTTTTTCTCATTAAAATCATGAAACTCAACACAAACCCGTCAAATGCATCTTATACACAAATAATCACAATAATCACTATAAAAACGTAGTCAACACATTCAAATGAATACAATAACATACGCAAAGATAGGTGAAAATTGGCAGTTATCATGGACAGCTAAGATCGCTTGACCGTTGATGATCGACGGTCAAGATTAGAGTACCGTTGGAACCGTCGGTTCGAATCGGCGCGTATAATTTATTTATTTTTTTAAAAGGGACACGTGGAGGGCTGAGATCACTTGATCGTTGATGATCAACAGTCAAGATTAGAGTACCGTTGTAAACCGCCGGTTCGAACCAGCCGACCACTTTTTTTTTTTTTTTGCAAAAATTATGAATTGTGTTCTATAAATACCTTATTCCATTTCACTTCAAACCACACCATTCCTCAATCTTCTCTCTCAATTCTCAAGCTTCAAATCATTCAATTTGTGCTAATTATAGTTTCAATTTCATTGTTTCATAATTCTTCAATCTCTCTCTCAATTATTCTCATAATCTCATTCTACTTAGCTACTACTCTTCCATTTCAATTTCATTCACTCATTATTCTAGTTTTCAATTTTTCATTCACTCCTTATTCTAGTTTTCAATTTGTGCTAAGGATACATAGGCAATTTCATTCAGAGTTTGGAAATATAATTTTAATTTCACTTTCAAACTTAAAATGAAACTCAAGCTCTTTCAATTTTTTTTTCCTCTTCTTTCATTTATTTATACTTAGTTGTAACTTGTAATTTTTTTTTACTTCAATATTGATGTATGATTGTAATATATTGAGAGTTGTAACTTGTAATTTATTTTTTCATTCATCATTGTAATTGTAATATATTCAATTTTTTAATTTGTAATAACTATTGAGTTTTATTTTTTAACTTGTGACTTGTTATTTTTTTCCCTCATTTCATTTTAATTTCAATCTATCTTGTGCATTTTTGTTAATTAAAAGTTTATGTTATGATGAAATAAATAAACGAAAATGCAAAAAAAAAAAAAACATTTCAAAACCGATCAAACATAGCAAATTAAAAAAAATACAATAATAAAAAAAAATCGGAAAATCGGCAGTTCAAACCGTCAGTTTCGGTTAACCGCCGGTTTTCAAATCGGAACCGAAACCACCACGGTTCGGTTCCGATTTGAGTGTCTCGGTTCCAAAAACCGTCGGTTCCGAACCTGCAAACCGGAACTAAAACCGACGGGACATGTCTAGTTATACCATATAAAATTTCAGACAAACATACATTTTTATTATTTACCTTTATTCAATAATTCCAAATATTTAAGATTTGAATTTTCTGAAATCCACCTAAAACCCTAATAACTAAACATACCCTAATTTCTTTGAAACAGAAGATGGACAGTTGGGTACAAGAAAGAGATACTATAAATCCATAAGCAACAAGAAGTTGCTGGTTACCAAAGTGGGGCCCTCTAAATTTTATGTACTCTGAAAAGAATTATAAAAAGAAAAGCACATTTTTGCCCAAATTAGAAAATAATGATGAAAACTTTTCACTTAGGAGCATCAGTTTCCTCTGAAATGGAAAGCAAGAGGGCCATTTAAAGATATGGCTGATAAATGAAGTTAAAAGTGTGTTATACAGATATTAAAAGTTACTAAGAGTAAAAGGAAAGTCGCATCACCTTCATGTGCGACTTTTTAATTATGTACAACTTCTCACATATGCAATCACTCACTCTACTTATAGTTGGACATCACTTTCCTCTTATCTTATCGCTACATTTCATGTCTCTTATTCACTCTTAGATGATTCATTTTTCAAAGAAACTTATATGTGACGAGCCCATTGATAATTACTATAATTACTGTGAGATGGATCATTATTATTTATAAACAAAACTCATTTTTATGAATTCATAAATGAATTATGAAGCGTGGATTGATCCGTCTCACATAACTGTGTCTATGAGACAGTCTCACATAAGACTCACTCTTCATTATTTTTCTAAGTTATTATGTGTTATTAGAATTTAATAAAGTCCATAAATTGAGAAAGTTAACATATTCATACATAAACATTTATAACTAGTTGTTCTTTTTTTAATAGTTGCAACTATTCTTACATTCATTATGAAAAAGTCACACAAATTTTATTTCGTGAGATGACACTCACCATCAAAATTCCTAATTTGCATGTGAGTTTGTGACAATAAATTTAATTTATGAGTAAAATTTATTTGTTGTGCAATAGTCAAAACGTTTGTAAATCATAATTTGTATTATATATCTTAATACTTAATAGCATCCTTAAAATAAGAGGTGTAATAATAAATATGATAGAGGATAAGATGTTTTAATTAAAAATACTAACACCATACATCATTTGTTCATTCACATCTTTATTAATAAAATATTAGTCCTACAATGTTAATTATCTCAAAGAAAAATTACATTACATTAGGAATACAATTTTAATCATTAAAAAATAATTGGAACAAGTTAGACATACAGTTGTATCTCTTGGATTTGTCCACTGTTTGTTTCGTTCTTAATCGAGAAAGTTTGAGTTGGTGCTCTGTCCCCTCGAATAATTGAGACTGTTTTAGTTAGTTGGAAGTTTTAATTTAAGTAAAATGTCTTTAAATTAACAATTTTGTAAATTTCCAAAATAATTACGTGTGCACATTTTGACATAGAAATTGCACTAAGTAATCCAACATGAAGGTGAACAATCAGTACAAGATGTCGATTTGGACTGCTTATTGGTTCTCAAAAATTCAGTTGTGATTTGTTTTGAAATATATAAAATTCGGTTTTGAGAAAAATCAGTGAAATAATAGAATTACACCTAGATTGTGGTTGTGGATTGAAATGTAATACTACTAAGTACAATTAACGTGGGGTTGAAAAAAATTAAGATTTAGCCCAAAATTTTTTTTCCAAAAAACTCTACCCTTAAATTTCGATTGTATGAAATGTTCGGTTATATTTCAGTTCAATTCAATTTCTAAAAGATTTACTATTCTGTTTTCAATTTATTTATTCGATTTGGTTTGGATACGGAACCGATCAATGGACATCCCTACTTGTTCTATGTAGAATATCAACATTGTTTGTCTTGATTGCAAGTGATAAAAATTAAGGGGAAAAGGAGAAGAAAATTTATTTAAAATTAAATTTAATCTATTTAACGATACTTATATATTGAATTGGAGGGAATATATACTAATACATCATCTGCACGATATATGCAATTCATAATATAATAGAAGTTGGGGATTATTTTTTATTGATGGATTTCACTTAATTTAATACAACTTCAATTTTTTTTATTATACTTTTATTACAATAATTTTAATTTTAGTATTATAATAAGTAGCAATTAAATTTTATTTTGCCGCGTAACATAAAGGTTTTTTTATTAAATGTATTTAATTATTAAATAGTAAGATAACGAAAGTGCAAAACTAATGTTAATTTTGCTGGTAAGATGCAACAAATTTTTGATGAATTGCAATCTTGGCAGAATATGGCGTTGTTGAGATGCCTTTTGGGGTGATTTATAACTTTTACAAGTTTAACCAGTAATTGACTACAAAAAAATAGTTTATCCACCTTAGTCCAAAAGGTGTGCTAGTTCCATTGAATTTTTTTTTCATCTCTAATATGTCTACAAAATAACTTTATTACCCACATTTAATCAATATATTTAATATATAATATTAGATAAAGGTTTAGCAGAAAAAAAACAAGATATATATAAAGTTGAAAAAAACTCTTATTGATGATCAAAAAATATATAGAAAAACTAAAACAAATTTAAATTTCTAAGCTACAATTATTTTGAAATGGAGATAATATTCTACCACATATGATCTACAACGATTACAATTTTTTGGTCCATATCAAAAATTTCCTATTTTTATTTATCTTGAAAGAGGAAAATAGTAATTATCGCTTTAAAACTTTATAGAGAGTCTGTGCACGTTATATCAGAAAATCCTTACAACAATATTAATGAATGACCCAACAATACTTCTGGTTATGATGTACTAAGATTACTGTATCCTCTCAGCTATACAGTAATTTTACCATTGGATTCGCACATGCTACCAAGTCTCGTACCCCACATTGCATTTTTACTGTGACAATTTTTGCTTTAGTTTCTGTTTTACTGCTGATTTTGTCATATAATTTTAAAAAAATTATACAAATTTAGATGAGATATCTCACGGATATAATTTAGTGTAACATAGTCCCGTTACCAATAATCCACAATCAAAATCATTTTCATAAATTAGACCCTATTTTATGTGTTATGAGTCGTGAATTGACCAGATTTTACAAAATTAAATTGATGAAAGATCTTCCGTTACAAAAAGTGAAAAAAGGGAATGTACAAAAAGTGATCTTATAGTTATGGAGTTGGGGTCCTTGCAGACAAAATTAAATCCAACTGAAGGACAGATAATTGAGGTTGCAAGAATGAAGAACATTCCCACTTTGTTTTCTTTGGATTAGAGATGGAAAAAACCCCCTAAATTAATGGGATTAACTATCAATATATATTCTTTAATTTATTCTGCAATGTTTGTTAGATATGAACAGTATGTCACAACAGTTTAGCCAGTTTCTGTCTTCCAACATTCTGGTGAAATCATTTTCCCAGCAACCCATAATTGATTTCGAGGTCATGAGGCTTTAAAAGAATTGGCCTATTTAGAAGATTATGATTTAAATAATTTGCTTGAGATAATTATAAAAAATAAAATAAATTAGATGAAACTCAATTTTACAGCATGTGAGCGGTCTGATTAATGTCTCATACAAAAATTTAATTGAACAGTTTTACTTTATTGGAATATAAAAACAATGTAATTTTATAGTTTAAGTTATAAGAATTTTGATTTATCTTGCTAATTTACGTCTACCCCTATAATAAATGCATTTAATACTTTATAGTAGAAACATTAAACATTAATTAAGGAAACACCAGATATTATTTAAAGTCCTCTCCAACGTCATGACCATTTATATTGAATTCGAATGAGTATTTTTGGATCTTGTTTTTCCTTTTTGAGATATTATTCGAGTCCTTTCATGTTAATTTCAACATAGGCAGCCTGTCTATAATATAACATTATTATTTTTTTGTTAGATAAAAAAATTTCCATTCAAAATAAAAGAAAGTATAAATACACGATATTCATTTCAAATAAAAGAGAGTAAAACCAACATTAAACAACATTATTTATTTCAAATTATATGTACAAATACACGATGCTCCCTCCGCCTTATTTTATCCGTTGTGTAATTATATAGTTTCACAACAACTATAATGTACAAATTTGATAAAAATATGTAGCCATACATATAAAATTGCAATATTTTAGAAAGATAAAAATGTTGGAAATTCTGGAATTTTCCAGAAATTTTGCCTTACTTTGGGCATTAATTGCACGTGGGTTTTAAACTCGATTGTGGCGAAGTAAAGTTGGAATATGTTCACCTCTGTGAGAGGTTCGCGGCAAGCTATTGTACGCCCAAAACGGATAAAAGGTGAATGAGAAAATGTGTCTCAAAGTTGCATGTTTGGATCCTTTTTCTAAGGTGTTATCCCACATCGGAAACCTTAAGCTAATTTTCTCAATATATATTGGGTTTTCCTTTGGTGGAGGCTAAGAATGTTTGGCAAGTAGTCTCTCTCCTCGCGCGCAGGGGGGTGCAAATCACGGTCCAATCTGGGCTCTCGGACCATGGACTTGTGTGCACCCGCGACCTGCGTACACGAATGTCGGTCCGGAAAGCGGCGGGCCCGACCACATTCCTTTTGCCAATATTTCATCCAGAAACATGTGACTGTTGGCCTTCCAACTTCCAGCAGAAACATGTGACTGTTGGCCTTCCAACTTCCAAAACTGTCAGGCACGTTTTGCCATTATTACAGCCGTTTTGAAACGGTTTTTTAAGTGCCTATAAAAGGAGCCTCCCCCTCTGGATTGAACACATCATCATTCTCAGAAATCACTTTTAAGTGCCTATAAAAGGAGCCTCCCCCTCTGGATTGAACACATCATCATTCTCAGAAATCACTCTCACTCCTCTCTTCAGCTATCGTTTTTCTTCTCTCTCCGGTCGGGCAAAACCCAGTTCGCCTTCTCTCTCCAGTCGGGCAAAACCCAGTTCGCCCTTCAGCTAGAGTTAGTGCTTAACTCTGAGCTGCGTTGCCGTTGTATCCTGGGAAACGGACACCGGTTCATACAGTCCTCGGCCTATTCTTTTTCTGTTTTATTTCGAGCCATTTTTCCAACAAAAAAAATATGGTGAAATTAATTACTTCCCAGAAGTAAAGACTTACTCTAAGAATCAAGATAGAGCTGTAATTATCTTAAATTATTAAGAATTTTTTTGTTTTCATGATCCTAATTTGATAATACATGGGAAACAAGTTTCTTGAAAGTATATATAACCTGACCAGCATTTTCAAGTGTTAATTTTCCAAGAACTGATAAATGGAGACAAAAGTGGAAAATACTAATCTTTGGCCCGAAATACTCACCTCAAATGTCGAATTGTTATTATGTTTTCTTGACACAATTCGTATCATGTTGACTTCAGTTCTCAAGGCTGATTGACAATAACCTAGAATTTAGTACACTTTTGGCTCTCTGTTAGCCCAATTAATTCAGCTTCATTTTAAATTGCTTGCACTTAAAAATACCCATGTATATTGGATTCGAACATGTGTTATGCTCTGATACCAATTCTTGAATTATTTCAAACGCTTATAATCGTTATTAATTAATTATTATTATTATTATGGATTATTAATCGATCAAATGTTGAAAGGACACGATAGTGAGTAGCAAGAGTTGTGAATAGTAAATCCAGAGTTAGTGTTGAACGAATTAGATTCTCAAATGGTCACTTCAGCTTTCATCATCACCACACTCATCAAACACAACATTTTCCCAAAAAGAGAAACCCAACATTATTTTCTGTGTGAGATGTCATTTAATTGGTGGAAAGAAGCCTATGATATCACAACACTGTAAACTGTCCTGTCCCTTATTCTGGATACAGTACTCAACATTGTCTTCAAATACATAAATAAAGATATCTTAATTCCACAAATATTTCTCCCAATCAATCCTTCACAATATCTCCATCCACCACTCCTTCAATATTTCTATCTTCACCAATCACCCCTTATATGTATACCATATGTTTTCCACTTCACTAGAATGATGGCTCTATCAAGAAAATCTCTCACTCTTGCAATCACAGCTATCTTTCTTTCTTCTCTCACTTTGCTACCTCCTATTTTAGGTAAAGAATAATCAACCCCCATTTTATCTTGTGTACAATATCTCTTGCAAATCAACATCATGCAAAAATTAGTCATGTTTTGGTCACTTCAGGCATTGTAGATGCTACGTCTCAAACAGTATCCACCGTCCATCTGCACACACATACACATGAGTGTGTGTGAGCTTCTGTGTTCATGGATGGTGGCTACAGTGTAGCATCTGCAAGACCATTCTTTATTTGGATGATTTCAACTATATTTATCCAACTTTTTTGCATGTGGGTTGGATCAAATTATCAGGTGGGATTGAGGCAGCAAGATATGATGAGGAGTTGAGGAAGATGGTGTTGGGATCAAGGCCACCTGGTTGTGTGAACAAATGCATGAGTTGCAGACCCTGCGAGGCTACTTTGGTAATTCCACCTCACCAGAATAAGATCAAATGGGTTAAGTATGAAGAATCATCCCATAGAGAAGATGATAGCTACTATCTTCTCTCCTGGAAATGCAGGTGTGGGAATAAGCTTTATCAACCTTGATGAGAACTAATATTATTCATCGATACATCATCTTTTAATGCATGATCTTGATGATATTTGTGTATAATTATTGACCTTTATTATTTCATCAATAGCCTTCATGAGACGTGAGTTGTATTCGAAAAGTACTCAAATGGTAGATTATAACAAAATATATCGTTAAGATCATTTTGAATGATTTTATAAGGATTTTATTTATGTTTATGAATTACAAATATCACATTTATACAATGATGTATGCCAAATGAGGGGTGCCTCTATTTCAATTTTGGTTAGTCCGTTTCCAAGACAATATGGTTTTTAGATTTCAAGAGAAATCAAATCCTAATGGTTCACTTTATATTTATTATTTTTAACATGTTAATAATGTTATTTATTTGCCTGAAATATGATGATTATTTTGAAATATTAGATGAAATATAAATCGAAATAAAGGATAGAAATGCTTGACAATATGAGTATATATATAATGACTTTTCCCTCCATAATACAGAGGAATTGTAGTTTTCCCTAGAATGAGAAACTAATTCACTATAGAAAGACCCATTAAAACCTAACCACCATCCAGTATTTCATTCATATATGTATATATCCGAATCCTTTTATCCTCAAATCCACTACTAAACACCTCCCAACTCATGATTAGGAAATCCAACCAAGCATAATTTATTTAAATTTTATTTAAAGTTTGAAGAATCATGACTGTGTTTTGGTCAACAATCAAATGGAATTTCGATACTATTAACTATTAATCTCATGAAATATTAGTTTAATAAGTATTGAGTAACTCGATATAATGTTGTACTAACCTACTCATAACAAACATTAATGGCTTTCTGTCTCAGAAAACAAAAACAGTGTAGTTAACTAAATATGGTGGGCTCCTGTGTATGAGCAATTGCAGTTCAAGAATTCAAACATGGAGATGGATGGACACATATAATATATATATAAGAATTAAATGTTTTTTGCTCCTTTATTTTTTACCCCTTAATTTGTCGTTATTAGAGGGTCATCTTTAATCTGGGGTGGGGTGCAGGTGAGATGGTGGGGGCTCAGAATGCCACCATATTTGACTGGATTGGACATCTCACCAAATCACTTTTCTTTTCATATCTAAATGAAGAAGATGGGTCAGAAATGCATCATGAAATTCAACCAAACATCGTGGCGTCTTTTCACTTCATGCCTTTCAACCATACATAAATTCATCTTCTAAATTTTCGAATATATATTTTTCCATTATTAATTATTATTGTCATCATAACTACTCATACAACCACTAATAGAGTTATTCAAGGGCCAAATTAATAAAATTTAAAAAATAACAATAATTTTAAGAATTACAGAAGACTGCGTATGTAGCAGTTGAGTTAAAAAAAAAAAATCTTGATATAAGTTAACAATTCATTGAGTGAAGAATCGAATTTAAGAATTTTCTTATGTAAATGTTGCACTAGGTGTATTGTATAGATGTTGGATATAATGCATACTATTGCTACTAGTCATGTATCCATAATAATTAAGTGCATTTATATGTCTGGAAGTGGATTAGTAGATATCAAGGATGCAAAATATTGGTATCCATTAAAATCCCAATAATATTGATGGAAATATCTATATCAATTATCGATAAACAATTTTAAAAAATGATAGATAAAAATTAAAAGGTTGAAATTTTATTATGAGATTTCGGAAAATATTATACCAATTTTATTTTAATTTAATTTAAACTACGATTTCATGATTGTTTAATCTCTAGTCAATAGACTCAATACTACCTGCTATTTTTTTAGTTAAAATTTTTTTATTGGACGATTCTGATAAATTTCCGTTGGTAATAAATAAATAATATAAATTGATCTTATTTATTATACAAATTTAATATTTAACAATATATAAACTATCAAATATACACTTCTTTTTCTTATTGGAGGAGTGGAAGGAAGGAAAGTAATAAAGATCAAAAAGTTGTATGACCCAAATTCAAATCTTAATGATTATAATTTATATTTTTATAAACGTTGAATACCATTTGAAATATCAAATATGATCTTAAAATACCATTAAATATTTTTAGAAAATATATTATTTAATTTATTGATGACACTGACACGTGAGGAATCCACGAAATCTAAGAATCCTACGTGCATGACACTTTTTATGAGTCTTAATAACTTCTGCTTTTATTTAAGTACATTTATATATACTTCTAAGTTGCTATTAAATGTCAGCATAAGATGGATTGAGGTGTTGGACTTGGTTATAGTATAGTTTTTGTTTGAATATCATATTTCGCAGCCGTGTTTTTAATTTAGATAAATTGAATTTCATGTATAGAGTATATACATGACTGATATATTAAAAATTTAAAATATTGAATATTAATTAATTTCACTTTTTATATAATGAGAGTTATGATTGATGTGTCAAAAATTAAGAATATTTATTTATTTTACTTTCTATATAAGAAGGAAATAAAATCATTATATATTATTGATGAATATATTAAGAATTACTCATGATATGTATTTTAACATTTTCTATAATATATAACAAATACAGTGAAAGTTTGTTTCATGAGTAATGATGTAAAATGTCAACGTCCAAACTTCAAAGAAGGCAATGTACAGTACTTTTGCTTTTTATCTATTCTACAACACTTTGCACACCTTTAACACAATTAATAAAGAAAATGTGAAAATTGTTATGGGACGAATGGAGTATTAAAAGATTAAAATAGAGCGATTTCTAGTGATTCATAGGCTGGGACATTCTTCTAAAAAAAAAAATTAAAAAATTCAGTAATATTAAAAAAATGAGGAAACATGAGATGACACCTTGATTTGATTTGGATGAGGTTCCCATTCTTACTTTCTTGGTAACCAAACATATATATATATATATATATAAAAGAACCACATATATTTTTGTATGAAATGAAATCACTAATATGACAAAAATGATGAACACTATCATCATTTGTATTAATATTTTGTATTAAAAATTGTGTATTATCCACAAAAAATTTTGTGTAACAATTGATTATTTGTTAGAGTGTCAATTATTTTTGTGTAAGAATTTAATTGATTATTTTATTATTTAGTTGATTGAATGTATTCAAATATATCTACCCAAAAATTCGTGTAAGAGTTGATTTTGTGCATTCATTATTGTGGTCATTTTCACTTTCATTATTTGTATATACTATGACACATGCCAGTGATTAATCAGTCATGTTCCCTCTCTCACCTATTCAAATTTTGTGGTATATAAAGCCTAAATTATAACAAATGTGGTATATGGGAACTATCTCTTAAATTTTATGGTATATAAGGCCAAAATATAAGGAAAAGTGGTATATGAGATCATTCTCTCTTTGAGGGAGCCTCTGCTCTCTTGGCCCCTCTCTCCCTCTGTCTCTGATTATGGATATTTGGATGTGTGGAGGTGCGTAACAATGACCTTCTGAATCTAATCAATTCAACTATATGAATTTAGAATTCATACAGCAAATGTATGTGTTAGATATATTATATTGGAGAATATTTGGTAATGTCAATTTAGTTATTATTTTACCCGTGAAACATAAAAAAATATATACATTTTATCAAATTTGGGGCATTAACAACTGCACTAACGAACAATTTTAAACATATAACAGTTTTGTTGTGATTTATACTACATCAATACAATTAACACCATATATTTAACTTACACATATTAATTAGAATATACACTATAAACAACATAATAGTATATTACATCATAAATCTTGTTTTTCCTTAGAAAATAAATCAGAGTATGTTTTTTATAGGATAAAATATTATTTTTAATCACTCACGGTATATACAGTACAAAATACGAAGAGGTTGGGCCGAGCCTTTACGTTGGGCCGAGCCTTTTCAGTTGAAAATAGAAGGAGGTTTCTTCAGGCCTAATAATTAATCAATTATATAAATAAAATAGTAAATAAAAATATTATGAAAAATAGGATTAACAATAAAAATAATATAATTTTATGAACATCAATTTCGCTTCTAATATTTTTAACATTTTTTAAAAACAATTGTTTTTTTTTGTTAGTATATGGTGTATTACAATTTCTTTTCGTATTTAAAAAAGAGAGGAAAATATTCATTTTAGCATAAAAAATATAATCATTTATTCAAATTACCATAATATATAATAGCGTGAACTTTTATACCACAAAATATAATAGTATGCCACTTTCTACCACATTTTTTGTGAAAGTCAACTTGGATGATTGGACAATTAATATATTTTATTGTTTTGGTCAATTGAGACAAATATTTCCTCATTAATTTTTTGTATTTTTTTTTGGAACAATGGATAAAAGGCATGTGTAGTAATAGGGTTGCAACAATTAATTTGGTCATACAACTATTACATCAAATTTTTTATTTTATTTTTCTCATTATTTATTGTCCATACACGTGTATTAATTGGATCACACAATTTTTTTTGTTTTTTTCTTCTCATTATTTACTGTGAATTCACTTTATACTGTGAATTCACATGTAATTGTCATGTGTATTCTTCATCTATATAGGTTGATAATTTCTGTACGAAATTATCATACAATATTTTGAAAAAAAAATTATTTGAAATTTTTTTCCGACATTTTCGCTCTTGCAAGATTGGAAGAATTATTGTTCAAATAATAAAGGTATGTTTAATTGTTAATAATCCTCATTTAACCCTATTTTTTAGGGATTAGGTTTAAAAATTATTGTTTTATACTTGAATTCATGTTTGGAATGGTTAAACGGGTTTAATTTTGCATTTCATGGGGTTAATTATACGGTTAAACGTGAATTTTCAATTTATTCACGTTTAACCCTATAATTATAGGGTTTTAAGATTGGGGGATATTTTGGTAATTAGGTCAAATGGTTGACTTTGACCGGGACCCACAACCCCCGGTCAATGATATCTCGTTGGCGACGACTCGATGATAAAGTATGATGAAAAGAAACGAGATTTGGATAGAAAATGAATCGAAAATACGGCGTCGGGCACATTCCCGGTGTCAAGAGAAAAAAATCTCGACCTCTTCCGACAGCTTACGAGTTTTCTCGACAGTGGGGGTTAAACGTGAATTTTTTAGGGTTAAACATGAATTTTTGAAAACTCGGCAGCTGCCAAGGATGCCGCTCCCGCTGTAGAGAAAACTCGGCAGCTCTCGTCACCCGTCTCCCGTCGTGCCGCGTGCTCCCATCACCCATGGCGCGCACGCTCCTGTCACCGGTCTCCCGTCGCGCGCACCTCCCCCGTCACCGTCGGGCGCACCCGCGCACTGCGCCCTCTTTTTAAAAATCTCATTTTAAAATTTTAATAATTATAATTGGACAATTAAATATCATATTTGAATAATTCCCTTTTAATAAATTTATTTAATCTCCGTTTAATAATCAACATGTAATAAAAATAATTTCTTAATCCATCTTATATAATAAATACATAACTTGAATAACCAATTTAATAATCTCAATTTCATAATTAAAGTAACATAATATCCTAATCGAATTTAAATATTTTTAGTAATTTTTTTAATATCTGTTTAATAATCAACACTTAATGCGAAATAATTTCCTAATCCTTCGTAAATATTATGTAGATTCTAAAAAATAATCCTCTTTAATAATCCTCATTTCATAATTATAACAACATAATTTCCTAATCCGGTTACGAATTTTTTTTCTATTTTTTTTAATCTCCTTTTAATAATCAACACTTAACTTGAAAATTATTTTTTAATACATCTTAATCCTTCGTAAATATTATGTAGATTCTAAAAAATAATCCTCTTTAATAATCCCCATTTCATAATTATAACATAATTTTCTAATCCGGTTACGAATTTTTTTTAATCTCCTTTTAATAATCAACACTTAACTTGAAAATTATTTTTTAATACATCTTAATATAATAGGTAGATAATTTTCAATAATCCAAATTCATAATCCCCATTTCATAATTAAAGTAACATAATATCCTTATCACCGTTAAATATTTTTTTGTAATTTTTATAATTTCCGTTTAATAATCAACACTTAATGTCAAATAATTTCTTAATCCCTCTTAAATATTAGGTAGATTCATCAGCTCTAAACAATCCGAAGTAATGATTAAAACAACATAATTTCCAAAATTGATGGATCATTTAAACTTTTTAAATTTCTAATAATGGTCGGTTACTTTTTTTTTTTTAAATTTATTAATCTACGTTTTATCCAACTCTACTAATTTGCATAAGGAAAACTCCACCTTTATAAGTTTCATATCTTTATTTGTCAGAGAAATCGTATGATATTAATTCGCATATGTACTTTCATTTTGTATATTAATGTTACTTTAATTATGAAATTTGGATTATTAAATTGGTTATTCAAATTATGTATTTATTATATAAGATGGATTAAGAAATTATTTTTATTACGTGTTGATTATTAAACGGAGATTAAATAAATTTATTAAAGGGGAATTATTCAAATATGATATTTAATTGTCCAATTATAATTATTAAATTTTTAAAACGGAATTTTTAAAATGGGGGCGCGATGCGCTGGCGAGCCCGACGGGTGACGGGGGAGACGCGCGCGACGGGAGATGGGTGACGCAAGCGCGCGCGACGAGTGACTGGTGACGGGAGCGCGTGCGACGGGAGACCGGTAACGGGAGCTCGCGCGTGCGACGGGAGACGGGTAATGGGAGCTACCGAGTTTTCTCGACAGCGGGAGCAGCATCCTCGGCAGCTGCCGACATGTTTAACTCTAAAAAATTCATGTTTAACCCTTACTGTCGAGAAAACTCGGCAGCTACCGAGGATGCCGCTCCCGCTGTCGAGAAAACTCGGCAGCTATAGGGAGACGTCGGGGTTTTTTTCTCCCGTCGTCGGGAACGCGCGCGACGTCGTATTTTTCGATACATTTTCTATCTAAATCTCATTTTTTTTCATCATACTTTATCATCGAGTCGTCGCCAACGAGATATCATTGACCGAGGGTTGTGGGTCCCGATCAAAGTCAACCCTTTGACCTAATTACCAAAATACCCCCAATCTTAAAACCTTATAATTATAAGGGTTAAACGTGAATTTTCAATTTATCCCTTAAACGTGAATTTTCAATTTTAATCCCTAAATAATTTAGGGTTCAATTGGAATTGGAATTGAAATCGACGTTTAACCCTCCGTTTGTTCAATTGATACTCACCAATTCGAAGTGTTAAGACATATTTCCAACAAATTCAACAAAATTTCAACAAATTCTCAAGAAATTTTAACAAATTCCAACCTTAATTTCAACAATTTTCTGAAAAAACGAGGGATAAATCACTAACATTTCCTTCTTGGTTCGACATCTTCGTTTTAAACGTGGATTCTCACAAAAAAATTGATGCTTTAAACGTGAATTTTTTAGGTCAAATTTTTAGCTCCAAAAATGGTGAAAATGGAGCACTCTTCACGACTGGGAAGGAGATGTGGGAAAGGGTTTCAAAATTGAGGGGAGGTGAGAGAAAAACTTTATTGACTCATAAATTCCCTTTGGTCATCAGAATCAATCAAAAAATGTGGCATTTTTTGTCCTACTTTTATATTTGATGGTATAAAGTATCTCACTTTTATTTTTTATGATAAAAAAATGTCAATTTTATTTTTAATGCTATTTTAGGTCATATTTAATATTAATTGTGATAAATTGAGTTGATATCTCAATCGATATGGGTTGTTAGGCCGTGGGAAAGTGAGAGCTGTGCCTAGCCAATTTGCTAGGGGGCCATACTCATACTTTTTTTCTTTTTTTTTTTCAAAATTAAAATTTGTAAACTTTTTTAGTTACAAACAAAAAATGTAATATAGTTATTACACGACGGGATAGGTTTTAATTCTCAACCATGAAGAATGGGGGCGAGTACTTCTTTGCTAGATTTTATATATTTTAACAAAATGTAATACTTCTTTATGATAGATTTTTTAATGTTATATTTGTTAATTTTTCAACCCTAATATTTATATTTTGGTTTTAATTTGAGAGTGAGTTCTCAAAACGCAATTGAATGCATAGAATATTAAAGAAAATATTTAATACGTCATATACCTTAAAAAAAAAAAAAAAAAGCCAGAGCAAGACATAATGCTGGCCCATTGAGATCAGAAGCTAATAAGTTTACGGCCCAAAGCCCAGCCCAACCAGACAAACCACATTGAGCTTGAACCTTTATTCTATACCTTTTATAGAAGGCCAACCATGAAACTTTATCTTTGTTATTATTAAATCAAGAATCAAGATAATAAAAAAAATAAAAAAATCAAGAATCAAGATAGAGATCAGTCTTTCTTTAAAAAAAATAATATAATATAATCTCATGATTATATTTAAAGGGATTATTTGCTAACTCCAATACTTTTTTAATAGGTCTTCCATTGAGATCATTTCAAGGTACCCAATTTTAAAGATTCAGATACATATAATTGTTTTTATGTGATTCTTGAGACACCCTTTTTTTTTTTTTTTAAATTATCTCCAAGTATATGCTTCTCTTTAAAAGTGTTCTTATTAAATGTTTAATAATTATTTATTAAATTAAGAACAAATGCTAAATATCAACTATCAGTTATAAAGATTCAGTTAGATCTTTTACTAGTTAATAATTTCATGCATAAACGAAGTGTCTAATAATTATGTACTTACATGCCAATAAATTTTAGAGTTCCAGAATATAATAATAAAACTGGAATTAAAAATAGAGATACCAAACTAATTATATAATTGTTGCAAATAGTTCTGATGAAGGACAACTATGCTCTGAAAGAGCTAAAGCAAATAAAATACAATTGCGATAGCTACAAAAAACAATAGGAAAAAAAAAAAAAAAAAAGGACATCCCAACAATTAGTCATATCATATACTTCAGATTCATAAAAAACATCAAAAAAGAGAAGCCATTCCTATGATCATAATTCTTGAATCATTCTTCCCATAGATCACTTGTATTCCAAAATCATGTTGTTTTCTGGAGCCAATCCAACACAAGCCCTCATAATGTTCTCGAGCATCGCTCGTTGCTTTGATAGCGCGTTCACCACCGGTGTCCCCAGAGGTACCTATTTCCACACAATCTCTCGATTAATTAAACACGTTTTATTCTCGAATAAAGTCCATCACCCACAATATCTCGTGATCTATATGGTTCTGATAGAATCAAAGTAGGCGACAATACAAACCACATGTTTATCTTATCGTTAAACCTAGTTATACGATTATTGTCACATTGTCCCATCTCATTCGATGTTTAGAGTCAAAATATTCGAAATCAAAGAGTTAAACGACGTAGTTTATGCATGCCCACAAAGGCTAAAACAAATTCTTGAAATGTACTTACAAGAGGGGCTTTGCTAAGGTAGCTTAGGAGGGTCGCCACGGGGTGGAACGAGTGGAATTTGCCCTGCAAAATACATGCCGATTATTTTTGGAAAACCATATATGCAACCTAAGTACGAATAAGGGCAAAAACACAAACCTCAGCTTCAGATTTGAGCTGAATTCGAGTGCTGAGCTCAGCAAGGAGGACTAAGTCTAGGATAATCGGAGCAGCCAAAAGAGAGTCCTCGCAAGTGTTATGCATCACTATAGTGCTTTTACCTCCCATGAATATCTCAGACGTGTATTCATCCATTGCTCGTTTGCTGTCCCCAACATACGGCACATACTACACATGATCCAACAAGGCTCACACTATTAGTCCGTATTCCATACTAAATTTTCATTCACCCATTTTCACACTATTAGTACATATGTATATATACCTTGATAACAACTACATGATCGGGGTGCTCCCCTGGTTCGTAGAGGATGCCATTGCTAGCAACCATATCATCCACGACATTGCTTTTGGAGATCTCTTTGGACCGGAAAGTTTGTGGAGCCGACAAATTCATCCCATCGTTGTTTCCTAAATGGTTGTAGCTCACTATTGATGTTGGCTATTGTTGCAAAAGAGTATGCATTACAATATATCCATCATCTTCAACAAGAATGTAATAAAAGACTAGTGCTATTACTATACCTTAATACCAGCTCCAACTAGGAAATCAACTAGGGCCGATTTCATCTTCGTTTGACCGCTCTTGAAATCGTCTCCACCTATCAACGAGTTCCTCCTAATAGCCAACTCAATCAGCCCTACCAAAATGAATATTCCATGTTAGCCTTGATTATGATATGTTCGTTTATCGTAATTTTCGTTCTGTTTTTTAAATACCTGGGACAAAAGTGTTTTGTGGGCTGCCATTGATGAAAGGCACATTTTCAAGAACACAAGCTATACCAAACAATGTGGAAGGAGATATCTCAGTCTCATCCCTCTCCAAAGAGGCCATAAGATTCTCAGTAGTGTCATTCAGACCAACAACAACATTGCTATATCTCTCTGTGTTAGCTGTCCAAAGAACCACAATCTTGTCCACCTTATTTTGCTCCTTAAACTCCCTAAACAACCATATCATCAAATTCTTGAAACCATTCACTCTTGCAATGATGATATCGGTGACGGAGTTAGTTAGCAGAAGTACCTGATGTCTTTGATGAGCTGTTGGACTTGTTCCTTCTTGGTTCCCTTGATCACGTTGTTGGCACGTGAGCCCTGATTGGCTGCGATGAAATCAGCATCGTAGATTCCAGGGAGTGGGACCATGTGTTCCATGTAGGGCCTTAGCTGCTTCTGAAGATCAATGTCTAACACCCTTGCCCTTCCCATGGCATCTGCCAAGTTCATGTCACTTATGTCCCACCCTCCAAACACTATGTCATCTGGGTTGACCTGATTATTGTCGAAAACATCAAGAAAAATTAGCAACATCAAAGAGAAGAACCATGTTTCTGTCGTAATTAAGAACATAGGATTGATAAAGTACCATGGGAAGCAAGCTCTTGAATGGAGCATAGATCTCTTCACCATTGAAGGACCCAACTCTAATGGTGGATGCTTGAGTTAGTGACCCAAAATAATTTGCCTGCTGAACCTTGTCCTTTGTTGCCCATGAAATCCCTCTGTCAATCAATCAACCCATTTTCCAACTTTTAAGGATCAATTTCCATTATTTCTTACCAAAATTACACTATCCTAATATGGCAATACATAATCCAAAAAACCTTAAATTCATCAAGGGATCAAGAAACTCACTCTCGATTCGCAATTATACCAGCAGTAAGAGTTGAACCGTTGTTACCTCCCCATCCGACAAGCATAACCCTACAAAAATCCCATCGAAACATTACTATCAACAATAAAAAACACAAACATAATTTAAAAAAAAAATTGAAAAAAATGGGTTTTTGCCATACCCTAATTTGGGGACATGGGCATCGGTTTTGAACTCATATTGAACAGTCTTGGGCTTAACAATCCACTGATAGGCGCCATTTCTGTTCTCATGAACAAGCTCGGTGGTTTCATAGCTGTAGACTGAGTGAATTTCACTCTCTGTGTACTTGACATATGGGCTATCAACTTTGAAGCTCTCGATAAACATTTTCCTCTCTATAGAGTCTAAAACACAACAGAATTGTTTGTTAAGAGAGATTTATAAATCCCTTTCCAAGATTTAAGGATTGGGAAACAAGCGTCTCTCTTAATTTTGCAAGTGTGTTGTGTTTGAGTTGGTAAGGAGAAGCGCGCATATATAGGCAAAATTGGAGTACACGCGGCGTCGTTTTGGTGGACTTGGCCCCATCTTATAGATTTGCTACACAGAAAAGGAGGAAAATTGTTTATTAATATTTAATGCACCTTTCCAAAACCACAATCTCCACCCACTTTATTCACATTTTTCAAGAGAACGATCAAAATCTAACATTAAAATATTAGAAAATTACGACCGCAAGACCCTATTTAATCCTTACATTCGTCTTCCCCTGCCAACAGAGACGGACCCATGTTGGGGCCAAGGGGGTATTGGGCCCCCTTGAATTTTTTTTAAAAATAGGGGTATTTTAGTTTTTTTATTATTTTAATTAAAAAAATAAAAAAAAATTATACATTTACAATCCTTCTATGCGTGAGTTTTCAAGATAATAAAAGAGATGATTTTTTCATCATCTTATCTATCTCCCAATTAAATCCTAATTTATCTTTCTCTCAATTGATTTTCCATCTAATTTCAAGGTAACATTTTATTATTATTTATTTTTATTTGCATTATACTTCATCATAATTGTTAATTTATGGTGCTTTAAATTGTATATGTGATTTATTGATTAATCAAAAAGGATAATTTTTTCTTTTGAATTTCGTTTAAAATTCTCCTATGCTTGAAATTATGGAAAATTTTCATTATTGTAGAAGATGAGAAAACTTATTTTATCAATTCCATTTTAATTTAGGAAATTCTTGCACATTTAATTTATTTTTCAATACTTCTACTTTTTTTTAGGAGCTTAATCACCATTTTGATGAAGTGAACATTGAGTTACTTCTATATATGATATATTTTGATTCTAAAGACTCATTTGCAGCATTTGACAAAAACAAGCTACTTCACCTGGAAAAATTTTATCCATCCGAATTTTCTACAATTGCTCTATATGAACTTGAGAGTCAACTTAAGAACTTTATTTTTTATGTGCGTTTTGATAAAAACTTCTTAGAAGTAAATGGAGTATGAGGACTTACTCAGAAGATGGTCTCTACAAGAAAATACATTGTTTTTTCATTGGTTTACTTATTGATTAAATTGTCATTGATATTATCGGTTGTCATTATCACAGTAGAAAGAGCTTTTTCGGCAATGAAGATAATCAAGAATTCTCTTCACAATCGAATGAATGATACGCTATTGAATGATTGTCTTGTTGTATACATTGAAAATGATGTATTTAAAAATGTTAGCAATGAAACAATTATGCATCGGTTTCAAAATATGAAAAATAGAAGAAAAATATTGTAATACACTAATTTTATCGTATAATATATTTATATTATTAATTTAAAATTTATGTATTTATATTTTTTATTAATCGACTTGGGCCCCCCTAAACTAAAATCTTGGGTCCGTCACTATGTATATTACATCATAAATCTTGTTTTTCCTTAGAAAATAAATCACAGTCTGTTTTTTATAGGATAAAATATTATTTTTAATCACTCACGGTATATACAGTACAAAATACGAAGAGGTTGGGCCGAGCCTTTACGTTGGGCCGAGCCTTTTCAGTTGAAAATAGAAGGAGGTTTCTTCAGGCCTAATAATTAATCAATTATATAAATAAAATAGTAAATAAAAATATTATGAAAAATAGGATTAACAATAAAAATAATATAATTTTATGAACATCAATTTCGCTTCTAATATTTTTAACATTTTTTAAAAACAATTTTTTTTTAGTATATGGTGTATTACAATTTCTTTGCGTACTTAAAAAAAAAAACCCAACTTATCAATATATTATTGTACTTTTTTTTATTTAAAAAAAGAAAGATATAATTGTAAACTCCCCCCTCCCCAAAAAAAAAAACTTAATTAAAGAATCATTCGTCTATACTAAAATATAACCACAAAGGACACATGTCGCACTTAAGTTAATCATTTTGCCGCCTAAAAGTTTCATATAATTTTTCTTTTAATTTTTAATTTGATTTTCAATTAATTCACTTAATATTTTTAATTAATTATAATTAAATTAACATTTACAGAGATAAATATTTAGTGAAAAAATTTCATAACAAGAACTAATTTATAAATTAATTTTTTATTATAAATTCAAAATTTAAATTCATCAATAAAAAACTTAATTTAACATTTTTTCTCAATTAAAAACTTGAAAATTATATTAAGTTCTCAACTTAAGACATAATTATAGAATTGAGATTCTGTATTTTTTACTATTTTATTTAATCATGCTTTTCTAAATATAGAGATAAATAAATAATGGTTAATGAGTTGTAAATCTGGAATCATATTTGAAATCGAGTGATTTTATATTATTATTTTTTTATGGAAGATAGATAAAGGTGGTAGTTGTGGATTCTGAGTCCACTAAAATTGAGCTATACAACATACAATGTTTAGTGTTTGGAATCCCAATCCTGAATTCAGAATATTTGTCTTACCATAAGTTGTTTAATCAAAGACATTTTCAAAAAAAAAAAAAAAAAAAAGATAATTTTTGTACATTATGAATGATGATAAAATTATGTTGGAACCCTATGTTACAGTAGAGATACCCAACATGATAGATATCTAAAAATTCGACTTTTTCTCAAAATTTAGTATATATGGAATTGGATAAAAAAGATCTAAAATTAATATATGGGTATAAGGGTTTGTTTATTTATATAAGTAAACAAAAAAATGATTATACATAATATAAATATAAATATAAATATATATATAATATAATAACTTATAAATTGTTCTCAAAATTTCAATTTTTTTTAATACTTAGTAGATAATAAGAACTAATAGTAAAATCTGCAGAGAAGGAAGAAAATTTGTCGGATGTGCTGTATAGAACGGAGGGAAGTTGTTTGTTTTTAATATTTTAATGCTACTTTTCCAAAACTGCAACCTCCACCAAACCTATTCAATTGCTAAACGAGAAAACGTTAAATTACTTTTTAGATTTTTAAAATAATTTTTATTTTTGACAATAATCTAAAAAAATTGGAATTATGTTTTGTATTGAATTTTAAATTTATAATTTTGATTTTGATTTTTAATGTTGCATATTTTTTAATAGAAATCATATATTTAAAAAGAAAATATTCAATTATGCATCAGATAAATAAATGAAAATATCAAAGTCAAGTAAGCAAATACATGGCAACATCAATGATAACTGGGTGGTTTATGGTTTGTAGCCCATATCGATGCATTTTGGCGACATTTCCGAAGGTAAAAGTCATTAATTCAATTTTTTTTTATATTATTGGCATTCTCACCAATAGTTTTAAGTTAAAAGGACATTTTTATCAATTTTTTCAAAATTTTAACACTCAGTATAATATAATAGACAAACAAGATTTTATATTCCACATTAATATTTTATTTAGTATTTTAAAATAATGGAGGAAAATTGTTTATTTTTAATATTTTAATGCTATTTTTTTAAAACTGCATCAGCCGATATCGATGCATTCGGCGACATTTCCAATGGTAAAAGTCATTAATTCAAAATTTTAATATTATTGGCATTCTCATTAATAGTTCTAAGTTAAAAGGGCATTTTTGTCTATTTACTAAAAATTTTGACACTCAGCATAACATAATAGATAAACAAGATCTTTTATTTTATATTGATGTTTTATTTAATCATGTTCAAAATAATCATTTAAAGATGATTTCATTAATTTACACATGACATAAAAAAAAAAAATATAAGTTGAAACACCAAATTGAAGTAGAGGATTCAGATTATAGAATAGATGATAAGAACGAGTAAAAGCTGCAAAAAAATAAGAGAAGTTGTTGGATTTGCTGCACAGAAAGGAGGAAAATTGTTGTTTATTAATATTTAATGTCACTTTTCCAAAACCGAAACCTCCACCCACTTTATTCACATTTTTAAAGAGAACGTTAAAAATCTAACATTAAAATATTAGGAAATTGCGACCGCATGACTCTATTTAATCCCTGTTCTTCGTCTTCCCCTTCCAACCTCAAATATTTTCATCCTTTAGGTTCCACTACACTTAACTGGCTTCATCATCCAATGTATACACCAACATTGGTGTCGTATTCAAAAGACTCAAGTTCTCCATTTTTTTTTGGAGTTCGAGAATCAAATGTGGAGACCTAGTTCCAAGTGAGAAACATGCGTTTAATGCTTCTAAAGCAATTATTGTTTTGCGATTTTGAGGTGTCGTTGGTGATGGCGTTGCATCCTACTTTTGATATCTTAAGTTAGTTATTTGTGGATATTAACCAGCTGCGGGCATGGAGGTTCTCAACCATGATTATATTTGCCAAATATTGACATATTTATCTGGGTTGTGATCCACCATGCCCGTAGCAAGGAGGGCTGGATATTCTCACACAATTAACCAACTTAAGTTATCAACATAGGGTGTGTTTGGTTGGAGTGTTTAGGTGGGTTAGAGCTATTTAAACCACCCAAACTTGTGTTTGGTTTGTTGGTTTTGAGGCCCAAATTTAGATTGGGCCTGGACCGAAAAGGTCTAAAAGGGAGTTATAGTGGGTTAAATAAACCCCTTGCTATTCAATTATTAAGGACAACTTAATTCTTTATTTTTCAAGTACTTACTCAATGTCACCAAGTATTAACCCACAAAAAAAATTGTACTACTTTAGTTTTGGATTTTAGAATTAATTTTTATTAGAAAAAATGTTAAGGGTATTTTGGTCAAGTGAATATTAAATCCACAAAAAAATTGTATTACTTTAATTTTGGATTTTAGAATTAATTTTCAAATTTATAATTAATTTTTATTAAAAAAATGTTTGGGATATTTTGGTCAAATTAACATTAAACCCACAAAAAATTGTACTACTTTAGTTTTGGATTTTAGAATTAATTTTTCAATTAATTGTGGAATTTAGAATTAATTTTTATTGGGAAAAAATTTTATGGGTATTTTAGTAAAATTAATATTAAAACCACAAAAAAATTGTACTACTTTAGTTTTGGATTTTAAAATTAATTTTGGAATTTAGAATTATTTTTTATTGAGAAAAAATGTTAGGGGTATTTTGATTAAGTTAATATTAAACCCACAAAAACACTTAATTCAAACAAAGATAAACTCATTCCAAAACCAACACTTAACATTCAAACCAAATACATAAATATTAAACTCAACCTAAACCAAACAATGCAAATCTATCATAACCCAACTAATTTAACTAACCAACACACGAATCAAATATGTCCTTGATTCTTGAAATTGCAATTCTCCAAAACTATATCTTAAAAGGGTTGGAATGTTACGATCCGACTAAGTTAAGATGTAACAATAGGGAATGTGGCACATCTCTACCAAGGCTTCAAAATTATTAAGAAATGTTTAATCCATCCGCGACTATTTAATTCATGTTTTTCACTTCAATTGGAGCTCTATGGCCTCATGATGAATTGGTGGTTGATTTTATGAATAGTTAATCGACTTGAACGATTGGAATGTCTATGTTGAGTACCTGATGCTTTGTAGGACTCTGTAACTGATTCATCCAACCTCTCTACCCATGAGATGTTGCTTCACCTAATTAATTCGTTATTAGTGTAACTAAATTTTTCTTTATTTTGTGTTTGGTGCATTGGATCATTTATTTTAAGTTAGGTATTTTATTTTATATTTCATTACTTTTAATTCATCTCATGTGTAAATTGGTGATGTAATCTTTTACACTTGACGTGTGGGGGTTATTTTGGAACACCAATGTAAAATAGAGAATTATGTTTGTTGGAGTCGAACTGTATCCTCTATTTCAAATTGATGTTTTATCTTGTATTTAATTACTTTTAATTTATATATGTGTAAATTATTAATATCATTTTTTATACTTGACGTATGATGATTATAGGGATAATTACACTTAACCCTTCATACTGTCCAACTTTATGCATTTTATCCATCAAATCGGTTGTTGCACAATTTCGACAACACTATGTAAATTGTTGCACTTTTTCAAACTCTAAAAATTCTCAATTTACCTTTTAAAAATATAGTTTATTTGAAATAACAAAAATAAAATAATAAATTCTATAAAACTATATTTTACTCTGTAAATTAAAATTAAATTTCAAAATATCTTATTTAAATGGATTGATTTTATTTGAACTATTAAAATTAGAATTATAAAAATATTTCGTAAATTATTTTATTCTAGATATTAAGATTTACTTAATAAAAAATCATAGAATTTTATTTAGTCAAAATATTAAACTTAAATTATAAATATATTTTAATTTTCTTATTCCAAATATTATAATTGAATGTGCTACAGTTTGTAAAATTAAAAGAATTTCCACTATTTAAGGTTCTAAGTAATTATTAGGAATTTTTTTGAAGAACTGTTTTATAAAATATTTTGCAATATATATTTTTTACACACTTTTATAATTGTGAATTTTAATATTTTGAAAATATGAATTTTAAAAAAGGTATGCTTTTAGTTTTATATTTGTATACAAAATATAAATTTAAACATGTATTTAAATTTCTTAATTTTAATTTTTATAAAAAATATTTTGTTTTCGTAAGGGTATTTTGGGAAGTTCGAAAAAGTTGAAAAGGCAAAGTGCGACCATTTATATAGTTTAGTGGATTATATGCAACAAGAAAAGTTTAGAGGGTTTAGTGTAATCACCCATTTTAAATATTTGAAACTCACCAATCCAGAAATAGAATTGGGCTTAGTGTTGCAGAATATGTGCCTTCATTTAATAATGTTTTAATACATCCAATGTTAAAACTCATGTTAAATTATTGAATCTTTACCTATGGAGCAAATTAATGTGTTGTCGTGTGATGAGAACAAAGTAAAACTAGAAGTTTTCGAATTTATTACAGATATAAAATATACTTTCTAAATAATTAGATAACAAAAAACATTTTCTGATGTCCAGTAGCAGCATATACCATAAACCAATAGACGTAACACAAATTTAACCAGCCACTACTTAATTGTGGTACTAAGTTAATTATTATAATTCCTAAAGCCTGTCCTATAATATGATTACTACATATTATCCACTTCTCTAAGTTCTTTATCATTTTCATATATATAGAGAGAGAGATGTTGAGAGGAGAGAAGACTGAAATGGCTTAGACTTGCAAGAGATCATCACTGGCGTTGCTATATACTAAAATCCTTAACTTAATTTTATTTAATTAAAAAGCATCTTTATATATATATATATATATAATATTATAAATAATGACCACGGACAAATCTACCTTTTTTCATATTAATATTTTATTTTTTACAAATTAAATCTATAATAAATAGAATTTTAAAGTTAATTAATATGATTAATTAATTATACCAAATTTAATGATGATAATAAACATTACTAAATAATATAGAAAATTTAATTGGAATTCTTAAAATAACACACAATAGACTTCAAATATAGAAATAATTTGTATATTTGAAATTTGTTAGCTTAAAAAATTTAGAGAATAATATAAATAAGTAAAATGAGAAAAACGAAAAATAAAGGTGACCGATTAAAAGGATTATCCAAACTTTTAAATCTTTTGAAACTTATTAATTAATGTTCCTGGTGCTAGTCATTATCTATCTCATAGTCTGCACTCTTACATCTATCCACCCTTTTATTTTCAAAAAATACATTTGCTCCATTTTCACCAATCTTCACTGCAAATGAAAGAGCTCCAACTTTGTTCAATCTCACAAATTCGGAGTAGATGCATTTAAATACATTGGAGCTAGTCATTAACAAGATGTTTGAACTAGGATTCATTGAGATTGTCAATTGGTATTGGAAAGTTATAGTAAGAATCTTTGATAGTTGTACAATTAATTGTAAATTTGAGATCCTGTAAATCACATTTTTAACTATTATATTTAATCACGTTTTTATATTATATTTAATCAATGAGTGACGAAGACATACCATAAGTTGTTTAATTAATGTCTGAAGACATCTTAAAAAAAAAAGATGATTTTTGTAGATTATGAGTGATGATGAAATTATGATAGAGCTCTTGTTGCGGTAGAGGTACCTAACATTGTAGATATCTAGAAATTCGACTTGTTTCTCAAAATTTAGTATATGTGAAATTGGATGAAAAAAGATCCAAAATTAATATATGAGTATGAGGGTTCATTTATATATATATATATATATAAACACAAAAATGTGTATATATATATAATATAATAGCTTATAAATTGTTCTCAAAATTTAATTTTTTTTTTAATACTTAATAGATAATAAGAACTAATAGTAAAATCCGCAGAGAAAAAGGAAAATTTGTAGGATGTGCTACATGGAACGGAGAGAAATTGTTTGTTTTTAATATTTTAATGCTATTTTTCCAAAACTGCAACCTCCACCAAACCTATTCACATGCTGAACGAGTAAACGTTAAAATCTCTATCTAAAATAATTTCAAAGTGCGATTATGTGAATTTATTTTTATAAAGTAATTTTCAATTTTTAAAAAGTATTTCATAATAAATATAAGTTTTTTTAAATAACTTTAACATTTTCACATTAATGGTTAGATTTTTATAATAATTTTAAGAGTTTTGAAATAAGTTTTCTTTTAAATTATTTTTTATTTTTAACAATAATCAAAAAATTTGGAATTATGTTTTGTATTGAATTATAAATTAATAATTTTGATTTTGATTTTGTGTGTTCCATACTTTTTAATCAAAATCATAAACTTAAAAAAAAAAAAAAACAATTATGCATTGATGATAAATGAATGAAAATATCAAAACCAAATAAACAAATAAATCGCAACATCAGCGATAACTGGGTGGGTTATAGTTTGTAGATATCGATGCATTTTGGCGACATTTCCAAAGGTAAAAGTCATTAATTCAAAATTTTAATATTATTGGCACTCTCATCAATAGTTCTAAGTGAAAAGGGGTATTTTTATCTATTTTTCAAAAATTTCAACACTCAACATAACAGAAAAAACAAATAAGATCTTTTATTTCATATTTGATATTTCATTTAATATTTCAAAATAACCACCACACATCATATATAAAGATAATTTCATTAATTTACATATTACGTAAATTAAAAAAATGAAATATAAAATTTACATATTACGTAAATTAAAAAAATGAAATATAAATTGAAACATCAAATTAGAGCAGAGATTTCAAATTATAGAATACATGATAAGAACGAGTAAAAGCCGCAGAAAAATAAAAAAAGTTGTTGGATTTGTGCATAGAAGGAAGCAAAATTGTTGTTTATTAATATTTAATGCTACTTTCCAAAACTGCAACCTCCACCCACTGTATTCACGTTCTTAAAGAGAACGCTAAAAATCTAACATTAAAATATTAGGAAATTGCAACCGCATGACTCTATTTAATCCCTGCTCTTCGTCTCCCCCTTCCAATCTCAAATGTTTTCATACTTTAGGTTCCACTACACTTAACTGACTTCATCATCCAATGTATGCACCAACATTGGTGTCGTATTCAAAAGACTCAAGTTCTCCATTTTTTTTGGAGTTCGAGAATCAAAAGTGGAGACCTAGTTTGAAGTGAGAAACATGCGTTTAATGCTTCTAAAACAATAATTGTTTTGCGATTTTGAGGTGTTGGTGGTGATGGTGTTGCATCCTACCTTGATATCTTAAATTAGTTATTCGTGGATCTCAACCCGCTACGGGCATGGGGGTTCTCAACCATGATTATATTTGCCAAATATTGACATATTTATCTAGGTTGTGATCCACCATGCCCGTAGCAAGGAAGGTTGAATATTCTCACATTATTAACCAACTTAAGTTATCAACATGGTTCTCCAAGTTGCAATCCTCCCAGACCACATCTTGAAGGGTTGGAATGTTACGATCCCACCAAGTTAAGGTGTAACAATATGAAATATGGCACATCTCTACCAAGGCTTCAAAATTATTAAGAAATGTTTAATCCATCCGCGACTATTTAATTCACTTCAATTGGAGCTCTATGGCCACATGATGAATTGGTGGTTGATTTTATTAATAGTTAATCGACATGAACGATTGGAATGTCTATGTTGAGTACCCTGGTGCTTTGTAGGACTCTGTAACTGATTCATCCAGCCTCTCTACCCATGAGATGTTGTTTCACCTAATTAATTCATTATTAGTGTAATTAAATTTTCTTTATTTTGTGTTTGGAGTAGTGAATTGGATCATTTATTTTAAGTTAGGTATTTTATTTTGTAATTCATTACTTTTAATAGTGTAAATTGGTGATGTAATCTTTTACACTTGACGTGTGGTGGTTATTTTGGAACACCAATGAAACACCAATGTGGAATAGAGGATTCTGTTTGTTGGGGTCGAACTAAATCTTCTATTTCAAGTTGGTGTTTCATCTTGTATTCCATTATTTTTAATTCATATCATGTGTAAATTATTGCACAATTCCGACAAAACTGTAAATTGTTGGACGTTTTCAACTATGAAAATTCCCCAATTACCTTTTAAAAATACTGTATAATTTATTTGAAATAACAAAAAATAAAATAATAAATTCTATAAATCTATATTTTACTCTGTAAATTAAAATTAAATTTCAAAAATATCGTATTTAAATGGATTGATTTTATTTGAACTATTAAAATTAGAATTGTAAAAATATTTCGTAAGATTTACTTAATAAAAAATCATAGAATTTTATTTATTCAAAGTATTAAACTTAAATTACAAATATATTTTAATTTTCTTACTCCAAATATTATAATTGAAAGTGCTACAATTTGTAAAATTAAAAGAATTTCCACTATTTCAGGTTCTAAGTAATTATTAGGAATATTTTTGAAGAACTGTTTTATAAAATATTTTTCAATATATATTTTTTACACACTTTTATAATTGTTTTAAAAAAGGCATGCTTTTAGTTTTATAATTGTATACAAAATATAAATTTAAACATGTATTTTAAATTTCTTAATTTTAATTTTTATAAAAAAATATTTTGTTTTAGTAAGGGTACTGTGAGAAGTTTGAAACGGCAAAGTGCGACCATTTATATAGTTTAGTGGGTTATATGCAACAAGAAAAGTTTAGATAGTTTAGAGGGTTTAGTGTAATCACCCATTTTAAATATTTGAAACTCACCAATATGTGCCTCCATTTAATAGTGGGAAAGAATCTCTTTTACTTGGAGAGGTGAGTTTTTGAGTTGTAGATTCTTAATACATAGAGAAATAGAATCTGGAGTTGCGAAAATGATGGATAAGACTATTATTTCAGACAAACACTCAGTGGATTTAGCCTTCTTGTGTTTTCTTCAATTTCAGTGTTTTATTTCACTAAATATAGAGGCTATCTTCATTGTTTCATAACATGTAATTTGTTATCTTTCCATCTCTGACTGCGATAGATAAGCCTTACTGGATCCAACACGCACTCACATGCGCGCACATCCTTCTGCCTCTACACCTTTTTGTTAAACATCTTTCCATCTTCACTTATCTCAAAATAAGAGTAGAAAGTAGTCATTAATAGGCCTGGAATGATTTACTCATCCTATTTGTTTGTTGTATTGCAGAATTATTGACAGACACAACCAAAAGGCAGTTTAGCTGTCCCAGTTGGGACAATGTCTATATCTTACGAGGAAGAATTAATGACGGCACATGATTGTACACTCGTGGCTCTGCCTTATTGGCCCTCTATTTGCAGCTTCACGTGTCATCAACAACCGAAGCCGATGCCTCTTTCCGCTCTTTTCTATACCGTGTCAGTTCCTTATTCGATCTTCAAACCACTGAAGAAAAGGTCACGTCCATGCATGACTGTAAATGAATCGAGTCAAGCTAAATGGACAACTTTCAAGTTTCTGAGCTTCATATAATTTGTTTGATAATTAATCAGGTCGAGTTTTAACCCAATAAAATACAAATTGAATTTGAGTAGTTCGATATTTTACACCTGTTTTGACTTTCTATCAAATGCAAAAATATGTTCAAGCTTGTTTGATATGTTTATTACATAGAGTTCAAATAAACTTGTAATAAATGATCTCAAATTGAGTGTCGAGCAGTCTAATTTGATTTCCAGACCTTAATGACCATGTCCGGTTTTGGTTCTTTTTGTGCTTGAATCTGATTTTATGTAGAGGATACTTTGTTTCAATCCAAATTAACTAAAGAAAGTTTTAGAATTTAATATCCATACTATTTTCTTGTAACCGGTAACCATTTTAGCTAATCGATTTTATATTTTATGAGAAAGATGATGATGAAATGTAATAAATCATGAATTAGGAAGCTAAGTGTAATAAAATATACACCTCGATGTCTAACTTGTTGTACAGGGGAGAGAATCTTGGCTTAATAAAAATGATTAGTTGAGTGGGTAATCAAAAGAAAAAACACGCACACAAGGAAAAAAAGTAAAGAAGAAATAAATAGTTTAGATGAGAAATAATATTTTCCCCTTTAATGTAAGTTCTCATTTCAATGTGACATTATAAAAAGAGTAGGTCTTATGTGAGACAGTCTCATGGATCTCATTCCGTGAAATGGGTCGAGTTGGGTTGAACATAATAATTAAATAATATTTTTGTGTGTATTAGGTAATATTTTTCTATATTTCACGTAATACTTTGTATTATATTATTTAGTATATATGCAAAATACAAAAATATTACATGATATATAAAAAAGTATAACATAATATACACAAAAGTATTACATGTTGCACGAAAAGAAGAGAGCACCTGGAAGCCCTAGGATCCACGTGTTTTTTAAGACCCGACCCGACCCAATTCGAATCAAATATCCTATAATACAAAAATATTACCTAATACACATAAAAATATTATCCGATACATATAAAAATATTACATATTTTTCTTATAATTCAACTCAACTCAAAACACATCTTATAATACAAAGTATTACCTAATATATAGAAAAATATTATGTAATACATACAAAAATATTACATATTTTTTATATTCAATCCGATCAATCTCACAATATGAAATTTATAAGACTTTCTCCCCAAAGATTTGCCTTATAAGAAACAGCCGTGGAGAGTGGTTAGCAACTTGTCCTTGTCATTCCCGCAAAAATCTAAATCAATTTGCAATGATTTATTCAGGTTTAGGTGGTGGGGGCCATGTTTACTAAAATATCATGGTAACATAAATTTAGTTTTTGTGATCTGTTTAATTCCCCGTTTGCAATTTATACAAAAGTTGTAGATAATGATGACTTATCTTGTCCTTCAGTTGTTTCAAATTACCAATTAAAAATTGTAGATGATTGTTGCTTTCTGAAATATCTATGGCTGTAGATGATTATCTTGTTATTCATGTTTTACTTGTATAATCAATTTTGAAATTTAAATTCTTTATTTCGGTTGAAAATGATTACAAGATATAATTGTATTTCGAATGAGATAAATGTTTAATTTATTATTATTGACGTCGAAATTTGTTTTAATAATTAATTCCTAATTGAACACTTAAAGTAATCAAATTCGGATTAAATTAGTGAAATCGAATAAAAAAATAGGTTAAAAAGGTGTGCAAAAATGTAGAAAACACTGTGTCCGAAGTCTACTCAAACAATTTAGTTCGGTTGATCCTGGTCGATTCAAGATGGCCGATCAGGATCGTATTTAATATATGTTAGAAAAAATAGTCCTCTAGTGCTTGAATACAAAAATGTTCGAACCTATTACAAGTTG
This sequence comes from Scutellaria barbata, assembly GCA_028654395.1. NCBI lineage: Eukaryota > Viridiplantae > Streptophyta > Magnoliopsida > Lamiales > Lamiaceae > Scutellaria > Scutellaria barbata. The sequence continues at coordinate 3,207,806 of CM053645.1, read as the reverse complement.
AAAATTATCCTATTTATAATCTAGAAAGAGCACGAGTAGTGGGGATCATACTCACTGCATCCTTGATTTTCGCCTATTTTTAAGGGAGTGAGCGGTTTGGTTATCCCATAATCTCTTAGTCATCAGGAATATCCTGCTAGGCATATCGATCATGTCCCTTTAAACCCACCACGGAAATGATCTTGAGAGGGTTGCCCAGAGACTGTCCAGGTGAAACGTTTTGGTCGGATCATGTGGATAAGCTCAGTGAATTATTTGGATTGAATTCCTGAACACCATCTCTATAAACCAGTCAGATAATGTGTGTGCTCAGATTGGGAGCCCAACAATTATTATAATATAAGATTTTTATTGTTGATGTATCTTACTATCGTTTGAATGAGATTCCTAATATTACTTTTGTTACATTTTATTAATATACATAACATATCATATGTTATTAATTTTTATATGATGAATCATGAAATTGGACACTGTGAAAATAGATTATCTTGATCAAGATGAACTTGATTCATTAGTTTTAGTTAGACGAGGTAAGTGTAATTAAACAAATCGAAATAATACGGTTTTATTGTTATTAACTTCAGCTTCTAATTAGTGGAGTTTGTAAGATCATAATAATTGCATGAAGTAATTTGATCGATACTTCAATGAAATTCTGTTCATACGATAATATTAAAAGTCTACAGCTAAAATAATTTTGAATTCAGATACCACTTTTTTATTAACAAATGAGTGTGGGGACTCAAACCTAGGACGTGTGGATTGAGAAAAATATCATCAGCTTTTCTTTGAAAAATCAAATACCATCTATTTGCACAAAACCTGATGATAAATTATAGGGTAATAGTCTGAATATTAGTCACAGAATCACAATCCATGAAACTATTTGAATCAAATATGGATATTATTTCTTGGTTTAATTGCGATATCATTGTCACCATGACACATTTCGATTGGATACTCAAGTCCATCACCTATTTTGCTATATGTTTTTCGACACTTAAATGAAATAATGAGTCAAATCATGATAATAGCAAAATAGGTAGTGAATCGGGATCCAATGATAATAATAATGATGTCACAATTAAGTGCTAAATCATGCTATATACAAGTGAAGTGATCACAAATCATATTAAACGTGAGGTAAAAATAATGGATAAATTTTATAATAAAACTTAATTTATAAATTAGTTCTCAATTTTGAATTTAAATTTTTAAGTTTCTCAATAAGAAATTTAATTTACTATTTTTTTTTTCAATTTAAGACATAAAATTTAGATTGAATTCTCAATTTAAGATAAAATTTCATATTCTTTTTTATTTATATTTATAAATTTATTTATATTTCAATATGTATTCATATTTTGGATAAATTAAAACAAGTTAGTGTGTTTTAAAAATAATTTTCATCAAACTTATCTTAATTTATATGAAGAAGTATATATAATTAATTCAATTTATAAAATATTATTTATATTAAATTGGTGAATATTAAAATCAATTTTCTATAATTTTATTTATAAAATTTAGAAAATAAAGGAATCTTGATTTATTAAATTGCATTTATTATATATATAGCAAGAAGTGCAGGAAAATGGTCAGAGTTTGTAATTTCAAATATCAAAGCAGTCTGGAAAAGTATTCGGTGATGGACAGCTGTATTTAGCATGAAGAAATTTCAGATCAACCATTTTAAAAAAGAGTCAAAAGTTGAACAGGATTATGTCGGCCACACTCAAAAGAAGAACATGATGGCCAGTTGTCTGTGTCTGTCATTATTCAAAAAACAAGCTATTTTGTCAAAAAGTTTACAGAATGATGCTCAAAATTGTAAAATTTCTACATGAATTCGGCATTATTGTTAATTATGTCGGAATTCATCTCAAATGCAATGTAAATTCAAATGTAATGTGTTTTATATTTGCCTATATAAGATTTTCATTATGTAAGGAGGAAGGAGAGCGAACTGAGCAATTCCCTTTAGCCTCAATTCCCTTTAGCTTTTCTATCAATCTGCAAGTTTGTATCTACCTACTAGTCCTTACAGTAGACTTTCAATATTGTAAGTTTTATGATTCAATAAATTTTCATATTTTCAAATATTGATTGTCTATTTGTTTTATGTTTATTTTCAATATAATAAATTTTAATTAATGTTAATCAATCGAGCTAGAACCTGGATCTAATAATTTCTGAAGATATGATGTCATAATTACTTAAAATTTTATTATCCTCTTGGTTAATTATCCTTTCCTAGGAGGGTCAAGCAGGATCTCTATGTGTGGACCACCTCTACACTTGGGCTGACCAACCGACTTACAAGATTACCAACACTAATCCAAACCCCTATTAAAGGAATAATCTAACAAGATTCTTATAAACTTTTAAATAAATTATGATACCAATCTTAATTAATTACTAAGTTCTAATTCTTGGCTCTGATACCAATTAAGGACAAGATCCATTGATTAACATTAATTAAAATTTATTATATTAAAAATAAACATAAAACAAATAGACAATCAATATTTAAAAATATGAAAATTTATTGAATTATAAAACTTACAATATTGAAAGTCTACTGTAAGGACCAGTAGATAGATACAAACTTGCAAAAGGATAGAAAGGCTAAAGGGAATTGAGGCTAAAGGAAATTGCTCAATCTGCTCTCCTTCCTCCTTACATAATGAAAGTCTTATATAGGCAAATATAAAACACATTACATTTGAATTTACATTGCATTTGAAATGAATTCCGACATAATTGACAATAATATTGAATTCCTGTAGAACTTTTGACAATTTTGAGCATCCTTCTGGAAACCTTTTAACAAAATAGCTTGTTTTTTGAATAATAGCAGACACAGACAACTGACCATCGTGTTCTTCTTTTGAGTGTGGCCAACATAATCCTGTTCAACTTTTGACTCTTTTTGAAAATGATTGATCTGAAATTTCTTCATGCTGGATACAGCTGCCGTCACCGGATACTTCTCCAGACTGTTTTGATATTTGAAATTACAAATTTTGATCATTTTATATATATATATATATAAATTGATACAAGTTGGATGAAGATAGTTCTTAAATTGCACGAACTTGTCTTAGTTTTTCTAAACAATATATATACATATTAAAATATAAATAAATTATAAATATAAATAAAAAGAAAAATAAAATGAAATTTTGTAAGAACTCAATCTAATTTTCAAACTTTAAATTAAGAAAAAATATAAAATTAAGCCTTTAATTGAGAAATTTTAAAATTTGAATTTAAAATTGAAAACTAATTTATAAATTAAATCTTATTATAAAATAATCTTAAAAATAATTATTAAAGTGCAATTATTCCCCGGCAATAATATATCGCTGTTTGGGTGAAAAACCCCATACCCTGTTTCCTCCTCCGACTGAAATCGGGCCCTCCACCGCCCTCACCAGCGGCGCCTCTTATTGCCACCTAATGCATATTCACGTGAACAATTACACTCACTTCCTCAATCACAATTCTCATTCATCGACCCCTTAATAAAATCTTTGTCCATTTCCCCACTATACTCCAATCATCTTTCAAGCCTCCCTATCCTATAAAACGCCTACCTACTCCGCCATCTTCTTCCCTCCTCAACAAGGAGGAGCGCCGCCTCCACAAACATCTTCACTAACAATGCTACTGAGAAGCGCTTCGACTCCGATCTTGAATTCATGGCTACCCAATTCGGCAAACGGGTCAGGGTCATCGCCGGAATCAGATACCCTGCCTCAGTTAACTAGAACTCGATCGTTTTGCTTGACGATGTCGTCCGAGGATTGTTTGGGGAGGAGCACCCCGACCCGGGGCGTGTTTGAGTCGGATCTCAAAGATCCGGCGAAAACCAAGAAGAATTTGAGGTTGCCGACGACGCCGAAGCCGGCGAGGATCAGGGAGAGAAGGGACGGGCAGGAAGTGCGATCCATTTTCCTGACGACCACCGGAATTGGCTCGCCGGCTGCGAAGGAGGGGTGTTTGGCGGTGCCGGAGAGGGAGAGAGAGCCTCAGACGCTGGTGGTGGGCGACGGTGTTCTGGGTGGCGGAGGTGGCGGCGGGGGTATGTCTGGTGGTGGGCGAGGCTCCGACGACAGATCGGGTCACGGGTCGCAGGATCCGGGGAGTTGGCGTGGGCGGGAAAGTACGGATGCGTACTATGAGATGATGATACAAGCTAATCCAGGGAATCCTCTCTTGCTAGCAAATTATGCCAAATTCTTGAAAGAGGTAATTATTCTATTAAATTATGATTTTTTTCCAGTAAATTTTAAAGTTAATTTTGAGATTGCATTGCAAGCAGCTTTAATCCCTGATGGCATTCTGGATTTTAAATTTGTAATTGGAATCAATTAGTATTTGTTTTTAAGTCCTAGTTTATGTTATCTACTTTGATCTAAATGCGATATTACACATCCTTGCAGAGTTGAAGTTTGATAAGCGGGATTGTTTCATGTGATGTTTGTAGGTTAAGGGAGACTTTGCAAAGGCAGAAGAGTACTGTGGAAGGGCGATTTTGGCAAACCCAAGCGATGGCAATGTGTTATCGCTTTATGCTGATCTAATATGGCAAACACAAAGAGATGCTATTAGAGCTGAGGCTTATTTTGATCAAGCTGTAAAAACTGACCCCAATGACTGGTGAGAGTATTATTCTCCCTTCTTCGTTTCTTGATCGGATACTTTTCCATGCTGTTACTTTGAATCTTGTATATCTTGAGCTAAAAGTCTGTCATTATACTTTTCTTGTTATGGCCAATTTGTGAGTATAATTCGTTTGATAATTGTTAACTGTTCGATATAGTACTTGCATTCTGAAATAATTAAATCTCCATGAGGGTGTGCTTGGAATACTGAGTTGGATTGAAAATGGCAAGGGGGACATGCCAATTGTTTCATGTGTTATGTTTCGTTGTTATTTAGTGTTTTGGTCTATCAGAAAAATCTTGATTCTTTATTTTGATTCTTTTGATCTCTAATTTGTGGTGAAATAAGCAGTGATATTGATATGTCATATTCAATTCTTGATGAGATTCTGAGGATTGAATACTGGCATGCTTTTTCTTTTTTGTAGCCAAATTTGATAGACTTTAGTAGAGGGTTTTTAATCCCATAATAGATTTGCGTCTTATTGATTATTTGGATCTTGAATTGTCTAAGGAAAACGCTAAATTAGACTTTTCCATGGAAAAAGTTTGAAGTTGATATAGATTTTGTCCAAAAGGAATTCCCTTTCTCCTTTGCTAATCTAGATCAAGATAATGGATTCAATCATATCACGATTTACTTAATTTCCATTTGAACTTGGTTTAGCCGAACCTGAATCAATGTTAATTTCCTTCAGTTATGTTCTGGCTTCATATGCTCGGTTTTTGTGGGATGCTGAAGATGATGAAGAGGAGGAAGAGGCAAAAGGCCAATATGAAACTGGGAGGAATAATTCACCGTCTAACTTCTTCCAAGGCGAATCTCACTGGTCTCCTTTAGCTGCGGCCTCTTAATTGATATCTAATAGCTCATGTTTGGTGATATTGTTCTAATGGAGTCCAAGGAGGTAAAAGGGTGGTTAGCTAACTTAAGAAATAATTTTGCTTCTCAGCATGTGGTCTTGTGTTCTATTGTAAATATGAAACATAAAGATACTGACTGTAACATCTTTATCAATAATGTGTATAGTGGTTTTCCTTTGTTTGGACCTGGCAAAATAAATTGATGTTTCTAATATAAGTGGTTTAGCCCTCATTTCATGTAATTTGGAATGGACCTCTTGGAATCCTTGAAGGGTCTCCAATACCATGAATATGTTTTCTTAGTCATCGTGGCCACAATTTAATGTATTCATCGTTGATGTAAGATAAGAAAGTCGATTCTAAGTTGATAATCATGAAAACAATAGGCCCATTAAGTTGAAGAGATTTCCTGCTCATTCGGATGCTTGTTTTTCCATGTTTTGGATGTGAGGTCATTTCCAAGCAGATGATGTATTAACATAAGGGGTCCCAACAGTCAACGCTCAATTATTCTTATTTTATTTTTATTTTTTGGAAATCTTGAATTTTGCAGCATAATTCTCAGCCACACTAGATGATGTGATCCATGTAGATGATCTTTTTCTTGTTCCTAATAACTTTGTACCTCAAAAATATTATCATCTATCTCTTCCAAGAATATTAAAGAAAAATATTTGATCAAAGTGACATTTTAGCTGTAATTGTCATCATCATTATCATCTCATCCACGTTTTAAATTATCTGATTTTTATTATCATCATCATTATCTATCTTATCCAAGGTATTGGTAAATAGTTTAGTCGTAGCATAACTTGAGCCGAATATTCAAAATAAGTATTACTAAATTTTGAATTTGACAATTATACTCGCTAAAAAATAGAAAACTAATGATAATGAAGAATTCAATGATTTGTATAGTTATTATAAATTCTTTAGTGCAAAACCTAATATAGTTTTCCATAAATATTTCTGAACTCATATTTATACAGTTTATTATCCGTGTATCTACTATAAATATGATGGTTTTTGTTGAAGTTTTAGGTTGAATTTATGTATCAAAGCTTGTTATAAATTTACAATATTACCAATATTTCATGTTAAATGTCAGTTTCTATCATATTCAAAAATTTACTTTTCGATAGCTATGACTCCATTAATATTTCTGTAAATTCTAAGTGTAGTTTTTATCTCATCCATAATAACATTTTCAACCTTGATATTATCTTCTAGCTGTTTTGCTATGATGCTATCTATTATTATGGATTTTCTAATCAGCTAGTGAAACTTGTGGGAAGTAAAAATTTATGTATGATTATTTACTGCAATTTGATTTACAACATTGATTTCATCTTTTGTTATGAGTTGCAACAAAGATTAATGAAAATTATTTGTAGATTGATAGTACCATATTGGAATAAATCATTAGCATTATATACTTAATATACAAATTTTATAAATCAATTTGTTTTGTTTTATTTTAATTTAGACACTTGTTATACAGAATTAACATAAGTACATGACAATGAAAAGGAAACAAGAATGACTAACAATTTACATACTATCGAAACCAAAAGACGAAAACAATCTTTCCTTTTTTAAATCCACACCTAGAAATAGAAAAATGAGTTGTTTTGTTTCTTATAAATGGATGTTGATGAAATTATCCTCATCTGTTTAGGGTTAATTGCAAGCAAATATATTGCATTACGATTTTTAACAAATTAATCATATCATTTTATACAATTTAATGCATGAATTATTAAAATATATAATTAGTCATATTCTTTTTACAAACGAATTATTGTACCCATTTGTTCGAAAAGCCAATCATGGATCAAATTATAAAAAAATTGTAGGGGATGACTTGTAATGTAAAATCTAAATATCATGTTGCAAATAAAAAAACATTAGAAATGGTGATTTGTAATAATTAAACTGAATTTCTTGAGCTAACTTCTTCAACTGGAGTGCTGGACTTAATCCCCCTTTTCTTATTTTTGGTAAATTCAACTGACCATTTATAATGGACCCTTGAAATATTAAAATAAGCGGAAATGCCCTTTCTCATGCGGCGATGTAATCCACTAATCCCGCCACACTTAGGTTTTATTTTGAAATAATTTATACCTAATTTATTCAATTGTTCGATCACAATTTTGATTTCGTTCTGTATCTGTAAAGCCGAATTGTATTTGTTTCAGGACAAAAGACTGAAGCTTTACATTAAAACGCGTTCGAATTTCATAACAGTCGCAATCTGTACAAGCCCTCTCGTTGCGTGCCTATTGTTTGATAAAATGCTTAACTGAAGTCACACACTTATCTCTATTACAATGTTGGTTGGTTTAGGTTTAGCATATTTGATGCACATTTGTTCTTTCATTTAGGTCATATATTGATTGAAGACTGTTTAAGAAGTTGATGGGAGGCAAGAAGGAGCAAGTGGTGGAAGCTACAACATGAGGTGCACTGAGTATAGGCATCAGAAATTATCGGCATGTGGCCTTAAACCTCGTTATGGGTCCAGATATTGCCGAAGGAGGAGACTCTGCTTGAGTTTCCACCTTGCCCTCTACTCAAGGAGCTTATTGGTGGAGAAGAGGGCTTGTTTTTTTATATGCATGTAAGTATAAACTTTACATCCATTGCGAACGAGATGTTAGGGAGAGTGGCTGAAGTGTAATACTTTGTTCTAACCATCTTTTTAAGTATTGACTGAACCTGTGTTTTTATAAATTTTACCATGTACTTGAACCAAAGTTTTATATTGTGCAATATTTGTTGCTTAGAAGTTAGAACAAGATGTCATGATATAGATTGGCTTTATACTTATTTTCCGGATTAGCTTTTAAAAAGAGATTGTCAAAAAAGAAAGCCGTAATATCCGATCAAGCTGATCTAAGTGACCAAAAATTAAACCTGAAATTCTTGTCATGGGACCCTTTCTTCTTGTATATGGATTAGAAAACGCAAATTTGTTTCTTGACTTTGGAAAGTTTCAATGTGCTATTTATTTAAATATTTAGTTTCCTATGTAATGAAATCTTATAAAAAATGAAGCAGACTAGCTCTTACAAATAAAGGAATTAGTATGTTGAAGTTCTTGATCATCTCAATTGGAGCTGAAAAATTGTAACTCTGTGATAACATGGGTAGAATTCTTACAACTTCTGAAGTAGAAACTCCGGATCCAGGTCAACAGGTGGGCTCGTTTCCTCAAAATTTTCAGAAAGGGCTATCTCCATATGTAGGAAGCCCATGGAACAGTGGATTGTTCGATTGCTATCTTGATCAAACAAATGGTAATTTCACAATCTTCACCACTTAATATTTCAGTTAAGAGAGTTTTATCATTTGTTGTTGTTTTTTTTTTTTGTTCCTTATAAAAGCCGGACGTGTAAAAGCCTGTTCAAAATGTACTCTGTTTTTACTCATGAAAGTATTTGAGGTGTGATTTCTTAATTCTTATTTTTATAATCACTTGAAAGAATTTGCACCATTTGGTTGTTAACAAATTCTGACGGCTTCCCAAATTGGTATTTTAGTTCATGTGTAACTGTGATTCAAAATATGGGAGTAATTAAACCTCATAAATCCAATGATTATCGACATCAGGAGAGAGGCTACGAACTTCAGACAAAATCCTCAGAACTTATGGACAAACATCAATTTTCTCAGTTATTCTATCAGAATGGTTATTATCGATGAGAATTTGCTAGAAAGTCAGAAACGTTACGTTCTGGTATTTTTTCTGTGAATATGAAGAGTAAGATCAAGAATCCGAAAACAGTAAGATAATTTCGACATTTATCACTTGGTTTTGCAGCTGTGATGACAACAATATTTCCCTGTGTCACATTTGGACAAATAGCTGAAGTGCTGGATGCTACAGATACATCTCGGGGATCTTTACTTTGTAAGTCCAATTTAGATAGTGATAGATTTAACATTATTTATACTATGCCCTTTCCATTTCTTGCACTTTATACTGAAATTCAGGTTCTATAATGAATCGTTGGGGTATCATAATTCTTTCAATCCTTTGACAGCTTGTCCTTTTGGGAGTCTCTTTTATCTGCTAAGCATGACTGTTTGTGCCCATTGTTTCATCGGCTGCACGTATAGGAAAAGGCTGAGGAACAGATATGGTCTTGTAGAAGCTCCATATGAAGATGTAATTTCTCACATTTTCTGCCCTTGTTGTTCCCTCTGTCAGGAATTCAGAGAGCTCAAAGAACGGGGTCTTGATCCCGCGCTAGGTATAAACTAGTCATCTTTAATGATTTTTTTCATGTCATAAATCATAAAACAACACCAATGTTGTGCATTTGATTATGAATATTTTATTGCCTGTAGGATGGAATGGAATCCTCGCTCGACAACAGTCGATGCAGCAGGCGAATGAACAGTTGAACACACCTCCTCAGGCTCAAGCTATGTCTAAGTAGAGAGGCTGATCATTTCACTTGGTTCAATGTTGATGGCTTTTTATTTGTTTCATTGATTGTTGCTTAGTTGTGAAGTATGTCCAGAAGATGTAATGAAAACAAGTGTTGTGTAATTATATCTTGAAAATCCACAATTTAAGATTGAGCCTTGTGTTGGAATACCTTGTTTGGACTGAAGCATTACAATAAACCTTTTTGGGCTGGACAGAAAGCTCTGGGGGTGGATCCTTGATGATTAGCTTCTTTCTTCGTTATACCAAAACTGTAACCTTAGGTTATGTTTGATTGGAAATTATGTGGGATTGAGAAAATTCTATTTTGAAATTCTATGTTGGGTTTTGTAAATAAAAGTGAACAGTTAAAATTTACGTTTGTTAAGATATTTTATAGGATATGACTGTTATTGTAGATGTCATGAAAAAAATGTATTGTAATATTATATTATTAATTAATGTAATAGTAATGGATCGATCATTGTAATAGTAGAAATTTAATTGCGTGTTAAAATTAGTGAATTAATAGGTTAGAGTGTGAAGTTCCTTATAGTGCTTTTTATTTATTTTATTAATTAGAGTAATTTGATTGAATATTATAATCCTTATTTGTTTTGGGCTTCAAAATAAGGATTTGAGATTTTTACATAAAACCACAAACAAACATAGCCTTAAAGATTGTGGGTGTAATATGAAGAAAACAAAAAGTAATAATGGACTAAGTCAAATAAAACATAATCAAAATTTAGAATCTTAGTGTAACACTGAATTAATCTATACTACTTATTTAATAACAAAGAAGTTTGGGTAAAATTGTAATTTAATAAAAAAAACTGGACAAATTTGTAATTTAACAGTTGCTTAATTTCATTTCTCATCAGTTACACACTTACACTTACACTATATCTCCATTTCTATCCCTCTCACTGTCCCGTCCTCTCTCCCTTCCCCCACTAATTGCTTCTTCTCTCCCCTCTCTTTCTCCGATGAATACTTTTCTCACATAGAGTTCTATATAATTTGGTCTTTTGTTCTTCAATGCGATTATTATTAGTAAAATTTGGTGGTTAACATGATTTGGTGATGCCAATATTGAATTACGACTAGGCGGAAAAAAAAAAAGAGTATAATTTACAGAATTATAGAAGACAAAAGGTATGCAGTTGAGATTTTAGGTTTTGAAGTTTTTGAACTGATATTCTCTATTATTTGTTCGTGGATTCTCTTTGCTTTGGTTAGTACACTCATGGTTAAGGTTCTTGCATTCTCTTTCCACGTCAGCACTTTCTTCGACCTCATTCAAGAATCTTTGTTTAATCAATATGTGATTGAGATACAATTCGGACCACCAGAGATTGAGATGAGAAAGATTCAGGAAGAAGAGGATCGGACATGGCTGAGGTTTGAATAATATAATTTCATAATAAAAAATAAAAAATAAAAAATATATAGTTATAATTAATTTAATAAATTTTTTACCATATTATATTATAGTTCGTGCGATATTAAAAAACCAAAACTAAAGAAAAAACAAATTTTATTTTATACAGGTACGACTATTTATAATCGGAGAAAGTTTAGATTTTCTTGAATATCAAATGTTGTCAAATCCAGCCCATAAAGGGCTCGTATTTCAACTCCAAACTGGATTAGCAGTTGACGCAAAACCTACAATTTTAGTTAAAGAATCGATCAATTTCAACATGTGTGAAGACATTAAGAGTTGATGTTTGATGCAGTGTCTCCTACTTTTCTCTTCACGGAAATCTGCCCGATCATGTATCTTTGAAGGGATATTCTTGTTTGAGATCAATATTGCTGAAATTGGAATTCAGTGATGATGAACTGTTGCTTTTGGAGAACTCAGTGGCAATAGGTAAATTTAAAACAATTTTTTCAATTTGTTTTTGGGTTTTCTTTATGCAACTGAACATTAGAAGAAATTAATCATGGTTGTAAATGAGCCGTTCTATCCATTTTTAAAGATTAGTTCTGACTTCACTGGCATGGGCGTATATATGAACTGAATTCTTCTTCGTATTTATTTATTCAGGGTTTCTATAATAAATTATAGTGTCTCAATTTTTATGATAGTTGATGCCTTTGATGCTGAAGTAATGCTGATTTAGTCATTTTGTTGCCAACTATATTCTGTCAGGACACTCGGCATTAATGATGCACAGAAGGCAACATGACAAGCGTTGGCAATGGCTGATGCTCGATGGGTTTGGACAGTGCCGGTTCTTTTGAAAGTCACTGAAGAAATAAAATGGAGTAAGCAAGAGAGAGAATGCCTTCGGGTATGAACACTTTAGTGAAAGTGTATGTTGGCATGTCATGTATCCATGTGAGAATTTAAGTTATGTTTTGTTTTTGTTGTTCTAATTGCGTGTTTATTATAATATATTGTTGGAGAAGTATATTACAGAAGATTCCTGATAGATTGGTTTATAAAAAGATTGAACGTGGAAAAGCATTGTAGGAATAGGTTGAATATTGGATAGGACTGCTCATCTAAATGTTTCACTACTTCAGGAGATTGTATGTTGCTAATAATATACATCTGGGAGATGAGTGTCTTGCCAACAACATAATCTAAGTAGTTCTCCACTACATGTTGATGACTGAAGGGCAGACCTTGTAAAAAATTTAAGCATACATTATGTAAGGCATTTTCACAAAGCAGTAGTTCAGATCTCTGGTTTCTTTTATTGTGATCTGAGAATTCGGTAAGTGCTTGCAGTATGGCATACTTGATTTATGTTATATCATTAAGAAGAGAAAAAATAACTCATCTATTTTAGTAAATGAAAATGAAAATGGGTCATTGGGCTTGATAATTTAGTTGGTTCTCGTAGTTTTTTTTTTTTTTTCTAGGAATGTTAGAGAGAAACGATATGGTATAACATTCTTGCCAATTCATTATCGTCATTTTGCTCCAGGTTGTAATCTCTAATGGAAAGAGGAAGCCCCAAACATTTGACGATCTCAGATGTGTCAATATCAATGGTGGCTCATTATTTAGGAACCTGTGTATGAAGACATTCTATGGTCTTATGGAAACAACAATGTGTATAAAAATCTGCAAATCCAGTACATAGTTTCCATGTACTGATGTACATAGGAAGACCTGTGGCAGTGACTGTAGAGGAGTGCTCTCTTGAGTAGGCACAGGTAATAGGATGGAGGAATTTTAGCACTTGAACAGAAGGAAACTTTGTGGAGTGCCAAATCAGGTGAAACTGCAGAGAGTTTTAATGGATTGATATAAACTCAGCTATTGACTTCTTTTAGGTATCTTTTTTTCCCTTCTTTAAGTGCCTCCTTTTTTATTTTAATTCTTATTTTCTGCAGGAAAAGGAAAGTGATTATAGTTTGTAATCCAATCTTTTCTGTCACTTCACTTTACCCTCTGATGGTCTGCTATTCGATCTTTGTAGGTCGCTTCACTAGTTGATAGTCTTAAATTTCATATTTCATAAGTGCATCAAGCTGTCCATAGATAAGCACTCCCTCTTGTCAAATAATCAAGTAAATATTTAATGCCCAAACAACTCTATTTCGCTTATCATTTTTCATCCTTTTTCACTATATAAGTACTCGTGACTAATGCTCAATTTTGAAATTGTTAAAGTTTGAGTCACTTTAGATTTATGCATGATTAACTTGAGGTTTTGATTCCTAGGATCAGTGCCCTAAATTGCCACTAAGGCTGCAGGTTTGGCCCCTTTAATGCGCCACTCTTGCCCGGGACGAGGAGGACACCATTTGCTCATGATTGGAAAAATAAAATACATTAACCAAATCTTTCACAAGTCTCAACAAGGTATAAATACAGCATTACTCCGTCCGTCTCATAAATGAGTCTTATTTTAAAATTTAAAGCTAGTTTTAATTAAAATACTATTGTCAGTAACTTGTGATTGGTTATAATAAACTTTGCATGATGTACTTAATGAATTATTATAGGGGAATAAATGAGACTTCATGCCTTGTAAAAGGTTGTACATTCTAAAAAATAAATAATTGTACTTTGGTGAATTAAGGCTCTTCATTTGAATGTAGGGAGTACTATTTTTTTCTTCTACGACAACACTTGTAGGAGCTCTCCTTTTTTGATTATTCAGCTTCAATAATCCCGATAATTTTATTGTTACCTGAATAGTGGAGTATATAATAACTATATGTTAGAACTTGAATTTTGATGAAAACATATGTTATCAGACTTAAAAAATAAAGAGGTTACTACTGGAAATACACATAAATATGCCTGCCTAGGACCCACTCAAGCCTTACCTAGACCCCCATTGTGCTAGGCCCCAATCTTCCACCTGCTTAAGGCCTACCTTCTAGAACATTGCCAATCTGTTCTCAAAATTTGAGTGAATTTTTAACGGATGTACAGTTATGAGAAGTGACGACGCCCACCTACCCCCAGCTTTTTAATTGGCGCGTGTTTGTCACGTGTCTTCCGTTACAGGTATACAAAATAATTTAATAGTATATATATGTGTGGACGGCTTTTCAGGGGTCGATCCAGGAAACAAATAAGAAATGGTGGTGCCCTAGAAGGCGGCGCTGATTTATTGCTAGAAATACCTGGGAGCCGAAGGATCTGCATCCTTGGTTTTAGAGAGGATAATTAGCATAGACAAGAATAAGATAAGGAAATAAACAAAAAGGCGAAAGAAGAAGAGACGTTTGGGCCAGATTCTGACTAGTCATAGATAGAAGAAAGAAAGACGAAAGGTAAGAAGAAATGAATTTTTTTTTGCTAAATTGTGTATATGTTTCTGGTCTACTGATATGTTTGCTGAAACTAGTTGATAGATCTCTATTTAAATTGAGAAGTAATTATCAATCTTATGAAAATGATTGTTTTAAATGTGCCTTTTAATGGAATTCTGCTCACTTTCCTATAAGAGTGTGTTCATTTCTCTTGATTGAATACTTTGACCTATTTGTATAATTTATACTTATAAGGTTAAGAAGCCATTTTAAGTTATATGACTGTAATAACTGGTTATTTATTGCTCTGGTAGTAATAGAAATTAGTATCAAAATTTTATAGAGAAGTGTATATTTCTTGAATTTAAAAAAAATAAAATATCATGCTCTTAGCATTCATTTTGTTGATGAGCAGGAATTGGATTTTACACTGCTTGGTGGATGAAAATAGGCGAGTTTGAGGACATTTTAAGAGTTATATAAACACACATATGATTAAGTGATGAGAATCATGATTGTATCTTTTATAAGATTGATTAAGAAAAAGTTTTCCTACTTTTGACCTTGTGAACTGTAACTGAATCCTTTTTAAATAAAAGTGTTTGATCATATATTATGCTGTGATTTGTGAATACCTCATATTCTTTTATTAAATATAAGTGCCCAATTCTTTATTCACTTAAGGGTTCATTATCCAAGGTGTGATACATGAATGTATATACTTAATTGGCACTTGTTATCTAAGCTGAGATTCATGAAGCTATATAATTCAAACTTGTGATCGTGTAACAATACTTCAGGGTATATCCTTTCATGTTATATTTCATAAATTACATAGGCAGTTTGTACTAACGATTACACAGAGAAAAAAAGGATTAAGAGGATGCTGAGTAAAAGTTTTAACTAAAGAAAAACAGGCAGAGAATTTTTACATGTTTATTTTCACAGTTGAAGTGAGTTTCTTTATTACTTCATTCATATACTATTTGTTTGTTTGTTTGTTTGTTTTTTTTTTTTTCCCAGAGAGGGTCTGGAACATTACTGCTCGAGCAGCACATGTGAATTTTCCCAAGGAACCAGATGAAGAATGGATTATTTTTTGAATGTAAGTCCAGAAACAAACCATATCTGGTAAAAGCTTAGTTCATCAGTGAAAAGGTACAAACTTTCATTTGAAGGCTTCTTTAAAGATTGGAGTATACTTTTAAGCCAATGGATATTATCCCAAAACGTATCAGATCTCCTGAATCAGCCCTGGAGAATGGAATAACCATGGATGATGATGGTGCCGATTCCAGTGGGGTAGATAGAATAAGTAATTTACCAAGTGATATCCTTTGTCATATCCTATCTTTTCTGCCCACTAAGTATGCGGTTGGTACATGTATTCTCTCCACCAAATGGAAAAACCTTTTCCCTTTAATCCCTAATCTCACAGTCCGGTTAGATGACACCTTACTTCTACACCCAGAATCGGCATCCAACACCAGGCTGATCAGCTTTATGAATTTTGGAAATAGGTTACTCAATGTCACTTTGCGTGATGTACCTTCTATCAATGCCATCCGTATAATTTGCAGAACATTCAATGATGGAAAAGAAATTGGTGGTTGGATTTCTGCTGCATTACGTCTTAATGTCAAGAGGATGGATCTACGAACCCGTATTCTTGTGAAGTCTAACTTTCTGTTTGACAGTCTTTTCGGGTGTAATATAGTTTCTCTAAATCTGTTTCTTGAAGCAGCTGACGATGCTCCTGAGTGCAGATTTAATCTACCTAATCTTACGATGCTCTCAGTTCAATTTACAAAATTTAAGGTAGTCAATGTTCTCCTAGCATGTTGCCCTGTGGTTAGATTTATGGTGGTAAATAATTGTATTCACTCCGCTGGAGAAAAGCTACGGATCTGCATTCCTTCACTGAAAGCTTTAAGATTAGTTAATGACATCTATTATGCTGAGAGTGAAATTGAGCTTGATGCTCCAAAACTTGAATATCTGTGTTATGTTGGCTTCCTGGCTAGTCGGTATTTGGTACAAAGGCTTAAGTCTCTTCGGGTTGCTTATTTTGATCTTGATAAAAAGGGTAATCAATATCAATTTTTGCCCGATGAACCTGCAATGGAGCTTGTAAAAGCTTGCTCTGGTGCTGAAAAACTGTGGTTTTCTGACAAAATTATCAGGGTAAGCTTCTTTTTCACATCTTTTGCTAGATTAAAGGATAATTTTATGGATTAATAGGTATTCTAATTTTCTTATGCAGATTCTGCACCTTTGCCCTCGTCCACTCCCTAGGTTCCCAAAACTGGAAACCATGGTGATAAAATTTATAGACTCTCATGGTTGGGAACTGCTTCCAAGCTTGCTCTACTCTGCACCTAATCTGAAGAAGGTTATTTTAAGAGCAGTATGTCTATACACCATTGTGCTTGCTCTAATATTGTTGTTTCTCAGTGGTTAATGTTTTTTTAACGTGCTTTTCTGCCCTAGGGTTTTGACAGTGAATGCTATGAAAGTTTCAAGGCTTCTGTAAAGGAACCATTGTCCATTAGCTTGTCTCAACGTAATGAATCAGTTTTTATTCTCGCGATTCAATGGAAGGTGGAAAATTGAGTTCATTTTTACCTACTCATGTTGTGGGGCATAGGTGAAGTTGAGACGTAGTTGTTTGAAGAAGCAGGTAAGGATTTTTCAAGTAGTTTTTTCTGCAAAATGAGCACTTATGGAGTATCAGGTTCTCATATGAGTCATGCAATTGATAAAAAAGTTATTCTGTTCCAGATTTATTGAAGTTTCTGAGTGTTGGATTTCTCCTATTAATTCTGACAGTATTTTTGATGAAAGATTTAGTCTTTGATGGATTTATACATTTTATATGTTGGATTTCTACTTTTGATACCAACAGTGGTTTTGATAAAAGATTCAATCTGTTGTAGATTATTACAATTTGTGTGTTAGATTTCACTTTTGATACCAAAAGTAATTTTCTTGTAATGTGAATACTTTTGATTGGAACTAGGGAGCGTACATGGCTTAGTAATAATCTGAAATACAAGGATTTGAATTGAATTAATTTTATATAGGATCCCAAATTCCGTTTATTTTAAAACTGTGAGTAGTGATTCTCCTAGTTTTAAAACAATTGTGTAGGGCCCACTCCCATATGATATATGCCTCCCTCCTACTTTCCCCCTCACTTTCACACACTTATAAAAACTTAGAATATTAAGAGATCAATTATTCAATCTACTATAATACAACTACACCTACTTTTACAGACATGGTGTGATATCTATAGTAAAGTCCACTTTCCTCAGTTTTACAACAAAAAATACTTCATACAATATTACTGATTCAGGAAATTCTCAAATAGTAAAGTTTTGAAATGTTCTAGTCCAACGAGACATTTAATTTTTGTGTGAACTTAAATTATCCATTTTTACTATTACGGTATGGTTCATGATGACAATTAAGTAATGGACGTTGTAATTAACACCTCCAGGATTTCGTGAATATTTGGGAATTTCTTTTCATCAATATAGAAGTTTTAAAAAATAAAATTAAATATTTGGATAACACCATTAGCCAAGTAAACTCAGTTAAATGAAACCTACAAAAATTATTCTCCAACATCATAGCAAGCGAAACAAACATTTTTCTGTTTTTTTGTTTTTTTTTGGTTCTGTTGTTTCTACAAATTTTGAGTTTTTTGTATTTATAAAGTACAAGAGTGATTGTACTTTCAGTTGACACATGTCTTGCAGAAGCAAATAGAATAAGAGGTAATCTTGAGAGGTTAATAGTTTTAATAACTCATAAGTAATTGGTAGATGGCATTGATACTGACAACCATTCTACTCAAATATAATTAGTAGTCAAGTGTCTAATAGAATTTTGCTTTACCTAGAATACCATCCTACAACTTGCAACTAATGAATTGAAATACTGTTAATGAGTTTGAAGGACAATGAGGGAAAACACTTGTTAAGAAAACGATTTAAGGTAATGCTGATAACATCAACCAGAACATAAGTTGGTTTTATTCATTTTGTAAAAGTGAGATCTATTAAAAGGAAAGTTTGGCTTCCAATCTATTCAGAGACTTCAACATGTAAAGGCCTATTATGCATGAGCTGTTATGTCTTTTAATGGCATGGTTATTATATATTAATACTATATAGAGAAAATTCGAAATTTTTTGCAAGAATATGAAATTAAGTTACATTAACAAAATACTTGAGATACAAACTTTTAATAAATCATTTGCAAGACTTATCAATTTGCTCTCTTCCCTCTGATAGTTCTGATATATAGACGTTCTCGTAATTCTATCAAATTAGTGAATCATGAAATTTAGCAATATATGGACCCAAAAACATGATGAAATTTATCCAATTGTTTGGAAATGGATCCTGTTACCGTGCCTCTGTATGCTAAGCTGAATACTTTTTGTGTCTCTAATAAACCATGGATAATTGTCATGGACTCTGTACAGTTAATTAAAGACCCTCTTAAGAATTCTGAGTATCCTGAAATATGGAAATGAACAAAAGTTTACTAATTATGCCTTCGGTCTGTAATTGATAATGTACATTTTCTCAATTTGTTCAATATGTGCATGCATGTCTTGATTTCCCGTTATATATTATGTGGCTTATATTACAGATCTTAGATCTTAAAACCAAATGGGTGGATGCATATGAAAAGCAAATTATCAGAAGCAATGCATAATTGTTCATTTCGGTTGATGCACATTTCTCCCAATAAATGAAGTGACAAACAATTCAGAATATTTTTACTTTTTTTCCTACTCATCTCAAAGCTCGTACTTATTATTGATGAAGAAAATGTATTACATCTAACTTGTACTTAAATCACTGTCTTTGATTTGAATATAGAGACTCACTAAAGTTGAAAGAAGATTTAATCTGAGAGTTTTGGATGATGAGCATAAGTTTAATGGTTACCTATATTAGGGAAGACTCAAGTGTTGTACACGTATTTTGTCATAATTTGCCAAATGAATAATCAATGTTCTGATAAAAAAAATTCAGCTGTCATGGTTACTCATTTTTTAGCAGTTTTGATTTAACATTTGTAAAATCTGTTTTACATATCATGAATGCATTAATTCTCTCTTCCATCTGTTCAAGAAATCATGGGCTTAATGTTGATGGGTTCAATATGATGATTAGTGTCATTTCAGAAATTTGTTTGATGTTTTTTATTAGCATTCACATGTACAGATTATTTTTCAGTTGTTTCTTGAGATATGATTTCAAAAAGTTCCATTCAGGAGTCATTTTGTATGGCAGCTTATTATTTTACTAGTACTTTTCGCTTTCATTGCTCATCCATGGAACATTCTTGTCTTGAAGCAGTGAGGCAGACATGGGAAATAAGAGAAGAAAGATATCTGGATTGTCATCATGATTTAATCGAAGAATGTTAGTCTTAATGTTCATCACCGAGGTAGGATATCACACATTGATGGGAGCACATGCAGTTTATTCAGTGGTCCAAGTAGGTGACTGCTATCGTTGTTAATCACTTCACTTTCCTTATAATTCTTGCATTTTCAAATTACTTATTATTCTTCCAAAGAAAAAAAATATGGTGATCTTTTATTTTTTCCTACAATTTCATCTATTTTTCTGAATTGTTTCAATTAACGAAGCATTTGTTTTTTGCTTGAGTGAACTTTGATTTCGATAATTTCAAGTAGTTTAAAATGCCTGAACTACTGGTGATTTCCAGCTCTGAAGAAATATCAAGAATAGATTAATCTGCAACTGCTAAAACCAAAAGAGTTTGTATATGGATAATTAGTATTTAGGTTTCTGTGTAAGGAAATGACTTTAATTTGTTCACGACTTGTTCATTCTTTGGTGAGACTGTGTTGTTTCGGTTGAAAAAGGATTTTCCAGAAAAAAAAAAAAGACGGGCTTATTCTGTTATCTTAGGCTTCTACTTCTAGGCTGGATTTAAGCAGGCCAACAAGCCGATCTCATTCATTAACTGATAAATCCAGGTGGCCTAACCTCAGATAGGGAAAGAGCCAATGGTAATGCAATCCTTAGTAATTAGGGTGCAGTCAAATAGGTGTTTTGGAATGCCATCATGCTATACAGAGGAATAGGATTGGATCCCTGGTTAAGTATGTGTATCATTAAAGTACTAAAATGAGGTCTGCCAAATTGGCAAAACTGCATTACATACAAAAATTTCAATTTCCTTGCTTGCTTGGGCGACCTGAATACCATTTTAGCCTTGTTTCACCAGTTTGCAGTGAAATGGTATGTAGTGAAATTTGAGGAGTAATATTTGTTGTTTTAATTTGATGATTTGGCAATTATTTGGCTCTTGACACATAATTTTCCTCCCGTTGTTTCTTTATTACTGATTTATGGTTCCGGATTAGTTGTTTTACTATTATGATCCGTGGTGAGTTGTCGACTTTTGCTCCCTTCTCTGCCTCTTGATGCAAAGCATAGCCATAGAGCTCCCGTGCTCACTGATGATCTTTTTACTCGTTCGTTCTCTTTATCTGCATGTTCCGCAATCTCCAGCTGCAATTTGGCTACGGACCACTTACAACATGACTCTTTACTTTGATGTGCTGTTTCCAAAATATGAAGTTGCCAGCGAGCTGAAACATTGCTGACGATGAAGATTCAAGGACCAGTTTTGAATTTCTTAAACTGTTATAATTTAAAATTCCCAGGTTTCGTTTAGTTATAAGTTTATCTCAAATTATGTTCCTTACCTCGTTTTCATTTTTCTTTTTCCCCGTCTTTTGTTTGTTTGTTTTCTAGGTGAGATTATATATGTAGTCTGTTCGCTCAACAGTGAAGACATTCATGGAAAGAAAATTTATGGAAATTTAACTGGGAAAGGTATAATGTGATATATGTGCATCCTAATTATTTAAAGAGAAACAGGATCCCAGCAGAAAGGTTGAAAGAATAGCAGAAAAGTATGGATCAAGATTCAAGAATGAAAAGCATGAAAAAAATGTATACTTTGGAGGCAATAAAAAGCTAGGAATCTCATTCCAATCCCACGAACTTAAACATCAGTTTATTTCGCGGGAAACCCATTTTTCTCAATCATCTTTAGATTAAGGTTTGGAATATTTAATGATTTGGTCTATCATCCACGGCAATGGCATGCCTGCAGAGAAAGCATTTCATCCCACAAGCCACCTTTTATGTCTCCATTTATGAAGCTATTATTATCATCTTCAACTTGTTATCAACAATAATTCTATTGCAAACTCCGCTTAATTTTGCTAGAAATGAAATGGTCTTCTGTATTTCCTCCTCATTTCAGGATGATGGGCTTCCTTTCCTTCTCCCTTTGGTTCCTCTTTCTATTTAGTCATCCATTTTCAGATGGTATGTGCCTTCTTTCTCCTTTAATCTTTGAGTTTTTATTCACTGCATTTTGTTTCTATTGATCAATGTTCAACTGATAGTGTGTTTGTCTGTTCAGTTATGGTTGTACATGCTTTCACAGGGACATATGGAATAAACTATGGAAAAATATCTGATAACATCCCACCACCTGAGAGTGTAGTGACCCTTCTGAAAGCAGCTAAGATCAAGAACGTAAGAATCTACGATGCTGATCAGGCCGTTCTGAGGGCCTTGAAGGGCTCTGGAATCGAGATCATCGTTGGACTAGGGAACGAGTTCTTGAGGGACATGAGCGTAAATGAAGATCGCTGCACAGAATGGCTGAAACAGAACGTCGAGCCATTTCTTCCAGGCACCCTCATCACAGGCATTGCCGTTGGCAACGAGATTCTTGGGGGGGCAGACATGGAACTATGGGAGGTTCTCGTGCCAGCTGTGAAAAATGTCTACAATGCCCTTGACCGGCTAGGCCTGGCCAAAAGAATAGAGGTGTCGAGCCCGCATTCTGAGGGTGTTTTCGCCGTCACATACCCTCCATCAGCCGGGGCATTCAAGGAGTCTGTTCTCCCTTTCATGAGGCCACTTCTTCAGTTCTTCGCGCAGATTGGCTCCCCATTTTACATCAACGCATACCCTTTTCTAGCCTACATGAGTGATCCAGCCCACATTGATTTAAACTACGCCATTTTTAAGAAAAACCCGGGCATCTATGATGCTAAAACCAAGCTTCATTATGACAACATGTTTGAGGCTCAGGTAGATGCGGCATATGCTGCATTGGAGAAGATTGGTTTTAGTAGGATGGAAGTGATCGTTTCGGAGACAGGTTGGGCGTCCAAGGGAGACGAGAATGAAGCCGGGGCCAACTTGGAAAACGCGAGAACATATAACCTTAATCTGAGGAAGAGGCTTTTGAAGAAGAAAGGGACACCTTATAGGCCTAAAAGACCAGTCAGGGCTTATGTTTTTGCTTTGTTTAATGAGAACTTGAAACCGGGGCCCACTTCGGAGAGGAACTTCGGATTGTTTAAGGCTGATGGCAGCATTTCATATGATATTGGCTTCACTGGGCTACGACCATCTTCCGCTTCCTCATTTCTTGCATCTATAAAGGTATCATCTTCTTGGTATTCTTGCACTCTTTTCTCTGTCATTAACCTTTACGAAAATGGAACTGTGTTTGCAGGTGTCGCTGAGCCTAATATGTGCTGGAGTTGTGCTAATTCTGATTTGGTAGCCATGCCCAAAACACTTGAAGAGGGGGCTGTTTCTATCACTCGGTTTATTTCTCTTTGATTAAATCATTCTTTATGTTCGAAATCGAACCTTTTTCGGATAATATATATATATATATATATATATATATATATATATATATGGCTTGATCAAACTCGTGTATATTCAATTGCTAATTATGTGGACTCGTAGTGGAAGAAATTTTATTCTTAATTTATTTGTAAACATGATATTTTAGGGATTAATATAATAAACTATCTTATTTATATTAAAATTAAAATCTAAAAAAAAAAATGTTTACGACAAACTATAGATAATAAATAATAATAATATAGTTTGACATTATGACAAATGGTCAAAATTATTTGAAATAATACAATTAGTATCAAAATGATAATTATTTGTTAAATGTTTTTAAAAAAATTATGATATTTTGGACAATTATTAATTTCTGTGAAATATTGGCGATTTCTGAAATGTATCGACAACAAATCAACATTGCAATATTTCCGCGACATTTAATAAATATTTTTACCCACATATTTATGTCGTAACTTTAATTAAAAAAAAAAAAAAAAGCCTCCAACATTGTAAATTTTATCCCCATGTTTGGTGTTTAAGTTTGCAGCCCAAAATCAAAGAAACCCCAATGATTTTATTCAATTTCTTGGTCCTCTTTTTTATTTATTTTATTTCCCAATCACACAATCCAAATAAAAAATAGGGACATGTGAATAACTTAGCCCAAGTTCTTAAAAGTCCAACTAACAATCGGAATACAAAATCAACACAAATCCATTCAATCTAATCCAACATGTAAAGGAACTGTACTTGAATAGTCAGAAGTGTTAAATACTTTTATTATCAACTCTAAAACACCTATACCACCTATAAGTTATATATATATATATAATTTTTTTTTTTTTTAATATAATTATATACATACTCACTAAAAGTACTTAATAAACTTAAGGGAGACTTACAATTGTATCTAAATCAAATTTCTCTATAAATTTTTCCCTGACAAATAATTGACTATTCAATATGACGTGGGAATGAAAGAAAATATGGCCCTCACCACTTGAAAATAAGTAGCTTAATTGGTAGGAGGCCACGAAAAATAGAGTGCTAATTGTACGGATATATGACCCTTTATTCCTAGCATACTTTAGTCATGTATTATTAGTTTATTACATTATGTGAAAGTCAAGTAATTGGACACTAGAAACTATACGTGGAAATGGAATCAATCGCCTAAGAAATTGGAGCCTTTCGAGTCGATAATTATACACAAAGTCAATGCACAAATAAATAGGTCATCATCGTTTTACACACCAATTTCTCCATTTCAATATGAGTTTTATTTAATATTTCAAAATAATTACCTATATATAAATAACATAATTATATTACACATATATGTACTGATGAAATATATAATAAAACACTGAACGATGGATCTATACCTGATGCATCGTGTTCAATTGATCTTTTTATTGTTAACTACTTGAATTTGCCAATTCTATGAATACGGGTCTCTTTCTATATTAGTATCTCATAGAATTTATTTGCTTTGTTCAGTATTGGTCAAAATGGCATTCATTTATAACTTAAATTATAGGGAGGCAAAATAACATGTATTTATACAAAACTATATAGGTGATGTAAATTTGAATAAGAGAGTATTTAGTTAAACTTTCTTAAAAGATTTATTATTAAAATTGTGAAAATTACAATTTTCGTCCTATAACTTAAACTTTATCTATTTTCTATACTATAATATTATGTATTTCAATTTTAATCATCCAATTATCACTTTTCTAATTTTCATTTGATTTTTTCTCAAACTTTTGATTTTTTTTCCATGTGGACCTTGGAAATATTGCTGATTTGAAAATTTCAATTTTAACGTACACATTTAGACCTCAATTTAATATTTCAAACAAAATTAAATTAAAATTAAAAGAAAGTATTAATTAGATAATTAAAATTGGAATACATTAAAAAATGGATAAAAATAAGTTATAGGATGATTTTTTTTCCCCTTAAATGTAAGTGTTTGTAAGTTTATCAAACAACCATTAAATGTAATCAGTTAATTAAGGCATTAAAATGTGACACATTTTAGACATATATATTAAGGCATGTGTGTATATATAATGTAGATGGGACTATACACATTTCACTTTTACTAAACACATCTCATTTATTAAACATACTCACATTTAAATATCATTAAATTATAAAATTTCTATTCTATATTATAATAATACCCTTTACAATTAAAAAAAAAAACAAAAAATCTCAAAAAAAATAAAAAAATTCTCCCATCCCCTTCTCCCTTCTCAACCTAACGTTGCTTCTCTCTATTTCTCTCTTTTTTTTTTTCATCCATCAGAATTTTTTTTTTATACATTTTTTAAAACATTGAGATATATATGAAAATATCGTAAAAAAAGTTTGAAAATCGAAAATTTTCTATTGTTTCGTTCGATCTTGATTAGTCGAACACACGGTTTAATGTTCTACCTTGATAGTTAAACACAAGTGTATTGTTCTACTTATGGTTTAACTTGCATTGTAATATTCTACCTATGATCGAACATCTTTAAGAGCGTTCGACCTGTAGAGATCGAACATACAATGTAATGTTCGGCTTGTACGGATCTAACGACATGTTTTCAATGATTTTTTTTATTTAATAATATCTCTATTTTCGAAATATTTAACTACACTACATAAAACTATAAAAATGCATGAAAAATCTTGAGAATTATACATTTCAAATACATCTTTCATTGATCACTTTGATTAATTTTTCATAAATCAAGGTTTGTTGGAGTTTTTCTTTTAATTTAGAGATTGAGAAATATGGAGAAGGGAGAAATATTTTATATTTGAAAATAAGGGCATTTTAGTTTTTCATATTTATTTACTTTTCAATTATTTTATTATGGCGTATGTTTAGAATAGACATTCACAAGATTCGAGCTGTTGATTCGAAAAACCATGGTGGACAAATCAAAATCAAATCGTGAGGATTTCAGTATGTTCTATTTCGAATCGGCGTTTTAACGGTTTGGTTTTCTTTAAATTTTTTTAATTAAATTTACATATATATATATATATATATTACAATTCTTCATATATTACAAAATAACAATTTTGTTTGAGTTAACAATTTGATATAAAGTAAAAATTAAAACTTATATTTACAAGTTATAACAACACAACATTATTTACAACATACAACTTACAACTTAAAAAATTAAAAAATATAATTTAAATGAAATGAAATACAAATTATACACCTAAAATAATTACAACGTAACTTACAATAAAAATAATAAAAAATAATAATCAATATAAATTAAAAATTAAAATAACATAAATATATAATATTATTTAATATAATATAAAAAAATTGAAAATTAGACAAACCGACAATTTAACCATCGATTTGGAACAGCGGTTCCCGATTTGAAAATAGGAGAATCAAAACCAAAGCGGTGAACCATGATTCACAATTCTGATTTCGAACTGAAATCGGGTTAATGAGTTTACGAACTGTTGACCCCGATTCAATTTCAATTCAATTCCGATTTTTTGAAACCGTTTGATCACCTCTAATTTGAAAGGTGTTGGGGGTGTGCATAGCCCCTCCCTATATATATAATTTCTTTTTCCTAAAGGAGACTTTAACTCATATTGTCCCATGCATACAAGTCAATCTTAGTTATTAATGGTGCAAGTGTCCAGCTTCGTAGAATACTTACACACTATAAGTCTATATCTTATAGTTGATTTTATTCAAACTTGGAACTTGAATTCATCCTTATTGCTTTCCTTGTGGGTTCAAATAATCTACGTAGGACTCTACTCTATATAATTCGAAGCTTATAGTATTATACAGCTTTTGAGGACCAATTCAAGAAACTTTTTACTATATATTGCCTCTCTATCCAAGCACTTAGCAATCCATAACTTTCAATCAATATTTCTTGCATTAGTTTTCATTTTTATACATATTTCAACAATTTTGTTAAGCAAGAACTATAGATAGAAATGGAAAGAGGTTCAATATTCTTGATTTTTTGTAGTGCTATTCTTGGCATAATTGTGCAATTTGCAGTAGCACAAAACGTGCATATAGTTGGAGATGGTTTAGGATGGAGAATACCCCCAAATAATTCTGCTTATCCCAACTGGGTTTCTGGCAAAACATTCATGCTTGGTGATATCTTAGGTATAATTCTAATTTAATCATTCTCTCTCTAAAATCTCTTAAACTCGTAGTATTTTGCTTCATTATTCACATGTCATATTTCCATCCACTAACTTAGTGATTCTCTACCCTTTCGTCCATTTTTGCTCAAAATTTTGATATGTCTAAGTGGATGTTAGGATTGATAATGTAGAATTTTCAATTCCAACATCCACACAGGCAAAAATCGTCATTTCGAGCAAAATATGATCAAAATTGAAAAACGATGATCATTAAATGAGCAAAATTGAAATAAGTAAAATAGGTGGTAAAAAAAAAAACCCCAAATTATGGGACAAAAATTGAGATATTCCGAATACTAACTAACTATTTATTTTTACTTTGCAGTGTTCAACTTTGCGACCAACGAACACGATGTGGCTCGTGTACCTGAAGCTTCATACAATGCATGCACACAAAACAATTTGATTGGTAGTATTATTACCACTGGACCAGCAAACATGACACTGAATTCCAGTGGCAATCACTACTTCATTTGCACCCTTGGTACCCACTGCCAAGCTGGACAGAAATTAGCCATAAGAGTTGGCTCATCAACACCTGGTGCACCTACTCCCCCCACCGCCCCACGTCCTGATGATTCTGCCTCTACTTCTTTAGTTAGCACTTTCTTACTTGTAATAATCTCTGCTGTTATAGCCTTTGTTTTATGACAAACTTTTTGATTTCGGGTCTTGTTCTTTTTCTATCCTTTACTAATTTTTTGTCTGAGTTCATCATGTAGTCATGTTTATCAACATTGTGTCGGATTGTATATTAGCATCTTGTTATGAGATCAATAGGTTCTTTGATAGAAAAAAAGATTGATGTAGTTAGCTATTCAATAAATTTAATATAACTCTTAAATTTCAACTCCTGTAATTTTGAATCTGAATTTGCACTCCAATTTATGCAATAAACAAATAGCAAGAGGTGTTTAAGGTTTCCTGGCAAATGGCAATGGCCCTTCCAACACTGAAATTAATTAGTTAAAAAATCCATAGATATAATATAATTTTTTCAGACTTAAGCAACGAACTAGTACTCATCTGTGTTTGATAATTGAAGATGGTTATAAAACATATTCTTATTTTGGGAGTTTGGTTTGGTTTTGAAAAGGTTAAGAATCTTCTAAAAGAAAACGTAGGAAATACATTCATACTTCTCTTTTCAAAAACTCAAACATCACATTGCATACAAGTAACGAATATATGTAAAAAAAAATATATGTATTAGAAGACTTTCTTATATAAGCAAGTTGTGTTGTTAAATAAGTATATACATTGAAAATAATCTAATAACAAGACAAAATTATATATAATTTATAAAGAGAAAATATACAATCTTAATTTGGATTTGGAGAAAATTAAGAAATTTTGATAATAGCTTGGGTAATCTTTTGAGAGAGGAAAAGATTGAGAATTAAAAATTGATGAAAGCTTGGATAATTTTGAAAATTTGGATAATCTTGGGAGTTTGAAAAATAATTTGGATAGAAATTAAGTGATGAATGATAAAAAAAATATATGAGAAAATCGAGAATTTAAGATATGTTACAAAATATGTCAATATTGGTGTCTATTTATAGATAATTAAAAAATACGAATTTTGATATATATATATATATATACATATTATAATTCAATATTTTTCATGGTGTGGTGTGAGATGCGAAATTGTTAAAAAAATATATATTGATGAGTCCATATATAAAGATGTTGATGAGGGGTTAGGTGTTTGAGATGAGAATTGATAAGAAAATCCATATATAAAGTGGTACCGTGAAAAAAGAATTAAGCGTATAATATAAAATATTAAAATATTAAAAAAATCTTAAAAAAATATACACGATGTGCATTTTTCAAGTGTGTGTCTGATCAAAACTACTTGATTGAATATTTAATCGCAATACTTGGAACAATAATCAATCTAAAAGTATCTAGGCTCAAATACTCCATCATCAGAAGCATCTCTGATTTCAATGCCTAAATTTGGTTCACGTTAGATTTAATTAACATGAGAAAAAAGAATCTTAATTAATATGTCGTATCTGACTCAATTTTCATCATAACATAAATGAGATTTGATGGCTTAATTATGGAAAAGTCCTACTTTTATTTACATAATTGACAAAAAGAAAAAAAAAATCACACTTTGTTAAGACAAAATATATATATATATATATATATATTTTTTTTTTTTTTTTATGAAGGGAGTATTTAAATTCTATCATAAGTTAATTTAGAACTTAAATTGAAATATTTAACTGGCAAAGCATATGTAAATCGTAAATGTATTTGTAGTGAAGATGAGTTAACCCTTTGTTTCCTCAAGGTGGGTTAAGCTTTGACACTTTGATGAATAGGGGTGGCAATTTTGCCACGGGGACCATCCTCGTTGGATACTAATATTAATGGGGTAGGAATTCTTCGATCGAATTGGGAAATGGGGTGGGATGATAATTTTTCATTTAAAAATTATAAAAATGGTATTCATGCACTCACCCAATCCTTAATTTTGAAATCGGCCCAATATATATGAAACGGGAATATCCCATATCCTGTTTAGTATTATTTATTAAAAATATATATATTAATTAATTAATATATTAAAAATTAAAAAAAAATTCATAACATTAACTCCTCTCGAAATCAGTTGTCACGGCTGCATCTTCATCCATTCCAATAACAAATTATCAATTAATTATTAATTTAATATGATGAGATGAAGGATTGCTAAAGAGATGATTTGTAGATGTTTTTGTTAGATATTTCATATTTTCAATTTATATTGACTTGTTAGATTGTGCTGTCATTTTGATTAGGTATTTTATATTTTTGTTTTGAAAACTAAATTTATTATTTCATGATATTTGATTAATAATTGATGTTTATGAGTTGTTTTAATTGTTTTGATATTTATTTATAAAAAAAATTAATTTATAAAAAATCAAATTTGAAAAATTCGAATTTCCACGTGGGAAATCGGTTTTCCAAATGATGAATTCCCATCCCCATACCAGATTTTCAAAATGGGGATGGTAATAGGAATGATATTAAATATAATAATTACCTCGGCTATTGATGATATGTAATTGGAATAATGTCTGTCTACCACACCACTGTAACCCAACTTCGATTCATATAAAAAAAATTGGTCAAAATTTCAACAGATTGTCCAAATTATAGGTAAATAAACAATTTCAAAGAATTTTCTAAAATGAGAGAAAACTCGTAATAATGTGATTTATATATTATTCATTTATTTTGCTATTAGACCATTTATAAATCTATGACGTCAAATTCCATTATTGGTGATGAGAAATAAATTCCGTGGAATTGCAAGAATACTGATTCTTTTCCCCATAAAGAAAAGTATAAAGCAAGGCATAGTTGATTTAGTCCTCCAACTATTCGATAAATTGACTCTCTTAATTCCACAGACTTAGTGCACACAACAAACCGTTGCTAAACCATTAATTACGTTCTAACTCAGAAATCAAGAGCAAGTTCCCACTACACCTTCGAGACTATTTCAAGAACATTGTACACTATAAATATACAGCTACACACCCTTCAAAAATCACAACAATCTTCTCAATCTCATAAGCTCTTATCACTTTTTCATAATCATTACAAAGCAGATCATCATCACTTCTTACAAGGAGTACTAGATTGCAATGGAGAAGCTTGCAATAATATTGGTTGTTTTTGCTATAATGCTGCATTGTTCTGAAGCACAAACAGTTCACATAGTTGGAGATGGTGTGGGGTGGGCCATACCACCTAATAGTTCCGTGTCCTATGTAAATTGGGCTTCTGGCAAAACCTTCATGGTTGGAGACACCTTAGGTAATTCATTCTTGCACTTTCATAATTTTATTACTTTTTATAGGCACGTTTAACACCTAAATGTTATTTACTTGAATAAGGAACCTTAATACATGTCTGCAATTTTAAAGAAAGTCGAGAAAATGGCAAAATTAGTCTTGTTCAAAAGGAAGTCTCGCAAATTTTTTCCTGTCCAAATTCAAATCCATGATGAAGCCCAACAACCTTTAATTTATTTTGGATGGAGTTCTAATTTTAAAAGATTTAGCCCAAAATTGTCGAGTGGGCCTATAGTAATGTCTCTGTGAACTTTACTTTCAAACTCCCGTTTAATTTCAACCGACATTAGAACTCAAATCAATAATTTATTAAAATATATAGTTAGTATCAAGATACAACTTGCAATTTTGTACCTTTTTTTTTCTATTTGATGTCTAATTTTATTTTATTTTTTTAAATCCAATTTCTATCAATATTATACAAAATTTTTCAAGCCTCATAAAAACTTATTCAATTCATACATTTGTATTTCAGTATTCAACTTCATGACCAACCAACACGACGTCGTTGAAGTGCCTCAAAGCTCGTACGACACATGCTCACAAGACAACGCCATCGGCAGCATCATCACGACCGGACCGGCAAACATGACTCTGGACTCCACCGGCAATCACTACTACATCTGTACCTTTGGGAGCCACTGCCAAGTCGGGCAAAAGCTAGCAATAACAGTGGGCTCATCAACTCCTGGTGCTGCTAATCCGCCCATGCCCATGGCACCTCCAGCCACCCCCACCACCCCCTCGCCGGCTTCTCTTCAGCCAGAAGCTTGTGCACCAACGCCTTCCTCCACTCCCTCCGGCGAGATCCCGGTGGCTGGGCCCACCTCATCTGCTGGACCTCCTCCTCCTCCTCCTGATTCCGCCTCCACTTCTATGGCTGCCAGTTTCTTGCTTGTTTTATCGTCGGCTTTCATGGTCTTAATGTTTTAAGAAGAGTTCTGGTTCTGTGTGGTGGTTTATGTTTTATACAATAACATTTGTTTGAGATTTTTAATACTTTTCTAGTTTGTAAAAGATTGTTGTACGTCCATTGGGTGGATTCACTTGTTTTTTGATCAATAAAGTTATTGATACTATTAGCTAGACTTTAATATTTTTTTAAACAAGTGCATGATTGAACATAGCTACTAAGTGAATGTGTGTGTGTATAAATGCGATAAATATTTTTATGTATATATAAATAGTGTTGGAGTTAGCATGCATTCAGGTTTGCTGATCTTTGTCTAAGTATAAGCAAAAGTGTGTTTTCAGAAATCGCATGTGAAGAAGGCGTTTTTAATTCAAGTTATTAAGTCAGTTTTGTTCTATAAGTGCTACTTCACTTATACAGTTGCTAGGCCAGGTTTACGTTTCTTCACAATATTCAAAAGGTGAGAAATAAGCAAAAGCGTTCTTCCACTTATTAAAGCGTGGTGACGTGGCAGCGTTTCTGAGTTAGTTTTGACGGTTGATCAGTCAAGTTCAAGAAACAGGTAAAAAGTTCAGTTTTCAAGATCAAAGTTAGTAGTTTCAGAAGCAGATTGCGGGCTCGTTTCTTGAGGGAATCTGTTCATTCTTGTTGCGTTGAGTTACATATATATAGGTCTATATCTTTTGTATAGAGTCAGAGTTTTCATTCGTTATATAGATTTTAGCTGAGAGAGAAAGGAGAGGGCTGACTCGGTTTTTGAGAGTTGTAAAGTGTTCTTGTTTTCTTTTGATTCTCAATAATATTCTTCCCCCCCATTTTCCAATGGAGTAGGCATTGTAATAGCCGAACCACGTTAAATGATCGAGTGTTTTTTTCTTTAAGTTTTGATTCGAATTCCTTGAGTGCAATATCAAATCTTGAAGTTCTTGAGTTGGAATTTGGAAGGTGATTTGCAGAAAGTATTTGGGAATTGCTTTGCAAGGTTTTTGGCTATTCTTACCCTGACAAATAGAGTATTATTTAATGTTTAAATCTACAAATCAAAACTTACAAATAAGAAAATAGATATGATGTTTTTTTAGTTTTGTACTACTTTTTTTATGATTTTATAATACAAGAACAATTATGTTACTTTAATTTAATAAATTTTGTCAATGAATTGGTCTTTGTTGATCTTAAAGATATTATGGAAAAGAATATAATTCACCATAATGAATTCTAAAACTAACTAAACAACTAGATAAAGATGGATAAAACTGATTAATGGTTTGAAACTCATGATAATGGAATGGCTAAAAGATAAAAGATTGGCTTCAAAAACTTATTTTACACTGCTCATGAAATGAGAAATTGTTGACCAGTGTAACTATGAAAACTCAAAACCCATTGTAGTTTGCTATCAAACCAATTGGGCAACATCAAAACAATGTCAATATTTTGTATAACTATTATTTATTCTATTTGCAAAGATATTTGACTTTTTTTTTTTTATAACATCAACCTTTTATTTGCTGTTGTAGTAATTTATGAACAATTATAAAATTACTGATCTACATTATATTTTATGATATTTGCAAAAGGAAATTAAAAAATCTGCGTAATTTTAATTGCAGAAGATTTTTATATTATAAAGGTTTAACTGGCCGGTTATCTTATTGCTTAAGCGAACATAGTTTTTTGGAACTTTTCTTAATATCATGTTCATATGGTGTCAAGTCAATACATTAATTTTGGCCTTTGCGTTTGTATTTATAGGACAAATCATATCACCTCTGCTTTTGGTGGTTGTTGTGACCCATGTTCCCCGTTCTTGTCATTCAGCCTTGAGCAAGAAAATAATAGCCTCTAGCATCCTAGTCGAGTTGGAAATTCTTCCACAGTACAGGTTCAAATCTCGCATGACTTTGATTTTTATTGAAATATTTATTGAAATATTGTTGATGTTTGATTTGGAGTTTATATCATGTTGGTTATATAGATTTTTCATAAATGTTTGTCAATTGAACATTTAAACGTATCACTCAATTTATATCTTTTTTTTTTTTGTGCATTTTGTTTCAGAGGACCAATGAATTTCACTCATGTTCCTATAAGACGAATGTTGTTATTGAAAAGAAAGTAAAATATCAATTTTAGTTCTATAATTTATATTTTGTTCATTCATATTCCCATCAATTTCATGTATTTCAATTTTTATTTTAATCATTTTTCCTCTCAATTTTGATCTGATTTTGCTCGAATGTCAATTTCTTTTTATATGGACGCAAGAATCGGATAGTTCACATTAGCAATTATGTTGTCCACATAAACAAAAATAAAAATATCAGATCAAAATTGGAAAACATTGTTAGAGAATCAAATTTAAAATACATAAATTTGATGGTAAATATTTGACAAGACTTAAGTCATAAAGTTGTAATTATCCTTTAAAAAGAATCAATGTTTAATTGTACGTAATTATTCTTAGCTTATGCATGTACTGAATCTCCATTATACATTAATAACATCTATTAAACATTGAATACTATCGTTATTTCTATACACATAATTATACTCGTTAAATATAAGTTTTTTTTTTTGAAGCAGAATATAAGTTTTTTTCTAAGTTTCTTGAAACAACATGAAAACGGAAGGAGTATTATATAACTAAAATTATCTTTTTTCTTCAACCGTGTATAGATGTTAATTAATATTGGGTATGAATTAAATGTAAAAAGTCAAAATGAGTTAACTTAAAATGAATAACCTCCAATTATTCTTAACTACTAGTTGAGAAATTACAAAGTCTTCTAAGGAACAGACACGGTTGAACAAAAATATCTGAATACGACATTGTGTTTATTCACGTCCATAACCACATGGTATTTTTATTTTATTTTTTTCCCAATAAATACGACGATTTACAAAAATCTGATGCATGAATGGTGGACCAAAAATTTGATTTTCTACCACAAAATTAAATGTGATTAGCCAATAAGTTTAAATTTTTGGGTGCCATACATTATTGACTCTTTTGCCCATCCTTTTTTTTTTTTTTTTTTACAGACTTAGGCTCCTCTACTCTACATTCTCTCCTTGTCTTTTTCCTTTTTTAATTATTTCCTGATCAAATGTAAATAGATTTTAATATTTCTGAAAATTATAACTGAACTCTTTTAACTATATATATAACGGAACAAACAAACTCACGAATACTTTGATACATTATTATGGATAGTTTTATTAAAACTCACTAATTTTGGTTAATATATATTTACTAAATTAACATATTTTAAGTTTTAAGGAGATTATATATTGAGATTTTGGTCATTGAAGGTGTTTAATTGTAAATTTTACAAACATTAAGGCCAGTTTAGTAATTTGATCAAAGTTCAAGGATAGTATATATACATATATATATATATATATATATAATTCACTTTTTTTTTTTATCTTCGTTTAATCATGAATTAAAAATAAATTGGCATATTAAATCATCAATGTTTATTATTTTATTCTTTATATGATTAAAATATTTATAATGTCCATTATTGTTAAGAAATATATCATACCTGTCGTTATTACAGTTCGCATAGGTGCCAACTACAACTTATTACCATGCAGAAGTTCCATGTAGTACAAAAGAAGAAAAGTCGAGTATGTAATATTATAATTCTTTGTGTTTATTAACCATGTTCCACTATTTATGAATTGTTCCCTTGTCCACTATAAGACAGAATTTATAAATATATTCATTGTTAGATGTGATAAGGCCAACAACGATGTTTCTCTTGATTAATAAAATTTAGATTTGATCCCATTATACCATGTACATCAATAGTTGTATATTAAGTCACGTCTACAGTGCATAACGGAACATTTTCGACTAAGATTAAGCAATAACTTTTTGGAGTCAACTTACACGAATTGAAGGATAAATTTCATAACAAAACCCAATTTATAGGTTAATTCTCAATTTTAAACTTAAATTTTAAAGTTTTTCAATAAGGGGCTCAATTTAACATTTTTTCTCAATTCAAGACTTGAAATTTAGATTGAGTTCTCAATTCAAAACAAAATTTCATTTTTTTTATATATAAATTTATTTATATATATTTCAATATGTATTCATATTTTGGATAAATTAAGTCAAGTTAGTGCGCTTTAAAAACAATTTTCATCTGTATCTTAATTTATACGGAAAAAAGAAAGAAAAAAATATAATTTATTTAATTCATAAAATATAATTTATATTAAATATTAACATCGATTTTCTATACTTTTATTCATAAAATTAAAAAAATAAAAGAATCTTTATTTTTTAAATTACATTTATTCTATATATATATAATTAATACAAATCGGATGAAGATCGTTCCAAAATTGCACGGACTTGTCTTAATTTATCTAAATTATAAATACATATTAAAATATAAATAAATTATAAATATAATAAAAAAGAAAAAAATGAAATTTTGTCTTCAATTGAGAACTCAATCTAAATTTCAAGTCTTGAATTGAGATAAAATGTTAAATTGAGTCCCTTATTGAGAAATTTTAAATTCGGATCCAGAATTAAAAATTAATCTATAAATTGAGTCTTATTATGAAATTTATCCATTTATAAATGAATTCATTATAAAGTTAGATTTGTGAGACAATTTTGCAAAAATACTACTCGTAAAACCTATGCTAAAGATTCAATTTGCATGTTAAAGAAAATCAGCTAGTGCACCTTCAAAATTTTATCTTCTAATTTGGAAAAGATTAGTCCACATTAACATGGAATTAATGTTATTTAATTAGGTTCATTTGGATGTGGGTATCTTTGTTGGTTGGCTATCATTGGCTCAAGTTAAAAATTGTGTGATCTTCATTTCTTCAATAAGTTACTTTACAATATCCTTAGTACAATATGCCTCTTGCTTTTCTAATTAGATTCTAAAATATATATCTAACTGTCAATATAAAACACAAACACACGACATGAATACTATATTTCATGGTCATGAAAATTTACATGAATACTATAATTCAAGTTAATTTTTACAAATTAATTTATATTTTGTAGATAATAAATTATGAATTAATTTGTCTCACAAAATTAAATCCATAAGACCGTCTCATAAGAATCTACTCTTTCATGATAGGAATTCCTGAATATATATTTTTTCTTTTCTTGATATAATTGTCGGTTATATAATTGTAGGAATGATATTTATCCCCACCAAATCCCCAACCCCGAAATTGACCCTTATATAAAATGAGGATTCCTAAATTGCCCCTTTTTTAAACATTATATATGTATTTAATAGTAAATAGTTTATCCCAAAATTTTCAAATAATTTACTATCTCTGTTTTAAATAATTTAAGATCTCATGTTATTTAACGTTATATGGTTGTACAATTTTCATTTATGAATTGTTGTTATTTTCATATTTATTTCTTGAGAATTGCCTAAAAATGATGAATTTTAATTTGTAAAAAAATAAAATTGAAAAACGCAAATCCCCTTTAGAGAATCCATTCAGCAAAGGGGAAATCCACATCCCCATACCCGATTTTCAAAACAAGAAATGGTATTTGTTGTAGTCGATATCAACCCCGAACAGTCTATTGTCATTACTAGGCCCTAGCTATTACACTTCTTCTCTCTTTTTTTTTTCCTTTTTTTTTTTTGAATGAAATTAGTTTCAAATTGCAAAATTCCAAAATTTTCGAATCTTGAATCTGATCAAATTAATTATGCTGAAATTAATGGAAGGGAAGGTGTTATAACAAAATCATTCAGCAATAGCAATACACACGAGAGAGCTGCAATAAAGGGCTCAAGTGTATAAATATCGTGAGTTCAAGGGAGCTACTATTACATGGGCAATAGTTAAGGGATCAAAGTGTAATTTACTGAGAAAAATCTATTCTAAAGAAGAAGAAGCATTTGTTTTCTCACAAATGGGTTCCACACCAACTTTGCTCCCATTAACACCGTCGTCGTCATCGTCGTCATCACTATCGTCGCCGTTAATTTGATCGAGCACCAGAATCAGCCCCATGGCGAACGCGCCGTCAAACCCCGGCATCAGCGATAGTAGAAAAACCTCCTTTCCAAGCACCATGTTGTTTGTAGCATCCACCTTGCGGCGGATCTCCGCCACCACCTCTTTCTCCGCGTTGAATATTGTGCAGTTTCGGCAGCCAAAGGAGCCCTCGATCTGGAACTCCTCGCCGGGATTGGTGTACACCTCCGCCGTCACGCTCGACCGTCCGATTATCGAAGATCTACGTACGCTGAAGAGCGGCTTCTTCCCCTCGGTTCCGTCGCCGATGAATCCTTCCCACCGCTGGTGCAGGCTCGGCCTCTAGAAAAAAAAAAAAAAGAAAAAAAAAATCGGCGATGAATAATTAGTGAGTTGACTCGGTGGGTCCACACAGTACAATTTCCGAAGTCGAGTTGACTCGGTTATAACGGTAAACTTATCGCCGGAGAGAAAAGTGGAATCACAAATTTTTCAAGAGAAGTCGAAGAAACCAACAATCTGAGAAACATCTTCCACTGATTTACCTTGCGGTGGACGGTGAGGATGCATCTGCCAGAGGCATCCATTAGAACGAGTTCATTGGAGCCACCGGCGTCGGGGCCGTACGAGTCAACTCGGAAGACGAGTTCGCCCTTGGAATCGTAAACGGTAAAGCCATCGCCGGAGAAGAAGAGAGAGGTTTTGAGTACAGTGAGATGAGTTTCTTCGCCGTAGATGTAACCTTCTTCCACAATCGCCCCACTCTTCATGCTTGTGTGCGCGGACCGCTTCGTTGCTGTAGGCCAGACCATAAATAAATCGATGAAATGGGAAAATTTGTGAACAGAAAATGTGAAGTTTGCACAGAGAGAGAGAGAGAGGAAGACAAAAGGAAATTGATGTTTATAAGGAAGAAAAGGGAAATAATGTAGAGTAAAATTATGGAGCTGAATTGCAGGAATATTAACATCTTAACATGTGGAGGGTATTAATAATAATATATACATGAGCAGTAACAAGCCAGAAACTTTGTTTCGGTTCATTTACAATTAATAAAAATTCCATATATATCAAACAGTTACTTTTCATTTTATAGTGAATATATATTCAATTTTAAAATTTTAATATTTTTTTATTAAATTTAAATCAATGATTTGATACTTAAACGATAAAATTTAAATATTGAATATTTGAATAATATAAATATAAATGACCACAAATATAATTTACTCATTTCAATTATGTAGAAAATTCACATGCATTACCATTCTATTATTAGAAATTTGGTATCTAAAATTATTATGAATATTAAAGATTGAAAAAATGTAAATATATGAGATTTATATATTAATTTAATATAAAATAAAATTACAATCCATTAATAATTGTAATTTAACTACACCGTAACAGTAAAATTATCTCACAAAATTTATATAATACACATGTATATTATATATATATAGAATTTTTTAAAATTTGAGGATACCCAATCTCCTCTGGCACCCCTCTCCCTGCGTCCCTGTACATGAGGATACTTTGTGAGATGTTTGAGATCATTCTATTTAAAAAAATCAGATGCAAATAATATGTTTTGATTAGTAATAACATAAAATGAATTTGATGTGACTTTAAAATTTGTCAATATATATTTGTAAACGGTATCGAAAGTTATGTATCTCAACTATATCTTAAATCAAAATTACATAATTCTAAATAAAAGTGTTCCCATTTAAGTTATATTTGAATAGTGTTTATTTGACAATATGGTTTGATATGAGGGTACAGTGATATCGATTGGGTAAAAGAGCCGTGGGGCCTGCCTATCTGTAGGAGAAAGATTGGGGTACCCTTGTCTTCAAAATAATTGTAGTGAGATTAATTTAAATCATAATATTACTTTACTTTTGTAAAACGAAATGGTCGAATTTCCAAGTCATCTACACTTTAAGCAAAAGTGGAAGAACTTTAAAGTGTTGATTATTATATGTAATATTTGCTTCTTCTCTTTTAACCCACAATAGAAGCTTTCTATAAGAGGAAATTTTTGTCTATAATTATTTACGATGAATATGAGATGAAATAATCAATCACTAAAATCTTTGTTCTAAAAATCTTCAATCTTTATATTCAGTGACTACATTTTCATCTCAAATATAAATTTAAAAACCGAGTAGTATACAAATTTATGTCATATATCATATATCTAATATTCGGTTGTAATTATCAAAATACTTCCCTAACTATATGGACTAAAGAATACTAATAACATATATACCTACAATATTAGGATGTCTTCATTAATACATCACTTATTTTTCTTAACTTAACATCAAAAAGATTCCACATATTATTTTCCTAAATAATACACCAAAATTGTAGGAAATACAGTAAAACCAAACAATGCCTTGTTTTCGTAATAAAAGATTAGTCTTGATTAAAGTCGCTGATCAAACTCTGATCTTCACAGCTATGATTAGGTAGCAGAGTCAAGGAAAAATCGAAATTAATTATCAACCGACTTAGGGAAACAAAAAAAAGTCAAATTTCTGGAAAACAAATACATGGAAAATTGAGGCACAATATAGACTCAATGTCGTAGACAGTTGCATCTTATTAATTTAGGATAACAACAATTCAAATTTGTACCATGTAAATACAAAAAATATATTGAAATGATCAAGCTTAAATTGAATCCACTAATATGATTAGTATTAATTCAAAAAAGAGTGGAAAAACGGACAATTCTATGGCCAATGAAGTAAAACAAAGAATTTTGCAAGGAAAAATTGTGGTCGGATAATGGAATTCTAGATCATTCTGGTCAAACTTAAGTTAATTTCACTTAATCATATGTATACAGTATATGCTACATCGGTATGATTAATACTAAAAATGTGTAATAAAAAAATACTTATAAATTTAAAATACAAAACAGAACAACAATTCATATTAAAAATTTCTAATTGTATTTATTGTGTGATTAATATTCTTTACAATTTAACATTTGAGAGGAGTGATAAATTACAAATTAGATATTATATTTCTGATGGTTAGGAATCTTACATAGAAAAACTAATCAAAATGGATATATTATAAATACTCCGTCAACGATTTTTATTTTACAAATTATGCATATTGAAGAGAAATTAATTAATTGTAAATAATATTTTAATGGAGTTTTTAATTTTTATATGAACGGGAAGTCGTTGAATCCACTCAACAACAACAACAAAAACCACAATTTTGGTACAATTGAAAGCAACATTATTCAATAATCGAGATTAAATGTGTGTGTATATATATATATATAAGTACGAATATAAAGTCTTAAAGATATTTAAGTCTGCAAAACCCTAAAACAAATCCTAAATTAACTAGAATACTAATCAGGTCATTCATGATTCAAATAAATGAATTATATCTGGTTCCACATCATTATAATATTTAGGAGGTATTTTACAATAGAATACAGAAGAGAAAAAGAAAATGAAATGACCAAATTGTACATGATGAAGTGCAGGATAAAATACGCACACAAAACTCCCAGAATTTGCTATTCATAATGCCAGATGATTAAGATA
This sequence comes from Scutellaria barbata, assembly GCA_028654395.1. Taxonomy (NCBI): domain Eukaryota; kingdom Viridiplantae; phylum Streptophyta; class Magnoliopsida; order Lamiales; family Lamiaceae; genus Scutellaria; species Scutellaria barbata. The sequence goes on along the minus strand of CM053645.1, from coordinate 3,165,802 downwards.
TTTGTATTTTAAAATTAAAATTTTCAAACATACAGTATAATCAAATAAAATGTGATGAGAGCAGATCTCAACAAAAAATTCCTTATCAATGCCAGTATCAATGCATAGTTTAGTAGAGATGTCAACGATCAGCCTAACAATATCCAGTATAGAAATGATGTGATAACTAATAATATTTTACTTCAAAATATCCAGTCTAACTAATAATATTTTACTACAGAATGCAGTTGACATGCATCAGATGTTAATTTGTCAAGAAGGATTATAGTTGTGAGATCTATTATTATAACCATACAAAATATATAAATATGCTTCGGATCCGAAGATACCTTAGTTGTTAATTATTTAATAATTATTAAATTATGACGAACACTTATAAAATTATAACATGTAAAATCCAAGAAATAAAATACAAAAAATAGTCTGGGGTAATTATTATATGAAGATCTTTCTATAAGAGGAAACAGTATTTAAATTAATGTAGACCAGTCATAGATTTACCCACTTGTACAAGTTGTATATATGGGGATTTGCAAATTAGCCATGTGGTCATGTGCGTTTTTTTATTGAACATCTAATTTTAGTCAATGAAAGATCTATATAGTTTGATCTAACACGCTTGATCGTATTACCCTAATTTTTGTCACTATATATTACTCTTTAATTTTGTTTGGTTTAGTATAATATAAATCAGTTTGGATTTTTGTATCATAATCCTCTATTTTATTTGTCTACCATTATTAAAACAACATAATTAATTATGACAGTTAATTTGAATTATTTTTGAAATTACATTGTTTCGATAATAGAGTATAAGTGAAACACCAAATTATGGGACAAATAGTTTCAAACAAGTATAAAAAGATCATCATAACATGAAAAAAAAAAAAAAGGTTAAATTCTTCCAAATAATTTTTTTTTTTAAATAAAGGCACACTATAGCATCGCCTTAACTTTTTTTTTTTTTTTCAATTAAATTGGTATTAATTAGTTAGTTAATGGTCGCAGCTCATGAAATCAATTAACGTGGTCAGTTAGCTTTGATAACCTAAAGTGGTGGAATTTACCTTTTCCCTTTCATTATACAAACAAACATTATTGGGCCTTAAAGTTAAGAAAATATAACAAATTTGCTTTTACTCTCAACAAAAACAAATTTCAAACGTTTATCCACAATTAAAAATTTAATTAGGTAGATGAAGTATAAAATGGTGGCTCAGTTTCATATTGAAAATAGAATGTCATTTTTTGTTCCAAGGAATAATTGAATTGTAAATCATGTTGCGAGTTAGCAAGGTGAGTTTAAATTTTTAAGGAGCAAAACATTTAAAAAAAATTGTTCTCTTCCAAGATAGTCTAAATGGATGAACGATAATAATGTGATAAGTGTGTACAAGTATACAACGTTAAAATTATGTTATTTAAACACGTCGTGTTGTTTCCCCAAATTAGCCTGGAACTAGATGATGATAAAATATAAAAACAGAATGTCATTAAATAAAGTGACCATCTTTATTTCAGAAACAGGAACCAATTCATTCTTATACGTACTATGATTAATTCTTTCACTAGAAAATCCAAAGACTTTGAAGCACAATGATAAAGGTATGTTCACAAAAAGAGAGATTATTATAATATATTAAAACGGATTGGCAATTAATGTTGTTTGCAAACATAAACAAGCATATATTTATGTACTATGATCTACTTCTTAAACATGATTGTTACTCGGTGGTTATTTCACTGTGAACTTTTAACGTATAAAAAAAATTATTTAATAAAAAAAAACGTGTGGTAAATGAAGCGTTCCATATCTGTTGGAAAAGGAAAGAAAAAAGTGATTTGTAGTAATTATTAACATAATCAATCCAATAATTTGATCGAGATAAATAAAATGTTTTAGTCCAAAATTAATCAAAATATTTTCTTCTTTTATTTATTTTAATGGAAACTTATCTTAAAGCACTTTAATCAACTTTTGATATAATAGAAAGCTGTCCTTTATAAAAAGTCTTTATCATTTGTTGGTTCACATTTGCTTTTATAAGATGGGCTTTTTTGAATTTGTCGCACATTTTACGTGTTAATACTTTAAGAACCTCTTAAAACAAAGTGATGCATAAGTTAGGTACCTACCAAAATAAAATTTAGTATTTTAGATTTAGAGATCTAAAAGACGATTTTTTTTTTAAATTCATTTTTCAATTTAAATGCAACTTCCAATATGATAATATGACTTAATATTATATAAAATTGTCAAAATGGGTTATATCCGTTGAACCAACTCATCTCATTCGTTAAAACAAAACATTTAACAACCATTAAACGATGGCCCATCCCAACCACCTTCCAATCCAAATGGTGAATTTCGAGCAATCCTTTCACACAATTGACAGTTTTTCTTTTACAATTCCTTCGATGCTGTCTTAGGATATTTAAATTGTAAAGTTATTAACTTTTATGAGTTTCCAACTTTTTTTTTTCCAGATGAATGGGTTTAAGACCTTGACTTACTTTATTGTATCGAACATAGACTTATAATTATAATTATAATTGTGATAGTATTTATACAATCAGTATTAATATAATGAAGTTGTATAAATTAAATGGTTATTCATAGCATATTCTATTATTTCAAAACATATAGAATATACAAATGTAGGTTTCATATTTCTATTGTTTTTTAAAATTATATTTTATATTTAAAAAAATATTGTATAAAGTAGAGTTTTAACTGAAAAAAGTGGAGTTTGATTGGATTAAGTTTTACTTTACATGTAAAGATTGGATAATGAGATGATAATCATGATTGTTATTACTTCATATAATTAAATGACATTAAAAAAAAAAGTAAAAAATATGCAAGTTTTATAGCTTATTTAAGTGCATTGAATATTTCTAATATATTAATCTTTTCTTTTAGGTTAATATATTAATTCATTGGTAAATAATTAAAATTTCACGTGATTATAAAGTAATCATCCAATAAAAGTTTATGTTGTAAGTTCAAACATGTATTTATTTATAAATAAATCTAAATATAGATACATCAAAATAATTAATAATAACAATAATTTTGTACGTTATGTATGAAAGTTTTTGTATTTTGTCATTTATAATTTCTTGATAACTAAGAAGTGGTTATAGTTATTAATATTTTTTTATTTTTGTTGCTTTTTAGTTTTTTTTTTTAACATTTTACATATTTTAAATAAAATTTTGCATTGTTTTCAGTTTTATTTCTTAAAAGTAATTTAATGTCATCCCTAACATTAGTTTGTATTTAAAATATATAGCTTTAAATTTAGTTTGAGATTTTAAAATAATATTAAGGTTTGTAATAAAAATTCAGACATTTTGATAACAAATTTTCAGATTATTTATTAATTATTATTTTATATTTAATTTTTTGATTTTTAAAACAAATACTTATGATATATAATACTTTTTATTTCTAGTATATAATTTTTCAAATTATATTTTTAATAATCAAAGTCTATAACTAATATAATTTACTCATAAATTGAATTAACTCTTATGATTTTATATATTTTACCATAGTAATAAAATATGGATTGTCATTAGTGGCCTTTATCAAGATTGTGTGTACGAGCATCCACAACCCTAATCCAAAAAATATAATTGATTTAATTATTTACTATGTTTTTTTTCTTTCACATCAACATTTTATCAATTTAAATCCACACTCACAATCCATTAAATCCAAATTCAACTACTTTATGGGTCACATCTCCATACAATCTTATCTCCACTCAAGTTCACTTTTTGATTAAATTGGATGCAATAGTTTGGATCCAATTCACTCTCTCTCTTCCAAGTTGGATTAAATCCATCTCCCACAACCCACCACTTGGATTTAAATTGGATTTGGATCCAATTTTTCATCCCCTTATGGATGCTCTTAGATTTGGGCTGTAAACTGTAAATTTTTATGAAATGGATGGTAATTGATAATCATCAACTTTGAACTTAAGTGGTATCTCATTTTTATAAAGATGTAAATCGATAATTATGGTTATAATCTAAATCACACAAGTTTTCTAGTTTTTATTTCCTTTCTTTTACTTCTTCTAATCTCACTAATATATATATATATATATATATATATATATATATATATATATATATATATACTAATGATAATTTTCAAGTATTAAATAAAATCCTTGCATCGAATTTTCTTGAGACTTCAACTATTGGAATTGGGCCTTTAACCACACTTTCAGCCCAGCCCACGAGCCAATATGATCATATTATGCTTCAATTAATTTGAGAATTCTAATTAGTGGGCCTATCAGTTAGAGGCTCAATAGGTACTTGAGAATGGTGTTCTCTTTGTTCCATTACACAAAAGCATGACAGCGATAATCGGGAATTACAGTTTTCTAATTGTGTGATTTACACATGTCAAGTTGTCAATAGGTAAATTCTTTAACACGTTTTGATAATAATGGGTTAATTAGTAATAATTCCCATGATACCAAATATACCGTCTTCTTACATCATCTCATGAAATTAGGCACAATTTATATATAAATTTATAACAAATGAGTTTATTTTGTAAGACTTCCTATGACGAATTTGTATCTATGAATTTATGTGATGTTTGATCAGTAAATATAGAATTTCATTCTATAAAAACTTTCAATGTTCAAATTTACCATATGTCATTATTATATGATGGAATAATTTGGACTTTAACACTAAACAATTATAAAAAATAATATCATGTGCTGAACTATAATGAATCTTAAATTTCATAAAAAATATACAAGACATTTATAACTCAACAAAATAAAAAAGATAGTTCTATCTCATAATATAGTTTTCTTATCTTTTTACCATAATTTTGATAAATTATGGAAATTAGCTCTTGCTCACACATGTGGAATAGTGCAACATGTGATTATAAATTTATATATCACCACTACATTTATATATAAATCATATCAACAAGGATAAAATCTTCATTTTATTTGATTGTGATAGAAAAATAAACTACTATATTAATTATTATATAAATAGATGATATCCCAGATATACATCTTAAATGTGGTATATTAAAGGAAGGTAAATTTGGTAATCATCATTTTAATAGTCTACTGTCCCGTTAATTTACAATTTTTGAAACATGTGAATAAATCGTAAAGTAATTAATTAAACTGTGCATTTTTCAATTAACTATTAAAACATTTGTTGGTTTAAAATATTAAAATATTATATCATGATTATGCATATAAATGACTAGAATTTCCTCTTGAAGTACTGAAAGATGGTTGTGAGCAATCATAATAAATGAATATCTAGTAAAACAAACAAGATATCAGCAATTCGAATTATAAATGAAATGAGATAAATTTTATAATAAGATTTAATTTATAGATTAAGTCTTAGTTTTAAATTAAAATTTTAAAATTTCTCAATAAGAGATTCAATTTTACATTTTTTCTCAATTTAAGACTAAAAATTTAGATTAAGTTTTCAATTTAAGACAAACATCAATTTTTTTTCTTTTTATTTATATTTATATATATGTTTATGTTTTAATATGTATTTATAATTGAGATAAATTAAGGTAAGTTCGTGCAATTTTGAAATGATCTTCATCCGACTTGAATTAAATTATACACACACACATATATATATAATAAATGCAATTCAAAAAATTAAGATTCCTTTACTTTCTTAATTTTATGAATACAATTATATAAAATCGATTTTAATATTAATCAGTTTAATATAATTTATATTTTATGAACCGAATTAACTATATTTTTCTTTTTTTCGTATAAATTAAAATGAGTTGAATGAAGATTGTTTCTAAAGCACACTAACTTGTTTTAGTTTATCCAAAATATGAATACATGTTGACTATTAATAAATCTAGAAATATAAATAAAAAAGAATATGAAATTTTGACTTGAATTGAGAATTCAATCTAAATTTCAAGTCTTAAATTGAGAAAAATGTAAAATTGAGCCATTGAAAGACTTTAAAAATTTGGTCTAGATTTTGAGAATTAATTTCTAAATTGAGTTTTATCATAAAATTTATCCTAAATGAATTTTTCTTGATAATCCAAAAAATGACACTTACTTTAAAATAAGTGATATATATTATTCAAATTATGAAACTTACATTTACTTGAAATTTAAATGTAGTGATTATCTCATTCCAAAATTTTATCTAGAAATTCTGAGGTTGATTTCTTAAATTGTAACAAGAAGTTATAAAACTTTGTTGATTACTTACTTCCAATTACAGTTAAAGTTAGAGACATACTATGTGGGCAGATTCTATTCAGACAGAAAGAGAAGTTAGATTCTATTGAGGCAGAAAGAGAAGTTAAAGACGTACCATGTGGGCAGATTCTATACAGGCAGAAAGTCAAAAAATTAATTATGAATATTATTAAATGATCATTCTAACCTTAATATTATTTGGCTCATCATAATGGAGATGACGCTCATTCTCTGCTAATTCGAATACAACTGTTCAAAATAAATTTTTATCTGATTTCCTTTTGTTGATATCACTCACTCACCATATTAACATGAACAACGACACAACTGCTCTTCTTTATGACATATTTGGTTGTGATTTAGATGATGACGATGAATATGAAGTTGGTCTTTATTTTAATTATTATTTGCATACTTTAATTAAGTTGGTATTTATTTAATTATTATTTACATCCTCAAATAAGTTGGTCTTTATTTAATTTCAAAGTGTTGCTCTTTTAATAACTTATAGAATAATTATAAAATTTTGATCAGAAAAATTATGAAAAAAAAATGAGTAAGAAAATTTATAAAAAACTTTTAGAACAATTTTGAAATTTTAACAGAAAAATTATGGAAATTTTTTAGAATAAGAATAGATACGAATTAACAGAAAAATTATAGAAAAACATAGATACGGTTATCAGAAAGATCGTCGCTTGCATTTATGCTTGTAACACTTTTATTTTTTTTATCTTTAATGGAAATCTTGATTTATTTAAAAAAAACATAAAGATTATAGAATTTTTTTTTAGAATTAACAGAAATATTATAGAAAATTTTTAGGGTAGAAGAAAAAAAATGAATTAATATTTGAAATGAAAAGTCTATTTATAAGGTAAAAAAATTAAATTAAATAGAAATATTAAATATAAATATAAAAATAAGTTTTTAAAAAGAAAATATATAGTGAAATGAGATAAGTAAACTCATAAAATTATTATATATTTTAATAAAAGAATACTATAATTCAAAAATATTTATACGTTAATTAATAATTTTAAAATATTTATCAATTCGAATCTTTCGGTTATCAAATAAATATTTGTAAGATAATCAATAATTTTAAAATATTTATGAAGTCAAATCTTACTCTTCATAATTCAAAAATATTTGTAAGTTAATCAATAATTATAAAATATTTATCAACTCGATTCTTCACTCATTAAACAAATATTTATAAGATAATTAATAATTTAAAAAAAAAATCAAGTCAAATCTTCTTCATCATCAAACAAATATTTGTACAATAATCGGTAATTTTAAAATATTTATCAAGTCAAATCTTACTTCTTCTCAAACAGACGTTAATTGATTTTTTTTATGTAATTTATGACAATCAATTATGAAAACCATTTTTGAAACGACTAACGTATTTATTTGGAAAAAACGTTGTTTTATTAATTAGTGGGAAGAGAAATATTATTTTAATTTCAAATTTAAAAATTTAATTATATATATTTTCATTAAAAATATAATTATGATTTAATACATCATTTTAATTTGTAATTATTATTATTTTACACTTTTCTATGCGGGTAGAATCTTCGTAGAAGTCCTGTTAAAGTAATTAATTAAAAAAGACATGTTACTTTAACATTAACTGATTGCTTTGTTCACTGATTGATTGGCAGCACAACTCTGTATTAATAACAGCATCGATTGACAAAGAGTGACATAAATGAGATTGAATGGATGCCTTTTGGAATACATGAAAAAGTGGGAATTACCAAAAGAGAAAGCACTAAACAAGAAGCTATCCACCAAAAGCTGAAACCCTAGAATAGCAGTAAACTTTAATTAATTTGATGGGAGTTGGGTTTGTTATCAGAATCAGAAGCTGCTTATATTCAATGCATAACCAGAAAACCAGGATGCTAAACAGCCCCGTTTCAAGATAAAAGGAGGAATAATATCTCTGCGTGAATTTAATGCCAGGTGAATATCTGCTATCACTATCAATATCAACACCTCTTTTAATTTCCTTGACTTTGCCCTCATCTTCTGCAAGTGGCTGGTAATAAATGTTATTTTCATTTAAGGGTTGTTTGGATGCTGGTGTTGCACTGGATATCTCACCGCACCTGCTAACATCCTTTGCTGCTCAATCTGATCATTAATTAATTTACAAAAAAAAAAAAAAAAAAACGATGATGCAATTAGCTTATGTTAATGAATCTCAAGTTTTTTTAACGTTTATTGCAGACGATCAGAGTCCTCTATTACAAATAGTGTTATGTCGTGTGTATGTTGATTTGATGTAAGTAATATATGGCTACAATTGAGGAGATAGAAAATGAAATAGTACTGAATTAAAATAAAGGATCTTGGATGATCAGATCAATTTTGTGTGATTAATATATACCTGGAATAGCTCATGCAGCTTGTTCTTGAGATAACAATATTCATACTCTAACAGCTCTAAAGCTCTTAGACACCTAATTAATTAAGAAAAAAACAGAGGTCCATCAACTTTTGAACTAGAAGTAATTCAGAGTTGAGTAACATTTCAATCAGATAAATTTAAAGAACAGTTAAGCCTGATAAAATTTCTTCATACTCTTTGAATAAAATAACGAAAAATAAAATTTTAATTAATGATGTTAATTCTCTCATTTCAACAGCATTAGTAACTAATGATACATTTTGTACACCTCATTGAAATAGAAAATGAGACGCTATTTAGAACGTGTGATTCTCTTAGTCATACATACAGCTATATAGCCTGCACACTTTATTTCATTTCCCTAGAACAACTTTAACAAGTTAAACACGTGCATGAAACAAAATTAAAGCAATATGTTAAGAGGTCTATTAACACAAATGTGTATACATATATGCTCAATTTATTTAATAGTATTAAATAAGAATTAGAAGAAGATGAGGAGAGAGAGAGAGAGAGAGAGAGAGAGAGAGGTAACCCGGGGCGGTTATTTAGGTCGGAAGCGGCTCGAAAGGCAATGCAGACATTTCGGAGCCTATGAGCACCGATGCTTGAACTGCTCCCCATCAACTGGTTCAAATGGATTCCCATTTTGGTGTAGTCTAAGAAGTCTTTATCCACTCTAAAAGTGTACGTTTTTGGGTTTGTGTGAGTATGCGTGTATAATCAAAAGCCGATAAAGAAGCGAAATGAGAGAGAGAGAGAGAGAGAGAGAGAGATACAGCAATGATCTGAGGTTCCTAAGGAGCTTCTCGGATTCGTGGAAATATATGTTGACAACCTCCGAGACAAAGTTGGGAGACGACTCATCTTGCAGCTGTTGAAGCTGCAAGAATTGCTCATCCAATACTCCCTGCAATATTCAATTAGTTATTAATTCCTAGAGAGAGTGTGTGCGTGTGTGTGTGTATTTACATAACATGCCTGGTGGAAGAGTAAGTTGAGCAAACGATTCATGTCAGCTCGGAGGGTCTCCACACTGAGTCCCAGCATCCACAATGGTAGACCCGTTTTGCCAACTCTTGTTCAACTCACACACAAATGCAGAGACACAGCAGATGGGGAAAATGTGTGTTTGGTTCGAGGGGTATTTAAAGGAAGGAAGGGTGGGTGTGTGTGTGAATTTCACTAATTAATGTAATATGTAAGAAATAGTACCACTGCTCCCAGAGCACGTTTCATCATTCCTCTTGCCTCCTTTTCTCCTTTCTCCTTTTTCCCTTTTTTTGCCAATCTTAATTAATACAACCCAAAATTTCTTCAAATATCATATTAAACAATTCTTTTTTTTTTTTTTTTTACAACACATAATATACTTCTTTTACTTTTATACCACTAATTTGGTGGATTGTCAATAATAGTGCTTGCTCAAATGTAGAATAGTGCAAAAAAGGGTTTAACGTGATTTTATATTAAGGAGGCCCAATTAATAAAAAAATATACAACAATTTTAAATTAAGAGCGTAGAAATTTTACAATTTAGATCATGAAAAAGAACTTGAGAGAGAGAAGAAGGGAGAATGTTGGAAAGAAGGGTATAATTTTTTGTTGATTGAGCGTGAAAATTTGAGGAACTGACTCTTCAACGGGGGAGAAAAGGTTGTATTCAAATGTATTCTAATTTTTGTTTTTTTAATTAAAATACAAAATTATGAAAATACCCTTGATTTTTTTATTTATTTATGATAAATTAGTCTCATCACCATTATACTTATGTCTTATCAACAAGTGTAAATTTATCATTTTATTGGATTGTTGTACATATATATAACTCATCAGATTTTTATATGAATTATTGCATTATAAAATTAATTTGAAGTTACATGTATAAACGTATCTAAAAAAATTGTTTCACGGTTTTGTTGTAAAAAATTCTTCCTCACAAATTGTAAGTGCAAAAAATATTTAATATAGTCAATGTTTAATTACGAAGTTCAAAAAAATTAAAAACAGTTACAAATTCATATGCGAAGGGAACTAAATAGTTCTTTCATAATTGATTCAACTATCAGGTTATTTAATATAACAACAATAATAATAACGCTTAGTTGAAAGAAATAGTTTTTTTATCAACAAAAACATAAAAAAACTCAAAGTGGTAATTTCAATTTTGGTCATATATGCAAAATATTTTATATTTTTTTGATGATCAAATATTTATTTTTCAATTTTTTTTTATTTCAATACATTTTTTATAAGAATTTTTTAAATCATTGATGTACCAAAATTTAAAAATGGGTATTTTGTTATTAAAAAATAAAAAGTGCGTTAAATGCATGACAAAAATTTAAATTAACTCAAAATTATTGTATAAAGTAAAGTAAAACCAAAATAAAAATAACTAAGCCTACTAAGATTCGTAGGTATATAGTAAACTTGATACTCAAGTTCTGAACAAACAAAATTATTTGAAATTTATAGAATTGAATATAGTCATAATTCACCTACCTATATTTTCAAGTTGTAAATGAACAATCTTTCTCACTTATATATCGTTTACACGACTTATATGTTAAAATTCAAAATATTTATTAATTTTATTTTTTATATAATAAATAAATAAAATTATTATACCGTAAAATGAGTCCATAAATATATGCTTAAATTTAGGCATCCAAAATTGGGAGGTGGGGTAAAATTGATGCATTAATAGAGTCAGAGTGGAAAAAGTTACTGGAGTGGGGTTGTGAAAATCGAGGTAAATGTGGGGCATCTTCCAGACCATAACTTTTTTACACATTTGATTTTTATACTTCCACTCCTATTTACTAAAAGCTGTTAACATTAGTGCCTGTTACACTATTCTCTCTCTCTCTCTCCTACCCACCTTGTACTTATATAGAATTTGTATTACTTGTCAGATTTTTTTCTGATTAGACTTGTCCTGCTCTAATGTATGATTTTTTTTTAAAGTAAAATGAATTTAATAAAATAATAATTTATATTATCTAGATTTTTATATGACACAATTGATTCTTCAAATAAACAATTTTTCAAAATGTATAGATAAAAGAAAATAAATGTACAATAAAATTGATACATGAATTATATGATACCGATATATATAGAGTTCCGTGGCTAAGATATCATATTTCATATAAAAATGATAGAATGTAGTCCATTCAGACCAAAACTAATGTTTTATGTTTGGAAATTAAGTTAGCGGAGTAAATATTATTGAGGGGGAAAAGTTAATTTGACCACTAATATTGCAATGCGGACATAACCAAATCACTTAAAGAACTAGGAAACTGCAAAAGGACTCAATATCTACTTTTAGTATAATACAACATCTATTATTAAATTTATATTTTTTTAATAAAAGTAAAATATATACATGTGCTTTTAATCTCATATTTTATTATTAAATTACGCATAAGTAGTTTTTAGTCCATATAAATGGAGACAATTAATTGAGATCAAAACTTAGATGTTGTTTCTTACTTTCCGTGATATGTAATTAAGCATAATTACCTCATGGCCACGGATGAATATGAAGTACGATGTATGCTCCTCCTGCAATGTTCCCTTCATCTAAAATTAAATATCATGTTACAAAAAAATCAAAATAAGTATCATTGTAAAATTTTAAATATTCATATTCTATTCAATTGCTCAATTTTACTATATTCAAATTAAATGAGATATGACATCATTATTAAAAGTTTACTTATGTATAAATAGAGATATATCAATTTGTTTATCTTTGTCTTAATCCGTGGACAAAATTTTAGAACTAATGGAATAAAAATTGGTTTCATAAAAGAAATGAAATGTTAGGTTATATATCAATATTAAATAATTTTTTTAATGAGAAAAAGAATATAATTTGTGTTGATAATAGATTAATAATATGAAATGAAATAGTAGTATATATATGAAAAACGAAAAAAGAAAAGAAATAGATAGGTTGGGCGTGCAGGTGAATAATTCTCTTAGGTGCGGCGTCAAAGCTCACACTCACACCCGACATTCATTCTATTTCTACTGACTTCTTCTGTTCATGTTCTTCTCATTTATTATTATTATTATTATTATTATTATTATTATTATTATTATTATTATTATTATTATTATTCCTCCAATTTTGTGATGAAAGAGCACCATATATTATTTATTGTTGCATATAGCCATAGCCTTGAAGTTTGGAGCTCTGCAATTCGGCGCTGTTGTGCTGTTGCTGTTAACACCAGCATTCTGGGATATTCGCAATTTAAATTAGGCACTTCTTATCTCGGTAGATTCTGTCTATGCAGATTAGCCAAGTAGAAAGTTAAAAAATTAATTAGAAATATTATTAATATTATTAAATGATTATTATAATTTTAATATTATTTGATTTTATGGTAATGAAGATGACGTCTATTTTCTGTTAATTTCAATACAACTATTCAAAATTTTAAGTTAATTTTGTTACAAAAATCTTTCACATTCATAAATTAACTAGTATTAATACATAAATTAATGAACATTGATAAATAATTATTGAAGTCTAAAAGAATCATTCATAATTTTTTATCTCAAATTTCTTTCTTCTCAAATTTTTATCTGATTTCCTTTTTATGATATCACTCTCCCCATAAAATTATTATATATTTTAATAAAAGAATACTGTAATTCAATAATATTTATATGTTAATTAATAATTTTAAAATATTTATCAATTCGAATATTTCCCTTATCAAACAAATATATGTAAGATATTCAATAATTTTAAAATATTTATCAAGTCAAATCTTCTTCTTCATAATTTAAAAATATTTATAAGTTAATCAATAATTTTAAAATATTTATCAACTCGAATCTTCACTCATTAAACAAATATTTGTAAGATAATTAATAATTTTAAAATATTTTTCAAGTCAAATATTCTCCAAACAAATATTTGTACAATAATCAATAATTTTAAAATATTTATCAAGTCAAATCTTATTTGACCCACGTCTTGGTTTTTTGTCTTGTTTTTTTTTTTTTATATAATTTATGACAATGAATTATGGAAACTATTCTTGAAACTACAAATGTATTTATTGGGAGAAAATTCATTAAGAATATGATTGTCATTTAACATTATTACTCTATACTTTTCTGCCTGGACAGAAGGTGTATCCATATAAAATTATCATTTAAATTATTCCTATATGAAACTGAAAGTGTGAAGCAATTCTATTTTTTTTTTATGTTTATGGGAATAATATATACTTAAGTCATTAAATATTCAATAATTCTATCAGTTTAATGTATTTGACAAAATTTCATTACAAATTTGCAGTCTTGACAAACATTATATCATCCCGCTAACTCTCATTGAGTATTGCTCCAATAACCAATTAGTCGCATCACTTATATTATACTTCGCCATTGTAATATTTTGAAAAGGACCAAAATTGACATCAACTACTAGTAAATCAATTTTAAAAAATTAAATAGTAAGCATGAATATATATATATATATATATATATTTTTTTTTTTTTTTTTACTTTACTGATTAGTTAATTATCACGTAACTCTTAAATTCATTTAAATACTATGGTACTTATAATTGGATTAGAGGACTTTTACGCGTTTGGCAATTTAATCATTTGGTATGTTTAAAATATAATTTAATGCATGAACTTCTTAACTTTTGTAATTTGATGGACAATTTGACTGCATATAGTAAAAATGTAGAAAAAAAAATGAGTTTATATTCTTTGCAATGAAAAAGGAGCTTCTAGAATTTATTTTTTTCCTACTTGAAACATCAATATTTATTCCGTTTTGTTCTAATTTTTAATTTGTTTTTTTAACCAGAAATTTACCTACTTAAAAAACTCATATTTTGATTGTCATCATAATTTTACTCAGATAGATTTACTAGCTAGCCAGTAAAATAAATTAAATCATAACCAATAATTATTTTATAAACTTAAGTCTCACATCTCTTAAAATAAACTTATTAGACTTGAGACACAAAATTCAAATTATTATCACCTTATATTTTATATAAGACTTGAATCACTATTGCATTTAAGATGATAAGAGATTGAGCCCTTCAACATTGGATATAATATTGACGTTACATATATATATATATATATATATATATATATATATATATATATATATATATATATATATATATATATATATATATAATATTTCACTAAGAAAACGCACGCATGGTTTTCATGTATTCACTTTTTATGGCTTTCCTTATCACATAATACTAAATTGTAACAAAGTTATGTAGTAAAGTGTTGTTTAATAATATAGATTATGAATTAAGAATTGGAGATCTCGATTTACTAACTGGGCATGCTTTCACCCTGACGTAACCCACGCATAATAAAGACAAACTTTCAATTTCATTTTGCCCTACTACATTCAAAATTCGATATTTCATTTTTTTTCTCCCCATCTCTTCAATGCTTTATTTTGCCTTCTTATCTTTTAATTAATTATAATATTTCTTGATTGTTATCATGATTTTACATAATTCGATATCTGTATTTCATTAATTTACCAATATGAAGATGGTATATAAGGTTAATTTACGCTAGAAAGAAAAAATAATGAAACCATGATCTTTGTGCATATATTAAAAATTTTCATTTCTCTAGAATTTATTTAATTAATTTTATTCAAATCAAGTTTTTCTTTTGGTAATTCAAATATTTTTAGAATATATAGAAAGGATAAAGTAACTCACTAGCTAGCTATACTAAAGGACATTCATCTAATTTTTTATTTTTGTCATATGACATTTTTATCTCATATTTTAGTTTATCAATAAACGTACATACATTATATTATCATTGTATAATGCATATATTGATTAATTATAATAGAAAATATAATGAATTAATAAATAAATAACTTTTCAAACTTAAAATTGATGGACTCATCATGCACGCTTGGATTTGAAGTAAGCAATTGTTGTAGTTTTGGGAGATGGATGTTTCACAAAAAGAGGAAAAAAAAAACAAGTTATTGGCAGATGAACTACGGAATAATAATAATTATTATTATTATAAGTACTTTTATTATTATTAAATTAGTAATAATCAACAATATATATTTTGTAATAATTAAAAGGACATTTTACAAGAAGTACCGTGCGATGATGCCAAACGGACCATAATTATTTAATACTAATTACAATGAAACATAGTACATAGAATTCATAGTCATAATCATAATGCTTCTTTTCTGTTCCCCTCCATTATTTCTTATCCATTCAAACATAAATCACTTTATTTAATAGTAATACACTCAACTTAACGCTTTTAGCTTTGAAATTCCAAATGTTGGGCTTTTGCTTTTCAACTTTTTCCTTGTAAATCACTACTCCTAATTAAGTAATCAATAATCTAATAATTCGTGTGCCTTTCAAAAAGCTATAACATTGCTTCTTATTAGTGGAATCAGGCTCGTTGCTCGAGGCTTCGTACTTCATATTAGGGTTGAAAATAAGTCGAGTATTATTAGACTAGATCTTAACTACAAAAATGGAGGCTCAAGCTTGTCTTGCATTCCACCCAACTTAATTTTTGTTTTTCCTCCGGCTCAATTTGATAGATAACTTGATAAGCACAAATTCAGCTCGACTCAATTAAATATTTAAATAATATATATAAAATAATGTAAATTCTTAAAAACATGATACTTAAAAATGAAAATAAATAAATTATATTATGGGCAAAATAGTAAAATTCAACATATTTGATTATTTTTGATTATGTTTACAAGCTTGTAGGGTCGAGTATTAATGTGCTGAGATTGAGAGCTGCTCGAGCAACTCGAACTCGACTCAATTATCTTCCAGTCAAATTAAAAAAAAAATTACGCAATTTTAAGTAGTTCACAAATTGGATTTTTTTTTTTACACACCCCTACTCCATACATACAGACTTTGAATTGATTAGTGATTGATGTTGAATTATCATCTTAAATATGTTCGATTTTAAAGAAAATAGAAATTACTATGTCGTGCTTGTGTGATAATTCTTAATGATATTTAAGGAAATTGAATCGTCAATCTAAAAGTTGATATGATATATAGTAGTTCTGGTTTAGTTCATATGCATATATTGAATTATTTTAATATCATTAATGTACTACATAATAGCTATAATTTGTGGTATATTGAGATAATTTGTTATATTGAATGGAAGTTGGATAAAATTTTAAATGAACTGCGGTGAAAAAGGGGTGTTGACTCTTTTATTGATTGTAGCGCATGGTGTGTCAAATTATGAAGATGTGGATTTGACATGTCTAAATAAAATAATTTATTTATCCAACAAAATCTGTCACAAAGCTGATGGTCAAAATCATCAAGGTTGGCTAAAAATCCTCAAATCTGATGGTGACATGCATTGATGAAATCCAACCATCTATCAATTTTCCACAAGCATCTTTCAATAGTGACTGCAGACGAGGGTATCAGATCAATTTTGTAAGAAGCTCATTCTGAGGAAAAAAATTAATACTAATTTCCTTGCCACAACAAAAGAGAATTCATCGATTATGAAAGAAAATACAATCATGGGCACAAAGGAGGAGATGTGTGAAGCTAGAATTTGACTTCATAAAAATAAAAGGCATCGTAACTTAAGAAAAGGTCTACAAGAAACTAAAAAGTGCGGAAAAATATGATGCTTTTTCATAAATTTTGTTAGGTTTTGAAATTTATAACTTTGGTTATTTGGATTTGGTTAATTTAGTTTTGAGAGAAAAAAAATTATCGAAATAATCTACTTGAATCAAACCAAAAATCAGATTGTGTTTGTGGATTGGACTTTAATACTATTAAGTTCCATATATCAATTAACATTTGGCCCAAAAACCATTGTCTAAAACGTACAACCCTAAAAATTTAAGTTAAGTCATTTACATTCAAATTGATGTTTGGTTATACACCTCTTTTCGGTTTGTTTCGATTTCTTAAATAACGATAATTCGATTTTAGGTTTCGATTCTGAATTAAATGATGTATAATTCTACCCTTGACAAGTTGCACGGTCATGACCTTCGCGTACGCTGCAACTCATTACTAGTTGTAAATATTCTAGCTTAATTATCCTTTGTTTATTATTTACGGATCCTTTGTGATTATGTGTAATATTCTTTCTATTTATATTCCTAGCTAATTAATAATAATATCAATCAACATCCAACATCATTTCTTGCTACTGTTAACGCCTAAACTCATCTCAACCTGTTAGATCAATTCTAATTTATGTGAAGGTAAAATCTTTATCAATACTCTCATTTTGTTCAACTATAAATTCTAAATATTTAATGCTTTTAGATTGATTTTCTTCAATTCATTACTCAACCACATATTTTATATTGTTAAGTTGAATATCATGATTTGAATTTTGTTGGTGACATTATTTTCACAGTGCATTTTGAAAGATGGTCTTTGCTTAATTTTCTAACTCTCTCTCTCTATATATATATATAATCGTTTATGGTAACCACACTTTAGATTTGATTTGAAATTTTATGCCTATAAAACCTATATCCATTTCTTTAATTAGTATTCATTGTATTCTCCTTATTTATGAAGATGATAAAGATTGAATTCAATTAATTTTATTTCTTTCACATGCATTAAAAATATTGTAGAACTTTTTTTTTTTTTTGGTAAATTACATAATCATACAAAAAAAAAAAAGCTAACCTGTTTTAATTATAAACAAAAAGAAAATTAATGTTTTTTTTCTTTTTTTGTAATATCCATATCTTAGCATGACAAAAATGTATACAAGTTGTGAAAAATAAATTTGCTAGTTGCCTATTATCCTTTTTTTATGCTAAAGTGTTTTATTTCTCATAGGTAGTCACAAACTCTAACTCATTTAACATAATGAAAAATAAAATTTTCAATTATATATTAATATTAATGTAGGTATGTTAGATGAGGAAAAATGAAAATTTCTGTTATTTTTTGGTATAAAACAACAAATAAAATGTCAATTTTATTTATGTTGAAAGTACAAATTTAATAAAAGTCATCAAATCAAACAAGGGATGAGCAGGTAACATTTACATGTATGCTATAAGAGATTAGAGAAGTAAAAAAATAACAATTTTGACATATGAAAGACTAATAGTGAAAGCCTTCTAATTGGGAAAAGCCATCCTTTGCATGTGTTTTGGAGCAGGCAACTTGATATTAGTAGCCAATCCAATGATTTGAAGAAGCTTAATGACATACCAAGTCACATCAATTTGCCACCATTCTAATCCATGTCTTGCTGAATATTCAAATGCATGATGGTTATTATGCCACCCCTCTCCAAATGCAAGTCCTGCCGCCCACCTAATTAATCACATTTTTTTATTTATTAATTTCACATAATTCACTTGCAAATTTGTGGGATTTATTTAGGATAAACTACAATTCTCTAGTTAAAATATCACTAACCGAATATTGAGTGGTTATTATTAAATTGTCGCTGAACATTACGAATAAAACATATTGTCAACTACTTTCGATAGTGAAATACATTATACTATTCTAGCCAACATGTTAAGAGGACCTAATTGACAACTTGTTTCATTCGTGAAATTCAATGGTCAATTAGTAACAATTTTAAATTTTGGTACTTTAATACAAAAATGTGATAGTTTTGGTTGAAAATTGACTTTGTCAAAATCAAAATTCAGTTCTTGTTTCTTTCTCTTCTAACTTGAATCTGCAAATTAATATTGGGTACTCTTTAATGCCTATCAAGAGACATTAATGTATATTGATGAAATGAAGCAGCATACAATTTAATAAATGAATTTAATAAACGAAGGAGGGTAAATAAAATATTGGTACCAATTGTTTCGAGATTGATCAGCAGTGTTCCATGACTGGTAACCCCAAACATGACAAGCTGAATTTACCAACCAAGTTGCATGGTATAGACACACGATCCTCACGCCCTGATAACACTTATACCTCAACATCAATAATAAACCAATTTTTTACTTTAATCAAATCTAAAAACCATGGTGAAAGGATGTTTCAATTTTATTCGTATTTCAAAATAATTTTTTTATTAATAATGCATACATTTTGAGTCACTTAAACTTGCTTTTGGTAGTTTTACGTACTCACTCATCCATCTCATAAAGAGCAGATGAGATCTTTTATTTCATTTTTGTGTTTCATATCTAGTGTTTCAAAATAACCTGCGCACTCTATGTGTAAATATAATATTATTAATTAATATGTGGTATATATTAAAGATAATGAAATACGAGATGAAGTAAGAAAATAGAATAGAGGATGCAACTTGTTTAATCCCAAAATTAAGTAGTTCTCAGGACAAGAATTAGTAGTGATTATAGTTGCTTACCAATCCCCACACAACGTAGGGAAACCCTCCAAGGGCAAAGAGTAAAGCTCCAAGTGAGATATGATGGATAATATAAGTGTTTCGAAGAAACTTATAAAAGGCTTGATTCTCCAAATCTCTAACGTTGTTGCCCTCTCCACACTACAAAATCAGATCTTGTAAAATAAAAACTAGAAAAACAAATTTAATGGTCATAACAAAAGAACTACTTAAATTTGCTAAGAAATTAATTATTAGTTAGTAATTTAATGGGGGTAATTATATATATACATCACATTCCAAACTATTTGATCTTTCACTCTTTTTTCTCTGAAATAATCTTTTAGTTATTTAAATAATCAATCAAACTATGCA
This sequence comes from Scutellaria barbata, assembly GCA_028654395.1. Taxonomy (NCBI): domain Eukaryota; kingdom Viridiplantae; phylum Streptophyta; class Magnoliopsida; order Lamiales; family Lamiaceae; genus Scutellaria; species Scutellaria barbata. The sequence goes on along the minus strand of CM053645.1, from coordinate 3,145,363 downwards.
GTTATTATACTTTAATTTGTTGTATCAACTCAATTGCCAACAAAATATTCCGGTAGATTCCCTAGAATTTCATTTTATGAATTTCATTCCAAAAATTTATTTTCACATACTTATATTTATTGCTCTTTTCCTTTTGTGAGAGGATGAAAAAGTAACTGAAGAAATTTTGGTTATGAGTGATTTTGGAAATGAAATCCAAATTACAAAAGCTTATTTAACTTGAGGAAAAATATGTCATATGCGCCGTTGCACATCATTTTCAGTGGATAACATTCCAAAAAACAATATTATCTTCAAAAGATATCATATAAATGAAACTCTACAGATCCTAGCCAGAATATTTCGTTCACTGATGTGACAAAATATAATATTACATAGTTCGATTGATTAAGTGTTATAAATTATTCAAAATAAAATGTAAAAATTCGCATGTTTGAAGGATAAAAAGAGTATTTTACCCATAATACCTTTTCAAAGAAAGTTTTGGTATCAAAAAGCCAGCCAATGTGACTAAACCAAAATCCTTGAGTAGGGCTGTGTGGGTCTTTTTCTGTGTCTGTATATTGATGATGATATCTATGTGTTCCGACCCAGGAAATAGGATCTCCCTACATATGAAATATAAAAATATCGTGTTAGAAATTTTAAAATTGATGCATTTTGTTATATCAATAAATCATAGTTGTTGATTTATATACGATTAGAATATTTATTCGATACTATAAAATGCATCAAATTGAAAAAGTATAATGATTCAAGGTTTATATAAAAAAAAAAAATTGAATCGTGTATAATTTAAACGGGAAAATATATTCAAACCTGAAGGGCATGGAGGCCGCAATATGCAAAAGTGTATTCAAGCCATTTGGGAAGCTTGAAACTCCTGTGAGAAAGATTTCTATGGAAAGAAAGAGTGATTCCAAATAGTCCAGTTATGATAAGCAATCCAAAAGCAATCCAAAAGGCATTCCAAGAGAATGTGAAAGGCGCAAATACACACAACAAATGCAATGCTGAAATCACTACAAAGTCTAACCACATCTAAATTACTCCACCCTCTCTTCGACTCCACATAAGACATTTTTGTGGTCTCGTTTTGTGATGTCTTGGTTGTTAAGCTTATATAGAATTCTCGAATTCTGAAAATTATGAGTTACTTTAATTGAGAATTGAATTGCTTAAGCCATCAAACATATTTAATAAAGTATACAATAACCTCCAGCTATTATACCTTCTGCGTCACTCCTTCCTATCCAACTATTATACCTTCCGCATCATTTCTTCCTTCCGGAGTAAGATCTTTTATTACACTTGATGTTATATGTCCTATTTCAAATCAATCATCATATACCAAGTGTATTCAATGATATTTATTAATTAATATGTGAGTGTGTATTAAATAATATGTAACATAAAATGTAATATTGAATGTAATAGAAGATTTAGACTCCTATGAACTAAGGTATGTTAATCCGTGACCATCATGGAAAATCATATCCCTAAAATATAGGGATTTGACAGCTCAAGAAGAGACTTATATCATCCTTCTAATTAGAGAAAAACGAAGAACTCTCCGTCCGACATTTAACCCAATTGAGTAAGTAGATTGATGGATTTGTGTTGGTGGCTCATACATGTGAGAAATAACTAACATGCATTGAAGATCTGCCCAAATAAGATTTAAACCTTTGTTGTCGAAGAATTTATTGCCACAACAATACAAATCTTTTCAACTCAACTATATAAATAGGATCAAACTGATTCCATCTTTAAAATTATTGCCACACATAAAACAATATTATTTATCCTTACAGAATTAATTTTTTGATCTTTTAAATCAACAAATTGACTATGTTTTTTTTTTTGAACAGGTATATCTTTGATTTTAAGGGATGTTTTGATATACTTTATTATTAAAAAAATTCTATACATATCACGATTAAAGATAATTAATTAAATAAAATTTATATAATTTAAGCAATAATGTAATAAATATTTATATGTTAGATTATTCAAGATTTCAATATAAAATTTACTAGCAATGCTGTAAGGAAAAGGCATTGAAAATTAAAGTAGAATTTAACGAGAACAGAGCAACACGCTATCTAATCTCTTCTCCTAATGACTATCACTATTCTTGGATTCAACACGCTATCAGAATTTATGAATTGTTTATGTTATCAAACATATTTAATGATGTATAAAATAAGCAATAATTTAATAAATATTTATATAAAAGATATGGTTGAATAAATAATTTAATAAATATCTATTCTAAATCAGACCCTACCCTATTGGCGCATTAATATGTGTCTACTGTCACATATCTATTATACCTATTAACTTTATTTTTTATATAATTAGAGACGAGATCATTATACAAGTGGACATATTAAAAATTGTCCACAATAAATATTTTAACATTTTCACTATTATATGATATTTTAGAAAGATTTAAAAGAAAGAATGAAAACAGTGTAATTAATAGAAGGGATATCTATGCATTTTGAGTAGTGTAAATGTTTATTCCAGGTAGCTCAAAATAAAAATATACCAATCTCCTACAATAGACTGGTATATAATTCCATAATAAAGTGGGCTTGTAAAAAGGGTTGCTGCTGTATATTCTAATATTTTTGGCCTCTCTAGATAGTAGATTCTGTTAAATTCTATGTCCTATTTAGAAGATATTCTTTATTATTATTAATATTATTATTTTTTATTATTTTATTATTATTATTTAGAAGATATTCAACAAAAACTGTAATACTCAAAATAAATGATAATCAATAATTCTATCATCAGTTTGTAAGAAAACAGAGAAAGAATTTGTAGTTAATTTATAACCCTTCAAACAACAGTATATTTTTAGTATTACAATGGATCCGTTTAGTTCAAGTGATGAGTTTATTAAGATTGTTATGTTAGGTTGGAATTGTAGTGGATTGAATTTTGAATTTAAATCACTTTTGTGTTTGATTTGTTGGTTAAGGGTTGTGCTAAGGTTATAATTTTTGTTTGGATTGATGGTTTAACTAGGTAATGTGATGAGAAAAAAATTACAAGATGTTGTTTAAATTGCATATTATGATATAAAATATTGAAAATTATATTACTACCCATTCCTTCAAATTCATATCACTTTGGCATTTTAATTTCATTTCTTCATCTTCTTCTTCCATTGAAAATAAAGGATGATAGAATTTTTTTTTATCATTATCAATATTAAAAAAATTGTAGGTAATTATAAATAAATAAATAAAAGAATGATAGGCAATATTTTTTGTAGAAGGATTATAATTCATCGAGCAGATTCAAGGAGATCGGATTTTATTATTATTTATTAATAGGTGATTTTGTAAATATTACCATAGAAGAAGCCATTTTTGGAATTTTGTATTGAAAAGGAGGGATATTATCGTAATTTGATTTATTTCCACTTGTAGATGAAATGGAGGGTCACTTTTGGGTGGTTAATTTACCCCATCATAAGCCCTTTTATCCCATGATATGGACCGGGCTACACAATCCAAGTACGGGCCAAATCTTCCTAAACCTAACCTACCTAATGAACCAAAAAACAAAATTGTAAATTTTTTTGACCTTAAACCCATCCCAACCCATGAAACAAACTAGCCATATTACTAATCCAAACTCCTGATGTTGGGCTTGTAGGAATGGATAATTGTACTTTCGGCTAAGCCCAATCTTTTCCAGTACCCAATTGCAGTCTTGAAGTTGTAGATCGTCCAATTTGGTAACAATGAATAACCGTATGTTTAGTGGGCCCTAGGCTATCGTCCTGCCAAACTATGGTGAGATGCATACATTATTTATATCTAATAAATAGGTTTTTTATTTTTTATTTTTTTTATTTTATGTAATAAATAGGTTGATATAATGTACCTATAGACTTATTCTGATTAAAGGTATATTTTCTAATTTGAGCGGAGTTTTAGATTTGCGTTTCGTAATACTCCCAGTCATAATTCAAATAAATAAAGGTGGATGTGATGAAGTTTACCCTAGGATGTATACTCATAAAATCAAAGGTATAATGATAATTTATATCATAAAATCAAATAATTTTAATTTCCCACCATAATATTTAATTTTATTATTTTTCTATCATAATTTGACTTAGAAATATAAAATAACCATTACAGTTACATAGAATAGTCAAAATGGATTAGACCCATTGGATTGGTCCGTCCCGTTCCACCAAAATTATGGATTGAGTTGATTAATTATAAGTCATCTAAAAGATAAGTTTAAGTGGGTATGATTCGCAGTGGGTTGGGCTTTTGATCGCCCACCTTTATTTTTTTAAATATATCTTTTATTTTTTTTATTTTTTTCAATGAAAATATAGATGAGAAATCAATAATAATGATGAAAATTCTTATTTAGTGCAAATAATGATTTATAAAAAAATTAATATGAATTATTTATTTATAGAAAAGAAGAAATTTTAGTGAAAAAACTATTTTAAAAAAAATTATTTTTCTATACTCTATGTATTTGAGGACTATATAAGATTATGATCAAAAGCGAAAATTTAGTTAAAATAACAATACTAGTAGAGATTGTGTGTTTCTGACAATTAACCCTATTATCTGTTGTGGTAAAAAGTAATTCACAGCTTTAGTTGTGGTAGATAATATCCCAAAATCAAATGCTAGCTATTATAGATAAAAATAAAAGTTACCATGAGTATATTTTAATTTATAAACGTCTATGTGTGTAATATTATCATAATAACATTCATTAAACATTGAATTAAATAATGTTGTCTATATGTGTATTTACAAAGAAACAATTTTGAATTGATTGAGGCAGTTTGAGTCGTTTGACTGACTGGCCATCTTTTTTCTACTCTCAAGCCCCAGAATTGGATTTCCAGCTTTAATAGATGCAAAAATAAAATTTAATAGTTCGAGAGCCTTTAAAAAAACCTAAGAATTAGGCTCGTTGCTAGAGGGTTCCTACTTCATATTAGGGTTGAAAATAAGTTAAGTGGAGTCGAGTATTATTAAACTCAAGTATAAAAATTAAGCCTCAAATTCGATTTAAACTCGATCAAACTTATTTTTATTAATGTTCAAGTTCAACTTGACGATAACTTGATAAACTTGAGTTTGGCTCGATTCGTCTCAACTCGATACATAAATAATATTTAAGAGATAACATAAATTTCTAAAAACATTACGTAAAAAGTGGAAAAATTTTAAATTATTTTATGGGCAAAATAATAAATTTAACATATCCTTAATTATTTTTGATTAGGTTCACGAGCTTGTTGGGTAGAGTATTAATGTGTTCGAGCTACTCAAATAGTTCTAACTCGACTTGATTATCTTCGAGTTAAATTCAATTGTTTTTAACACCCCTACTCCATACATACACACAGAAGTCTGGACTGATTAGTGATTGATGGGAATTCTCTATCTTAAACATATTTGATTTTAAAGATAATAGAAATTACAATTTCGTGCTTGTGTGACAATTCCTAAGTATGGATATTGAATCATGTATCTAAAAGTTGATATGATACTAGTAGTTGTTTTTCAGTCAATATGCGAACATTGGGTTCTTTATGTATTTGCTTATACCAGGTAGCTAGCAACTTAAATCTTAAATGGGTTCTTGCCAATCAAATTGCTAGTTGAAGATTTTTTAATAATAGAAATAAATAATAAATAATAACTTCATTGTTTGGTGATAGTAACTATTGGAGTTTGGCCCAGAATGTCAGTCTAATTTGTCCCTTTTATTTGGGTTAATGCCACTCTCAATTAATTTACAATTTGGGTCACGTTAGCCCTAAAGAAATTCTCTAGACATAAGGAGATTACAAGAGTAGTTGTTACATATATAAAACGGAGAAATCAAAATAGTTGAAAGAGAATGACAAGTGGAGTATAATTTTTAAATCAGATAATTAAACTCCTAAATTTATACTTTGTCAATTCCTAAACTTTTTGAAAGATTTGTTAAATCTTTGTTAAAATTACCTGTAATTTGTTGGATAGCATGAACGTAAAATAAAATAAAAAACTATATTGAAAAGTATTAAACTAAAATAATTAAGAGAATTTATGTGGCATAATGCAATTGAGGACTGTGTTCAAGTATTAGGCTTGTGGAATACATGCATGGGCCCATACCTCCAAAACTTGAGTTTTAACTTCTGTTTTCATATTTTCTTTCTAACTGCAAATTAAAAGCTGAGTTGACAGCTCTGATATATTCTTGATTTAAATTAAAATTTAACATTTCCAAATATGCAAGAGTATAAATTGCAGTTTATTCTCACATTGAAATACCCAATTTTTTTATGTTAAAATTAGTGACCTATTTTTTTTTCTCCTAATAAGTAGACTTATAAACCTCTTTTGTGTTGGAGAAGGAATAAGTCAAAGCAGAAACGAAAACTAAGTGCAATTTCTCGCAATTCAATTATTTCTCTCTCTAAATACACCAACATCACTGCAGCCAAATCACCACCGCCGCTTCTCCAACCGCCGCTGGCGAAGCTTTTCCGACAAGGTAAATAGGTTATCGCTTAATACTCATCAAGCCCGTCATAATTTCGGGCTCGATTTTCGAATCGGCCGTCGCTATCTCTCCCTCTCTGCTGCCGTTTCGTCGCCGTAGTTATTTGGAGCCGGCGTGAGGGTCGCGCCGGCGAGGCGATGGGTGTGGTGGCCGGCGCTTGTAGCGCCGGCGTGAGGAGCTGTGGGCCGCCGCTAAAAGCGGCGGCGGAAGTGTATGTATATGTGTGTATACGTGTGTGTTTGTGCAGTGTGTGCGTATGTGTTGTGTGAGTTGTGTGTGTTATGTTGGCGTGAGTGTGTTGGGCTGTAGTCGGGTGGTCGCCGGCGACGTGAGTCGCCGGCAACGGCAGGCGGCAGGCAACGGCTGGGCGGCGGCAGGGAGGGCGGCAGCGGGGTGTAGGGAGGGGTTTTGGGCTGGGGGGTTTCATTTGTGAATTGGATTAAACTCAGGGATCAAATTGCAAATCCTAGATTTAGGATAAATAGAATTCAGGCCCCTGAAGTTATGGATAATTATAAAATAGTTTTCGAACTTTATAAGATATGCAAAAAGATCCCTGAACTTATGAACAATAGCAGATAGACCCCAGAACTTTTCTGAAATTCCAGAATAGATCTCAAAACTTTGCAGAAATTACAGAATCATCTCTAAACTTTGGTAAAATAACATTGTAACCCCATGATTTTGCTAGAATGATAATACGATCCCTAAAACTTGTAGAAATTATATTATGACCCCAAAATTTGATAATTATTGTATATTCTACTCTACAACTCTATAAAATTATAGTTTGTTTGACCCTAAAATGTTATAAAGTATGGCGAGTTAGAACCAAACAAATGAATTAGGTTACAAATTAACCTTAAAAATATTATAATAATTAAAGTATGTATGATATAATCGTTATCTCAAATTTAGGGTATAAAATCCTAGATTCACGTCTCGTTAAACCCATAACTTAAGTTCAAATTGAACTTTCTATCTTATGATTTATACGTTTTTTTACGAAAGAGAGTTTAAAAGAATAATTTATTTTAAATAGATAATGGTTCGATTAAATTTTAAAACGAGCACTTGTGCTTATAGGAAACACAAAAGGAAGAACAGATTAAACTCGTATAAAAGTAGAATTTCTACAAGCATCGTTCTTGAAAGGTGGGGGTAATTTCTTTAAATAACGTTATTATAAAGTTTATATTATTAATATATGCAATCTTTTAAAATTATTATTAAATGTGAATGTGATTGAAAAATGATTAAAGTTAAGTGATAGAATGTGATTTTAAATTGATTGAGTTATTTGATGGAAATTCTGATGATTGATGAATGATTGGGATGAATGTTTATATTCTTGAATGATTTAATTCATGTGATGGATTATGATTGTTAATTGTTTGAGTTATTTGATAGAAATCCTGGAGATTTATAAATTGTTGGGAGATTTATATTATTAAATGATTTAATTCATATGATTAATAATTGATTGAGATGACTGGTTGTTTTATTGAGTGATTAAAGTCAAATGATTGTTTGTAATTGTTTAGTGATTGGATTGATTGGATTGTTTGATTGAAGTAATTGTGATTAATGATAATGAACGAGTTTGAGTCCCTATAATAAAAGTGTTTGAGCCTCTATAATGAACGAGTTTGAGTCCTTACAAACCCCATATATAATAAATTGGGTTTGATTCCCGAGGTAAAGGATAAGTCGGGTTGAACCCCGCATTCATGTGATACAAATATGCTAAATGATTGATTGATGTGATTTATATTTCGTATTTTATTATTGTTTACTATGCACCATATATATGAAGTTACGCACTAGTTAAAATGTGCATATGTGAAATGAAATGTTATTTTCATGGTGGCTAAGATCCACCATTTTATGGCAGATAAGATCTGCGTTTTCATAACGGCTAAGACCCGTAATTAAAATGATATATTTGAATGTGATCAATAAACATTTTATGTTAATCAGCTTCTTATGATAAGGTCGTGTTATGAAGAGTCGTAAGACTTTTGAATGAAATTCTTTTAAGTTTATAATATTTTGAATTAGGGGCATGACAATATCTTTTATAACATGGTTTTAAATCTACATACAATACATTTTATTTAAATTGAAAATTATTTCATGTCATCCCAAATTTTCCCACTGAGTGTATTTCAAATACTCACCCCTATATGTTAAAATGTTTTCAGTTTAAAGAGTTAAAGGCATGGAGTGCGAACAATAGATATTGGTAGCTAATAATAAAAGGTTGTAAATGATTTTTATTCAAAGTGTAATACTTTATTAATTATGGAAATGAATATTTTATAATAAGTCTTGAATTTTTATTTATCTTTATTATTCTTAAAAGAAATGATTTTATACGTAAGTAACGTTTTGGTTAAGATTTATTTACAAAAGAATCTGGGTGTTACACACGTTATATTACTATGATTTTTATCAACCTTTTCCCTCAATATATATAAGTGCAATAAAATTTCTTGTTAAATTTGTTTGTTAATAGTTGGTTCTTTTCTTCTCTTTTTATTTTCATATAGAGACGAGAAATGAATAAATTAGGAAAAGGTGAAAATCAATTGCAATGTATTTGGCTTAATATAACAAGATTGATTGAATATTGAACACAATGACAAGTCCTCTTGTTTTCAACTCTGCATTATAGTCTCAACAATCAGTATTTTCATATGACATTAGATCGATATTCTTTGCATCTAATGCAGTTGTGACAGATTGATGGGCAACTGTTCTCATCAGTTCATCTTCAGTTAATTAGGTATGATCTCAAATCTCTAACCCACGTATTGTAATGAAAAATAAGATTTTCAAGTATATATTTACATCATTTAGGTATTTTAGATGAAGAAAGATATAGATTTCCTTTATTTTTGAATGCAAAATAATAAATAATAGTGTAAAAAATGTCAATTTTATTTATGTTGAAAATACAAATGTATGATTAATAAAAGTCATCAAATCAAAAAAGGGATGAGCAGGTAACATTTGCATGTATGCTATAAGAGATTAAAGAAGTAAAAAAATAACAATTTTGAAATATGAAAGACGCCTTCTAATTGGGAAAAGCCATCCTTTGCATGTGTTTTGGAGCAGGCAACTTGATATTAGTAGCCAATCCAATGATTTGAAGAAGCTTAATGACATACCAAGTCACATCAATTTGCCACCATTCTAATCCATGTCTTGCTGAATATTCAAATGCATGATGGTTATTATGCCACCCCTCTCCAAATGTGAGTCCTGCTGCCCACCTAATTAATCACATTTTTTTATTTATTAATTTCACATAATTCACTTGCAAATTTGTGGGATTTATTTAGGATAAACTACAATTTTCTAGTTAAAATATCACCTTTTTTTTTGCACTAAGTTAGGTAACCAAACATTGAGTTAGTACCAAATTGTCATTAAACAATGTGAATGAAACGTACTGTGAACTACGTGCTTCCGACAGTGGAACAGTCCTGCTCACTTACCCACTGTGGATATATTAATATGTGTCCACAGTTGATGTGTCAAAAATGTAGATTATCTATTAATTTTACTTTTCATATAATAAGAGGATGAGATGATTATATATTATCGGTGGGTATATTCAAAATTTCCCACAATGGTCATTTTAGCAAAACCAGACAGTGGAATATATTCCATCTAAAATATTGGGAGGACTTACTGACAGCTTGTTTCATACATAAAATTTAAACTAGAATAGTTTAGTAACAGCTTTAAATTTTGTTTAATAAAAATTGTGAAAGTTTGGGTTGACAATTGACTTTGTCAAAATCCAATTTCAGATCTCGTTTTATTCTCTTCTAACTTGAACATGCAAATTAGTTATTGGGCCTTTAATGCCTATCATGTTTCATTTTGTCAAGAGACATTAACGTATAGTGATGAAATGTAGCACAATATACAATTTAGTATCGAGGAAATGATCCCAAATATTACAATGAATAAAGAGAATAATTTTTTTTATCACATAATATAATTTTCTTATTTTTTCTATCACAAAAATGTTGATTTGTCAAAAATCATCTACCCTCTCACATGTGGAATAGTAATTGAAATGATGGAAATTAAAATAACAAAATTTTGGGTAAGATAGAGTATCATTTCAGTGTATATCGTAAATAAAAAAAAATAAAAAAAATTATATTGAGTGGTAGAAAATGAATCTACAGTAAGGAAAGAAAGCAGGACAAAATAAATATACGTACCAGTTGTTTCGAGATTGGTTTGCAGTGTTCCATGGCTGGTCACCCCAAGTATGACAAACTGAATTTACCAGACCAGTTGTATGGTATAGGCACACGATCCTCACACCCTGAATTATATTCATATTTCAAAATAAATATGCCATTATGCATGCATTTTGAGTCGGTTAAAATTAAATTTTTGGTAATTTTAATACTCCTCCATTTTATATATTTTTGTCATAAACAAAGAAACATAAAATTTGAAAAAATACTGTCTTATCTAATCAACAAATTTAGAATTAAAAATTGAAAAGAAAATAAAATTAATTCTATAAAAAAGTATTATATTAAAATTCCTAAATGTTAGCTAAGAAATATTAATGAGGATAATTTAGGAATTAAATTGCATAAAAGTCTAAAATAACGCTTAATTTGAAATGAAATTTAGACTTCAAAATGATACATATTGAATACTAGTAAATGAGCTAAAATAAGTAAATGAGCTAAAATAAGTATAATTACCTTTATGTAGAAAGTGGAATATAATTTGAGACACCCGAAAAGGAAAACGAGCACACACGAGACAATCAAACAATGAGAATAGTGTATTTTTTCTTTTTTAAAATAAAGATGTCGTTAATATGCACATATTTATGCATTATGAGTCACTTAAAACTTTCTTCAAAGATACTTTTATGTGCTTTATATACCCCATAAGGATAAACTTATATACTGACTTAATAGTTAGCGTGATAAAAATAAGCCATTTTCCCTAATTATTCGTTTAGTTTTCATTTTCTTACAAGCCCTCAATGTCTTTGATATTACTTCATAACAACTATCTAGGTACAATATATAATTAATGAGAGTACATATACAAGGAGAAATACATAGAGAAAATTTAATGTGTTAAACTATGTTTCTGAGACTTCATAACTCATAAGGAGTTTTTTAGACGAAATTAAAACGTCAAAATTAACCTAGTTCGATATTTGATGGGTGTTTAATTCCAAAATAAAGTAGTTCTGAGGAGAAGATAGAGTTATTATAGTTGCTTACCACTCCCCACACAACGTATGGAAACCCTCCAAGGACAAAAAGTAAAGCTCCAAGTAAAATATGATGAATATTATAAGTGTTTTCAAGAAACTTATAAAAGGCTTGCTTCTCCAAATCTCTAACGTTGTTGCCGTCCCCACACTACAAAATCACGTCTTGTAGAAATTAAAAAATAAATTCAAACACAAACAAATTTAATGCTCATAACAAAACAATGGCTTATATTTGCTAAGAAATTAACTATTATTTAGTAATCTAATGGGGGTTGGTAATTATATATACATCTAACTCTTCGATCTTTCACTCTTTTTCCTCTAAAATACTTTTTCGTTATTTAAATAACTCAACCAACAGTATACAATAATTATACAATTTGTCTTATCAACTTATGATTGCCTACAAAATATTCCGGCTAGATCCCCCTAATATTTTGTTTGAATTATTGTATTTTCTTTAGTAAGTTAGAGAAGTTGAAGGAATGGGGACAATAAATACTAGAAAACGGTCATCACAATCTAAATTTTTACAAAAGTGTAATACTAAAAATCATCGTAAATAGATTTATTGTAGTGTTAAAACTTATTTCACGGATAAAATGTAAAAGCGGATTCTACACAGGATACCTTTTCAAAGAAAGTTTTGGTATCAAAAAGCCAACCCATATGACCAAACCACAATCCTTGAGTTGGGGTGTGTGGGTCTTTATCTGTGTCGGTATATTGATGGTGATATCTATGTGTTCTGACCCAAGAAATAGGATCTCCCTACAAATGAAATATATAAATGTCATATTGTTCTACTTTGTAACATACATTTTAAATTTGATATATTTTACAAATTCTAGTTGTTTGATTTTTAATATACATATGATTAGCATTTATTTCGTTACAATTAAATGAATCAAATTTAAAATTGATGATAAAGTATAATGATTGAAAGTTTATTTCAAAAATATTAAATCATGTATAGATGAAACGAGAAATTAGATTCAAACCTGAAGAGCATGAAGGCCGCAATATGCAAAAGTGTATTCAAGCCATTTGGGAAGCTTGAAACTCCCGTGAGAAAGATTTCTATGGAAAGAAAGAGTGATTCCAAATAGTCCAGTTATATTATACAATCCAAAAGCAATCCAAAAGGCATTCCAAGAGAATGTGAAAGGAGCAAATACACACAACAAATGCAATGCTGAAATCACTACAAGTCTAACCACATCTAAATTACTCCACCCTCTCTTCGACTCCACATAAGACATTTTTGTAGTCTCGTTTTGTGATGTCTTGGTTGTTAAGATTATATATAATTCTCGAATTCTGAAAATTATTAGTTTCTTTAATTGAGAATTGAATTGCTTTTGCCACCAAACATATTTAATAAAGTATACAATAACAAACATATTTAATAAAGTATACAATAACCTCCAGCTAGCTATTATACCTTCTGCATCACTCCTTCCCAACATGTTGTGACATCATGAAAAATCACATATATAGGGATTTGACAGCTCAAGAATATAGGGATTTGACAGCACGAAGATTTCTCCATCCGACTTATTTCATCCTTAGAGAGGGATATTTCATCCTTCCAACTAGTGAGAGACGAAGAATTCTCGCAGTAGAGTGAGATGTAGATTGATGGATTTGTGTTAGTGGCTGATAAATGTGGGAAATAACTCAACTATGCAGTTCCATTCTTAATTTTCTGCCACACATAAATCAATATTATTTATCCTGAAAGAATTAATTGCTTGATATTTTAAATCAACAAAGGGTTGACTTTTTTTTTTGAACAAGTATATCTTTGATTTTAAGGGATTTGATTTAATTAATTATCTTTAATCGTGATATGTACTGAATTTTTTTAATAATAAAGTATATCAAAATATTTATATATAATTTAAGCAATAATGTAATAAATATTTATATGTAAGATTATTCAAAGATTTCAATATAAAATTTACTGGCAATATTGTTGGGAGTTATAGTAGAATTTAACGAGAAGAGAGCAACACGCTGTGATCTACTCTCTTCTAGATTGGAATACAAATGTGATAGTTAAAAAATTCATACATTTTATTATGAATTAATGTGAAATTTTATAATTTTTTATTAGATTAAATGCATCGATTTTTTATATATTTATATTTTGCGTCTCCAAAAACTTTATATATTATTTTCTTGTCTATTTTAAGGGGTTTGTGAGAGTTTTCAAAATAAAAATATCAAATATTTGAAATTAGGAGAAAAGATTTGGATAAAAAAAAGGCAATTTCTAAGCCTACAAGTAGAAAAAGTCTATTACCTAAAGAAAATGGGAAAAAATATATCAAGAAGATATCTGATATCTATTTAAAGACTCCAGATCACAATAGGAGAAGACATCATCATCCACCGTATAACATTATTCACGCAGCACTATTCACGCAGAGATTTTATTATTTTAGACTAGTTTCATGAATTTTCCAATTGCTTTTATTATTTCAATTTTGAGAATGCTCGGCAAAGTTCGTAATTCCGATTAGCACGAATGTTTGAACTCGTTTATCTTTTATTTTCTAATAAATCACGTAACTTTCTCTTGATATTTGATTGAAATTGATTATGTTATCTGTGAATATTGTTTTTCTCTTGATGTTTGATTGGAATTGATTATGTTATCTGAGAATATCGTTTTTAATTATTATTGTTTGATTTAGACTGATCACCTAGGTTAAGTGTTGATAATTGATTGTTAGATTTTAGATCATGAATCCTAATTGGTGTGGTTTAATTTTAATTAGTAGTAAATTAGAGGTCGTCCATTTTTAGGGTAACATAATCCTAGGGTTACCAAATCGAGTGTATTTGGGGTCTAGTTCATCCTATAGTTTTAGTGATTAATGCATTCAAGTTGTGTTTGGATAGAGTGATTTGAAATATAGAATTTGAAATGAATGGTTTTCAAATCCACTCAAGTTGGAGTGGATTTGAAATCCATCAAAATGACTCCAAAATTAGTTTAAAATGAAAGTGATGGATTTGAAATCACCGTCCATCCAAATACCATCGATGAATTTGCTACCATGGATTTCAAATCCCTTCTCAAATCCATCAATCCAAATGGACCCTCTTAAATTAAATTTAGAGAGCATGGATTTCAAATCCCTTCTCAAATCCACCAATCCAAATGGACCCTCTCAAATTAAATTTAGAAAGCTTATTCTAGGTTATTCAATTGAATAGGATTAATTAGCGATCTTATCTTAATTTAACTAATTTTAAGTGACAACTAATCTTAAGAGACAATTAATCTTAAGAGATGATCTTATCCTAATTTTAATAGACAACTAACTTAAGAGATGATTCGATTTTATTTAAATTTAATTAATCTTAAGAGACGATCTTATCCTAATTTAACTAATCTTAAGAGGCAACTAATCTTAAAAGATTATCTTAAGTGACCATTAATCTTAGGGTCCATTTGGATTGGTGGATTTGAGAAGGAATTTGAAATCTGTGATAGCAAATCCATCAATGGTGTTTGGATGGACGTGGATTTCAAATCCACTATTTTTATTTTGAACTAATTTTAGAGTCATTTTGATGGATTTCAAATCCACTATTTTTATTTTGAACTAATTTTAAAGTCATTTTGATGGATTTCAAATCCACTCCAACATTTGAAATCCATTCATTTGAAATTCTAAATTTCAAATCACTCTATCCAAACATAACCTTAAGAGACGATCTTAAAAGACAACTAATCTTAAGAGATTATCTTAAGAGACAACTAATCTTAAAAAATTATTCGATTTAACATAGATTGTTAGATTAGGGGTGATAATTTTATGATAATTTGAGAGAGGAATGTTATACATTGATTATGGAATGAGGATAACAGAATCTTTTATCGAATTCTCATTATTTAATTGTTTTTTAGGTTATTGATTTATTTAGTGATAATTTATTAATCCAAAAATCCTAACTGAACTGTTAACTGGAATATTCTCTTTTATCGAATTCTCATTATTTAATTATTTTTTAGGTTATTAGTTTATTTAGTGATAGTTTATTAATCCAAAACCCCCATTTTTTCTGGTTTTATTGAATTGAACACTAAGTTGTATAGTTAATTTCACATTGGGATCGACTCCGACCTCCACATTTCTTGTGGGATCGACTCCAATTTACTCTAACTACTAATTATTAAGATTAAAAAGAAAATTAATTAATTTTATTACGTCACAACAGCATGATCAAAATATCTTCTCACCATCCCTATTATAATATTTGGTGGGAGATTTTAGAACAACCTTGACGATGATTCTAGAAAATATCTCTCTTCATTTCTTTACAAGTCTTCCAAAACAGATATTTCTAGAGATTGAGTTTATAGACCTTTTAATGGGCTTCCCAATTATGAAGAAATAACCCAACAAATACGTATATGATAACGTCCACACATCTTTCCTTATTAATCTAGCTTATATGTTGTACTGTTCTTTCTACTAGGTTTGAACCCGTGCGTTGTACGAACTACATAACTCGTGTAATTTATATCTATTGTTTATTTATATTTTATATATTTGTTATTCTATATATATATATTGTAATTTTTTGTTTAGTCAATTTATTATTTTGATAGATTTCTGTATTTTTGTAAAAATGATCAACTAGATACTAAGTTATGTAATTGTAAAAAATTATATTTTGATGTGTTTAGCTATAAATACTCTTAATATTCAATGAAGACATATACGCATGGCTTTGAAAATATTTATTGTATAATAAATAATTTTTCAATGCCTTCAAATGATAAATTAATTATGTGTTTTCAATTTAATTGGTTTTGCTATTTTTAATTTACTCCTATTATTTTGTCTTCATAAAATTTTCTTCTTACTTTGAAAAGATTAAATCTGAATGAAAATTAAAATAATACGATTACAAATCTAAAAACATCGTGCATTGTGAAATCCAAATTTGGAAAAATTGGAAGTAAAACTAAACTTAATGTATTATTTAATATATCCAAATAAATCTAAAATTTGGGTTTAGATTTATTAATACATTACATGTTATAATTAGGTATGTGATACCATAATCTGTGAGTTGATATGTAGAGTTTAAACCACATTTAAATTTTATTAATTCATTTTAAGATATACGTAAAAAAAATTATTTCAGAAATATTTATTTTTATTAGATAACTTCTTAAAAGTTTGTTTTTTATTTTACTGTAGTTAAATAAATATCATATTTTACTTTGGGTGATGAATTATTTTTCAAAATTTCATAATTGTAATATATATCTATGGATTTCTTTTTTCATTTATTATTGATTTAATTCCATACATGTTTTATGCTTAACTTTTGCTTAAATATATTATCTTGAACAAAACATGTATCTTTTGATGGTTATTACTTTATATAATAATTGACACACTTATATATATATTATTTAAAGAATTTGGAAAAGTTGAGGTGACATTTTTGGAGAGTGCCACTTGTCAACATTTAAAAGAGTCATTTGTCAACATTTAAGAAAGCCAAATCCAACTTTTATTTTATTATTATTATATTAATATTAATTCATTTTAAGATATACGTAAAAAAATTATTTCTTTAAAATAGATCAAAGAAACGAATAAAGAAATCTATTTTTTTTCATGAGATGTATAAAAAAATTATATATCTATGAATTTGTTTTTTCATTTATTATTGATGTATGTGTCTATAGATTTTTAATTTCCAATTAATTCCTTACATTTTTTATGCTTAACTTTTGCTTAAATGGATTAACTTGAGCAAAACATTTATCTTTTGATGGTTATTACTTTATATGATAATTGACACACTTTTATATATATATATATATATATATATATATATATATTATTTAAAGAATTTGGAAAAGTTGAGGTGGCATCTTTGGAAAGTGCCACTTGTCAACATTTAGGAGAGCCACTTGTTAACATTTAAGAGAACCAAACCCAACTTTTATATATATAAATTTGTAGTCCTAATTAATGAGAATATCAATCAATTGACGTCCAACTGTTGGAAAAAATCCTCCAGGATTATCTCTGATTAAATCAGAAATTTTATTATAAAATTGATTATAATATATATTCAATATGATAATTTATTTCGTATAAGATGGTTAACGAAATATCTTTCATAGCGAGTTTTAATATCTTCGTAGTTTCAAAAATGCTATATAATTCATAGTGAGCTTTAAGATTTTTGTAGTTTCAAGAATGCACGCTTAAACTGTCAAGAGCTTTAACGTTTTCGTAGTTTCAACGTTTGCACGCTCAAACTATCAAGAGCTTTAACTTTAACTTTTTCATAGTTTCAAGAATGCTAGCACTCAAGCCTTTTTTCGGTGTTCTCTTTAAAACTTTTCTACAATATTAGTGTATGGACAGAATATAATATTGTATATTATTTAATAGAACAAAAATTTGTAGACTATTTAATAGACTAGGAGTTTTTGGAACTCCGATTCTTGCTCTCCAATACTCCTTTTCCATATAGAAAAAAAGATATGAATAAAATCATATCAAATATATTTATCTCATAAATATCTCTTAGCTGATATATTTATCCGTATAGTCCAACAATTTAATTATACCACAATATATATTATAATTTTTATAATATATTAAGTTCATAATAGAACTAAGGAAGGATCTAATCGAACCCAATTAAATTAAGCTCCAATAAATTAATTCTGACTTAATCAACTCTTGACTAGTTAAAATAACTTATTAATCTCTTTCAATCTCATAATAAATACGAGATTGCATGCTTAATTAAATTAAATTTATTGAAGCAAATAAATTATATCTTCTGATTGATGGATTCAACACCCACATTATTTCTTGCTTTTCTTGAATAAACTCATCACAACTTGGATAAATATGATGTGAAGGTAAAATCTTAATCAATACTCTCATTTTCTTCAGCAATAAATTCAAAACATTTAATGTTTTTAGATTGATTTTCTTAAATTAAATATCTTATATTGTTAAATTAAATATCATGATTTAAACTTTGTTCCTTGACATTATTTTCACAGTGCATTTTGAAAGATCGTCAATTTTCTAACCATTGAATGTAATATAGTACTCTTTTATCATAACCATACTAATTTAGATTTGATTTGAAGTTTGCATCTATTAATCCTAGCTAAATCCATTTCTTTAATTAGTTTTTTATGAAGATGATAAAGATTAAATCAGTTATGTTACTATTAATATGTGTATATCATAGATCTAATATATTTATTAATTTCACATTCCATAATTTAAATGAATGATATTATTAGATATTATCGGTAAGCATATTAAAAGTTGTCAACGGTGGACATTTTAACATTTTCAAAGATTCAATTCGATTAATATTTTCTCTTTCACTTACATAAAAAATTGTAAAACCTTTTTTTTTTTGGGTAAATTAGGTAATTAATTCATAAAAAAAAACTAATCAGTTTTAATTATAAGTTTGTCTACAATGCAAATTATGCAATATTATCATATTTGTTAGACTTTCTTTATCTACATTCAAAAGCAAAATATGATATGATTAATAAATGAGTTGTTTTGTTAATACCAAAAACGTTAGGAAAATCAGATTCAGTTAGATGATTTTTAATTCATGTTCACGCGTAATTGTTAATAAACTTAATTAAATATGCTATATTAGCTGCTGCTTTTTTTTTCTTTTTTCTTTTTTTCTCTATACTTAGCATTTGAATTTTGTAAAACACATGCTTCAGTAACTTAATTCATATGTACTAGGTGCAACAACACATTTTTTTGTTGTTACTGGAACTACATATAAATATAAATAATGCATGCATCTCAGTACTTTCCCTATTTCTTTTTACAGGTACTTTCAATTAACAATAATTATAAGAGAAAAAGGGTTTTTTTTCAGTCTTTTTAAGTTTGTCTCCGTGGATTTTTTATCATTTATCTTTCATAATATGATCTTTAATCTTCTATGTATGTTTAACAAATATTAACAAATATTTCTTTTGCTTCAAAATAAATATAATTTTACATGTTTTCACATAGATTATAAAATGATATAAAGATTGATCATCCCCTTTTAAATATAGTTATTGTGGGAATTTTTTCTTTTTTCTCTCAACAACTCTCTTTAATTTGGTAGAAGTAAATGAGGATATTTTTGGTAGATTATTGATAAATATATATTGAAATCCAAAAAATTACAATTAAGTATCGTTTTGGAGTTTTAGTCATTGAGGAAAATAAAAATTGGATAAATATACCCTTAACCAATCAAGGAATTTAGGATTCAAAATTGGAAAGATAATAAATTAATTCCATAAAAAAATTATATTAAATCCCTGAATTTTAGCTAAGCAATATTAATAAGGATAATTTGGGAATAAAATTGTATAAAGTCTAAAACGATACTTAATTTGAAATAAAATTTAGACTCCAAAACGATATTTAATTTGAATATAATCTGAGGGGTTATTAATAAAAATAATGATGAGAACGACGACAACAACAAAAAACAATAATAAAATTTTTAATTGAGAGAAAACAACAAATTTTTTTTGAATTATCCATTCCCCACATGACAAAGATGTATATAATTTTTGAAAAATAAATTTTCTAATTGTTTAATATCATTTTTCATGCTAAAGTGTTTTTTCCTCATAGTCGCAAAAGGCTAACCCACATATAATGATGAAAAATAAACTTCTGTAATTATTAATATCAATCTATATAGGTGTGTAAGGTGAAGAAAAATGTAATTCCATTTTTTTTTATATAAAATAACAAATAATAGTATGAAAATGTCAATTTTATATATGTTGAAAATATACATTTATGATTAAAAAAATCCCCCAAATCAAATAAGGCATCAACAAATAACCTAACATAGCAGGTTAAAAGACTAAAAATGTCTCTCTTTTTTTACATATGGAGAATTAAAAAGAGACGAAAGATAAATAATGAAAATATCGTAATTGTAATTTGAGGCTAGTGAAAGGCTTCAATTGGAAAAGGCCATCCTTTGCTTGTGAGCAGTGTTAGGCAACTTAACATCAGTAGCCAATCCAATGGTTTGAAGAAGCCTAACCACATACCAAGTCATATCAATTTGCCACCATTCCAATCCATGTCTTGCTGAATATTCAAATGCATGGTGGTTGTTATGCCACCCTTCTCCAAATGCAAGCACTGCTGCCCACCTAATTAATCACTTTTTTTTTTTATTAATTTCACACAATTCAATTTCGAATTGATATGCAAATTAATTAAGAAAGAAATGATGAGGACTAAATAAAATATAGGTACCAGTTGTTTCGAGATTGATCAGCAGTGTTCCATGATTGGTAACCCCAAACATGACAGGCTGAATTTACCAACCAAGTTGCATGGTATATACACATGATCCTCACACCCTGATAACGCTTATAACTCAACATCAATAATATATACCAATTTTTACTTTAATCAAATCTGAAACCTAAGGTGACAGGATATTTCAATTTTATTCGTATTTCAAAATAAAAATGTCATTGATCATGCATGCATTTTGAGTCATTTAAACTTCTTTTTTTGGTAATTTTACGTAGTACTCATTCATCCATCTAGATAAAGAGTAGACGAGATCTTTTATTTCATTTTTGTGCTTCATCTCATGTTCCAAAATAACCTCCACACCCCACGTGTAAATATGACATCATTAATTAACATATGACGTGTATTAAAGGTCATGAAATATAAGATGAAACGGAAAATAGAATAGAGTATGCAGTTCCTTTTAATTCCAAAATTAAGTAGTTTTCTCAGAACAAGAAATAGTAGTGATTATAGTTGCTTACCATTCCCCACACAACGTAGGGAAACCCCCCAAGAGCAAAGAGTAAAGCTCCAAGTGAGATATGGTGAATAATATAAGTTTTTCGAAGAAATATATAAAAGGGTTGATTCTCCAAATCTCTAACGTTGTTGCTCTTCGCACACTGCAAAAATCAGATCTTGTTAAAAAAAAAAAAATAATAATAATAATAATAAAAAACCATTCTAGAAAAACAAATTTAATGCTCATAACAAAAGAACTCCTTAAATTTGCTAAGAAATTAATTATTAGTTAGTAATTTAATGGGATAATATATATACATCAGATTGAAAATTATTTGATCCTTCACTCTTTTTTCTCTAAAATAATTTTTTAGTTGTTTAAATAATCAATCAATTACACTATAGAATAATTACACATTAATTTGTTGTATCAACTCAATTGCCAAAAAAATATTCCGGCTAGAATATTCCCTAGAATTTCATCTAATGACACTCATTTGACAATTTTTTATTTATCTTTGTTGGATGTTTCATTCCAATAATTTCTCATTCACATAATAACTATCTTTATTGCTCTGTTCAATTTGTGAGAGGATGAAAGAGTAATTAAGAAATTTTGTGAATGAGTAATTTTGGAAATGAAATCCAAATTACAAAAGCCCTCGTTGAACTTTTAGGAAAAATATGTCACGTGTGTGTTTGCACGTCATTTTCATTGGAAAACATTCAAAAAGCCAATATTGTCTTCAAAAGATATCAAGTAAATGTGATGAAATTCTGCAGATCCTAATCAGAATATATTTTGTCAATTGATGCGACAAAGTAGGATTATTACACAGTTTGGTTGATTGAAAATGTAGAAACTCACATATATAATACCTTTTCAAAGAAAGTCTTGGCGTCAAAAAGCCAGCCAATATGACTAAACCAAAATCCTTGAGTTGGGCTGTGTGGATCTTTTACTGTGTCAGTATATTGATGATGATATCTATGTGTTCTGACCCAAAAAATAGGATCTCCCTGAAATGAAATATAAAAATGTCAGTATTAAGAATTTTAAATTATGCATTTTACTTTACGAGATAAATCTTATTTGTTGATTTCTAATAGGTCTGATTAAGATATTTGTTCGATACAATAAAATGCATCAAATTAATAAAACATAATGAATCAAAATTTATACATAAAATATAGAATCGTGTATAGTTCGAATGAGAAAAACCTGAAGGGCATGAAGGCCACAATATGCAAAAGTGTATTCAAGCCATTTGGGAAGCTTGAAACTCCTGTGAGAAAGATTTCTATGGTAAGAAAGAGTGATTCCAAAAAGTCCAGTTATGATAGACAATCCAAAAGCAATCCAAAAGGCATTCCAAGAGAATGTGAAAGGAGCAAATACACACAACAAATGCACCGTTGAAATCACTCCAATTCTAACCACATCTAAATATCTCCACTTTCTCTTCAACTCCTCATAAGACATTTTTTCTGGTCTGATTTTGGTTGCTGCGGGCTGTTAAGCTTATATAGAATTCTGGAATTCTGAGTTGCTTTAATTGAGAAGTGAATTGTTTATGTTATCAAACATATTTAATAAAGTATAAAATAACCTCAAGCATGACTCCATTTTCCATGCACTAAGACCTGTCAATCAGTAACCATCATGGAAAATCACCTCCCTAAAATATAGAGGGATTTGACTGATTTATTCCATTCATTTGATTAGAGATTACGGAGAGATAAATAACTCCTCACCCGACCATAGGTTTCTCTGTCACGCAGGATGTAAATTGATAGATATGCCTCAACTATATATCTTAGTGGCAGATATATAGTGGAGAATCAACATGATACAAACTTAGGACAAACCTCTATAATATTTCAATGAAAATAAGTCTCATGCAAAATTTGAATCTACGTTATCGGAGAATTTCTCTTCAAGTCATCATAAGTCTTACCAATTCGATTGTGCTGGAGGAGATTTATTCCATGAGGCAAGATATATATAACCATATTATTTATCCTTAGCTCATAACGTGGAGGAGATTTATTCCATGAGGCAAGATATATATAACCATATTATTTATCCTTTGCTCATAACGTGAAGGGAATAATTTCTTGATATTCTAAATCAACAAACGGTTGACTTTCTTTGTTTCTGAACAGGTTTATCTTTGATTTTAAGGGATTGGATTTAAATAATTATCTTTCATCGTGGTATGTATGGAGTTTTTTTTTAGTATATCAAACCTTTACATGTAATTTAAGCAATAATTTAATAAATATTTATATGTAAGATTATTCAAAGAATTCAACATAAAGTTAATGATTATATGCTCGAAATATGTATATGATCCTCTTTATATTTTTTATTAAGCTTTTGAAATGATTTATATTTTAATTATAAAATGTTATAATTAGTTAACTAATATTTTTAATTGATAGTAATAACATTATCAATGTATATTAAATATAATAATGGATTAGAATTGACATCACTACTTACTGTCAATAGTTTAAGTTGCTTGTTGATTCCCTAAAAAACAACATAATTGATGTTTGGTTATACACCTGTTTTCAGTCTGTCTCAATTTATAAAGAAATAATAATCGGTTCTTAATTTTTTCGATTCTAATTGACTGATGTACAATTCTATTTTTGATAAGTTGCACGTTCATAATCTTCATGCTCTAACTTGAAGGAGAATGATGGTAAGATTTACAAGCAATACATACATGATAACTACTTATTCTTTCATTCTTGCTTTTGGTGAACGCTAAATTCATACAAACCTATTTGATCATTCTAAGTGAAGGTAAAAGCTTTAGCAATACTCTCATATTCTTCAACGATTATAAACATTTAATACTTTTAGATTGATTATTTTCAATTATATGCTCAACCATAAATACATTAGATTTGATTTTCTTCAATTATTTTCATAGTGCATTTTGAAAGATGGTCTTTACTTAATATCTAACCATCGATATTCAATTAATGTTCTCTCTTTCATATGTTTTTTTTTGGGTAAATCACGTAATTAATTCATACAAAAAAAGCTTAGCAGAGTAGATATTGTGTGAGATCTTATATAGGATGAAGTTTATATATTCAATAAGGCGAATCAACTTATATTCAATATGATAAATATCGATCTCAAATTAAACAATAAAAAACTTACGTTAATTATAAGTTTGGTCAATACTATCATACTTGTTAGACTTTCTTCATTTACATTCAAAAGCTTTGATATGATAAGATTAATAGAGTTGTTTTATTAGAACCAAAAGATTAGAAAAATTAGATTCAGCTAGATGATTTTTTATTCATGTTCACACGTAATTGTTAATAATCTTAATCAAATATTATTCCTTGTCAATAATAAATCTTTATCTTTATTCAAAACATAGATATACCAAACTCTTACAATTAACTGGTATTTACTTCCATAGTAAATTGAGCTTGTAGAAAGGGCTGCTTTTATCTAATATTGTTTCTCTGCCAAATTATATGTTCTATCTAGAAGATTCAATTTTTTTTTTTATAATAATTATTTAGAAGATATTCAATAAAAACTGCAATACTCAATTATAACAAAAAATTCTATCAGTTTACTAGAAAGCAGTGAAGGATTTATAGTTAATTTATGTTCCTTTCCACAGTATTTTAAATTTGAGCGGAGTTTTAGATTGGAGTCTTCGTGATACTCCAAATTATAATTCAAAAAATAAATAAATGATGTGATGATGTTTACCCTGGTATCTATACTCATAAAATAAAATGTTAGGTATTATAAACAAAATAAGTTAATATGAGTATATTTTTAATTTAATGACATGAATTGCACGTTGAATCTGTGCATTTACAAATTAAGAGGCAATTTTGAATTGATTGAGGCAGGCTAGACTGAGTGGCCAATCTTTTTTCTACTCTTAAGCCCAATAACTGGACTTCCTGCTTTAAGAGATGCAAAAATAAAATTTAATCTATTAACATCACAAAGAATGAGTTGTTGACTTGTTGTTAATTGTAAGGGTAAAATTATAACATTTGTGAATTTTTAATTTTAAGATTTGGTGATTGTAAAGAGTAAAGAAAATTGGTGACTCAACTTGATTATTGAAACTGATGGAGGCTTGATGACTATTTTGGGACGATTTTGGTATAGCTTATAACCTTGTACCTTTTCAAATAAAGATTTATATCATGATGAATTCGGTTTTGGAGGGAGAATTGTTAGCAATTAAAGGGGCTTGCTCATTGCTCATGATCATACAATCATATTATTGTAAGTTTTCTCATAGTTCATTTGGATAGGTGAATTTGAGAAAAAATTTAAAATTCATGATAACAAATCCACTTTAAATAAGGATTGGAAATCCATCACTTTTATTTTAAACTAATTTTGAAAACATTTTGATAAATTTTAAATCCATTCCAACTTGAATGAGTGAATTTAAAATCTGGGATAGATCGGCCAATCTGGGGTTGCCGTTAATGTTTCTATATAAAATCACATTTTAGATTTTATGGGTAAATAATAAATATTTGCACCTTGGCTTTGTCTTACAACTCTAAAATTCCAAAATTACCCTTACAAGATATGTGCGCGCACATATATTTGTCTATATATATATAATTTAAATTATTAAAATTATAATTATATTAATATTTAAAAATAATTATTGGAAATATCAAGATACTTCCCCAAACAAGAATTGAGATGTAGAAATCTCAAAACACATATGAATCCCAAAACAAGCATACCTTAATTGATTTCCAAATTGATCTTGCTTTAGAATTTACTCCTTAACATCTTGACTATATTTACCACAGAGTATTTCATTTACCAAAAGATATATTACCACCTTTTTTTTAGCAAGAAAGTATAGAAACCCTTCACTTCTACTCTACATATACTACAATGAATCAAAGAAATATTGAGTTGAATTGGAAAGGGGCATCCTTTGCTTGTGAGCAGTGTTAGGCAACTTAACATCAGTGGCCAATCCAATGGCTTGAAGAAGCCTAACCACATACCAAGTCATATCAAGTTCCCACCATTCCAATCCATGTCTTGCTGAATATTCAAATGCATGGTGGTTGTTATGCCACCCCTCTCCAAATGCAAGCACTGCCACCCACCTATATATGATCATCAAGTTCACAATCACAATTCACTTTTCAAGTTGTTAAATTCCAATTGATTTTACTCATGTAATTTTATTCGATTTTACCAGTTGTTTCGTGATAGATCACCCGTCTTCCATGCCTGTTTACCCCAAACATGGCAAGCTGAATTTACCAGCCAAGTGATATGGTAAACCCACACAATCCTCACACCCTGCATTCAGACAAATCTGATAACTTAGCCTAGCTCCATATTTATGACATCATAAGCTGGTTTTGTACTTGACAGAAATATACTAGTATAGCCATGATTTATTGTGTTCCACATATCCCAAATGGGCCCATCACTTGTACTTGGATATTGAAATCAATGTATGGTTACACTCAAATTGTTAAATCTGGTGGTCCAAAATAAAATTATGGTTCACAGTAGCTACTATACAAGTAGGCATATGTAATTAGACCAATCTTGAGAGCCCAAACCCATGTTAGGTGATAGCCCACCATAGCACACAAACAATTCTTTACTTTCATCACAATAAATCATGTGTATAGTGTGATTCATTGTACTATATATGTGACATAAAATAGTTAAAATAGGGTAATCAATAGTCACTCACCATTCCCCAAACAATGTAGCGAAACCCTCCAAGTGCATAGAGTAGAGCTCCAAGTGCCATAGGATGAATAATGTATGTGCTTTGAAGAAACTTATAGAAAGGCTGTTTCTCTAAATCTCCAACATTGTTTGGTTCTCCACACTGCCAAATTATATGTTTTAGATATAAAATCAAATAAAAAAATTTCAAGAAATGATGAAAATTGAAAAGAAAAATTGGTATCTGTTTGGAAAGAAACAAATGTAATAATTACCCTTTCAAGAATAGTTTTGGTATCAAAAAGCCAACTCATATGACTAAACCAAAACCCTTCAATGGGACTATGTGGGTCTTTTTCCGAGTCACAAAACTGATGGTGGTATCTATGTGTGCTCACCCAGTCTATTGGATTTCCCTGTAAAATTATATTCAAAATGCATTAAATCAAATTAATTGACCTCAAAAAAAAAAAAGTTTCTTTTATCTATTTACAAAGAAATCTGAACCTGAAGAGCTTGAACACCACAATAAGCGAAGAAATACTCAAGCCATTTGGGAAGCTTAAAACTCCTGTGAGAAAGATTTCTATGGAAAGAAAGAGTGATTCCTAAAAGGCCAGTGATGACATACAATCCAACAGCAACCCAAAATGCATTCCAATTGAATGTGAATGGAGCAAAAACACACAGCAAATGCATAGCTATCACCACCCCAACTGTTGCTACATCTAAAGAATTCCACTTTCTTCCCCAAAATACATTCCTCTTTCTCTTCACCACCACATCAGATAGCAGAATTCTACCAAATCTTGAATCTTTCCCATCTCCTGGCTGTGGGTCTGATGCTGCTCTCACAACGGGCACAACCTTCTTCATATTTACACCTTTTCTTATGGGAAAAAAACCGTTCTTGAAGCAATTATGCCTAAATTCTCTGTTTGATGGACAATGGGTTGAATTGTTGTGCTTTTGTGGGATTTTTGGAAAAGGTGCAAATTGGAAGGATTTGGGTTTGGACGGTGGTGGAAGTAGCATAGCCATTTTCTTGGCTTCAATGTCTGTTGTGTGTGTTTTTAGGCTTATATAAAATTGTGGGTTTCTTTGAGAACCCATGGTGTTGAATTGATTTTGCAAGAGAAATCTACGTGGCAAAGAGAGTAGATAAGGGGTGGG
Organism: Scutellaria barbata; assembly: GCA_028654395.1. Taxonomy (NCBI): domain Eukaryota; kingdom Viridiplantae; phylum Streptophyta; class Magnoliopsida; order Lamiales; family Lamiaceae; genus Scutellaria; species Scutellaria barbata. The sequence continues at coordinate 3,116,787 of CM053645.1, read as the reverse complement.
AAGATTTTTTAGGGCTGAAATTGGGATTTTAGATGGTGATAGTGAGTTGAAGATTTACTCTAGTGATATAGTCATATCCATTTATACCTTTTTGTCATTTTGTGTTGATGAGATATTTTCATGGAATTCAATGGTTGTGTGGTTGGTTGCCTTTATATTCTCAGATTTTTCTATCCTTTTATCTCAGGCTATTTCTTCAGCAACTCTTGCAAGAATGGCTGCCACAGCAGCTACAAGTGCTTCACTTTTCAATTCTTCTAAGAAAATTGCATCTGCTTCTTCTACGACAATTGCTTCAAGATCACATGGTAAGCCATCTTTTGCTTACTATATTGATTACATATCTGTAAGTAGGTTAGTTTCTAGTCTTTCACTTCAAGAAATTAATGGGAGATGAATCTGTTTCTTTTGATTGAAGTATGTTATTCCTAAAAACTATATTGCTTGATGGTTTTTAATTAGTTTACACAACGCCTGCACTAGTCGTAAATGGAGGCTCGTATCTAATTGACTAGCAAATCTATCTGATATTTGATAATAAATTTGGTGATATTTACTTCTTCCTTGTATGATTGGCTTTAATTTTGTGGATTTGTTTGTATGTGAAGAACTAAGACTTTGTGAAAGACAGGAAGACTCATCAAAGAATTTCGCATAGAATTTGTAGTTATATAATGATGTTCTTTTATCTAATCTTGAAACTCATGCAACTATTGATAAATTTATAGGCATAACATCCTACTAAATTTCATCCCATCATTGTCTGTTGAATAGCAGTTGTTAGACATTTTGGTGCTCCCATTCAAACAAATAATCCAATCAAGAGAAAAACGACTAAGAGCAGAGGAAATCTCATTGTTGCTGCTGCTCCCGCTGCAGCAGCTCCTGTTGAGGAAATCAAAGAGTAAATTATAATCTTACATTTGCTGTTAGATAGCTGTTTATCCAAAAATGTTCATCTTTCTCAAATTGGTTTCTTGCATTCTGTTTTCCAGATATGTACTTCCTTCATGGGCTGAATTTGACCTTGGAAAAGCTCCAGTGTACTGGAAAACCATGAATGGCCTTCCTCCTACTGCTGTATGTATAAACACACACTCACAATCTATGATATCTCAGATCTTTCACCTAAAAAACTTCATGGTACGATGTTTGACAGGGAGAAAGACTAAGAGTGTTCTACAATCCAGCAGCAAACAAACTTATTCCTAATGAAGAATTTGGGGTTGCTTTTAATGGTACTCTTTCACATGCTATCTGAACAGGGCTTATGATTGCACTTTCTGCTATGTCGTTTTTATATAGACCCCTTTGTTCAAAGCTGTATCGATCCATACGTCGTTTTCAGGAGGTTTTAATCAGCCTATCATGTGTGGTGGTGAGCCAAGAGCAATGCTCAAGAAAGTTAGAGGAAAAGCTGATCTTCCTATTTACACCATCCAAATATGTATCCCAAAGCATGGTATCATCTTAACCAGATTAACCTTAATTCTATCAGCATGTAGTTTTATCTTCATCCTTCTGATGTTAACTTTTGCAGCATTGAGTTTGATATTTTCATTTACAAACGGAACGGACTGGGATGGTCCATACAGACTACAATTTCAAGTGCCAAAGTCTTGGAGGAATAAACCAACTGAATTTTTCTCCCAGGTATCCTTTTTAACTAGAAGACTTGCTTTGTGTTGAGAACTTAAAGATCAATAGCTCAAGTGTTCATCAAAATCATTGCAACTCAATATTCTTCAAATTCTCGGTTTATTGATTCAGGGTCTTGCAGAGGAGTTGAGTAAAGAAGGTGCATGTGAAAAGGCTATATTTCCTGATACAGATATTGTTGTCACAAGATGTGCCATGATTGGTAACTTAACAGTGGAAGGAGTAAGCAATCTTTTACAAACTTCAATGAATTTTTCAGCTTCATTAAGCTACTCAAACCTTTTTTTGGTACCTTATTCTAAGATATCTATTAATGGGTTTTGTTGCCAATGCAGGGTGACCGATGTGATCTTGATCTTGTATTAGGGTGTACAGATCCAAGCTCGCCTATGTTCGATCCATTGGCCAATGTTGATGATGGCTCTTGCCCTCCATACGATTCTGAGGACTAGTATCGCCATGTCCTCGTATCCGATATAGAAAAACAGCGTTGCTTTTGTGCAGACAATTCTCGGGGTGACCCTTGTACTTGTCATTACATATTGCATATACTAAATGGGTAATGTACGTACATAACACTTTGGAGCTAATTCTACTTGTCAATTAACCTATACTTATTATCCTCAACACAAAAACTCTTCAAACACACTCAAATTGATAGAAAAACCAATTTGGATTTTTCTTTTTCTTTTTCATAAACATGACCTGGGAAAACCAACATGTACTTATAACATAATTTACGGTATTTCCAATTTTCATTATTTCTATGCAAGGAAAAGAAAAAAAAAAGAATTGAGTGGTTAATGATCAACTAGTACACATAAAAATACATTATTAGCTAGCCACTCAATTATGTGCATTTTTCTAGTTATCGTGTAATTTCTTGAGATTGCAACAAAACTTGTAGATGAGAAAATTGCAATTTTGAATTGCACCAACTACCATTGCCTTGGTCTGATTCATAGTCTTGAACCAAGTCATAGTCTTGAACCAAGTTGGTGAAATGTGTTGATTTGCTGAGTTTATGTTATCTTTACTTTTAGACTTGTGACTAATGTTGGAAATAATTGTGGGTCTTGCATTACAAGATATTTTTACCAGATGACATCCCCTGCTTAAATAAAATAACATTATCATAAATTTTTATATTTATATTTTGTGTATAAATGCGACTGAAAAAAAAATGAAACACTAGATTGCTTGAAGCCTGCAGATTAACAAATTAAACATGACTTGATATGCAATTTTGTTTACTATGCATGTATTTAAATTGTCGTCTATAACTTTTTTATTCATTTATATATCTAATATTCTAAAGACATATCTATAGAACTTGTGTTACAGATGTCAAATAGAAAAGAAAGACAAACCTTTAAGTAGTAGAGTTTCAATACACGTATAGTACTTTGAGGACAAAGTGTACTTTTAAATTACCAATATTATTTGGTGTTGAAGCTGTCTAACCAACCTGTTTGAAAGAAATGTACATGTTTCCTATTTGGTCAAGTTACTTAATGCAATGCTAGGTTTAAGCCAACACTTTTCTCCTTTAATTGCTTAACACGTACTTGTGTTTATCAATCCAATCAGATTTCTATTTGTTTTAAAACAATAAAATATGACGACCATGTATGCTATTTGTTTTAAAATTATTCAAATTTATTAGTTTCACTCATGTATGTTATTCAAATATCCAATTTTTGCTAGAAATTATGAAGACCATCGAAATTAACATCGTCGCTATTGAAGTGAGGATTACTCTTTCGACAACTTTTTCATTATTTGATCACTTATAATTAATTAAAGTACACTAACAAAAATTAACATATCATATGCCAATCCATTAAATCGACTTGGTCAAATTCCCAAATTCAATTAGGACGGGTTAATTGAATATTGAATATTCAATTAAATTAAAATTAATTTTAATTAGTGAGACGAGTTTTGGACAAATTTTACGCTACAGAACTAAGTTTCCTGTACAAATAAGAATATTATTATTAATTTATTATCCGTAATAATATTAATATACAGTTGCATATATTGTTGTCGATGATGAAATAAAAAAGAAATCTTGTAATCCAACTACCGTAGAGATAGAGGGAGAGAGAGTGTGTAAAGATGAGAGAGAGAGAGAGAGAGATGTAAAGATAAGACAAGATTAGTGGTTAGCAGATTAGTCCATCACATTTGGGATTTTGAGGACGTAGATGGTTTTGGTTTTTTATGTTATCCACGACAGTGAATTAGGTAAGACGAAGATGATAAATAAACATCACAAAACATTCTTGATTCATTTGGCACAAAAACAAGCTTAAACCAAACATGTTCTTCCACCTTTTAATTAGGCTCATTTTACATGCTTTTAACTCATGCACCAGCTTTTCGATTCCACAAGATATATCATCCCATCCCTACCTTGCATACAATTGCTCTACATAATCGTGGAGTTAAAACTCCACGATTCATTATCCACTAAATTCTCACAAAATCAATGTACATTTCCTTAATTCACTCAGGAGACTTAGACAAAGCACCATTTGTGTTGCCATTGCATAACTTGGGAGCGGTTTTCTTGCTATCCTCGTACTTCCCTGCCATGGAGTCGAACAGTATTCCGGCACCCACACCCACTGCCAAGTCGATCGTGTAATGACCCCTCGTTGTTAGCAACCTAACAACTTGCAACACATTCAACGTATCGAATGTGTATGCTAGTCCCCATCTTTGCATGCGTTTCATGTCTAGTGATGCAATGACTGAGGCAGCAACATGTCCCGAATAGAACAGGAAAAACGAGACGTTTCCAACTGGGAAATCTGCGCCTGACCCCAAGAATCCCTGTCCATAAATGAAATATACTCATTAAATCGTTTTTCTAAGTTATGAGTTACAACTGCACAATGAAGGACTCCAACCTAAGACCTCAGTCACGTATTAGCAAATCAAGCATGTGGATGCAAAAGGCTAAATAATTTTAACATATATTTAAAATATATTGTGTGAGAATAAGTGGTCTACGTTAAAGCTTCTTGACTAGGATCTACCTGTTTTGTTTGTCGTAACATTAATTGTTCAATTTCTCCTAGACAATTTGCAAGAAATATTTATGACAGGTCACATGGATTTTAAATCACCGTATATTCTTTACAAATGTGTGGGACATGTAAAATTCTCTACTCTTATCTTGTGTCTCATTTAATTAATACATAACTTTATTGAAAATAACCAAATATAAGATTTAAAAACCAAAATGTTATAGCAATTACTCTCTGGTAGGTCACGTGGAGTTGAGAGGACAAATTTCATCGATGTTGCTCCTTTATTTAGGAAAGTTGGAAGAAATTTTACAACCACCTATTAATCACCTCACATATTAATTTTATACATGTAGTCTACTAAAAATATTGGGAAACGAGAATAGTAGGACAAAGTTTAAATGTGGAATTAATTAGGGCGGTTAAGTAGGATCATGACTGTGCACACCTCATTAATGCCAACTACATGGAGTATAAAAGGTGAAATGCTACTTTTCTTCTCTAATCTTTTAGGATAAGAAATATTGAAGAATAAAAAATAAAAAAAAAACCTGAGGCAAAGGAAGCTGAGTGGCATATCCAAGAATTCCTCTGCACGTGAACATGAAGAGTGCTGAAATAGTGGGTCTTGCTCGACCCTCCATTACCCACGTCCATATGATGTACGATGTCTGCATTCCCACGAATACCTTCACACAAAATCCATATCTATTTTTACAATATTTTTAATCTTAACTTTAACAACATTTCTAAAAACAAGATCATGTTAAAGAAATTTAATTATCATTAATTCTTCACCTTTTTCCACAGCCCATTAATTATTCATCTTCAGCATATCAAAAGTTGAAACTTTAGTGGAGAGAGAGAGAGAGTTGATAAATTCAACAACAAAATTATAGCCACAAAAGAAGCACGGGGATGCTTATTGCCAGCTCACACATATATACATACAACAATGCATGTATGTATATATAATATATAACATACCGTGTTGAGGCCAGCTAGAAGCGTATTAAGAGCGGGCCTGGCGGTGAGCAACCGGTGGAGGGCGGCGGTGGCGACGAAGCCCAGATCGAAGGGCGGCGCCATTGGTGGGATCATGCTGTAAGTATACTCAACGGCCATGAAAAACAGGAGCGCCGCCGCGAAGACGCAGGGCACGGGGTGGTGGCGGGGCAGGCCCACTACGTCCGCCGCAGTCCATTTCAGGAAATGCGCCTTCTCTACGTAGCCGGAGAATTGGGTCGTCGACGATGCTCTTTTCGTCATCGTGACGCCGTTAGAGAAACGGCCGTTAGTGTGCGGCGGCGATTGGGATTTTGTATTAGGAAGAGAACGGAGACGGGTGGTGGTTCCGTTCATCGATGGTGGTGGTTGCTGTTGGAGGCGCCGGAGATCAGCATTGAAAAGCAGTGGTGGTGGGTGAATATATAGGGGAGTGGGAGGGGTCTATGACGGAGTGGTCGAGGCTGGGCGGAAGAGAGAGAATCCTAGAGAGAGAGAGAGGAGAGGTTTCCTTTGTGGGGTTGGGAGCTGAGTCATATTTGGAGGCGTGGTAAAGGAGAAACAATTGCACTCCTTTTTTTTTTTTTTTCTAATCTCTATTTTGTAATCCTTTGTGGCCTAGCTTAATATCAATTTCACTTTTTTTTTGTTTTGTTTTTTCTTTGAATAAATGTTTTTACCTTTTTTTTTTTAACCGAAAGATACTTACTCCCTTGGATGTATAATAACTGTTGCTATACTAAGCCTAAATATAGGAATCAATAAAAAAAAAAAAAAAAAGGAAGGACTAAATCCTTGATAATTAACTTTAATTTGGTTAATCTTTTTGTAGCTATAAGTAACACTAGTATGTTAAAGGTAAGGGCTTTTTATGTCCACACCGGACCGAGATGGATTTCAGCCCTCCCGCACAATCATTTATTTCCTTATAAATTAATTATATTATATATAAAGTTTTTTATATTTATTAATTTTATATTTCATATAATCAAAAAATATGATCATTATATTATTGATGGATATATTAAAAATTACCTATGATAAATATTTTATCGTGTTAGATTATATATAATCTTATAATATAAAATATTATCGAATATAAAAAATATTATTTAATACATATAAAAATATTAAATAATTTTTTATATTTGATTTGAATCCACCCACGAAATGAAATCCGTGAAAGCTGAATAAATCAGTCTTAATAATTAAGTAACCTTTCACAAATTTCCACTACCGGCCAAGAAAAAATCTAGAGAAGCAGAATACCAAAATAACAATGATACACCTTTTTCTAAAATAAATAAAAAATGATAACCTATCACCAAAGAGAGAAGTCAAAGATTAGTCCTGTAGTCTAACCTATAATAACAGGGGTAAGATCCAAAACTACCCATTTATATAAACATTCATCATTTTATACTCATTAATATAACAACACATCCCAATTTATTCATAAATATAACAAAACATCCATTTATACTCATTTTTCATAGAAAATTACTATGCTACCCCTTTTGACTTTAATTATTCACCCAAATGCCAAACTTGCCATTAGCCATTTTCTATTTCCACTCTTATATTTATTAGATCCGGATTAGTCCACTGATCAATATCAGGCCCAACATGCTTCCGTAAATAAAATAAAACTGAGTTTAAATCATACCTCGTCTTTGTCTCTTAAATTCCCTTGAACTTCGGTTCAGGTTTTATGGATCAAAGATCCAACCACTCGCCCGCAGTCTATGGTTCTGAAATCGATTTTCTTGGGAACCCTGATCGTACTCCTTTGCAACAGCCACCAGCCTTCAAGGAGATCACGGGGAGACGCACTACTGGATGAATTTTCACTCAGAATTATAAAATTTTTGGACAGAATGTCGGAAAGCAAAAAGCCTTGTTTATTGAAGAAAATAAACTAAACTATTTTACAATATAAATTTTCTCCGCCATTGGAAGAGAAACTTGAATTAGCCAATCATGGCTAAGACTCGTGAAGGGGAAACCCCCATGAACAGGAAAGCTTGAAAGCTAAACTATTACAAAACTAGAGAGAAGATTTCGAAAAGCTTATGAAGATAGAAGTGTTGTGTATTTTCGATGCCCTTCATTTGAGGCTGAATGCCTCCTTTTATAGGCCTTAATGTACTCCTGTTGAGGTTGCATTATTGCCTTTGCCAGCTTGCACTCCCCTAGATGAGTGGGTAATGGGCCAACCTTCTTTATTTCTCACCCACCACTTGGTAAGTGCATCTACTACCTTCGTTGTCTTCTTGTGTCGGCAACGAGTTTTTCTTTAGTGGAGGGGTCCTCCACCTTTGTCTTTTGGTTCAGGATGCAGATTCTTCAATGGTGGCGGGACAGACCACTATCTCTTGTCTGAAATTGGCATCCTATGCTTTTTACAATGTATTCCTATACTATTATATTAGTAGAATACATGTACAGCTTGTTTACAATCGAGTCTAATTAGACCCGTTTCCTTTTATTACATTTTTGGTTTTTATTTTCTAAAAACCCTTCCATTTTCCCTTTTTCTTTGGGTAATCGGGTTTGTCCTTTTTTATTTTGAAACCCTGTCCAAACAGAGGTTTCTCTTGTGTTTGACAGTAAGAGCATATTCGCTCTCCCCATCTTCCGATATGTATCATATTACATATCTTCTTCCTTGTTTGTTCCGTGGCTGGAACCTTATTTTCCCAAATTAATTTTCTCTTATTTTCAAAGAGGTTTTCAGCAAATCCGGTAGTTGTTCCTGTCATGGAATTTAACAGGAATGATCCATTCACAGAATTATGAAATATTTTGAATGGATACTTCACTTTGTCCATCTCGGTGAGACAGACCCAAAGACCCCAAGCTCGCCTCGTAGATATATCATTTTCAGTCAAGGCGACTACCAAATGGCTGTTTTCTGGGGGTGTTTTGGCTCGGTTTATCGCCCCCATCTCAGGTCTTTGTAGTTTTATGAATTGAAAAATTGGATGAAACCCTTTTCCTGTAATTTCTAGAGCGGCAGAGATAATTTTTAGCTCCAGTATATCTCCTCGACCCAAGTATGGGTTGTTCTGCCATGAATCGTGCACAGCAGTGGATATCCAGTCCGGTAATTTGGAAATCTCCGGAAAGCTGGGTGCGGTAGTAAAGACTGAAGCAATTGCTCCAAAATCGAACCATTCCCGCACATCATGAGGGTTTACCCCTGGGAGCATCCAAAGTCTTGGATACTTGCCAAACCAATCAGCAGTAATTCTGTTTGGATTGATCCCATTTCTTGTCACCAATTTCTCCCATGTTTTTTGGTAAACCTGCAGAGGAGAAATAGCTTGATTAGTGTTAACCTGTCTAGGGCCAGTCTGGGGCCTTAGGTTAACCTCTCCCTCTTTTACCCCAGAGGTGCTGGGTTGACTCGGGTTGTCTGGAATTGCTTCCTGACCTTCCGAATTAATAATTTTATCGGAATCCGATAAAACACTTGGTTCGGCCTTCTCAGCCTTTTCACCGATATCCGATGAAAAACTTTTATCAGCAGGATGTCCTGCTTCGGGTATAAAAGTACCCTGTTTGTTCATCGATGATGAACTTCTCTCGTATATTTCTTTCTGCATCACCGATGGTGAACAGGCCTTATTTACAGGATCTACTAATGTATTCCACAAATCATTATTTGAAGTTATGGCTGCATGTAGAGTCATTTGGACTTTGTCCAAATCAGCTTTCTGGACATAAGATGCCGCTTCAGCTCTTACCCTTAGTTCCTGAAAGGCCTTGTAATGCATCTCAAGATTTTCCCTAAGGTGCCTTGCTCGTATGGTGATGGAATCTGCTTCAAGGATATCCATCTCTTGTTAAGAAATCTGCAAGAACATTCTCATTAGATTTCACAATGACAATATCAAAAAGATAATATTGGCATTCTGCTTGCCACCTGATAATACGTACTTTTTCGATCTTGGATTCAAGTTTGTTTTTCAAAAAAGCTTTAACGTTAGTATTATCAACTTTTAATATAAATTCTTTAGCTAATAAAAATAAAGGCCATTTTTTAAAAGCCTTCCAAACAGCAAAGAATTCTTTCTCGTTAATATGCCAAACTCTGGCTTGCTGTTCTGTAAACAACCCTCCTGTGTATCTACATGGTTCTTCACCCGTAGATGTCTTTCGCATGAGCACTGCTGCCCATCTAAAATCATTAGCGTCTATGTAGACGACTAACTGATCCTCATCTTGAGGAATTGCGAGTTTTGGCAGGTTACTACAAACCTGTTTTAACTCCCGAACTCTTTTGGAATGAATATTTTCCCATTTTCATTTGGTCTTCTCATCCTTTTGTAATAAAGGACGGAAATCCTTTCGATATTTTACCAAGTCCTTAATGAATGAACCTGCAAAATTAATCACTCCTAAGAAGTTTTGAAGGTGCTTCTTGTCTCTAAGAACATCTGGAAAATTGCAGATTTTTTCCACAATATGTTCTTGTAGTTCCATTCCTGCATGGTCAATAATAACACCGAGAAACTCGATTCTATTAATCGCGATTATTGCTTTCTTTTCAGAGAGCACTAATCCTTCTTTATGACATGCTTCTGAAAATATTTCAAGATGCTTTAAATGATCTTTCATATTTTTAGAGGCAATTAAGATATCGTCTATGTAAACAAACATAAACTCAAAATAATCTTTAAATAGATTATCCATCTTTCGTTGGTATATCTGAGGTGCATTCGCAAGACCCATATGCATTACGTTCCAGATATACTGACCTTGTGGTGTAGAAAAAGCAGTTAATTTCTTAGACTCTTTTTCTAACTTAATCTGGTAAAATCCAAACTTGCAATCAAACTTTGAAAACACTTTTGACCCTTTAATGCAATCAATTAAGTGTTCTCTACTTGGAATGTAATAACCATCAAATTCGGTAATCTTATTAATACCTTGATAGTTAATTACTAACCTTGTTTTTCCTCTTTTTATTTCGTTATGGTTTCTTACCAAAAACCCTGGGCTACTATAAGGAGAAATACCTGCTTCGATCAACTTGAGATCGATATGCTCTTTGATAATCTTTTGCATATCTTTTCGATCCTCAAGGTTTATCTGAATCGGCTTGTATCGAACCAACTCGTATCGGTATTGTTCTTTTACCTTCAACGTTGCTTCGATCTGGTTTTTGTCCCACCAGGCTAAAGGATTTTCATTGTAGTTTCTCTGAATTAGCCTTTTAACATTTTCGAGGGAAAGTAGACTTTCCTCATCAATGTCAATCTGGGGTGGTCCTTCTTGTAAGGCATTTTTCAGAAACTGAATAGCTTCTTCATGTGCCTCCTCCATTCCCTCTTGTTTGTATGACAAAAGAGCTTCACCAAATTTCCTCTTATCCTGCATTTTTGGATGAGTTAACTTGGCTTCATTATCACCACGTTTGCTGCGAAAATTAATAGGCATGATCCTATTAAAAGCCTTTTCTCGCCGCAAAATCTGTATCATACTACCACAGTTAGTAGTAAAGGTTAACAGGTTCTTGTGATTATCCTGCTCATATTTTGCAAAAGTTTGGATAAAGTTGTTACCAAGCAAAATATCAGCACCTGTATCATGAATATAGATTGGTGGCATTCTTACTTTATACCAAGGGGTATCGAATGCCCCTCCGATCATTATTCGTGATTTTCGAATACCTTTATTGAGTATAAGGATCTTCTGTGAGAAGTCTCTTCCTGCAATAAGAGGTAATTTTTCCACTGCTTCGCTGGGAAAAACTCCTGGCTTTGCTGTGCAAATGCCTGACCCTGAGTCAATATAAGCTGCAAAATATTCCGTCTTATATTGGTCATATAATATCCCTACAGATATATATATAGAGAAAATATTTGTCATTCAGAATCGTCTGGATAGATCCCTCTTTTCCAAGATTCTAACAAGTTTATCCTTGAGCTTCTATCATTATGCTCCCGGATCAATTTGTGAAATCTTACTTGATGAGTTTGTCCATTATCCCGCATTTCTCTTATGCATTCTGTCAACTCATCTTTCTCTTTTCTGAGATCCTGGATCTCATCATCTATACACCTTCCTGGCATAATTTAGAACCTGTCTGGATTGTTTGGATAAATTCTTCTCCTCCAGCGTTCCAGCATGTCTATTCGTGCGTTTATTTGACTTATTTTTAACGCAGCCTCTTGTATCCTTATAACTTTCTGGATACTTCTTTGTTCTGGTAGATTTTGCTCTCGCAAAGATCTTAACAAAGTTATCGCCTGGTCTCTTTGTATCGTGAGATCAATGATCTCTTGGTCAAGCTTGATTCCCGGCATAATGGTTTTATTCTACCCTGATTGTATGTCCATCAAGGTCGAACTCCATCAATTTCTCATCTCTTCTCCAGGGCTTATGTTCCTCAAGGCAACTTAACCTTAGGGTCATAACTCCTTTAGTTATGTCTGCACTTCCTGTAACAGATACATGATAGCCTGCTATTTCTAACATGCCTTCATATCTATTAATATTTGGTTGTTGTAAATGATATATCTCCTCACAAGGAAACAAATTATCAGTTTTAGATATATCAAAAACAATATGGATTTCTTTCCATTCATTATTAGGGCATTTGATTTTTACATTTCTTACCCTAATCTTTTGTGGATACAAATCCTCTCCTGGTTCTTTTCCTTTTAGGCTTAGAATCCTACCCTCGGAAAAGGACAACCTGTTACTAATTTCAGAATCAAACCTTAATGATCTACTGTTTAGAATAGGTTGATCTCTGATTAGCAAATTGACACCTCCTAACCTTGGTATTTTGATTGGGTCAGGTGTCATAACTTTGGCAAATTCCTTGAAAATTCTAGGAATTTCTATATACTCCTTCCTAAGAAACATATCCGAATGATGTGTATTGGAAAGAGCATATGCAATTCTATACGTGATAGAATATGGTCTATTTCCTTCTTTCATAAGATCAGGTCTTTTAAAATCTTGATGAAGGGTTAAGACTCTATTAAAATCTTGGTCTGCTAGGTTATATGCAATCCTAGGATGTATGTCAAACATAAGTTTGCCAGCATATAAATTACCTACCATTGTACCAAGACAACTTTCGCTTAAATTATTGATTCTTTTATCCATCACAGATAGATGCAACTCAGAATCAATTCCTTCTTTGAAGGTAGCTTTAATCACTACTTCAATGGTTCCAATATGAATCCATTTCATTGTGACCGCTACTTCTTCTTTGATACGACTCAATTCCTCAAAAATTTCTTCTTTTGGAATAAGTTGCATCTCAATGTTATTACCGGTTAACCCTATTGGAATAGAGAACTCACCTGAGTTCACCCGGTAGATGATGTGATGCTTGCGCTGTCTTATTCCAATTTTGTCACAAAATCTATTAAGACTTCCAATCTTAAATCCGTCGTACGGACCTAAAGCTGAATCCTGTTGCATGATTCTTTCCATCGTCTTGTTTGAGATGGTCATTTTTGAAAAGAATCCTGATAGACTGTCCGATGTCTGGAGTCTATCTTCCGGTTCGCCGGAGCTACTCGTCTGATTTTGTAGATGATCCATCGGATCCTTCTGAATCAGATTCCAACTCTTCTTCATAGATGCTTTCATCTGAAGAGATGTCCTCGAACTTGTAAATTGGCATCAAATCATCATAGAAGACAGCATCTCGGATGTCGTCTGTGTACTCGAATTGGCGTACATCTTTTTGCTTTTGTGGGCAATCGGGCGAAATATGGCCTCTCGCGCCGTACGTCCAACAGTTGCAATCCTTGAAGCTTTCATTTGCACGAGTGTGAGCTCGTTTGAAAGTTCTTTTCCGGGTTGTTCCTCCTGCTGGCTTCCCTGTGGATCTAGATCCTTGTGAAGAAAATCTGGAAGGACCAGACTTTTGACCAAATTTGTAAGATCTAGCCTTTGATTTGGACCACCATGATCTTCCTTGTTTGGAAGGTCTCCTGTATGATCCTCCGGACTTAGATTGAAACCTTCCCTTGAAGTGTTTCTTTCTCTTTCCGTGTCTTTCGCGTTGTGGTTCTCCGATGATACTCGGAAAATCATTGTTGTCGCAACAAAGAGGGGTCTTCTTCACCATTTCTCTTAGTTTCTTCTTATTCCTTTGTAGTGTCGCTTGTTGACACCATTCTCGTATACTGTCCTTAAAAAAGGACATCCTTCTGGCCATTGAATCGACTCGTCCTGTAGGTACCTTGTAGGTTTGCATAAGCATTTCCCTCCATGGACTGCAGATTTTTGCAAAGAATAAATCTGTTGCCACATTCCACGGTACATCTGCTTGGAAATAATATTTGCGGAACCAATATATATATTCATCCGCATAACATATATTTCTCAATTCGAGAGCAAACAGAGCTTGTGTATACTCTCTTTTCTTCTCGTCTTTTCTTTCCTCAAAATATCCGTCCCCGAGGAAACATATTTTGAGTAGATGACCCATCCTTTCGACAATTGTTATAACATTTTCGTTGGATAGGATCTCTTTTTTGAGAGAGGCTTCGGTCATCTCCCATGCCTTCTTGGCTGAACCTTGCAAACTATTTACTAGTATCTGGCAAAAATGATCGTTATCAACATCCAGTGTTGATGAAGCAACTTTCATGGATGACATCCACTCATCGATCAAAACTTCCATATTTCTGAAATCGATGATGTCTGTTGTGAGCATCACTCCAAACGGATGGGTTGGTTCAAGCATCGTTTTTGCCCAAGGGCTTTTGGATACTCCTTTAAAACTTCCCTGTCGACTTCTTGCTTGTCGAGCTATGTATTCTTCATACTCAACCCCGTCCTGCCACCACCTGGGTTCGGGAGGAACCGGTACTTCAGGTACTGGTGCTTCAGGTACTGGTGTACTTGTACTTTCCTCTTCCTTCTTTGGAATCGGCAGAATCGGCTCGTTCATCCTGAGGTTAACCAGATCCACAATTCCGAGATTGGAAAGGGATTCAGTTAATTCTGCAAGGTCTACTCTTGAGACTTCCATCCGACTTGTCTTATGAGATCAAGTAGGAGTTCGTCATTGCTTTTAGGCTTCGAAACTTCCGTAGCCTTTCCTTTGGAAATAATTGGAATATCTCCGAACGAATTTTTCATACGTTCGTTCATTGATCTTCCAGTTCCTTTGGATGGTCTTCTCTTCAGATCTACAATTTCTTGTTTCAGATGTGAAACTTCTTTTTGGATCACGGATAGAGATCGGACTATCTTCTCCATCTGTCCACCATAACAAATGATGGTCTTCTGGATCTCCCTAAGGTCTTGCGTGACCTTAGATGTGTCTGGAACAATTATGTTCCAATCTGAGTTGGATGTCATTACTGATATCCTGCACTTGTGTTATCTCGAAAGATTTTCGGATACATTTTCTTGATTTTCTCCTCCGTTAGGCACAAGAAAATAATATTGTTCAACATAATTTAATTTATTTCTTCAATAAAACCTGGCTCTGATACCATTCTACGCATCGGATCCCAATAAATATAAATAGTGAAAATTTCAACAAATTTTTATCCAAATAATAATTCCTTAGTACGTGGCTTTGTTATACCTTTCTGACCAGATCACCAGTATAAATACTAGTGTTTTATGGGGCACGGGAAAGGTTTTCAACCGATATACCAAGATAATTATATCCGGGGTTTTCATAAATGTGGCTATAGCAAATTGGTTTGATAATCTTAATTTTGGAGTGGCAAAGCAAATTTCAATAATTAAAAATTCATTGTTTATGGAATGTCAAATGATTTTTTGGTCTTTTTACCAAAAATGGGCATTTTGGACTTATATATTATATTTGTGGGTATTTTAGGTTTAGGTTTTATAAAAATGGGCATTTTCAACCCTTATCCCTATAATAATATCTCAAATTAATAGAGTGGACGTGTCGCAAAAACTGTTATCTTGATCACCAATCAAATTAAAAGTGTTTTTTTCTTTTTTCCTTTTTATGTTTTCTAAAGAGAGGCCTTTGTCTAAAAAAAAAAAACATCGTCAACATTGCTGAATCCAGACCAAATCTAGATACATCTATATTCCTAGTCAAATATAGATGGTGTCTTATAAATTCATGGCCCGTTTAAAATCGGCCCAAATGGAAAATGGGCTCCTATTTGAGATTTTAGTAACAACCACTTTTAAAAAAAAATAAATAAATAATAATTACTCATACTCGATACGGAGGAAAAAATTATTGATGGACGTGCAAATTTGCAAATGAAAATTGATGAAGTAATATTTTATGTAGTTTGTTAGAAAAATACTTTTTGCATCCTAAACTCTAAAACCTAAAGACAGCAAATATGTTACCCGATTTTTAACTCAAAATTAAAATTTAATCCAATAGTTGTGTTTTACCAAATGGAATCCTATGGTTAGCTTGATTAATTTATTGTTTGCTTAGTGAGTCACTTATAAGACCATTTCGTGAGATGAATCAACTCACAATTTATATCTACACCTAACATCTCATGATAAATATTCGTGCATGAGACCATCTCATATAAGTAATTTGGTTTTTTTTCCTCTTATAGGAAGAGTTTTTCGATCGAATCCTTTCTCCATTTTTCCCTATTTGGATTCTCGAATTTAAAAATTATCAAAATCATTCATGTATTATAGATCAAACTAATGCAATACATAGAAAGTAAAAAGAATACAAAATACTTTTAATCGTTTGATCAATGTCAAAGATGCGAAGAAGAGATTAGTATATAAACCTTTAACTTTCAATTAAAATACCAAAACACCGAGTTCTGTTTTCTAATAGAGAAGACTTGAATGCTATTATCTCAAACTAGATTCCAAATAAAAAAACAATCAATATTAACCTATCATTATATGAAGTTCATGTACATATAATGATAAGTTAAAGATTACAGGGATATGTTGAGTGGGCTTCGATCAATGTTCTTGGATAACAATCTTGAATCAAGATCTTCCTCGTGGGAGTAGACTCCTTCAGGTCCGACTGGGCTATACATTTGAAATCTTTAACTTCTTCAAGATCGTTCCTAACTATTTAGAATTTGTTGTCTTTCAGACTATGAAAACAAAGATTATCAGATTCAACATGTGGATATATATATATATATGCAAGTTATTATGAACAACAATCCTAGGAGGATTTGGTTTCTAATTAACAATAATCCTAATCCTAGTAGAATCTGTAGTAGGGTTAGTAAAGGGTGGAGGGTTTTAATCCTACCATTAATTTATTTTTGCCCTGAGTTATTGCATTTATCTTGCAATTTTTTTACTATAGCTCATTCTTTCGCACAGTTCTATACTCACGACACGTTTAGTTACGCATTGCAATCTGTTCAATTTGTGTTATTAGATAGCATATATCTATATTGTCTATATATTACTAATATAAAAATACAGATATTTCTAACAAAATATGAAACATTATCAATTATTATTATTTATCATTGTACTAAAATTGTAGTATTATAATATTAAAATTATTTTATATTACCATCCTATTTAAAATTCTATAAAATCCTATAATATTTTATTAGGATTCTAATTTAATATAAATCATATTGTATTCTTATTAAGAATTATTAATCCAAGTTTTTTTATATTTTCTAATTTAATATAAATCACTTATTTTTTTCCTTATAAGTTTGAAACCCGTGACCCACGTTTTACCAATATGAAGAAAAATGGCTTAAAAAAGAGAATTTTTTGTTCCTTTCACCAAGGAAAAAACAAATCCTGCCTTATAAAAAACCAGTTCTGCTAGAACCAAAATATGTACATCACACAGACATACCAAAAGGAAGAACCTCTGAGTTGTTGCTCCTATATTACACAAGAAACCTGAACTGATACACCTTCTACTCACATGCATTCTCTCAAACTAATTAAGTGGTCTCATTTAGCATCCAAACCCTAACCACTCTAATGACATCTGTGAGGGATATTAGCCCAACAAGCAGACCTGATTCATCCACGACCCAAGCTCGATGCACGTGGTTGTTGATAACCTTGTCCACCACCTCTCCGAGGAGGGACTGAGGGCGGCAGGTGATAAGTTCCTTGGTAGAGTTTCTCAAGCCAGAGTGTTCGTGCAGTGGAATCTCTGACAGTTTACTAATGAAGTCAACAATGTCCGATTTGAAACATGATCGAAGCAGTGATAATGGGCATGCTCTAAGGTCCGTGGCCGAGAATGTGCCCACAAGTTTCCTGCCATTGCCCTGAAACCATGTGGTACGATTACACGCCTTAGGTGGCTCCATAACTATTGAACTATTCTTGTGAGCATAAAATCAAAATTCATCCTCTAATTCTTCAATCCAAACGCAACCTTAGTATCTAATTAACTTTCGAATTTACTCTCAATGATTGTGCTTCTATAAGTTAGTTTTTTGATGGTTAGTTCATCGGGTGCATGCAAATTGTTCGTTCAGTGGTCTCTTGTATTAATTCTTTATCATTCCAAGTTAATCTCATCACACCCATACAAGATAATCATTATCAGATACTCTGCTTCCAATTCTTGAAAACTTCACATCCTAACAACACTCACAATGCTCAAATGAATAGATTATGAAGGCAAACAAATCTAAATTTGGAGTCAATCGAAAGGAACTTACATTTATAAGCTGTCCATGGTCCTCTTCAGTGCCCCCATTAGATTCAACAATTGGCACAGCATTAAGTGCAGCTCTGTTCATGCACCTAATTGCATCGATCACCTTGGTTTTGTTGAACACCCCAAAAACAACATCACTAACCGCTCCAAGATCCTTGACCGGGAGTGCTAGAATACCTCTTAGCTCATGCTCGTTTGCCTTCAAGTATCTGAGAAGATCCATCTGAGTGACCATCCGATAGCTGGATGCAGATTCCACAAGTTCGACTCCAGCTATATTTTCCATTTGGCCGTCCACAGGAACTAAAGCTCGGTGTATTCCTTTACTAAATACTTCCATGCTATCTATCAGACTGCATGAAGAAATATACAAGTTTAACTAATTAACTGACTACATGTAACATTTTCCTCCACAGCCAAATTGAGTGGCATCTCAATATAACTATAATTTCTCCAAGACAAAAAAAGGAGTATCACAAAAGCGGATATAACTCACACAGCAATTGCAAACCAAAACCTAATCTGATTTTGATATCAAGTGACTTATCTATCATCACTCGGCATTCAATCAAGCTGCTTATCACCCAAAAAAAACTAGACTATTGTGAAGTCATGAAACTAACCAAATTTGATTAATTCAAGTTGTTCACCACAAATTATATTTTCCAAACAATTGCAGATTTCCATGACGAGCACTTTTAAGTCTATACATTAAAAAAATGGCTACATTAGCAGGTTTTCATCTTCTACCTGGATACTTGCTTTTATAGACTTGAGAAAACTCAAATTACATCATATTCTTTGTCTGCAAAAAAAAAAAAAAAAAAAAAGTGGAAAACAGGGGACTATCTTGATCATGGTCTGAGGCCAGTGTAAGTTTCCCAAAAACAAACAACTACATAAACAAATACCACATTGTTAATCACATCATTACCACCATTGTCTTGGGATGAAGTTTAAAATAGCACCTGGAAAAATGTTTCTCAACCAAGAAATATATTATAATTGATTTATTCATAAGCAAATTTCTAGATCACAAATCAATCAAACTAAACAACAGATTGTTGAGATATAGCCAAAGTTACTATGAGAAACACAATGAATTTGACAAAATAAAACCATTAGATAAAATCACGTACCCAGTATTAGAATTAAGCGTCCACAAGCTAAGGCTCTCAAGACAATGTCCGATAATCGACGACACCGGAACCTGCATCCTCCGATCAAGATCGCCGTCGTCGCCGTCGGCCGGTTTAACATCCTCTCCGGCAATATGAGCCAACACATCTAGCATGGTAATCATCCCTATATAGTGCTTCCTGGCAGCCCCGGTCTGCTTATCCGACTCCAATATCATCGAACCGCCGGCGCCGATCCAATGCCCCGGCGGCGCCGCCACAGGAGCCGCCACGATCCGGTTGGCCATCAGGGCGTTCATCGTGTCGGCCAGAGAAGCTGTGTACGGCACCTCCACCAATCGCTTCTGGTTTGTTATTAGATCGCTGACTTTCTTGTCCCTCAGGGCGGTGGCGCCGCCCTGGATTAGGGTGGTTTTTTCATCGGGTTTTGTTGCTTGCATTATTTGGGGAATTAGGTTTGAGACAGAAATGGATTGGATAGAAGAAGTGGGACATGGTATGGTTTGTATTGAGGAAATTCTGGTTTCAGTACACGTGGCAGCTCCTGGAAATGCATGAGCGTCAGGACATTTTGTTTTGCCACGTGGTAATATACTGAAGGTGGCAAATGATTATTTCTGATTTTCTTTTGCAAACTTGATAACTTTGACAACATATCCTAATCCAGATCTACTATGGTCCCACGAAATTGAACCATGAGTGTAATTTGGAACACTATTTTCATATAATCTTTTTTTGTATTAGGTTTTTCTATGTTGTCAAAGAGTTGAACAATTTAAATAAATCATGATGTTGTCAAAGATTACATTCACAATCATTTTCCAACACAAACTCCTAGATCAACTTGGTCTATTATTCATGCATGCGCATATAGAACAATTATTCCCAACTCACTGTGAACACATTTAATTAACATGGCAATTAACCTTGAAACCTTTCACAACTTAACTTGAAACTTTGTAATTCCACTAAAAAGATAAATCAATAGTAGTTCCAACATTCAAAAATCTCATTCATCAAACTAAAAAAACTATTCTCCTTCCTCCAATGTCACCAGTATATGCTATAGCCCTAAATAGACGGGAAAACCACCCTTTCATCTTAGCGCCGGAGCTGCTCATTTTTACGAGCTAAGCCACCTATAGATCCAGCACTAATACAGGGAGAATTTATCACTACTCAAGCAGTCTCCACATCAAACATTGCTACCTCGATGATTGATCCGCATGAGAGCTCATGCTTGGACCCGCACCATTTTCTTGTGGAGGCACGTTCCCCCACTTTCCTTCCGTCTCAAGGGGCTCTAGTACATGCACTCCACCATCAGTGAGCCCCAATGCAAATTGGTTAGGCTCACTCGGATGAGCAGTGATGATCAACGGATAAACCCTCGAGCTGTTGTAAAGTAATAAAGAGACCATTGAGAATGAGAAAAAATGGTGTGTAAACTACTAGGGGTACATTTTGTGAATGGAAATATGCATCACCTTGGAGTAGAAGATATATAGGCTGTGGGACTTATCCGACACCTTAGTTTCAGTCCCAGGGTGGTGAAAATTGACACGCTCCCATCTTCGAAGCTAGTGTAGATTGACTGGCTGTCACACGAATATGTAGCATCTGTTATTGCAGGACTTGTATCCTTGGGTAGCCACTGCCATAAACCAAATACTGTTAGTTCAAGACTTTTAACCTTCTTCGTGTTAGTTCTTTATCTTTTCTTTCTACATTGGTGCCTCATTTCAAGATGAGAACTTAACATTGCTCGAAATGCCATAGAGCCATCGACAGATGTGATAATCTAAATAAAGTTAACTACAACTTGATACGATACCTGAATGAGAAATAATAACAAGATAAAGCAAAGGGTTAAAGACCAGGATGTCCCCCTCATACCTGCTTGATGCATTCCAATTTCGAAGCCTCATAAATAGCAATTTGCGTCTCATGAACAACCAACACGTGGGTCTGATCCTGATGAAATTGAACACGTGTCTGTGCAAGAGAATTTGATGCCCGTCCTGAGGGTATCTGCAAAAACTTATATGCCTTCTTTTCCCATCCATCTAGACTCCAAACACATATCTGGAGTCCACAAGATAAAAGATACAAGATAACATATCTGGAGTCCACAAGATAAAAGATACAAGATAACTCAGAATATAAAACACGAGATGCATCTTCTAAAAAAAAGCAGAAAACCTCAGCAACGTAGAAATTAGTCAATTACTACCTGGAAGAGGTTTTTTTATGTTCTTGGTATTAAGATCTAATCCAGGTACAAACTAAGGTATACATATTCCACCACATTTATATGATATTTTGTATCATAACTAGTGGTACAGAATATTCTATATCCTTTATGACTGGTATTACTCTCTTTCTAACAATACTGTCAAGTAAAGCCTGATTATGGCAGAGAATTTGGTATACAAGTGGTACCTGAGCATCAGCTCCAGATGATACTAGAACATTTAGAACATTGGAAAACGCAAGGCCAGTTACTCTTTTCTGATGACCTTTGAGCTTGATTTTTACCTGCAACACAACAATAAGATCAGGAAAAGTACGAGACCATGAATTTATGGTAATTATGAGCAATCAAGCCTACATGACCGACCTCATCCACACGAACATTGTAAATCTGGATGGAGGAGTCCTCCATGCCAATAGCAATAATATTGTTGTCCTGAGGGTGGAAGGCCAGAAATGTTGTCGCAGGTGGAGGGGGCATAAACGTTGTCATTGTCTGCAAAGAGAAGAGTATAAGAATCCCTGTAGGAAAGGCCCAGTTTATGAAACAAAGCAACTAAATTCAGCATCTACTCCAACCAGAACGATGTTATAACCTTAAATGTCATCATATTAAATAGAGAAATTTTTCCTCCAGATGCTGACATAACATAAGAGTCATTCTTTGAAAGTGCAAAGCACGGAACAGCTTCCTCAAGGTTTGTCTCGCTTATGTCATTGGTCATCAAAATTCCACTAGAAGGTTGCCAAAGTTGTGGTGGCACAGCAGCAGTCGCCTGCAGAAGAAAAAGATAATTATACAAAAATATAAACCAAAAGGCAATGGGAACCTTAGAAAACAAAACCTCCAAGAGAAGTTAAAACCTTTCCAGTGATATTGCTATCACTTCGTTGCCATTTCCAAAGTTTGTGGACAGCATTATAAGCTAATGCCAAGATGGCACCCCCAGAGTTTGTATATATTAACCGAATAATCTGAAATAGAAAGGGAAAAGCTGATGAATGAATAGGAAAATATGTGCTAAACCAATACCAACAACCACAAAACACAAAAGCATAATGATAGAAAGAGTATTTTATCTGTAAAGGTGAGAACAAAAAGAAAAAAAAAAAAAAAAAAAAAAAAACAGAAAAAGGAAACCATCTATAATGATACCATTACTCGTAGTTAGCTTGCCTTTGAGGCATATCTAAACAACCTTGGTACCTTGATGATTTAGCTATGAAATAGACACAAATGGAAGACTTGCATGACACATAATAGATCAAAATGACACAGACCACTCACTGCAGATCACTATGAAAAAGGCTCTTACACACACACATAAATACACATACAGAAACCTTTAACTTTAGACAACAGATTTTTTAGCAAGTTTTTACCCTCACTGACAATAAACTATCAGGAAGCCTCAAGGAACGAAGTTGAGATTGCTCATAAATTTCAGTCAGCTTCAAAATCTTGGATGTCTCCAACTCATCGGACATTCTGGATTTTGCATCTGGCAAATTCCTGCTATCCCCTTTCTGTCACATAGTAAGAGTTGTTAGGATGTTTGTCACAGATATAATTCAAATTGCATACTCCTAACTGAACGTGAGACCACAGACAAAAGACAGAGATACCAGTTTTATGAAATAACACAGCGAGCTGTGACACTCACCAATCTACTAGCAGGACCCATTGAAGGACTTCTATCTACACCAACACTGGTGTTGATCCCTGCTGCTGAGCCAGAAGCACCAAGTCCAATCATAGATGCCTGCAGAACAAATGATCGAACATCAGAGAACATGGTAATTTTATGTCCACTATAGAGAGAGGGTATGATTACCTTTGAGGCAACTCCAGCACGGTTTTCTGAGCGCATCAGTCGAATACCTTCAGCATTGGCAAGTATTTTAGCACCATTATCACTTGTTGATACAGCCAATAGTGTCCCTGTCTGATTGAACCGGATACAGGGGCAAGCCTGAAAGATGAAAAAGATTGCCACCTTATTTCAATTGTTTCACACAAAGAGAAAGAAAGTAAGAATATGAAAGACACTAAGAAGTGGTTACCGGTAAACCACCATCAGCATCAGTACTACTCAACAGGTTTACACTGTCCATTTCCCAAAATTTAATCTTAAACTCATCACCAGCGGCCAAGATACGGTTCTTTGTTGTATCGAACTGTACCACTCCCACTGATCGTTTTCCCAAACCAAGATACGTCCTCTTCACAGCCCCTTCACTCTCATTCCATTCAACAATGTATGATTCACCATCCTTGCTTGTACCACAGGAGAATAACCTAACATTTCCAAATTACAAAGAAGAGGAAAAGAACAAGTCATGAAAGAAATGTCAGAGCATGAAAACCAAATTTAAGGCAAGCAAAACATAGATAAGAAGTGACAGAAAACAAACTTATACCTTGTCCCATCAGCACTGTATGCCATAGTAGTACAAGAATGACCTGGAGCATCATAATCCACCCTTGAACCCCTATTATCGTATAACCATGCCTTGATCTTTCCATCAATGGAAGTTGAAAAGATGAACTAAAAAGAATAGAATATATTATGATGAGATGAACATGCTACAAGGAATACTATAGAAGCTAAACAATAAAAATAGCTTGTATTCAGCAGCTATATCTGAGAGTCACACCATTAACTCCTATCCTTACTTTTAAAGTTACCACTTAATGAAACCATGAATCACCATTTTCCAGAACTATGTAGATATAATACAGGTGATCAATTCAGGAGCTCTTGCATCAAGCTAAACTGCAAACTTTTTGATAATAATGGCACCAGAGATATCAGTGTTTGCACCAATTGATCAACTTTTGATTGAGTGTTGAAAATTAAATATGACTAGGTCCAGCATTAGATGTTAAATCTTTTCTGAAATCCTCCAAAAGTGATTTAAAAAAAAAAACTTAATAGGATGTCAATCTTAAATCCTTTAGCATGTGAGTACCTCGATATTTTCCTTCTGATGTGGGCATATGGAATAGATCGGTGCTTCGTGACCCTCAAAAGTAAATTGCTTTGCACCAGTAGCTGCATCCCACACCTGCACAAATTTTTTTTTAAAGCATCCCCAAATAGCCTAAGATTCATCCAATTGTCACATAGAGACTATTGAATCCAAACCTTGATTGTCTTGTCCTCCCCACAAGTTATAAGACACAACTGCTTGTTCGGATGAGAGAAGGCAAGATCATTCACACTACCAATGTGGGCATCAATCTGAAATAACAACCAAACAAACTCAAGCATTACCATGTGTTTTTCTATTAGAGTGGATCGCCTAACATATAGAAACATATTCCTACGTTTCCAACACAAACCTCAAGGACCTCCCTTAAATCATCGCCCCCATAGTAAGCATACAAGTGAACAATGTGCTTTGAGTATGCAACACCTGGTTAAATTTGGCCAAAAAAAATATTAAGTGATTGAAGCATCCATATGCACCTGAGCCTCTTTTAATTGACTGGACTAAAATGGAAGAGTTACAGAAGTCTGGTAAACATATACATCATAGAATCTTCAGATAAGTTAGGCCATGGGAAGCTCTCCAATACAGGACATGAAGAAGATTTGGTCAGAATTTTGAACTTTTTAAAAAAATTCTAATTGGAATTGGTCGAGTAATAGAAGTTAATTTTCGAACTACAAGAAATTTCAAACGATCCAAATTCCAACAAAGGCTATGGAGGGAGAATTAATCTACCAAGCTGAATTATAAAATATTCAGTCTGTGTCTACTTTTTTCCAAAATAATGAGAAGTTGGCATGTCATGACTCATAACTCATGCAAATCTTGTTTTCAACCCAATTCCCGGAGCTAATTACACCAACCAATGGAAGGAGAACTTAAATATAATCAATCAAAGAAGGATTTTCAGCGCCTCATTTTGCTTATGACAGAATTTTTAAATAGATTTTGCCAGAGAAAGTTCTGTATGGACAATTTAGCTCCAATAATTTGTCATTTATCACCCCCATTTTTCCCCCATTTGATAATTTGAATGCTGAGTCAGATTGGAATAGAATTAATAATTTTCAAAAACATACCAAAAAGATTTCCGTCAGAACTCCAGATGACCCGGTTCACAGATGCAGTGTACTCATTAGCCAAAGAAGCCTAAAAGCAAAAGCAATATGAATTCAATAAATTCAAATCCCAATTATGAGAACTATAGAATTCTCAACAGAAAATACTATACCTGAAGTGTCATTGAGCAAGCTCCAAGGTCCCATACTCTAAAATTTTTAATCATGATTTTCTCACCGCTACTCACTTCCCAGATAGAAATCTCACCAATGTTGGTTCCCACTAAAAAAAAGAAAGGGAAAACATACAGAAAAACATAAAAGAACCTCTGTCAGTAGACATGCATGTATGTGCAACGGTCAAGCATTGTATCATATTCATTAGTGAAGAATTAGTTTTCCAAAATGTGGTAGTCATTACCTGGAAACATAAAATTAAGAGGGCCGGCAGAAAGACAAAAAGACAATAATTTCTATACACTTCTTATCCTAACCAGCAAATGCCTAAATGAGTGTAGGAAAAGATGCTGAAAAGTAGCAAGAGCAAACCTAGAAGAACAGTTTGCTGGACTGGGTGAAAATCCATGCTCTTCACAGCAGAACAATGATTCAAATTTGCCACAGCAGTCTTGGGTAAGTCATCAGCAGAGTAAAGGGATTGGGCATGGCTCTGACCAGGATAAATGACAGGCAATGCATTCACAGGCAGATTGTTGACCTGCAGTTGATCATATGAAAATGATATTGTAGACATCACAAGATGGGAAAGGAATCTAACAGCAACACGAGAAGCAACTAAGACTTAAAAATCACAAAATAAGAGCAACCATTAACATGGCATATATATCTTCAAATATTTTTCAAGTGATAATATGAATAGACTTGTGGTTGAAATACTTGCCTCCTCTGGAACCCCAAAAGGTCTTGACCTCTTGAACACATGCTCAGAATCTGCAGTTTGATAGTCCAGTGCTGGATTATTAGTAGGAGGAGTCCTAGGACGCTTTAGCATAGTTGCTATCATAACATATTGACACAAAACAAACCATGAATTAGGCAGAAGAAGCCTTTTCAAACGAAGGGATGATACTAATATGGTAACATACTACAACATTGACTACTGATTGTCATTTCACCATTGTTCATTTCATTAAGCTAAAAAAACATTTAAAACAGGTGTCTGACCTCAGAAGAATTAAGCAGAAGACCGAAATACTAAAACTAAATAAACATACAAGCAAGCATGAAAAAGAACAAAAAAATTACCAGCATTATTAGAGGGAGTTAAGCCCATTGGTCCCACAGAAACAGATTGGTGTGGCACAGAGGATGGATTGGCCATCCATCCTGCAATTGAGGTTGTCAGAGGAGCTGGAGCATGCTGATAAGGCTGTTGAAGTAAACAAACAATATAATATATTCTCCGTCTTATATTATATCTTCCACTGAATAATAAGGGCAACAAAGCATATGATTCCACAAGGACTTACAGAAACTCCTCCAATTGGTGGGAACCCACCAACTCTAGGAATTGAACCCATCAACGGATTAGTGACAGGGGATGGAGCCCGAGCATTGTTTTGCTGCCCACAAGTATGGTCCACAAAGAGAGTTTTTATATCAGGATTGGGTTTTGGATTCTTACAAAGCTGGTGCTGCCAATTTAAACTGCAACACAGAGAGGAAGATTTACAATTCTGCCATTTATGGCTCTAAGACTCAATCCAAAATATTTTACAATTAAAAACAAACCAAAAAAATTCAAGTTAACTATTTTGGCTTCCACAATTCACCTCTGGTTGATCAGAGTTCTCAGTCTTGAGTTCTTTAAGGTGGGAAACTGAAGCTTATCACGAAAGAGAGGATTGGCCTCGATCAATTTCTTTAGCTCAACAAACATTATAGCCCGAGCTGACTTGGTATCACCATATTTAGATAACTGATCATTTTCCCTGGTATGAAAAGTTCTTCCATCATAAGCAAGAAGAGACAAAACAAGTATAATGCAGAAGAAATACGAAGCTGGATATCGATCTCTAGGTCAAATAACAAATACTATAAACATACGGAGTTTACCAGACACGCAACTCTTAAAAACCTAAAATGCTGCGAATTACTCTTACAACAATTAGTCAAGCTAAATTTTTTGGGGGACTGATTCCCAGTTCACCACATGCAAGAGCCAGACTTTACAGGAATTGCCCTGTAGTTACACTACAAACGAAGTAATTTCTAAGCAAAACCAATATTGAATAATGTACAACACAACCTTCCATTTCAATAACATCAACACTGGAAAACAACAAATACACGTACAAACAAAATTGAGTGCGAGACAACTGTAATAAGCTTGCTTCTTGTTCTCATCATCTAACAGATTTATGAACATCCCCCTTGAACTCACTCACCATGAATATAATTGAACCGCCAACTTAAAATCTTCCAAAGCCACATCAAAATTCCACCCATTAAACTCAACACAGGAAAATGAGAATGACTCTACCATCAAATGCATGATGAGATCAAAGCAGTTGAAAAAATGTACCTAAAATTCTGCAAGGTCAATAGCATTGTAATTTCCTTAAAGAGATCCTCGTTGAATGCCGCAAATACTTTCAAGTCTTTAGTAAGAATCTCCACAGCCCTTGCATGCTCATGCCTGCCACAGCAGAGACAATAAAATTACCAAACAAAAATAAAATAAAAAACAAAAGCAAAAAAACAACAAAAAAAACGGTTGCGTTCTCTGATCACCAACTACTTAAAAACAATTTTTTTTAAATAATAATAAAAAAAGCAAAAGGAAATATACGCACTTATCGAGGGCTTCAAGATACTTCTGCTTTCGGATCTCGAAGAAAACTTTCATGGAGTAACGGTTGTCGTCAACCTTGGTAAACCCCGACAAATACCTCTCCACCTCATCCCATTCTCCATTAGTCACTGCTTCCTCAAAATACCTCATATTGAAGTAAAACCCCGACTCCTTCTCCAACCTTCACACATTTCCAACAACAAAACAAAAGGCAAAAACAAAAACAAAAATTAGCGCCATTAATGAAAATCAACCACCAAATTTTTGGGGAAAAAGTAATAAATGCGAATATAATTAAAAAAAATCATTTATACAATTGGAGAGAGGAACCGCTCTTACTTGTGCACGGTTTCCTTGAATTTCTCTTCATCTAAAAACTGAAGAATTAGAAAAACAAGCTCTCTGCTCAGAGAAGACATCTTCTTCAACGATCAAGAAATCCCAACACTCCAGAATTCTGCAGATCGGCTGAAACCGAGTAATTCAAAACTTCAAATTCCAGAAAAATCACATCAAAATTCGCACACAAACATCACGAAAACGACAAACAAAAAAAAAACAGGGGGAAAACACTGAAGACGCGGAAAGCAAAGAAATTGAACGGAAGTCCCAGAAAAACACCGGCGAACACACACACACACACACATGGATTTACCTCGGATTTGGTGAAGGAGTGAAAGCAAAGTACAGATCGAGAGAGTTTTTGGGTTTATTTCTGGCAACTTTCCCCTTTATTTTTGCCCCATCAAATACCACCAATCTTTCTCTCTCTTGGTACTCATTTTTCCTCACTGGGGGCTCTCATTATAAAGGGGTAAGGGAGGCACGGTGCGTGTAGTGTGTGAGAGAGAAAAGCGAGGTGCTTTTCCAACGCAAGAAAAATGAAGGAAAGTGACATAATTAAAAAGCATGACGCGCCACAAGCGCGTGTCGTTCAAACAGTTACGTTACGGATGTGAATCGGCTGCACGTGTCCTTTTAGCGACGCGCGTTTGCATACGTGGGGATAAGATTAGATGCCACGAGGGATACGCCACCGCTGCTCCCCGCTGGGGCGCGCGTGGGTCTTCTCATTCTCTCCTGTTGGTATTTATAGGCGGTAATAAGTGCATCGACTTATGATAAGTGCATATTCATTTAGACTGATACGTAGAACAACTTATACATAGTGATTAGCTAACACACTTATCAACATGTAAATTTTGCGTGCTTCCAGAAGGAATTGCGTGGAAGCGGTTTTTGATGAAAAAACTTTACACTGAAAAAGTGACGTGACCAACAACTTTTAAAGCGGTGGAGAAATTATTTCCTGTTACGAGCTCACCGATCTTCGAGCAATTAATACTAAAACATGTGGGACCTCAGTTTATAAATTTTGTATTATTCAATTTAATTTATAAGCTCTTGTAAATTGTTTGGCAAATCAGTTTTACTAAGATTTATAAGCTTTTAATATAAGAGAAAATATTATTAAATAGTTTAATAAAATATATAATTATTTATATGCCAGATTAAGAGCCCATAAAATGCTTTTTAAGACAATAATTATTGTCATTTTCTTTAGAATCTTTCCTTTTTTTAAAACAAAACAAAAACAATGATTATTCCTTTTCTCATGTGTATACTTAAAGAGTATGACTTTAACTAAAAAAATTTATGAATTTTATTATGTTACATTGATTAATCCACAATTTACATTTCTCATTTGAATTTATGAAAATACGTTTAATTCTCCGGTAATGAATTCCGTTTCATATGATAATTGTGATTTTTTTTGTGCCTATATACATTTTAGAAAAACTAAATGGTTTCAAAAGAAAAACTACAAAAATATATATGTATGTTTACCTGCACTTCATTTGACTTTTATAGTAATTTTTGTCACCAATTAAGACAAAACAAAACATTATTTTAATACTTTCTCCAATCTAAAATAAATGTTGTTCTATAAGTGAAATTTTACTTTTAATTAACTGTTGTTTTAGTCATTTTGCCATTTTTCTTCCAAATTTACCACATTCTCGCTTCCTAAATATTATTTAATGTTGAACTTACTAATTTAATCTCTTTATTATTCATTCACACAAGATTCTAGAATTTAAATCTAGATGAGTTGGGAAAAGTTTCAATGAAATAATTAGGTTAATTTAGGAATAATTAAAGAGAGATTGATATTGTTAATGATATTTTTGTCCAATTTTGTACTTCTTTTCAAAACAAGTGTCTTTTTTTAATCTAAATTTTGTTTTAAATTAAATGTTATTTTAAATATTTATGTAATTTTATTTCCAAATTATCCCTATTAATATTTCTTAATTATAATTTAGAAATTCAATATGATATTTTTTAAGGAATTAATTTGATTCTCTTTCCAATTTTGAATTCTAAATTCTTTAATTAGTAAATGGTGTATTTATTCAATTTTTATGTTCATTAATATATGACAAAAAATTTAGTTAATAGTTATTTTGTGACTTTAATTATTAAAGACACTTATATTCCATATTTATACATTAACATCATACGTAGTTTGTTTTGCTATTTCTATTTGAACTTTAATCTTATTTTAAACTTTAGTTTGATCTTATTTTACTATTTTGTTCAAAATTAAATTTTGATGGTTGGAGTATTTATTTTATTTAAGAATTGCATCTTAAGTTTTGACATATGAGAAATAATAAGGAATGTAAATTTTGATTTTTTCGATTTTGTACCGAACCGAACTGACTATTTCAATTCGATTTTAAATCGACTGATTTATATAAAATTTGGTAAATTTGATTTGGTTTGATAGTCAAACTGATGGATACACAACCTAGAGAAAACATCACTGACTTTTATATGTTGAAAACAAATGGAGTCTCTAATTAAAAATGACATGGTAACAAAAAGGAGGAACTTCTTTCCAAATGAAAAACGAAGAGAAAATAGATGGAAAAGAAGACATTATCAGTGAGGGAAGGACCTAGGTGGGTCCAAGTAGTCCCCCTCGAATTAAAGTAATTTTGTAGGAACGTATTGGTAATTTTCATAATTGATAAGAAATCATTTTAGAAAAATATATTTGCAGAAGTATATAATGATTATAATACAAAGTAAAAATGAATATTAAAAGACTAATGTTCTAATGAATTATATTAAAAGACTTGTACTAAAATGACAGTTTTTATGTAAAAGACTTATAAATAATGTGTAATATCATGATATTTAAAAATTGATTATAATTGATGTAAATTATTTATTTTTCTATTATTAGTTGAAATCCCTAAATCGAATAACTAGGTCTGTCAGTGATTAGTCAATCGTTAATTTATAGGAAATACTTATGAAAAATGAATGACTACTATTCAAATCAGCAATCTTATAGACAAAAAAAACTTTAGAGAGTTCAAATTATCAATTAGTCTAATAACTAATTGTATTTTAAAAAATAATCTGAATATGCATTGTGAAATCCATGCTCGACTCAAAATTAAAATTAGCATGAAGTTTCACACCATTTGCATTAGCAAAATTGCAAAAGCACAAAGGAAAATTAATATGTCCGTGTAGATGGAAAGTAGCATGAAATTTCACACTACTTGAGTCAAAAGAGAATCATAATACACCATTGTGAGATCCATGTTCCATATATATAAATGAAAAATAATATGAAGCTTCACTATAGATTAAGATATGTTCACACGGTTGATATGTTAAAAATTCAAAATGCCTGTTAGATGAAGGTATATTAAGAGTTGTTCAAATAGATTTTTTTAACATTTTCCTATTATATATATGGGTTTAGTAGTGATAATTGGGGCTATATACATTCATATATATGTCCAGTGTTCAAATACTTTCGGATGCAAATCATAAATAAAATGTTGTCTAGATCACAAAGATTCAAAATAAAATATGATATCTTTGAAAGACTTTACACACAGACAAATTTGAAAAGTTGAATCAAATACATAGAAATGACCAAATGAAAGGAAGAAAAAAAAAGAAAGGTAGTAAGTGAAATATCTTTGAAAGACTTTACACATAGAGACAAATTTGAAAAGTTGAATCAAATACATAGAAATGTCCAAATGAAAGGAAAAAAAAAAAGGTAGTATGTGAAATATTGAAACTAATTTGGTAGTTTATTTAAAAAATAAAAAATTAAAGGTAAATGACAAATTAATATATGCAAGAAAAAGGTAAGTGAAATTGAAAGTTGAAACTAATATGAAAATTGAATTAATAACCAATGACCAAAATAATTAAAGATTTACTAAGAAAAATTGAAGGTAACTGACCAAAATAAGCACAGTGCAAGTGACCATTTAAATTAATATGCTAAGAAAATGATGGCGCTATCTTAATTTCAATATAGTTATTTATTTATTTTCAATAATATAATATAAAAAGACATTAATTAATTAATTAATTATTTTTTTCGACTAACCTTTGTTACCAACAAAAAGGACTTGATTTGATACAGTCGTTTAGGTTTGATCAATAAATTATAAAATTGTCTTTAACAACATTTGATGATAATTAAGTTTCAGATCTTTATTTTGAGCCAAACACTGAAGTCTGAATAACTTTAAAATCAACTATAATTAATTATTAGTTTATAACAGCTCTAAGACACATATACCATCAAGTCGTCTAAATTTGGATATTGTAAAAGTTATACTTTACTCATTATGAATATGGGTTCTAAATATAATTATATATACTTCTCAAAAGGAAAGAAAGAAAGGGCAGTGATTAAAAACCGAAGTTTAGGTTTGATCCATTTAAAAATCTGTTAAAGCTGACAGATATTTATATTTATTCTAGTTTATATTTATTTTCATATAATTTAGTTCATCAATTTAATTGTATGATTAATGTATAACAGCAATAACATTCGGACATTCCTGTTGTTTGCTTCTACTTATAAGCTACCTTTTAAAGGAAAACTCTTTCATATATATCTTCCTATTATATAACGGTTAGATGTTAGGGACATGTCTGGCTCATATAATGATAAATTTTCCATCTAAACTACTCATAATTTTAATAAAATTGCTATTTAATATTATATGGAGTATTATTCTCAATTGTTACTATTATTTAAATGTCTATTAAAGAATCAATTTAAATGATACAATGATTCATCCAATATTTGTTATATGGTATATTATCTGTCTAAAATTGTTGACTTTTCAAATAATTAATTATTTTTATTATTCCCATATTGAATTAATAGAACCACTAAATTAACTACCATACTTACATATTTGTTTTTAGTAAAAGAGCATAGCTAAATTGAAATATATAGATGATTTGATCATGTGATACAACATTTTGGGAAAAAAATAAATAATACATACTAACTATATATATTTTCACTTTTAGTAATAAATTAAATATAAAACTACAAATGTTCGTATTATATAAAGTAACAATCGCTAAGGACATGTATTATCATAGAAAGAAACTTCTCTCACCAATATTGTACATTCATATGAAATTTAGATTTGATTTAAACCACACCTTCTATAAATCAAATAATATATGCATAAATGACGAGTACCTACAAAAATTATGACTTTAATTTATTGTAATACACAATTATAAAAATACAAAGATGTTGTATTATATATCTTACCAATATACAATTTTTTATTTTAGTTCTAAGTTGAATATGGCATATTTTTAAATGTAATTGTATTACAAACTTTGTTATAGCCTATAGGACGTTAAAAAACTATTTCCTGAAAAGTATCAAAATATAATTCCTTTTATAGTGTATTGAATAATTTTATATTAGTCAAAAAAAAGAAAAAAATGGTATTAATTTTATAACTATTTATTTTGATAAATCTCTTACATGAGAATCTGTAATAGTAAATGAATTACTTAATGCTGATACTAATAATATCCAAAAATTACTAAACACATTTCATTTAAAAAAAAATAGATATAAAAATATAAAACTTAGAACGTGTTTGGTATTCTTGGGGATTGTATAGACCTATTCTATAATTAATGACCTTTTATTTTTAACAATTGTTGGAGCACAGGAAATTAAACGAGTTGCCAAAAGTAGAGTATTAGAGAGGCGAGTAGTGAGTTATGATAGAATTCCTAAAAACTAACGATATAATTGGAAAATGTTAAAATGTTCATCTTGGATAATTTTTAATATTTTTATTGATAATATATAATGATTTCATTTCTTAATTATATGAAAGTGAAATTTATATATATGGTTGATATTTAACATATTAACACTTAACACATATTAATATGCTCATGCAACTAAGATAGTAGAATTATATATAAAAAAAAAACTTTTGAGTTTCTCTAAACAAAAATGATGGAAACCCTCCATATTGAAGATATGTAATTAAAATATTACCTTCTCTCTGGCTGGTATTAATTATTTTAAGAGAGTGATTCCAGATTTGGAATCTCAGGTTTTGTTTGTCTAGTATTATTTTAAGGAATTATCCTAGATTTGGAATTTTGAAAAGGTTTATTTATGTCTACAAGCACTACTATCAGTGTAGCACTCATGCACCACACCAGATTTATAGTTGAGTATAATAATTGCATCTCATTTAGTGATTATTTAGTTTTAATATTAGAATAAAATAGAGTTTATTTAAAAAAAACTTAAATTTTAAATTTGGGTTAAGTAGAATATTTTAAAAAATTTGTATAATCTTCATTTTAAAATTTGGAATAAAATTTATTTTCTAAAAGCATTTTGGGAAAATTTTGAGTTACGACGCAAAGTGTAATTATTTACATAATTTAATGAGTTATGTGCAATATTAAATGAAGTTAGCATATGGAATATCATTATTATGTTATTGCACTCAACTACTATTGAAAATAATAAAGTTTTGTATTTTTATTTTGACACTGTGAATTATGATCAAAACTTGTAGAACGCATGGTGATAGACTAGTAAATCCATAATCTAATATATAAAAAGAAAAGTTAGAAACTCTCAAATAAATAAAAGAAAAGAAACAACAGACATAACTAAATTAAAATTAAAATAGATTTAGCCTCAAATAAAAAATTCTCATATTTGCTCAAATTTGAATTTATTATTTCAGCAATTACATGCAGATTCAACAAATTCTCTGTAATATATTTATCTATTTAAAAAAAAAAAAAGAATTTACTTGAAGTATTCGTATTCTGCTTGCTTCAACTTCCAAATTTCCTATCACTATTCACGACCCTTTCCATTCTTTATGGGCTCGGCCCATTTAGAATCCTCCCTCCCATGTACAATGCACAATCTGGGCCCATTTCCAGATTTCATTATGGTTGTAAGTTATTAAAATTTGAATCTTTATATATTGTAAAACACAAGTATTGATCCGGACATAAGAAACCATAAATTTAATTCAGGGGTCCAACAAATAATATCTTTATTAAATTGGAGATGGACTATGAAATTGTTGGTTAGTGACTTAAATCAAAAACACAAATTTTGAAATGTGGACTATAAAGTTATATTGCAAAGATTTCAAATTATGAATAGTATAAGAGAAATGTTATGACTTAATTATATAAAGTTATATATATTATTAAGATACAATAAAGTTAAATATTTACTCTATCAATCTTATAATCTTATTTATAAAGTTTTTTTTTTTATCTCAATCTTATTTATAAAGTTAATATATAACTTGTTAAGTCATTGAAATTATTAAAAAAGTTGAATATTAAAGACTCCTTATTTATTTCAAAATTTATACTTTGTTGTCATAATAAATATCATTTTTTTTTCTAAAAAAACATTATTTTCATGTAATAATAAAATAACAGTTGTTCAACAGTTATTTTTGTGGGAAAGCTCCCTAATAAAAAAAAAAACATTTTTCATACATTTTCATAAAGAAATGGTGGCTAGTCTAATATGAACGTACATAGTCTAGTGTCTAGACTCTATTCAACACTGGGCCCCAACAAAGTAAAATCAAATTAATTCGATATATATTTGATGAATTTAACAATTCTCTTCCCCAAACCCCAATATCAGCTACAATACATACAACATATACATACACACCAGAGAGTTGTGGCGATAAACGATTTGAAGCAAAGATGATGTCCGGCAATTACACTTCAATTGACAACCAAAATGTTGCCGGATCTGTTCCGGTAATTTGTTTCTTTGTTAATTTCTCTCCACTTACTTCAGATCTAATTTTTTTCTCCATTTTTACTTTTATTTATAATTAATCTGTTGGCGTTGACGTTGTTGCAGGCAGTTGGCGATCCGCCTTCGCATGCCACCGTTAAATTTTCCGGTACCTCTTTTTTTGAAGTCTTGGAATATGTTTACTATGATTAATGTGAGTCGGATTTATTGTTTAGATATTAATTGGGAGGTTACGTTCAGATTCCAATCTACAGACATTTCCTCCTGCGGGAGCTCAAGGCAAGATCTCAGGTGCCTCGCGGCCGCCTCGTGATGCAGATGGTATTTTTCTCGTTTGTGTTTATGCAATGTCAATGTGTGAATTTTGAGTTATTAGCTATTTGGGATTTAGATCACATTTTAATTGGAAGACTAGAACTGCTTGAGAGTTCAATTTATGGATTCTGAGTTATTGGACTATTGTATGTGTTGTGCATCTTGTGATTGGAAGAGTAGAACTGTTCTAGCGTATTATCTTATAAACCCCACCTTCGCATAACACATTTAACACTAGAATTAGGGTTATGCTATTCACTTGTAAGTAGATAAAGATGTGTTGTGCTAGTGACTATACAATAGTAAAATAACATTTGAAGCGCTTGTACATTTTTATAATTTTTTTTTTAATGAGCTAGGGGAGTATAAAGGAGAGAGATAATAAAAACTTGAAAACTTGCGTGATTCCGATTCAAACCTGGTTATCACGATATGCACCATTATAGAGAAGGGTACCACTTGAGCTACAAGACTCGTGGTTGCTACCAAACTATCACTGCAGTAGAGCTGAGAGAAGCTTTGACCTTTAATTAAGATAGACGACATCCATCTAATAAAATTAGGTCAGTTTTGTGAGAGTGAGAAGTGTGTTCATGGGGGGCGACCTTCAGATTGTTAAGAGTGACTGTGTCTGAAACAAAAGTTGCATGTGGAGGATGTAATCTCTAATAAGAAAGCTGAATATATATAGATTTAGTTATGCCAGACTTTGATCATTTAACAGTAATCACCCTTTCCTTTATGTCAAAAAAAAAAAAAAAAAAGATTTAAAGTCAGAGTGTATTTCTTATTTTGTTGAAATTCTTCTCAGATGCTTTGTTTTTTTCCGTCATCATATATTTCTCCAAGTGTGTATTCAATTACTCTCCGTTATTCTATTGTTTTAAATGGAAATTTAAAGTATACATTTTCCTTCTTGATTCAGATACGTTTGGCAAACCTGTGTCTGGTTCTGATGAGCCCCAGCAAACTGGTTGGTTTCGGGTCTTCTCCATTGCTGCATACAGGCCCTATTTTGATGTTGACACTTCTGATGTTATAGAGAGAATAAAAGATTCACTCATTCCCTTCAGAGGAAGCTTCTCTGAAAAGACAGCCAACAACCCAGACTTGTAAGCTTGCTATATTACACTCATCTTTGGATATGTTTGCATACATCAACATGCTTATATTACATTTATGTTAGTTCCCAAGTCCCTAGGGTACAAGTTCCCTCTGGAACAGTAGAGAGCCGATGGGATGTTTTATTGCAGTCATCTATACATGAAATCTCTCCATTCTTGAATATCTCAAATAGGGGTTGTAAGTTTGCCATGATGAGGGTCATTTGTTTGTCTTGATCCGCAAGAGAACTGTGAATGATGTTGCTCTTTGATCCTTTTTGTGTCTTTAAAATTTTGATATGAGGTATGCATGTTCTTTCCATTCATTTTTATACTTCTTGTTCTAAGGTAACAAACCCTGCTTCTTCATTTCTTCATGTGGAATGATGGTTTAAATGTATCCTTATCTGGTGCAGTGTATCTCTATGTCCTCTCTCAAGAGAGAGAGGAAAGAGATGCTCAAAAGCTAAAAGGTGTATTATATGTTTTTTTTTTGGAACTTTGCTGAATTACAGGTATGGGCCTTTCTGGATCTGCACTACCTTGATATTTGTGGCTGCTTCCATTGGTACATTTGTTACCTATATAGCACACAAACTGCAAAAAAAGGAGTGGGACTATGATATTACTCTGATGACATGGTCTGCTGGTTTGTTTTATGGCTATGTAACTCTAGTGCCCCTTGCCTTGTATGTGATCCTCAAATACTTCTCTGCTCCATCTGGCCTTGTACATCTGCTCTGTCTGTATGGCTACTCATTGTTTATCTTCATTCCTGCTTTGGTAAGATAAACATTTCATCTTTTCCTCATAGTTTTTCCAATGACTTTTTGACAAGCTTTATGTGGCACTTACATATCTTGAACTTTGAGAAAATTTATTCACCCAAAATATTATGCCTACTATGTCAAAATTGCATATTTGCTCAAAGTTTTGGTTGCATTTGAATTTTGTTAATGCTCTGAACAGTTATCAGTGCTACTCTTCAGCCTTGGAATGATATTAGAACTGTAAAAAAAGCTTGGTCACCCAAAATATTATGACTACATATATCAAAATTGTAGATTTGATTGTAACTTGTATTAAAATTTCGTTATTGGGATACTCATTGTGAGTCTTCTCAATGATATCTTGAACGTGGAGAAGAGTTGCTCACCCTCACTCAAAATATCATGCCTACCTGGGTCAAAATTGCATATTTGTTTTATGTTTAGCTTGTACTACAATCTGCATCATATCTTGCTCTGCCAATGCTCATAATTGTTTCCTGCTTTTGCCAAGGACACATTATGTTTGGTTGGAATTTTGTTTGGTGATACAATATTATGTATTTGTTGCAGTGTTTATCTGTTATTCCTCATGAGATTGCCAGATGGGTTATCGCTGGTGTAGCTGGCTTCATGTCTGCTACATTTGTTGCCCTCAACCTCAGAAACCACATTAAATCAGCAGGTGAAAGTTGGTTCCTCATTGTAGCTGGTATCTTCTTGTTGCAGCTTGCTCTTGCTTTGGTGCTTAAGTTCTACTTATTCACCATCTCCGTATGACGACAATTGTGATACATTAGATGCTTTAACCTGTTACGGATCGAGAGAGAGAGAGAGAGGGTTCTGGTCCTATGGCTTACTATTGATATCCACCTTATATGCATACATAAGCTGGAACGTACTGTATTCATTCATTTTTGATAGTGTTATATGTGTGCTACTTTGATGGATCAAAATGTGAATACTGAATATATAGCATGACTTCAATTAAATTTGTCTTTGTTGGATGTTTGATTCCGTTAGATTTGCCCTCCAACTTGGATACAGGTTCTGCTAGAACTACTTTACTTCACAAACAAACAAGAAAAGAAAAAAAAGCCTAACATCACAATGTTTTGGGTTTTGAATTTTTTCAGCTGATAACCAAGCGTGTGATTTTTATTTTTTTTAGTGGCAATGTTGTAACTTGCTAATATTTGATATTTTAGTGGTTTTTGCTGTTACAAACAGGCTGCCATAATCTCTCTGGGTTAATATTGAATACATATTCGGTTTAAGAAATATTGCTTTTGTTAGTCGCTTTATATTTGTTCCAAATCCAAGGAAACTGAGATGATGTATTAATATCATCCCAAGGCAAATTTAAGGCAACCTGTTTGTCACCTCAAAAAAATACCATTTACAGTCACAAATTGCAACTCTCATAAAAAACAAGTTCAAAACACTACTTGTCATTTGTCAAGTTCTTAAAAGTTAAAAACATATATTTGGCGGTTTTTGAAACTAACTTGAGGGTTAACTTTCTTTTTTTTTTTTTTAAGCAACATTACGTTTTCGAAAAAAACTAAAGTTTTCGAATATAAATATTTCTCTTAATGATTGTTTTTATTTTATAAATTGCACCAACTGAAAGCTGTAAATGTAAGAAGTGTAAATCTCAAGAGGATGTTTGAAGTAGCTTATAGGTTATTTATAATTTTAAGACCTGTAAGATTTTTTATTTTTTTTAAATGTTACACATGTAAAATCTTGGTAATAAATAGTTATTATAAGTTATTCTATTTTTGATGAAAAGATTGGCGAAATAGTTTTATATTTTTATTAATTATAAAATCGTTTTAAAATTAACTTCACTCTCTTGTGAGACCGACATAAATTAAGTTTGTGAGACAAACTCATTTATAAGATTTTAATATCCATGATCTATTTTAAATTTAATAATAAAAAATATAAATCAAATGGAGTGTCGTCCCACATACATTGATACATAATGTGAACTGTAAAAGTGTCTTACCAAGTTTTTGCCTT
This sequence comes from Scutellaria barbata, assembly GCA_028654395.1. Lineage (NCBI taxonomy): Eukaryota > Viridiplantae > Streptophyta > Magnoliopsida > Lamiales > Lamiaceae > Scutellaria > Scutellaria barbata. The sequence continues at coordinate 3,075,836 of CM053645.1, read as the reverse complement.
AGAATTAGGATTTGTTTTAGCATCTTTACCAAACTTTCTTGATACCCAATCTCCTATATTGTAATGATATATTGTATTCTAACACCAATAATTAGCAGCCACCAAGATAAGTTACATTGAATTATGAATGCTATCGAATCAATTATGAGCTACATATGATGATGAATGTCCCTCGTTTTCATAAAAATTAATTTCTTACAATTTGCGCCGACAAAATAATTTTTGTCTTCATTTAAGTTCCATTATTAACGGAATATTCATGTGTCTGTTATTATCAGTGACGAATTTTGCTCTAGGCGATGGGCTAACAAGTAACAATACACTGCTCGAATTAACGAATCATGTGTGCTGTTGTGGGCTCCTTTTTGGATGCCACTTTAATATTTTTTTCTTTTCTTGATAAAATATTTATAAAAATGAAATATGCGAGATAGGAATTTAAAAAAAAGATTTGCTCAAGTAATTCCCCTCGATCTCACAAATATAGGCCGGTGATTATTATGTTCATCCATTCCATAAAAACAATATACTATATTATATGTATTTTAATTTTATATATATCCTTAATTAATGTATACTGATATAAGACCACTTTAACTCCTTATATTATTTTCTGAAAAAATATTACATTCAATGCGAGCCTCAATTAATAAACTTTAAGGATATAAATGAAACTTTAAATATTCTAACTATATAAATTATATTTTCTTAATACGTATAAAAATAATTATACATCAATTTTCGTGTACCGAATAGAGTAGTATATATGAGGTACACATATGTAATATGTAATAAATTAAAGATAAAATACAAATATCACAACAAATCATAGATTTGAACCAATATCTAGCGAGGTATAAGTTATAACAATAGCTAGCAAATGAGATATTTTAAAATTTAATATGTTTGCAAAAGTGATATGAAGATGAAAATTATAACAATCCACGTTTGGATTGGTTGGTGGGCAATTAAACCAACCACAAACCAGCCCAAATATTGTTTGGATTGGTTGATGAAGCCCGATTTGATATTATGGGCCCGGTTCAACTTAGTGTGACGTGGAGGGTTTGAGGATGGTTTGATGAGTGTTAATTTATCCTGTAACTTTTGTTGGATTTAATAACCCCTTAAAATTTCAACTGTTCACATGACAAAAATACTTTTTTTTTAACACATAATTACAAAAAATGCCCATATAAATACATGAAACTTCCTCCTTTAATTTGAACTTCATATTGCATGATATTTTAAATATTTTTTATCTATTGAATATTTCGCTAACTGATATCGTTAAGCGCATTGTGTACTTTTATTACCATTTGGGAATTCAGATATGCATATACAAATATTTTCTATATTTAATGTAAGAGTAAAAAATATAATATATGGTAATAAAGGTTAACAATTGTGGTGGGAGCAAAATTGCATAAAATCGGTAGTTTGGGAAAGGTATGAATGAAAAAGGGGCAAGTAATATATGAATGAGGAAATTTGGGAGCAGAAATTACAAAATTTCAATCAGGATATTAAAGCAAAGGCATAAATGGAAATATGTCTCTTAGTTGGATATAAAACCATGAACCAAACATGCAAATTATATATTAACATATTTTTAAGGTTGTAAATCATGTATCCAAACAAAATATACAAATAATCTTATCAAAAAAAAACAACAAATTCAAACAAAAATAAACATCACATCAAAAGTTAAGAATAATCCACTAAAAATTATTTTAACAAACCCAACATTCAATCCAAATCACCCCTTAGAGTCGTATCACCGTCACTAGTGAAGTGACAAACTCTACTATAAAATATTTGTAAAAAAAGAGGTTAAGAGAAAGAAAAAAAAATCTTATCAAGATAGAATCATGGTTAATACCCTTAACCATGGTTAAAATTGAAACTAGACTCCAATTAATTATTTTATACCTAACAATCTATCATAAACACTACCAAGCACGTGGGTCAATTGCTTCTCCAAACTAGATTCCAATTAATTGTTTCGTCCAAATCACGAGTGTATGTATGTTTATTATAAATAAATGAACACAGGTGAAATCCATTCCATATAACATAGATTGTATAATAGAGAGACGCATTTGATATCAAAATCATAATTAAATTGGTAATATAATGAAATTTTGATATCACACAGTAATTAGAGTATTGAATTGTCGACTAGTTTCCAATTAAACCGTCCGATATGATCTAAAAACTCCAAAAGAAGAAATGATCAATACAACTGATTGTAATAACAATCTATTAAAATAAAAAATTTGTATACCTTAAAAAAAATTACAAATTACATTAGATAGATCACATATCATGACTTTTGTCTCTACAGTCTACAACAGGGTTGCTATTCAACTACCAAAACATAGTATAATCTTGGCCAATTGACTATAGATCCCTTTTTATAACATGAGAAATTCAATAATGTAAACATGGAAATTAAAAGAACGAGTTCAAAACATCACTAAGAATGAACTAGTTCAATATTGACACAAACCAAAAAATTATTGAGCAGCGATTCTCGAATAGCTAGATTGATGTTCTTGATTATTTGTGACCCTAATATATTAGTTGTAGATTATGTTGGTTGTATGTGGGAAGTTAATTAATTTTTTTGAGTGGTAGATTTGAAATTAGAATTCTAATTGAATTTGAACACTAATAAGTTTTAATTAAATTGAATTATATGAGAAAGGGTTAAAATAAAGAATTGAACTTGCGTGTAATTGATGTATGGATTTAAGATATATATGGAGTCGAATCGGATTGAGTCTGATCCAAATCCACGTATTTTTTTTCCTTAATTTTTATGTTGTTTTAGTCATACATTTATATTATATTAGTCATATATTTATGTTATATTAGTCATACTTTGTTGTAATACTTTTACTTAAAAAATAAACTCAATTTCAGCAAAAAAAACCTTAATTTCTGCATAATTTGTACATATATATATATATATATCTTTTTGTGATATTACTCATATTTTTAAGTGATATTGGTCATACCATTATGTAATACATAAAATGTGCAACTAATATAATTAAAAAGTATGACTAATATAATTAAAATATATGACTAATATAACTAAAATGTGTGAAATATATTAATAGATGTCTAAAATATGTCAAAATATACCTAAAAACTCTAAAAGATATAACTTAACATAATATAAATGTATGACTAATATAATATAAATGTGTAGCACCTGATAGCGAATTTGGGTGAGTTTGAGTGCACACACCCAGACTTGTAGGATGCGTGCGAGAGCGTGGGTGGCGTGTGGTCTGGCCAAATCTGTTATATAGATTTAGGATCCATACATCAATTACATAATTTTTTTTATCTAAAATAAAATTGGACAAAACATAAAGTTATTCATATTTTATTATAGTTAATAGATCTATCGTATTATTCAAAGAAAAACTTCCATTGGATATGAATGATGAAAAAAACCATTGAAAATTTTCCATTAGAAAACATTAACAATAGTAGAAAATGGTGCAGGTTGTGGTGCCCCCCACGAATATATTGTCAATTATTAGATATTTTAGAAAAATTTTAAATGTGTAGATTTTGCAATCAAATATTAAAAAATGTAAAGGCCCACCACCAACAACTAAATTTCATTATAAAAAATTCAAAATTTCAACACTGATTGCTGTTTTCCATGTAAATAATAACCGTGGAGGTATTTTCCATCCAGAATCTAATAACGCTATTGTTTCATGAATGTTTAATTTGTTTTGTAATATAAGAAAATGTATGGAATATACAATTTGATTGAGGAAATTGTTATCATTCCAATAATTGAATTGATTTGATTGACAAGGTCTTTTATGAGTTTTAGGAAATATTCTAACAAAATATTCATAACTGAGAATATCTTCGATTAACTAAGATTATAAAAAAAAAAAGAGGTGAAATCATTTCATGAATCATATTCTTGTAAGATGGAGTTCTGCTCATTTGTTCTACTTTAATGTTAAATTAAAATTAATCATTTATATCTCAACTTTTAATGATATTCTAGCTTATTAATTAATACTTGCAACAAGTTTTACAAAAGAGCGCATCAAGATTTACAATTTTAGTAAGGACTTTAAACCTGCAGATCAGTTAAAAGAAAAAAAAAAATCAAAAATACCATCGATTTTATTTCTGGCTATAAGTAGCTGCAAGAACATTATTTTTAATAAAAAATTTATTTTGCTTCTAAAATATAGTCTTAGTTTTCACAAAATCATATAAATTTCATTGTTTAAATAACAGAATTACTATTACTAGTATTTTAAAAGTTATAGCATCCTATTTATCTGAGAACTTTAACATTTTTTAAAATAAAGTATTTTATATTATAAGATGTAAAAGTTTATAAAACATTTAAAATCAAATTATTTGAAAAAATATTTTAAACAAGATTACTAAAAAAAAAAAAAAAGCCTATGACCACTAAACTATTTAGGGGAAAATGGATTATCATATCCATCTCCTAGGTCAAGTTAACGGCTATCTTTACGAATTTGTTTGGGAACTTTTATAGGTAAAATGAAAAGGAATATATTATTTCCAATTTTTAATATTAAAATATTGCGCATTCTCGCAGTCGATGGCACTCCTTACAAATTATTCATATATATAAGAATCCAGCAAGAATTTTGAATAAATAATTAGGTAAAATATTTGTGAAAAAATCTCATAAATCTTATTTTACTAGCAATCAATTCATAATCAATAACTTATAAAATATAATTTAATATAAATCAAACAGTCGTTTTATTTTCATTTAAAAAAATTTATTCCCATTAATGCTAGAACATGGGTAGAGATAGTGTAGAGATTAAAGAGATTCTAACGATTAATTAATTAATTGGTGGGGGTGTTTGTTTGCCCATATCCATTTGAAGAAGACGTAATTTAAGCTGTTTGATAAAGTTAATTGAAGTGTTGTCCATCCATATCCATAAGTTTAAACTCATTGATATGTTTTTTTTTTGGTAAAAATAACAAAATTCTAAGATTTCAACCACGTGATTTAAAAGTTATTGAAAGTTACCCGGAGAAAAAGTCGACAAACTTTTGAACTTATTGTGCTGAAAAAAAAAAAAAAAAAAAGAATGTCCAATTTTCCATTTTCAACTTGCATTAAAAAACCCTAGCAGCCTAGATTCCAGAAAAATCTACTATGATAATTTATTTATTTTTTAGCAAAATTGCTAATATATCTCTCTAACGTTTATGTTAGAAGTAATTATATTTTTAATATTTTGTTGGCTTCAAATATACTTTCAAGTTTACATTAAGGTTCGCTTTAATCTTCTTTTATAGACAATTAATTCATATTCTTCATGTAAAAATTCATCATTTTTTTTTGCACAAATATGAATTATATCAGTTTGTATTGAAATATTCTTAAATCAGTTTTTTAATTTTATCCATGAGTTTTACTATTAAAAAACAGTTGAAAATCAAATACACTACATTTTATGATAAAACTTGATAAACCAATTTTTTTAAAATTTAAATATTATAGAAATGAAAAAAAAAACATTATTAATGAAAACAAAATATCTTCCTTCAAATGAAACAATTTTGAATAAATGTCTGTTCTTTTATTTTTCCCTAAGAACTCAGATATTTCAATGAAATTGAATGCACCAAGCAAACATAATTAATAAATGAATTATTGAACATATTATTTATTTCCTCTTACAATGTCCTGCACAGCCCCTACTGAATTGGGTTGGATTAAGAATTTTGTAGCATGATAAATTATTGCCAATCTTTTTTATACGTTGTTCATTGACTAGACCATTATAAAAAAGAGTGAGGCTTGTGTGTAACTATTATATGGATCTAAGATCTATACAATGCGAGTCGGGTCGGGCTGAATCCGACTCGGATCCGTGTATTTTTTTTTTTTTTTATCCTAACCTTTATGTTATGCTAGTCATACCTTTATATTATGTTAAGCATACCTTTATATTATGTTAAGCATGCTTTTATGTAATAGTTTGGCTTTTAAAAAAATCCTAATTTTGACAAAAAAACCCTAATTTTGACCAAAAAATTATAATTTCAGTACAAAAAAACCCTAATTTGTACATATATATTTATATAAATATTATGCATACCTTTAATTAATATTAGTCATACTTTTATATAATACATAAAGATACAACTAACATAATTAAAAGGTATGACTAATATAACATAAAGGTACGTATGTTTAACATTATAACCCTAAAGGTATGCTTAACATAACATAAAATCATAAATGTATGATTAACATAACATAAATGTATGCTTAATATAATATAAAAGACCCTAAAGATATGATTAATATAATATAAATGTATACTTAATATAACATAAATGTTATGTTAAATGTCTAGATCTGGAGTGAATTTTGGGTGGGTTTGAGCGCATCCATCCAGGTGCGTGGGGGCGCGTGAAGGTCAGGTCGGGTCAGGTGTACGGATCCTAAATCCGTACACCAATTGTATAAAATAGGATCCATACACCAATTGTATAAAAAAATTTGTGTATAAGAAATTGAATTAAGAGAGATATATAAATAGTACACTTAGACTATTTGAAATTTATCCAGAACACAATACGGATGATTCAGAAGGTAACTCATATATTTAATAAAAGACACACATCATCTTATAAAATTCTATAATCTAACTGATATGTTATATATACATATAAATATATTCACATCATCTTATAAAATTCTATACTCTAATTGATATGTTATATATACATATAAATATATATCGACATTTAACAAAAGTATGTCATAAAGTATCTATGCCAAATTGCCATACACCGTGTGTATATATATATGTTTTTTCTTTTTTTCAAAAACTTTATTTTGAAATTCTGCAATTAAAACAAAATGAATTAAATCTTTACGGTTTTACCCACTTTCCGTTACACCTTATTCTTAAAAAAAGGAAAAAAAAAGTGAGCATAACGATTAAAAATTTGAAAATCTCATCCAGTGATCCAGATAATCCAACATATATTCAAACAAAGTGGAGAAACAGAAGCAAGACATCTCTCTCTCTCTCACACACACACAAGTCTGACCCACGCGCACCACTTTCATAACCAAATATTCCAACTTCTGCAAGCCAATACCCAATCAGCTCTACGTTTCACATTTTCCCATTAATAAAGCTTCCTTCTTTTATTCATATTCCTTCTGAATAACTTTACTCAACCGATTCATATTTGTTGCAAGCATTAGAAGCTTGCAAACATCTGTTGTCATCACAAGGGTCTGTTTGGATTTCAAAAAAAGAGTTCCGGTTTCTTGCCAGCCTCTTCTTTGATTTCCTTCACAATTGTTACGCGAAAACAGAGAGGTGGGGTGGGTTTTCAACTGATGGGTTTTTGCTGAAGAGAAAGGGGTTTGTTTGATGGAGGCCATAAATTAGCAATAAGTGAAAATTTGCAGAAAGGGGTTTTCTTTTTTTTTTTTTTGGCTTAGTGAGGTGTGAAAAGATTTATGGATTTTTGGTCGATGTTTTGTTGTATTAAGGGCTCAGATCGGTACGTTCTTTCTTGTTTAATTTGGTCAATGCTCGTTTCTGTTGGTTTTATTATATGAATTTATTCGAAGTACTTTTGTATAATCTTTGGTTTTCGGTAAATTTTTTGTTATTGGTGAAGCATTTGTTCTTTATTTTTTTCTTTGCTCTGTGTATTTCATTTCTGTAATCTTTGATTATTTAATATTGATAACCCAATTCATTATGAATTAGAAATTGATATGAAGTTTATTGTAGCATTTCAAATGTAGTTGCAAAACATGAAAGTTTGAATTTTGAGCAGGAAATGCCAAGGGAAAAAGGAGACAACGTGGAGAATTTTTTCTCTGAAAGAATTGCAATTAGCTACGAATAATTTTAACTACGATAACAAGCTTGGAGAAGGCGGATTTGGCAGTGTTTATTGGGGTCAGCTTTGGGATGGTTCTCAAGTAAGACAACCTTGCTTCATCTTCAATTCTTCTTGTTCTTTTTTTTTTGGAACCTTTTGTCTTGCTATATTGAACTAGATTTGTTTCTAGCATACTCAAGTGGTTCCACTATGTTTGAATAAGAAAGTAAAAGAAATTGGTTCTGTGGATTAACAATAATTATATCAAAAAGGGAGGCATGTGAAGCTGTAATAATGGTGTTCTAAGTCTGTAAATTAATAGTTTGATTATCTTGGGAGTTTCTAACCATAAAACGGTTACACCCCCAGCATAAATAGCATTTTCGAGCTTTGTTTCTCCTGTTTTTTGCCATCTTGATCATGACTTAATAAGGTAGATTTGTAACATAATAATACTGATGATAAAGAATTCATGCTATTCTTGTTTTCATCTTTACTTCTTTTGGTTATACTTACTCTCGTTGGTGAATCAGTGACTTGTGCCATTATACTTGCTCTCACATATGATCTTATGGCAATGGTTTTTGCTCTCTAGTTAAGAATAGCATAAAAGTGGATTTTTTGATAGAAAAAACAGCATAAAATTATTACAATCCTGATATTTTTTCAAGTTAAAAGGGAATCATCATATTAGTATAAGCTTTCTTTGATTGTTTTGTGCTAATGCTTGGGACCTACTGCATTTCCATTGTGAAGATTATTGGAGATGAGGAAACATGATGGTTCCGGTGTCAAAAATCTGTATTGAAACGTTCTATAATTGCTTCAGATCTTTCCTATCATAGTCTATAACCAGTAATAGTTTCAAAGTTTCCTTTCTGTGAATCCCATCTCCATGATGGCAAGAATCTTGCATTTTTCACTTCTTATATGTTGTATATGCTCGATTTATCTCTCTCACACACATCTACAGATAGCTGTAAAAAGGTTAAAGTCATGGAGTAACAAAGCTGAGATGGAGTTCTCCGTTGAAGTTGAGATGCTGGCTCGTGTACGCCATAAAAACTTGCTCACTTTACGCGGCTATTGTGCTGAAGGGCAAGAGCGTCTTATTGTCTACGATTATATGACTAATCTGAGCTTATTGTCTCATCTTCACGGCCAGCATTCTGCAGAATGTCATCTTGACTGGCCCAGGCGGATGAACATTGCTGTCGGGGCTGCTGAGGGCATCACGTAAGTACATCTTTTCTCGATACTATGTAGTTACTTTCTAGGGAAAAAAGTTTTTTTTTGGTCCTCTAACTTTGCTTCATTTGGTTTTTCATCCTTTCTTTCGCCTTTCGTTTTTTAGTCATCTGGGTTCAAAAATATCAACTTTTTTGTCCACTTACACGCTACAACATGTAAATGTCTTTTAAGGAATCAACTTTCATTTTGTAATTATGCTAAATCAAAAAAGGTAGTTTTTTGCAATTTTCCTAATCTCCCTGCTATCAAGCTAATAGTCATTCAATGCCAGCTATCTACACCATTATGCAACCCCCCACATAATCCACAGAGACATCAAAGCTAGCAATGTGTTGCTAGATGGTGATTTCAAAGCTCAAGTTGCCGATTTCGGATTTGCAAAGTTCATACCAGATGGTGCTACGCATGTAACCACCAGAGTTAAGGGTACTCTTGGCTACCTGGCCCCAGAATACGCCATGTTAGGTAAAGCATCCGAGAGCTGTGATGTCTACAGTTTTGGCATTCTTTTACTTGAGCTTGCTAGTGGCAAGAAACCCCTAGAGAAGCTTAGTCCAGCGATGAAACGCCCCATCACAGATTGGGCTCTGCCTTTGGCCTGCGAAAGGAAGTTCAATGAACTTGCAGATCAAAGGCTGGATGGAAAGTACAATGAAGAAGAGCTGAAAAGGGTTGTCTTTGTTGGCCTAATCTGTGCACAAAATCGAGCAGAGAAGAGACCAACAATGCTTGAAGTGGTTGAACTGCTGAAAGGAGATAAAGAGAAGTGTGCTGCTCTTGAAAGTGATGAGTTGTTCAAGAGCAGTGTCGTTGCAGAATTTGGTGCAGAGGATAGTTCTGAGTTTATCTTGGAGGAGAAGGAGACGAAGCAAGAAATCGAGAATGTTTGACTTCTTTTTCTTGATTGGTTGGTTTTTGCCATTGGAATAGAAGTTTATTGAATTGATATGATGATGGAGTTTGATGTGCTTTCTTGGGGTTGTTATTATTGTTGAATGATGATATTGAAATGTTAGTGTTATGTTCTGATTTTTGTGAAGCATTCATATAGCATTATAGGAGCAGCATGAGATCCTCTTTTGCTCTTTTTTTTTGGCTTTTGTATGTTCTTGTCTACTTTTTATCTCTATTTTTTTACCCCTTGCACTTTAAATTATTTTTACTTTTAGCCTTAATACTTTTTTTTTTTACCACTTTGCTTCCTAAATTTTTACTTTTGTTGACTTTTTACCTTTCATAAATCTGTAATATTTTATTAAAACTAAAAATGACATGACGCCGAAATATTTGTTTAGATCATTTTATCATGTCTATACTTGATCATTAATACATATATCCTAAATATAATTTAGAATATTCATTGATTAATTAATCAATTTATTTATATACTTAAATTTAGATAAATTGAAGCAATTTAAAAAAAAAACAAAATCTTATATTTATTGGATGTCCACATGTATTTGTGCACGCACATGTCTGTCTTTGACGTTCATGCCATACGACTCTATGCAAAAACATGCATATACAAAATCAAAATTAAAGTTCAAGTTATTTTATTCAAACTAATTCAAAATTCAACTTAATTTGGAGGAGAATAATATAAAAGAAAAATATCGCGCAGCCCATTCATTATCAAAAGTCAACCTCCCAAAGTCTACAATTGAAGATTTTGGTTTATGTTTACTTCTGTTTATTTTATTCTTTATTTTGTTCTTGATGGTTTATTAATTAGCTTCTTACAATTATAATGAGTAAAGTTAGCAGTACTCCAATATGAGAATCATGGCAATATTCTTACATATAAATGAAATCAAACACAAAATTAAAATACAAATGGCTTGCATATACACATGACACATCACAACTCAAAACAAGACAGTGGATAAATCAAACATAACTGCAATAAATGTAAGTTCCAACATCTCCAAGTTCAGAAGGGCATTCTGGCGGCATCTGCAAGTCAAGAAATTGAAGAATTATCACAAATCCATAATGCACAAAGTTAGCAAGATTTTGCTTCATTATAAGTTGATTATCTAACCAGATGATGATTTAGATTCTTACATTGAACATGAAAATTGGGACAGGCCAAGCTCTCCAGTTCTTCATTCTTCCTGGAAAGTTTAACGCGAACTTGAAGGCCTACTTCACCAAGTTCCTCTTGTTCATCCACTATTCTTTTGGCAGAAACAACTGCAGAATCACAACAATTATCCAAGTTGATCGATTGAAGCGTCGGGATTTCTCCGATAGCTGAAGGGATCTCATCCAGCTTATCCAAAATCACGAGATGAAGATGCTCAAGGCGCGGAAAGTGGGAGCTTTCTGCCCTCCAATATTTCAGATCACGACATCCCCGAATAAACAAGAATTTAAGATTACAGAATTGCCCTTCGACTGTCTCCCACTCGCATCCATTGAAGACACCGCCTTTGAGTGTAAGCTTCTCAAGAAAAGGCAACGAACCTATCTTTTCCAATAAGTCCTCCCAATGGACATGGTTGGCTGCAAAATTCAACTTCTTAAGTGAGTTTGGGAAGGTAAGATTCTGCAGAAAATCTGATCCGCGTAGCCTGATACTTGGATAAGAGTTGCAGCTAAAGGACTCGAGTTTTTGTAGATAACCAATATTGTTGAGACTATAAGGTGATGACATTTCCTCAACTTGGGAATAAAATATCTCGAGTTTCTTGAGATTGGCGATTCTCTTAACCACCTCTTCACTGCACTTGAAATTTATCACTGTTGTTAGTGTCTGCAGATTCCACAACGCAATCTCGTCTCGTTTCTCAACATTGTCACGTGGAGGATCAGGGAGAAGAAGAGTTTTGATCTTTACATGTCTAAGCTGAGACATATTCCATATTTCTTGCGGGGCCACAAGACTTCCCCAGATATTGTTAGCAATTAAAGTACTTAAATTCCAGAGTAAGTTAATTGAACAAGGCAATTTGGAACCACGACGAGCTCCCAAAGCAAGGTACCTCAAGTTAACTAATTCAAACACATTTTCTACAAAATACTCATCTCCTCTATATGAATCTTTACCAAAAGCTTTAAATATCCTCAACAATCTGAAATTGAGAAAAGGTAGAACTTCTTCAATGTCGCATATCAAAGAACGGGCAAGTGGCATAGATTGCAATGCATTAAAAACATCCTCCTTTGAAGTACTTTGAGGAATAACAGTGCGGCGTTGGGTGTTTACGCCACTCTGTTTCCCTGTGACATTATAGAATCTTTCCTTTTGAGCTTCTCTTAAACAGAGATCTCTTAAAAGATCATGCATTTTGCAACATTTTATGTTTCCAGTACTCCCCAATTGAGAAACAAAAAAGAGATTTCTATGAATAAGTTCTTTAAAGTACTCGTCTGCAGTCTCTTCCAAGCTTTTGCCACTTATTGGTTTTAGAAATCCTTCAGCGCTCCATAGCTGAACAAGCATGGAGCGACGAATCTCACGATCCTCTCTGAAAACTCCCATGTAGAGAAAACATGGTTTCAGACAAATCGGCAATTGGTTATAGCTCATATATAATATTTTTAAACAACGTTCATTGTCCTCTGAATTCACCATTGAATTCAAGTTTCTCGCTATGTATTTCCAATATTCATGTGTACGTTTGGACTTTGCTATGAATCCTCCGATCACAACAATTGACAAAGGAAGCCCTTTACAACTTTTTGCGATTTCCTTTCCTATTTCCTCAAATTCAAGAGGACAACTTTCTTCGCCAAACACAGTTTTGCAGAATAGATTCCAACTTTTATCCTCATCTAGAAACTTCATCACCACACAAGAGTCACTCAACTGAGAAGCCATGTTTGATAGCCTAGTTGTTATAACTATTCTACTACCATTCTTGTTATCTGGGAAGAATCTTCGAACTTGATCCCAAGCCTCAGTACTCCACATATCATCGATCACTATCAGATACCTCCTACCCGATAAATGTTTATGTAATCTTAGTCCTAATTCATTTTCACTCAAGCCTTTTATGTCTCCTTTAAATACTTGAGAAAGGAGTTCACTGAGAATTTTTGTTATGCTATGCTCTTGAGATGCTGTAGTCCAAGCACGAATATAAAAATGCTGCTGAATAAGGGCATTTACGTAAATATTTCCGGGAAGAGTAGTCTTACCTATGCCACCCATTCCAACAATGGGGATTATCTGGCGATTTGATTGTTGTCCAGTAAGCTTATCCATCACTTCATATAAGACATCATCAAACCCCACCATCTTACTGTTCTGCTCTGTTCTTGAAGATGTTAATGAATCAGAAGAAATGGAAGAATTTTTGTATATCTTACAATTCTCTTTGATCTCCATCACTTGTTTCTTGATAGAGTCCATCTCTTCAATCACTTTCTGTAGACCTTGATGCAAGTCAGTGGAAGTGATTTTGTGATCACCATGACTCGTGGATCCATCAAGAATTTGATCGACGATATGGGATTCGATTATATCTTCAGCTGCATAAGCTGCATCAGCAATTCGAGTCTCCAAGTCGTCTGCTTCATTGCTGTCGCCGCCATGGGAGTAACCTTGAAGGAAATCTTGCAAGAAAGTGACATTTTCAATGATAGATAGAACTTGGTCTTCGTAGAGAGAAATGCGTAAGAGAAACTAGAGCTGCATAGGCCGCCATGAATTGAATTGGGGCAGACAATGAAGATTGAAGAATAATCCGACCAAGTTTATGAGAAAGGCTGGCATTCAATAATTGGAAAAGCAAAAGCAATGGAATTCGAGTTGGTTCTTCAATCAACAAGATAAAGTGCGTGACCCTACATTCCCCACCCACAAATATTATTTGTGTACTAGATATATAAGATGCATCTTTCTTGGAAAACTTTATAAAATTCAAATTTTCTTATATTATGGTGCTGCCCATAATTTGCTGAAGAAACAGATTTATACCTTTCTCGATTTGGCATTCTTCCAAGAAAAAGATTTTTTAAGAGTTCCTATTTATTGATGCATTTCGGTTGATTGACAAAACTTTACTAACCTTCCTTGCAAAGTGATATGGTGAACTAGAATAGGCGATGGAAGACCTTCATCTAATAAATTTTCTAAAGATCAAGTTGTATTTTTTCTAATTAAGTCTATCCCTTTACATGATCATTCATGATTAATGTATTAATTATTTTTTTACAAAAAATGAATTGGAATAAAGAAAAATGATTGACAACTTTTAATATGTTTATCGATAATGTATAATAATCTCATCCTCTCGTTATATGAAAACTGAAATTAATAAATTTATCAAATTTTCGACACATAATATGTGCCCATAATGGATAGAATAGCAAAACTGTTGAACAAATGACAAAAATTGTTAATTCAATTTTGGGTTTAGCTCGAACTATTTTCCACTGGCCCAAATTAGAGGAAAACTATGTGTTGCTTCTTTAACTTCAAACAATTTACTTTAAAAGCCCAACCTTTGCATATTTAATTTCTAAAATGTTGCTCATAGTTCAATACAAAATAAAATTTAGAATTCCGTAGTTATTATAGCCCAAAATCGTTACCAAATCAAGCCCAAACCTACATCCCCTTCAATAGACTTCTCTCTTCCTAAACAGTGAACACTGTACGAAAAGTCCTCCAAAAAGGCACTTTCACTTTTCCAAATTTAGCCCACACGATTCCTATATACAAGGAGAAGCTCATCTTATTATTATTTTTTTAATAAAAAAACACACCACCTTTAGCCTTTAGTCCCACTGGACAAGTCTCATTTATGAACCAAGTAGTGTGTTGGTTTGATTTTAAAATTTGAGACATAACTTCGAGTAACCAACTCCACATCATTTAAATGCTTCGATTGGAATGAGAAGACATTTTACTTGTTCTATATTTGACGAGTTGTATGAGATTTCCAGAAGAAGGAATTTATCACTGTGTGTGGAAATCTTCTAAGATCATGTGGCAGTTTCTTTATTTTCCATGATTTCGATTTTTTTTTTCTTGTAAGGAAGAATCTAGAGTTTTGTTTTAGGGGTAAATTTTTTCGATGCTAGGAGTTGGTATTAGCCTATATAAAATTCAATTGGCTAATTTTGGTATTTTATTTATCTTCTGTATCAAATTTCTCCCTATATAAGATAAAATATTTTCCTATTTATTATACACAACATATATAAAATATATAGGGAGTCGAATCATCACTTTGGTTTTATGTTTATTCTTTAGTCATCGAAAGTTGTCATGATTAAAAATTTGAAGAAGACACTTGCTCATTATTGTGTGAGAAGGGTTTTTGAGAGAAGAAAGCCTCGAATTTGCTTTTGAAAAACTTGTTACTTTTGTCATCATTATTGAAAAGTTAATAGGAGTTGTTCAATGATGAGATGTACAAGATTTGTTTTTATTATTGTTTTTAAGAGAAAAAACTAGCAGCCGATTATTTTAGTAACTTGCAAATGTTTTTATTTGTTTAAGACTTGTTTAATGTTACACAATCTTTTTTTATATAATATTTATTAAATTCAATAATTTTGAATCTTGAGATCCTTCGTATCAAATGGATCTGCCCCGATAGGCCCATATCTCGGGATTGAGCCGAACCAATCAATTTTTCGTTTCAAATTCCGTCCAAAAATATTAAGTTCCATTTCGGTTACAAAGAATTCGGTTTGCAAATCTCCTAAACTTCGATTTAATTATTGTCTGATATCTGAATCGATGCAAACTAACTCATCTCTAGATTTACCACAAATTATGATTAAAAAAATTAATATTTAAAAAATTGATTCACAAAAGAAGATTTATCAGCAACGAATAATCATTAAGGCTATGTTTGTTCTGAATTTAAGATGTTTTATGTAAATTTGAATTTAAGTTTGAAAATGATTTTTTGAATTTTAAATTTGGATTTATGAATTTTGAGTAGAGTTCTAGTTAAAATGTCTTTTCACATTAAGAGTTCTAGAAAAAAATAGATTTTTTTGTTGGGAATTGTAAAAAAAATAAATGTTTTTATTAAAAATGGTAGAAAAATAGGAAAAATATGGTAGAATTGTAGGATTTTAATATTTTTTGTCGAAACATGTACTGGGCTGAACCTATCCAAAATAAAATTGGGTCACGTCCGGTCCAAACATAACCTAAATAGTGAGATTAGAAAGGATAGCACTGCTACTCTACCCACCGTTGGCACATTAATATGTGTTTACGATTGATGTATCAAATATTTAGTAAATCTATTAATTTCACTTTTCATACAACAATGATCAATTGAGATCATTACACATTATCGATAGATATTTTAAGAATATGAGATCATTACACGTTATGAGTAGATATATTAAGAATTATCCACTCAATTAAGATTATTACACATTATCGATAGATATATTAAGAATATGAAATCATTATATGTTATCAGTAGATATATTAAGAATTATCCACAATCCACATTTCAGTATTTTACTTTAGAAAGGATATCACAAGATCATTGTTACTTTCATCCTTAATAGTATATATAATTCTGCTAAATTTACTCAAAATGCATTTTGTTACTATCTCTGCTTTGAAACCCAATTAATGGCCCAAAGTTGAGACCACATGCTCTCACTATTTCATTCTTTTTTTTTCTTTAAATGGATATAACATTTCACGTTTCTCAAAAAGTTTTTTTTTTTTCTCTTATGGATGAGAATCGACACGACAATAAATTATCATTAATAGATGACGTGGTATTAAAACTATGAACCAATAATTATCTTCAGTAAGTGAACTCAACTCAAATCATGATTAAAAAAACAAAATAATTAGCTGTTGAAAAATTAAAAGTGATTCAACAAAGAAGATAAGTCTAAAATTGACAATCACTAAATGCCGAGGTTAGGAAAAGGCACGACAAAAAAAACATCTGCAAATTAGGTAGGTCACATGTGCATAGTGATGTTAATCCGGACGGGTTAATAGGGCCAGCCCGTTTAGTCCTAAAAAATGCAGGGTTATGTCCGAAATATTAGAGGCCCGTTTAAATTAGAGTCTTTTTGGCCCGGTCCTATTAGCCCGAGGGTTAAATGGGCCAGCCCGCAGGTTAACCGGACTAGCCCGTTTAGCCCGGTTAAGAAATTGCAACTTGTCGGATTCAAACCATTGACCTACACACCTCCACTCCACCAACTAAGTTGAGGTCTATTTCATTTAATTGCATCTATAGTTGATGTTAGAAAGCAAGAATAATGATGTTAACTTATTCAAGTATAGTTTCAAATCGAATAAATTTCATCACAAGACCCAATTTATAAATTAGTTTTCAATTTTAAACCCAAATTTTCAAATTTCACAATAAGAGACTCAATTTTATATTTTTTTCTCAATTTCAGGCTTGAAAATTAGATTGAGTTCTCAATTCAAAACAAAATTTCATTTTTTTACGTAGCCCGATTAGTGGCCCATTTAACCTGAGGCCCGCTAGGGTTAGGGTTAGATCCTCACTATAAGAGACCCGTTAAGAGTGAACCGGATAAGGCCCTAGCCCGTTTAGCCCGTGACCCTATAGGGCTGGCCCTATAGGGCTAGGGCCAGCCCGTTTAACATCTCTATATGTGCATTCATTAATATGGATCGATACAAAATTAATTACATTCATATATGTGAAAAATAATAAATAACCCTCAAATTTATATACTATAGTTTATCAGTAAAGATGTAGAGAGAAAAGTTTTAGAAAGAGAATGGCTTGTCAATTCGGATTCTTATTTTTAGTGGAATTAAGTTAAATAATTTAATTTTGCAGAAATAGAATATTGGAACAAATAATTATTTGCATGCTAATCATGAAGATCCAAGATCAGCAATCCGAGAGATGGCAGATTCTATCGTGTTAGGCCCATACAATGAGCCCATGTGAACAAATGACAAATACTATTATATTTTCTTAAAAATAATTTATTTTTTGTACATATATCAGATTTAATTATTTTTTTTACATATATAATATAAGTAAGGCTAATAAGTAAAATAAAATGATCCTATTTTCTATAAAAAAAAAATCATTACTTTTGTCTCGCGCGACTAATGCAAATTTTTAATTGAAAATAAATTATATTATTAATTCTCTTATTTGTGATTTCAAGATATTTAGAATGACTTTAAAATATCTTAGTTTCATGATCTGAATAAATACTATCTATTTGATAGTTATTGAGTCTTATAAAAATAGTTTTCAACTTTTCTTCACACATTGATATATAGAACACGTGATAAGAAAGGAATTTTTTTCAGATCCTCTCTCTACCTATAAAAGAGTGCATACAATTTTATTATACATCCTCTGTATATGATTAGAAAAAGACAAAGAGAGAGAAACAAATATCTCTCATCATGCAAGAAAGCAAATTAAGATATGACTACTACCTAAGGGATGTTAATTAAAGTCAATTTTATTTTATGTAGTACACGGCATATGAGAACTATGAAATTCTAAGATACGTGCTTAAACTATGTTTTTGATTATTTATTTAATTTATGTCTACAAAGTAGACCTGATAAATATGGACACGTGGAAGAAAAACATTTTGAATACCAACTTATTTCAAAAGTTTACTCAAATTAGTTTATGTCGGATATAGTAATTTGAAATGCATTTATATTATTAAAATATTGTTTAAATAAAAATAATGGATTTTAAATGATACACTTATCTAAAAAATAACAAAATTTGCTATCACGAATTTTAAATAGATGATGGAATTCCTCAATCCAGATACAACCTAATATTCTTTACCAGTTCGATATAATCAATGATAATGTCAGATAAATACAATATCTCATGCTCATGCATACTTAAGCTTATAGCAGACAAATGTAGTGTCTCATTCTGTAATAAATATAGAATCTGAGCTTATATATATATATTCTCATTGTATGGGCCCATGTGTCATAAGGTATCAAATCCAATTTGTATATGTAATTTTTATATTTAAAAGCAGCTTAATATAAGCTACATTCTGTGTGAACCAAAGCTCTTCAAAGAAATGGCTTCTTGGGGTAAGCTGTTTCTTGCTTCTTGCTCCATCATTATGTTCTATCTTTCTGAATCACTACATGAATTTATAATATACAAGGAAAAATGTTATGTAATCAACTGATTGTTCCTATTAATTTTGTTACATTTATGCTTCAAAGCTCAGGTTTGAATGTTTCTTGTTTTAAAGGGCATAGTTTTTTTTGATGAATTATTCTGAGAAATTGATTTTAATTCACAGGGGAAATTCCATGGTTGCATGGAGAAATTTTGGACATGGGGACGTGGTCTACTTTGAGAACAATCATGGATTCCTTATACCTATTCTCATCATTTGCATTTTTTCTGGTTTTTCTTGTAATGAAGAAAAGTGGCTTTAGAGAGGGCAGAAGAGATTGGTTCAATGTAGCAATTTCATGTTGTTGTGTTCTTGTGAGCATAGAATATTATGCAGCTGCTATATATGGCCTAGTCACTGAAACCAATGGATTTAATCATCAGAATTTGTTAGCATTCTTTTGCAGGGGACTAATTTGGACCACCTTATCAATTTCTGTGATCATTCAAGTATCCCAAGTTTGGATTTCTGCTCTGAAATCTGCTTGGTGGATACTCTTTTTTCTGTTGATTTCAGCACTTAACATTGCAGAGTTAGTGAAATCGCATCGAATACAGATCCTAGAAGTTGCACCATGGCTTGCAAATCTGTTGCTTTTCATTTGCGCTTTGAGGAATCTTCATGGAATTGTGTCTCAATCTACCTTAGACAGAAGCTTGTTAGAATCTCTTCTGATTCAAGAGTCGGAGAAGAAGAGTGAGGGAATAAACGAAGCCTCATTTCTAAGTAAAATGCTGTTTTCTTGGATAAATCCTCTGCTTCGTTTAGGTAACTCTAGAGCTCTAACTCTTGATGATGTTGCTTCTCTGGGACCCGAAGACGAATCCCTTTTAGCTTATGTGAAATTCAACGAAGCATGGACTGTACTCAAAGAAGACAAGGGCAGAAAAGACTCCAAGAATTTAGTCTTTTGGGCCATCACAAGAGTGCACTGGAAAAACATGATTGTAGCTGGAATTTATGTATTGCTTAGAACAATTGCAGTTGTGGCTACTCCTTTATTGCTGTTTGCTTTCGTTAGCTACTCTAATCTTGAGAAGAAAAACTTGAAAGAGGGTGTTTTCCTAGTGGCAATCTTGGTTGTTTTCAAGATTGTTGAATCATTCTCTCATCGACAGTTCTTCTTCTACGCTAGACGAATTGGCATGAGGATGAGATCAGCTCTAATGGTGGCTGTTTATCAAAAGCAGCTCAAGATTTCCAGTTTGGGAAGACAAAGACACTCAACTGGTGAGATAGTGAACTATATAGCAGTTGATGCATATCGAATGGGAGATTATCCAATGTGGCTCCATGTAGGGTGGTCTTCAGTGGTCCAGATCTTCCTAGCCATATCCGTGCTTTACTCAATCGTGGGCCTGGGCGTAGTCCCCGGATTAGCCCCTTTCATCGTGTGTGGCCTCATCAACGTGCCATTCGCTAAACGTTTACAGAAGTATCAAAACGAATTCATGGTTGCTCAGGACAAGAGGCTGAGATCACTGTCTGAAATCCTCAACAGTATGAAGATAATCAAGCTGCAATCATGGGAGGAGAATTTCAAGAACGTGATAGAGGCTTTTAGAGGGAGTGAGTTCAAATGGCTATCTGAAACTCAGTACATGAAAGCATACAGCACAGTGTTGTACTGGATGTCTCCCACCATAGTTTCCACGGTCATCTTCTTTGGATGTGTGCTTTTCAAGAGTGCTCCATTGGATGCTGCGACTGTTTTCACAGTCATGGCTGCACTGAGAAGCATGGCTGAGCCAGTCAGGTTCATACCTGATGCTCTCTCTTCTTTAATCCAGGTCAAAGTCTCCTTCGAAAGGGTCAACTCATTCATGCTTGAAGATGAACTAAAGCAAGAAGATCCACTGACACATCAAGATCCAGGCCAATTGATTCACATCCAAGATGGCTGTTTTAGTTGGGATAAAGAAACATCAACTCCAACATTGCAGGATATAACGGTGGAAGCTAGAAGGGGCGAGAAGATCGCGGTTTGTGGGCCCGTTGGCGCTGGGAAGTCATCGCTTTTGTATGCTATACTTGGTGAAATACCAAGAACATCAGGAACTGTAAGTCATGATCAATGAAGAACAACTCATGGTTTATTACAAAAAGAACTGATTTTTTGTAGTTTCCAGGTGAGTGTTTGCGGGTCAGTGGCTTACGTGTCGCAAGCTTCGTGGATCCAGAGTGGGACTATTCGTGATAACATACTGTTTGGGAAGGCGATGGATAAAGCTAAATATGAAGAGGCCATTAGAGTGTGTGCTTTAGAGAAAGATATAGAAAGCTTTTATTACAGTGATCTGACTGAGATAGGACAGAGAGGGCTTAATCTGAGTGGAGGGCAGAAGCAGAGAGTTCAGCTAGCTCGAGCTGTTTACAATGATGCAGACATCTATCTTCTTGATGACCCTTTTAGTGCAGTTGATGCACATACAGCAGCAGCCCTTTTCAATGTAAGAAGAAAGTCCATTACAATAATATTGTCCCTGTAAATACTTAGCAATGTAACCTGATGTATTGTGTTGTAATGCTGCAGGATTGTGTCATGAATGCTTTAGCAAAAAAGACAGTAATTCTTGTGACTCATCAAGTGGAGTTTCTCAACAATGTTGACAACATTCTGGTAATGAATCTTTTGAAAAATCAGAGTAAATTATTTGTAGTTAAGCTTGTAAACCAAGTCTTCACATGGTTTCAGGTTATGGAAGGAGGAAAGATCACTCAATTAGGAAACTTCAAGGAACTTCTAACCGCAGGAACAACCTTCGAACAACTCGTAAATGCTCATAAAACCTCCATAGGATCATTAGATGCTTCATCAGCTTTGAATCAACATGAGCCTCATCAAGCAGAGCTGAATGATAAGCCTTACGAGAAAGAGGACAGAGAAGGAGAGATTGTAATAAACCCAACTGTTCAGTTGACAGATGAAGAGGAGAAAGAAGTTGGAGATGTTGGTTGGAAAGCCATTTTGGATTACATTTTGATTTCAAAGGGACTAATTTTTGCTTGTTCAAGTATTGCATCTCAGTGTGGCTTTGTGGCCTTGCAAGCTCTTGCAAGTCTGTGGCTGGCCTATTCAGTTCAGAATCAGAAAACGAGCAGTGTTTTCGTTGTTGGGGTTTATACTTTAATATCATTGCTAAGTACCGTGTTTGTGTATTTTAGATCACTATTTGCAGTTCTGTTAGGACTAAGAGCATCTCAAGCGTTTTTCACGGGTTTCACAAACTCCGTCTTCAATGCTCCCATGCTCTTCTTTGACTCCACCCCAATCGGAAGGATATTGACACGAGTAAGACATGTGAATATGATGTTTTTCAAGCTTTATTACTTCTAAATATGATGTTGTTGTCTGTTCTTGATCAGGCCTCGTCGGATTTAAGTGTACTAGACTTTGACATCCCGATTGCATTCTCATTCGTGATGGCTGCTATAATTGAGATTGTGGTAACAATAGGCATTATTGCCTCAGTGACATGGCAAGTCCTCTTTGTGGGCATATTTGCAATGGTATCCTCTAAATATGTCCAGGTAATAATACTAGGAAAAAAACCCTCATATATTCTGATAATTCGGTTCTAACTTAACGTATGTTGATTAAATCTCTTCTTGGATGAAGGGATACTATCAAAAATCTGCAGGGGAGCTGATGAGAATAAATGGAACAACAAAAGCCCCGGTGATGAACTACGTGTCTGAAACAGCACTCGGAGTTGCCACAATAAGGGCATTCCGAGTGATGGATGGCTTCTTTGCAAACTACTTAAAACTTGTGGATACAGATGCAAAAGTGTTTCTTTGCTCAAACGGGGCTCTAGAATGGCTCATTTTGAGAACTGAAGCGCTTCAAAATCTTACTATATTCACAACTGCTATCTTTTTAGTCTTGTTTCCCAGCAACTATATTGCTCCAGGTACTTGCTGCCATTGCTACTTGTCAAGCTTCTCTATATATTGCTAAGCACACTCCTTTTTTCACTGTTATAGGGCTCGTGGGACTCTCTCTTTCTTATGCATTTGCACTTACTGGGACTCAAGTGTTCTTCTCAAGATGGTATAGTAGCTTAGCTAATTATATCGTCTCCGTTGAAAGGATCAATCAGTACATGCATATACCTCCACAGCCTGCAGCAGTTGTAGCAGATAATAGGCCCCCAACTTCATGGCCTCCCAAGGGCAGGATCATGTTGCTGGACTTAAAGGTAAGGAGACAAATATAATTTTTTGTGAAAATTTGCAAAAGATATATTCAGGATTGTCTCGTTTTTGTAGATACGCTATCGGCCTAATGCTCCATTAGTCCTCAAGGGGATCACCTGCACCTTCAAAGAAGGGACCAGAGTTGGAGTGGTGGGCAGGACAGGAAGTGGAAAAACGACGCTCATCAGTGCTTTGTTTCGTCTCGTTGAGCCTCACAGTGGGAAGATTCTTGTAGATGGAGTTGATATTTGCTCAATAGGCCTCAGGGATTTAAGGCTGAAACTCAGCATCATTCCTCAAGAGCCAACTCTATTCAGAGGAAGTGTTAGGATTAATTTGGACCCATTAGGCCTTCATTCTGATGATGACATATGGAAGGTGAAGTCTCTATTAACTTTATGGAAATTCCATTGTGGAATTCTTTGATGAATCAGATCAGCTTTTTATTTCAGGCTTTAGAGAAATGCCAACTAAAGTCCACAATCAGTAAACTGCCAAATTTGCT
Organism: Scutellaria barbata; assembly: GCA_028654395.1. Taxonomy (NCBI): domain Eukaryota; kingdom Viridiplantae; phylum Streptophyta; class Magnoliopsida; order Lamiales; family Lamiaceae; genus Scutellaria; species Scutellaria barbata. The sequence continues at coordinate 3,051,859 of CM053645.1, read as the reverse complement.
TGACTCTTCTGGTGAGACTTAACTTTACTATGAACTATGAAACAACTCTTTGTCTGAACCATTATTGAAGATGAGATTGGTTTTGTGCAGTGAGTGATGAAGGGGAGAATTGGAGCATGGGGCAACGACAGCTTTTCTGCCTTGGACGGGTCCTTCTAAGACGGAACAAGATTCTGGTTCTTGACGAGGCCACAGCCTCAATCGACTCAGCCACAGACGCCATCTTACAGAAGATAATCCGAGAAGAGTTTGCTGACTGCACTGTAATAACTGTTGCACACAGAGTTCCAACTGTCATAGACAGTGGCATGGTCCTCGTACTGTCTTATGGTACGCTTCCCTCGTGTACTTTCAACACAGAGTACTAGAACAAAAACAGCACATTTTGACCACACTAGTTTCTTGAATTCTTGCAGGGAAGCTGGTGGAGTATGATGAGCCTTCAAAGCTGATGGAGACTAATTCTTCATTTTCAAAGCTTGTGGCTGAATATTGGTCAAGTTGCAACAGGACTTATTAGTGTTATTCATGGTTTAGTTCGAATAAGCAGCAAGCAAGAAATGTAACTTTGATTATCATAAAAATTATAATTGTACAATCGCATCTCATGTGTGTAGTGATGATGTTGCAGTGATACATTGAATGATTAGAATGTAATAATGCAATAAATGCGAATTATATTCATTAGGGTTAGTGTTGGGTTTTTTGGTAGGGTATTAGAACATGTAATGGATAATGACTTGATAAATTTGAAAAACATAAGGATTTAATGTCCTCAAAACTCAATGCGAATGTGTGGATTTTGGCATAAGGATTTCCAGGCAGAACCATCCATGTCCCTGTAACGTTGTAGTTGAGTCGAATCAGAAATATCCAACACCTCCAACCCCGACGCCTTACAAAGAAGCCCATGTGGTAACTCCGTTAAGACAGGGCAGTTCACTATAGCCAACTCTCTCAGACAAGGCATTAACGACACCTCTGCAAATTCTTCTCCTTCTTGGTCTTCTACCCTTATATCTTCCCATTCTTCCCACTTGGGACAATCATTAAACATCAGTTTCTTCATCTTTGGAAAAGAAATAGCATTAGCAACATGAGTTGTTGTTCTTATGGTTGTCGATAGTCCAAGGAACTCCATTCCGACAAAAGCTAATGCAGACATGCCAGAAACCTCGGCCTCTTCCAGGCATGGTAGTTTTCCGAGAGGTGGCAATGACGACAAATGCTTGAAATTCAAGAGCTTAATACACTTTAATTGGTTGAGAGGTGAGTGAATCCAACTGGGAAGTTCAGAGCCACCATAGAACCAGAGTTTCAATTTTCGAAGGTCTAGATGTGGCTCAAGAGCATCCATTACATCCATTCTCAAGGCTGACTCCTTTTCATCCATCTCATCCTCGAATATCAAATCAAGTGATTGAATATGAATTTTTTTCCTCAGTTCTGCTTCACAGGCATCCTCAACTACCATGTGATCCAAATCATCGGTCAATTTGATCCACAATTTTAAGTATCCACTAAGGTGGTTCAAGTTCTTCAACCATCCCAACTTGCTCCGACCACTTGTTTCGTGGAATCCAGTCAGCGTAGTAAGGGCAGTTAACTGGTCTAGTCCTCGAGGAAAGTGGTGTATACAAGGAGTGTTCTCAAAATGGAGGTGTTTGAGGTTTATTAGCCTATGGATCCCTTTAGGTAGCCCAGAAAGAGTGAAGCAATTATCGACATTCAAAGTTTGCAATTCGTGCAAACTACATAAGCTCTCTGGCAACTCCCTCAAAAATATATTGCCCCTCAAGTCGAGGTGTCTCAACTGAACTAAATTCCCAATTTCCCATGGAATGTGCTCTAGATCACATGAGGTTAACCAAAGAAACTGCAAGTTATAAAGCTTGCAAATGGTTTTCGTACATTGAATCGACAATTTACTCCCACTCAAGTCCAACCACCTCAAGTGAATCAAGTTTTCGATCCCCTTTGGAATACATGGCAAGTTGCAGCTTGTTAGTTTTAACACCCTCACACTAGTGAGGCAATCACAGAGACTTGAAGGAGAGTGTTTATGCCAAAACAAGCTACGATATATTTTGACACTAGAAACTAATAGAGGGTTGCACACTTGGCAAGTTATCTTCTGTGTTCTTGAGACCTCCACTCTGCCATTTGTCCTAAGAGATCGAGCAAAATCATGAACTATATCATGCATTTTACATGACTCTATCTGCTCATCATATATATCTTTCTTGAAGTCTTGAAACAGAGAACGCATTGCCAATATGTCAAAGCACTCTCGTCCTTTAAGTTCCATGTCACCTGAGTTTCCAATATTGGGGCCCACATAACCCAATGCGATCCAATTCTTGATTAGATCCTCCACATCAATCACCGAATCTTTTGGAAAGACAGAGCAATACGAGAAGCAACGCTTAAGTGTTGGGGACAATTCATTGTAACTCAAAAGCAAATGAGGAAAAAGGTCGATTTCCACTTCCTTCATTTCCCAGATCTCACTATCCAATACATTCTGCCACTCTTTCCACGTATTCTTAAAAAGCAAAAGACTTCCCAGAGTCTTCGCCGCGAGTGGCAAGCCCTTGCACTTAACAGAAATTTTCTTACCAATCTGGTCTAGTTTTCTACATTCTTCTTCATTCCTTCCAGAAAGGGCTATGCGACGCAATAAAAACCAACAATCTTCGTCACTAAGTTGTTCAAGATTGAGGATATCATTGTCCATTGCACCCATCATTTTTGCAACCCTTTCGTTCCTCGTTGTCACTAAAATCACACTACCTTGTCCACCAAATTGAAGACAGTTCTTCAAGGATTCCCACTTGTTATAATCTTCAGTCCAAACATCATCCAGGACAAGAAAAAACTTCTTCCCAGAAATAGCCTCTTTTAGATGTTTAAATAGGATGTTTAATTGGTTGGTAACAATAGAACTCCCACCTCCAACAGACTCGATAATTCCCTTGGCAATCATAACCTCATCAAAAGGATCTGAAACACATACCCAAATTCTTGAATCAAAACAATCCTTTACTCGACTATCATTATAAACTAGCTGAGCAAGAGTCGTCTTTCCAAGTCCACCCACACCCACTACAGACACAATCTGGATGCCTAAATCATTTCTGCTAACACCACTACACATAATCAGTTTATTGACAAGAATACCCCTGTCTCTCTCTCGACCATAGACTGTCTCTAAATCGATCAAAGCAGTTGTCTGAACTCGTCGAGGTGGAGGAGAAGGATCGATGGTGGACACGTGGAAATTATATCGATCTTTCTCCTCCAAAATCTGATCGAGTTGGGCCTTCAAATTCTTTATCTTCTTGGCAATATCTCGACGAACAACAACTTTCTTGAAGCATAAGCAGGAAGAAGAAGAGCATACCTTAACCCTAGATTGTTGTGTCTGAATCTTGATAAAGGCGAAACTCCATTCATCCAAGACATCGTCCATGTCAAAAGACGCGTCTTCGAGCCTGGTGAGCCAATCTTTGACGCTTTTGTCCTTGATTCCTCTCTTTTCTGCATCATCCAACACGTTTCGGATTGTCTTGAGCTCATTGGCAAGTTTGAGAACCTCCTTCTCAACACTGGTCACCAAATCTACTTGGTTTAGAATCTCTTCTTCTAAGATGGCAGTTAGGCGCTGAGCCACGGCGGAAACGATGGCATCAGCCATGATCTCTCACTACCTCGTTTTCTTATGGGTTTTTCCTTCCTTCTCTCTAAATTCCTATGCCTGCCGAATTTTTCGTGTCTTATTCAATGGTGCAACCTTCATCGCCAGCTCAATAGTCAATACACATTTACCATTTGTTCCCTAGTTATATAGTATTATAGTCAAGTATAAAGAAAGAGAAGCACCTTGGGGCATCGTGTTCCCACTTATATATATATAATTTCTTTATGTTTATTCTTCTTTTTTTTTTTTCTCTTTTTTTTTTTTCCTCACTCCTTTTTTTTTTCTCTTTCTTTTTCTTTCCTTGTTTTTTTTCTTTCTTTTCAATTTCTTCTTACATCTTTTAAGATCAATAATTTTTTTTCAATTTTTTCTTAATTTCTACACTTAATCAACAAATACTATTAATTTTGGATTCTTATAATTCTAAAATCTAGGGTTTCTTATGTCAACAATGGAGAAAGATTTTAACAATAAATAAGGTAAAATATTTGGCTAAAAACAAGAACTTATATGTAAGTAATATTTTTGAGGTATTAATGATTTGTTCTTTAGGTATTACAAAATTACATGATTGAATAATATGTAAGTTATACCTTCAAAATATTATGAAAATACTTTTGAGGTATTACGATTTGTAATACCTGAAAGGAACATATGTAATACATATAAGGTATTTATGTAATATTTGAAAGGAACATGTCTAATGCCTTAAGTACTTATGTAATACTTGAAATGAACATGTGTAATACATGTAAGGTATTTATATAATACTTGAAATAAACAAGTGTAACACCTATAAGGTACTTATGTAATACTTGAAATGAACATATGTAATACCTATAAGGTACTTATGCAATACTTTAAAGGAACTTGTGTAATATCTATGAGGTACTTATGTAATACCTGAAATGAAAATGTGTAATACTTAAAGTGAAAATGTGTAATATCTGTAGGATACTTATGTATATTTGAAATGAACATGTGTAATACTTGTAAATAATGAAATTTCAAATGTTTCATCTTCTTCCTCAAAATCAGCAAATCATGATTTCATATTATTTGAAATAATTGATTTTTAGTGTTTTAAAATTATTGTAATAAATTGTGATTTGAAATCAATTATCTAAATCTATGAAAATGAGTAAAAGAGAAGAAGAAGAAGAAGAAGAAGAAAAAAAAACTTCATAAATGACTCTATGGAGATTTGAAGAAGAATAAGAACAAGAAGATAGAGAAGAAGAATAATGTACAAAACAAATATGAAGAATAATAAATTGATAAGAAAAGAGATTAAGAAGAAAAATGAGAAAGAAGGAAAAAAAAGAGGAAAAAGAAGAAAGCAGCGTTGTTTTTACACTAATACCTGAAGGGTTATAGTGTGATACCTTAATAGTAAATGTGTGATACCTTAAGAGTAAATGAGTGATACTTTAAAGTATAAAATTCAGATGGTGCGCGGCGCACACCAGCTATGGTGTGGCCGCGCGTGAGGGCGCGTGGACGCGCGTAAAAGCGCCCCACGCGCCGATTCGGGTTGAGAACACGAATCTAGAATCCATACCCCTGATGCATATAAGTTTTAGCCATAAAGAAATGGAATAATGGAATTTTTTCCATTAAAGTTTAATGAAATGTACAATATATATATATATATATTAAGTTTCAAATGAAAATGGAGACTCAATCCCAAAACTTTACTTGAATTGAAATATATATCTTTCGTTAGACTAATCCTAAGGTACATGTACAATTTATTTTAAAGAATTTTTACTGATCAAATTTTAATAATTCATTAATATATAATTATTTTTTCTCTTTTTTCATAAATGGTTTTATAATTATTTTTTTTCGATTTCATTACACAACTCATAAAACTACTCAATTTTGAATTAAACGTAGTGGGAAATTTGCCGTATGTTACTCCATATGATATTGAAGTTCGGGATTTCCAACTATTAAATGATAATTTTATATTTTAAGCCTTGAATCAATAAATCTTACTCCCTTCGTCCCACGTCACTTTGCACATTAAATTGGGCACACTTTTTAAGAAAAAGTAGATATTTGCTTTTTGGTTGAGGGTATAGTGGTCAAATTAGGCACAACTTTTAAGAAAAAGTTTGAATATTAAATGGTATTGTGTGAGAAAAAGTAATGGCATTCTTTGTAAATAAATGTGTATTGTGAGGGTGTTGATTATGTTAAAATTTGCCATTTTTGGGTGTGCAAAGTGTTTGAGGACAAACTAAAAAGGAAAGTGTGTAAAGTGTTAAGGGACGGAGGGAGTATTATTTAAGTTCTAAAATAAATTACTATATTTCAAGTCCTATGATAAAATTTCTAAAAATAATATAATGTTGTAATATGAAACAACATAATTTGCCTCACTTGTATCCTCAATTAGTCCCCTCCCCTCCTACTGCTTAAAAACTACATAGTAAGTCACGTGTCATTTATAAATGTATATCTTATGCATGGATGAATAAAAGGAGAAATAACATAAAATATAAAATGCAACATTGAATAATGCAATATGCTTCATTTGTAGCCCCCAATCGCCTTTGATAATATCTTATAACTTTAAAAGTACTTAAGTTATGCAATCATTAATTCATTATTGTTAGTGAATATTATTTAACTTTTTTTTTTTGAAACCCATATTATTTAACTTTGAAATCAGAATTACTAAGATGGTTGATACAAGGAAGTCAACACGATTTCTGGTATATTACAGGACATGGAAAGAAAAATCAAGAATGAAAATTAAGGTGGCCATTAATTGTCTTATGGCAGATTATATATATACTCTATAAATATATGGCTATGGAAAAACCGTAGACCTAAATTTCACAGAAAAACAAAAGGAATGGTACAGAAAATAATCTCAGTTGTTCTTCATAACTTTCTTTGAGTAATTGTCTGAGAAAAAAAGTTCCTTTTCTTTTCTATGTTTGTTTTCCTTTTTATCCATTTTTTTGTTAAGTTTAATATTTCAGTTGCATTAGGAATTTAAGACCATGTTCAACAGTGCATGAAACTGTGAAAGTTATACCAAATTTTCTAAAAATAAATAATTTTTGCCACCATCTCGCACGGAGTAGCAGACAAAGCTTGGGTTTTTCTTTTTTCATTCATTTTTTTTCTCCATTCTTATCCATTTCTTTGAATGTTATTAAATGTTATAAAAATATTTATATTATAATTAATCAATGAGAACTTAATATTAAAGTTTTTAACTAAATGTAATTAAAATGCTAATTAATAATAAGGAATATTTTGATATTCCTTTTGGGTGGCCGGAGTTGTCTTTTCGGGTTCGGGTTTGGGTTCGTATTTGGATTTGGATTCTAACTCGGATTCAAAATCTTGTGAATCATCTTCTTCAGACAAGGAGGAATGCAGTGGCGGATCACGTTTTTTAGCCACTGTTTACGAGAGAGGGCGATGAGATGAACAAGTATTTTTGATAAATATATTTATATGATCTAAATAGTGAAGACCAAATTACCGTTGCCCCCAATTAATGGGTTTTACGACCAAGAATATATTAGTGGAGATACCACTAATTAATATATTTGCTACTAACTTTTGTTGACAATGAAAATTACATATTATTATCTCACACATTGAACTATTTAGGTCAAAGTCAATTTGCATTTTCTACAAGAATTCTATTCATTCACGTCCAAATGAATCATCCAAATAAATTTAATGGATACTTTTTTTATAAAATGATATTTTTCATATAATTAATATACATACACATCAATAATGTCACCATTATATTTATACGTAATGTTTTAATGCACGATAAAAACAAATGACGAGATCAAGATATTGCCATTCTATTGTGGTAGTAACATTTGATCTGTTTATTAGAATATTACACATTAGTTATTTGAAAAATGATATCATCATAATTATAGTCATCATATATCAAAATCCAACGAAACTGAGAAATAACAGAAATAACCGATTTTGTAATTAGAATGGAATTCACAAAGTCTTTTGATAGTGCTTTACCAACTAACTGATGATGCACTTGGTCTTATTCTTCAATAGTAATGCTATATTTGATGTAGTGTCAAATTACCTAATGATGAAAATGAATAAGAAAATTGAAGTTTTCAGGCAGCAATTCACGCAATTCTCTTCTATAAATTTGGCATTTGTCTTAAAACATAATATGTACGAAGCACTTGGTTATTTGTCACAAGAATTATAGTATTATTTGCTAAGCTCATCAAACCATGGTACAAAAAGAAATACCATTTTCATTTTCAACTTTGTAACTACAATTTTCATTACGTAGTAATCTAATTTTAATAATATTCACTTAGAGGTTGATATTATTTTATTTTTCCCCTAACTCTCCTATATATGTTAATTTTGCTTATTGCAGGACAGTTTTACCCCTATGTTGATATTATGCTTGGCAAGTTTTGGATCAAGCATAGTAACTGGAGCCTCAAAACATAGTTTGCCGCCGATGGCCAAGACCGCCACCACCTACGATGTCGTTAAATTTGGAGCCGTCGGAGATGGAAAAAAAGACGATACTAAAGTAATTTTTTAATTCTTACAATTTCAAAATTACTAGTGACTAACATTTTTAATGGTTTTTCTTTGCCTTTATCTTTAATTGAGTTGAAGTGTTAAACTATATTCGCTCAACCCAATATTATTGCTCTTTTTGTATCAAAATATAAAGTGGTATTATCATTTAATCATTTTTAGATAGTTATTTTTTTAAAAGATTTTCATTTTAATTAAAAAAACAACTGAATTATTATTATTATTATTATTATGATAAATTTCATAACAAGACCCAATTTATGGATTAGTTCTCAATTCTAAACCCAAATCTTAAAGTTTCTCAATAAGGGGCTCAATTATATATATATTTTTTTTCAATTTAAGGCTTGAAAATTAGATTGAGTTTTCAATTCAAGACAATTTTCATTTTCTTTTTATTTATATTTAAAATTTATTTATATTTTAATATGTATTTATAATTTAGATAAATTGAGACAAGTTTGTGCAATTTTGAAACGATCTTCATCCGACTTGTATTAATTTATATATATAATGCAATTCAAAAAATTAAGATTTTTTTATTTTCAAAAAATTAAATCCCTTATTGAGAAACTTTAAAATTTGAATTTAAAATTAAGAATTAATTTATAAATTGAATTTTGTTATGAAATTTATACTTATATTATTACTATTTGTACTTGGAGAATGGTCGGCCTGATTTCACTTCAAGAAAAAGTTTCGACTACAAAAGTAGTCATTAAAATGTTTCTGCGACCAAAACAATTTTTTGCAACCATAAAATAGATACATTTTTTTTCCGCTAACTAATGATCGCAAATACATAAGCAACTACATTGTGATCACAGATAAAAAAAATTACGACTATTATCATATTTAAGTCACTAATCTTATGTGATCACATAAAATGTTTTTTATAATGATACTATTGTGGGATGAAAGAAGTAATAGCTAAGACCCAACATGCAGGGCATAAACAAAATATGGTAGAAAATCCTAATAATATCGGAGTTCTTAGATAATAAATCATAATTATTGTAGATTTCCTAAAAAAAAAATCGTGATATTCTATACACTCGGGAGAAATAATGTTAAAATAACATATTCGACCTATTATTTATTTATTTATTTATTTTAAATTAATAGGCGTTTGAATTAGCATGGGAAGCAGCTTGCAGAAAAGGGGGACAAAATTCGAAGATAACAGCAGGCAATGGAAAGGCCTTTTTGGTATCTCAAATCCAATTTAATGGCCCATGCACTTCCACCTCTATTACATTTGAGGTAAAAATTCGTCCGCAACTACTAACACATCTTTATTACAATGCAAAACACCATCAAATTTAGTCCTAAAACAAAACATGATAACAGATCCTGGGAAACATTGTGGCACCACCAAGATCAGAATGGAAAAACAAAGGCGCAGATGAATGGCTCAACTTTCATAGGGTAGATGGGCTTACTGTCGTAGGGAATGGCCAAGGACTGATCGATGGTCGAGGAGCTACGTGGTGGAAAAAGGTAAGTTATGAGCACTCTTTACCATCTCAACTCGTTCTTGGTTTCTCTTACAAATTTTCAAAGTTGACAAACTCTGTTGTATGTGTCTTTCAGGGTGTTGACAATTCTGGACCTACTGTAAGTAATTCTTCATCTTATGGCTTTGGTAAATTCACAGATTGAGATCCTGTAGCCCTTTAACTTATGAACTTTTCTTTAAAGGCAATGAGATTTTCCAACTGCAACAAACTCAGCATCAAAGGATTGAAACATATAAACAGCCAAAAGAACCATGTCTCCATAAACAGGTGCAAGGACACGACTATTTCAAATCTAGACATAATGGCCCCTCCAAAGAGTCCAAATACAGATGGAATTGACATAAGTGGTTCAACCAATCTTCATATTAGTGACTGTACCATGGCAACGGGTAGACATTTTCAAGAATTCCCCTTTGTTCTTCTATTTATCATGCAATTTGTAGATAGATATGCTAACCAGTGGTATAATTGTCCTGTGGCTATTCTAAAAAGGGGATGATTGTATTGCCATCAATGGGGGTACTTCAAATGTCATCATATCCAACATAACATGTGGTCCTGGACATGGAATAAGGTGTCTTACTCTAACCATATGGTCTTCGTCACAAAACTTAAATGTTATTCAACACCTTATGTTAGCATTGGTGACAACTCTTTCCCATTTCTTCTGCAGTATTGGGAGTTTAGGGAAGAACGGTGCACATGATGAAGTTGAAGCCATAAACATAAATAATTGCATTTTTAACAGAAGTGACAATGGAGTGAGGATCAAAACATGGCAGGTAACAACTACAAAACTGAGCAGAATCAAGTAGAAGTCATAATGAAAGTAAGAAATGAACCTGTGATTTTTGGTTCTTGTGTAGGGCGGTTCCGGATTTGCCAGGAAGATAACCTTTTCACAGATAACTTTCATAGCAGCTAAAAACCCTGTGATCATTGACCAGTATTACTGCCCTCACAAGATATGTGCTAGCAAGGTAAGTAACTAAATTTCCAGATCTTGGTAATGCTAGAATATATCACATGATGCTCAATCACACAAGTTCATATAACTATTTGTTTATTTACAGCCATCTGCAGTCAAAGTAAGTGAAGTGAAATATTATGGGCTCCACGGCACATCAAATGGCAAGAACACTGCGATTAACATTAGCTGCAGCCAGACCGTACCTTGCACTAATATCATACTGGATGATGTTGACATAAAATCGGACAATCCAAATCATTCAACATCAGGCCGCTGCATCAATGCTCATGTACAAGCTCATGCATTGAACCCAACAGTGAATTGCCTACTCAAGTAAAGATTTGGAACACTGCCATACAAACAAATATTGCTACAAGGCAGCAGAAGAGAACAATTTTGTGAAACCTGCCCCCATGGGCTTTTATTACCCACAATGTGATGGTATCTGTATTTAATAGAAATGAAGCACTGAAAATAGATAAAACTTCACAGCAATAATTTGCGATTTTTTAAATGTCAATTTTCTAACACTAATATAATCAATCACTTGTTGTGCTTGCTTCAAGTGTGATCTGCAATTAGTATTAATAATAAAAAAATGTAACTAGAAAATGGAGTATGTTCAAATCCTTTAACAAAGAAAACTATCTGATTTGAATCAGTAACTGGATTTAAGAATGCTGTTTCCTGTGTTTTACATGACAGAAGTTGGGATGCAGGTGGTAACATGCAGCAAACTTGAGATTATTTGGAGAATTTTCATGGCTAGACAGAAAGGAGACACTTAGGTACAGATAAGAAATAAAAAGCCAATTAGGAACAAAGAAAGATAACTCTTTTTTTCTACAGACAAGTCAAATACAACTTGCTCCTCATCTCCAAGATAGTACAGAAAAAGAAAACCTATATGTCACAAGAATCCGAGCGACCAAAAAAATTGTATCTGTTATCTGCAATATTATCATAAACGAAATCCCGTATAAATCTGCAAAAAAGAATAACAAGAATGAACTTAGGCAACCAAGGTTATTTTCTATTTCCATTTGACATCATTAGAACAGAGAACCTATTTTGACTCACAACGGTACAAACTGGAGAAAGAAGGCCAGCTGGGGAAGGGGCAAATCAATATATTCCATAATCTTCAACACAGCTTCTGACTTGATGTAAGATCTGAAATTGAACTTCAAACAACATCATGAATATCTTTTTAAGTAAACTACTTACAGACATTTTTCAAGTTTTAGCTGAAGTACAGATTCCAATCTTGATGCAGTGATATGTAAAGCTGATAAAGAACCCTTTTCTTTTCACAGCATTAGGACAGCTAGGAAAAACTGAATAAATGTATGCCTAAATAATCAAATAAGATGCTGCAAAACTTATACACCAATTTATTATAATAGTTCAAGGAGATACTTATGCTATCTGCCAAAAAGATAAGATTAGAGCTAATTGTCATTTCAATTTTTAAATTTTTCTTCACTCAATTGCATATATAACTGGGACCTGAGAATATCTGGAAGAAATCATTTTTAGCACGACAATTCTGTGGGATCCAACATAACTTTCGCATCGATATATGAGCTGAAGTTTTTTTTTTTTTTTTTTACAAAACAATTACACACACACACACACACATATATATATATATCAAAATCATATTTTATTTCAATGTTATCAATTTTTTACATCCCGGCTTAACTGCTGTGAACATCTAAAGAAAACACAAAAAGAGATCCTTCAGTGTCCTAGCGATTGTCTCACGCATGCAGTGAACTCCAAAAAATTGAATCAAGCAGTTAAATTTGCAGCATAGAGTATACTAACTTCAAAATACGCAAGAATAACATACCTATCCTTTTCAACTAGAACAACACTTGAAATATCATCAGGAGCTCTTCCAGATCTCTGCAACAATTTCTTGCCTGATTCACTTTGTAGAGCTTCAAATCTAATATTCCTGGAAAAATAAATTGCTTAATCAGAAGAACATATTAACTTCAAGTAAAATAACAAATTTGTAAATAGACGCTAGCTCATGAATAGTACCTAGTTTAACTTACATGAAGAAGAAAGTATTAGTTCTACAAGCAAAGCCAACCAAGACCCTCTCAAAACAGCACTAGATTATAAACAAACAGCACTTATACACAAATGGGGCAAAGCTTCCCTTTTCAGATTCATATTTAAAACATTTGAAAATCAGTAGTACTAGTACATACATAGCTAAGTAGATGCAATTCAAATTTCAATAGTGCAACCAACCTGAATGTGAGAAAATTCATCCTAAAATGCAAACACAATTCATAAGGTTCCATATAATAAATTTCATGTGAGGAAAATGAATTAAAATCCAACCTTTTTCGGTCATTGTCTCGAACAAACTTTACTCCTCCATTGCATAGATTGCAAACACCTACCACAATAAACAACATATATAAAAAATAAAAAAGGCATACGTTTACACCGTAAAATTTGAGGACTACTTTCAGGAATTTGTCGATTTAAACTCTGTATTCCAATAAGAACTCTGTTTATTACAGACACGATAAATCAAGTCAATTGATTACTTTGACAATTTTGAAATTGTAAATTTTTTATACAAGAAATGCTAGTATGAAGGGTACCGTCGAATAACATGATTGGTCGCGAATCCTGCTCGAAGAAGCTCGCAGCTTCCTTCACCCAGTCCACCACCGCCGTATAGCTCCGAGGAGATGATGATGAAGTGGCGGAAACCTGAAACTGGCGGCGGCGAGCGCTAACATGCGCTGGGAGTGGCCCCGTTAGATAGGCGCAGTTGATAGGAACGATCAGCGCCATCGGAGTAACGGAATTGTGGGTCCGTCGGATTCTATAACTGGGTGTTAAATGAAATGAAAATAAAATAAAAACTATTGGAAAGAATGGAATGTCCGTAATATCCACACAATACGTCGAATACCAATTATAGGGTAGGGGAATTTTAGGGGTATAAGAGGAATTTAATCTTTCTAATTTAGCCATGTGAAAGTTGCCACGTAGAGTTGATTGCAACCGAGTTTATTAGCAAATAAATAAATTACAGGTTCTTTTATGGGGGATTTTAATTAGGGTTGTGCACTGGAAATCTGAAGCTTTGAATAATCTTCGACTTTTAATCTTATTTTGGATAATTGAATTTTCGAGATCGGTTTGAAATATAAAGTCTTCAACACCAAACTATCTTGAAATGTTGATTTGGCTAGCCCTGATATCAGATCTATTAGTCTGAATTAGTTTAAAACAAACAAATAGAGATTGTAAAGTTTTCAAACATATTATATATATGTGTGTGTGTGTTAAATTGTAAGTTTTGTAAATTTCTTGTATGAAACTGGAAAATTAAAAAATCGCAATTAAATTGAAAAAAAAAGTGATAATTTCCAAAATATGTTTATATAACTCGAATTTTGTAATTTTGTGTTTTCAAACAAAAAATACACAATTAGTTGCTCGGAGGGCTTGAAACTCCTTGATTAAAAAAAAATCTCTAAATAATTAGGTTTTTAAAATTTTCTGTAACATGTCACATCAATTATATAATTAAAATAAATATAATAGAACAAAATCATTTTTTTTCTTATATATTAAAATAAATATAATAGAACAAAATCATTTTTTTTTCTTATAAGTACGAAGTATTACAATTTTGATTTAATAATTATCATAATTTTTAATTTAATCTTATAATTAAAGAATTTGTTCGATTTCAATCCAATTTTTACCATAAAATTTATATTTTTTAAAAAATTGTTATGTGTAATGCACGTGACCCACAATTTAACGCTAGGACGACCCTCAACTTAACGCTAGGGTGGTGGTGGGAAATTTTAGTTATTTTAAGTTTTCATAAAGTGGAAAATGATGTGGATATTTTTTTCTCATTTTATAAATTGTTTTATTAATTATGTGGAATTCATATTTTAAATTTTTTGAATTAAGGACGATTAATAAGAATTTCACAAATTTACAGTCATATTTAGATCAACGGAAAATCCCTATTTGAATGTTAAATGCATCTCGTAAATGATATTTTATAATGGAATTTAAAAATATGACAAAATTGAATTGAAATCGAAATATTCTTAAATTGAAAGATTCAAATTAAAATTGTGATAATTAAATAACAAAAATCGAAAGACTTTATCATAATAGGAAGAAAATTATTTTAACCCTAAATATAAAATATGATGGAGATGAATAATGTTCCGAAAAAGAAAATGCAGTCAAACCGAGTCTTGACAAGCAAATGCCACGTAGGCAGGGAAGACTCATATTTTGTGAGTCATGGGTTTATAAACTGACCAATCACAGATCGCTGATGCTGTCAACACTTTCTTTCTAGAATACTGTTACCACTCCCCGTTTTCTTCTTTCTTCTTAGTATCCCGCAAATTCAGAAAACTTGCAAGATTTTCACCTGTGATGGAGTTCGTTAAAGAAACCATGGCTTCTCTCAAATCTTTGAAACTACGAGAGGTCCTCCATCAGGCAGTTACCCTTGGTTTGTTTCTCTTAACTCTTCTTTTTTGTCTCCCCCATTTGAGTTTCTTCATTCTTACATTCGATTTTACAGCGTTTTTTTCTTCTTAGAATTTACGTTTTATTGAATCAGTATTGGGTTAATCTTATAGAGTTCTGTTTGTCGAGAAAAAAGTGTATTTTTGTTCATGTTGAATTTTTTGAGCTTTATGTTCATTTGCTTATGGATATAAACAATGGTGGCTTACGGTGTTGTTTCTGATCTTCCTTAAAGTTTGATTTTTTTATCTGTTAATATAGAAAAATTGCTGATAAAATTATGTTAGGAAGATCTTATATATTTGTTGTCTTGGAAATTTACAATTGGGAGGGATGGATATGGATAGATATTATGATTAAAAGAAAATTAAGGCATTGTTGAGTGGTAATGTGAATCAGGGGTTTTGCTGGAATTGAAATATCTGTCAATATTGGCTATTAACTAGCCTTGCAAAATAGTTTATGGCATTGGCCGTATCAATATCTTGGCAATGTTAAATTATTCAGGACTAGTTCACTGTATGTTTAGGATCCTAGAATATAATTCATGATCTTCATATGGATAATGGAGTTCGATTATGCTTGATGGTGCTTTCTAAATGAAATTAGGAGATATCATGTTTTTTCATGTTGTTTGAGTATAATAGTTGATTGTTTATTTATGTTTCAGCAAGTCTTGAAATCCAGTGATGCTTATACCCATTTGTTAAAGCTTGCTTCTTTGCACCTATAATACGTAAATGTATGGCATATATAGTTAGGATCAGTGTTTTTAAACTAATCAATATTGCTAAACAAAGAAGTAAATAGAGATTTTGCATGATAATGTTGTGCCTCACATATGCATTTTATAGGAATCAAGACATGATTTTTCCAAGTTCCCATTATGTTTTCTTCTTTGTTCTCCTTTTTGACTTCAGGTATGATAGTTGCTTCTGCTTTGATAATATGGAAGATGTTGATGTGTGTAACTGGAAGTGAATCTCCAGTTGTTGTTGTTCTGTCTGAAAGCATGGAACCTGGATTTGCTAGGGTAAGCATGTATCGTATTTTCAAGGTTTACAAAGAAGCTAGTTCTTCTTTGCCATTCCTTTTCATTTTCCAAATTAAACTTGTGATTGTAGACTATGTTCAAGAAACTTATCTTTTTACTCAGTGAACATGTGCAAGTGCTGGATTTCAGTACCAAAATAAATGAAGATCCTATAAGCACAAAAGAGTTTAAGTGTTATCAGAATACTTATGTGCAGCACTGACAAGTTTCATTTACAGGGAGACATTTTGTTCTTGCATATGAGCCAAGATCCTATTCGAGTAGGCGAAATTGTTGTGTATAACGTTAATGTAAGATTTTATTTATTGTTATTACATGACGCGAGAAATGCAACCCACCCCTAAGCTGTAATTCAATCGTGTAATTCTCTCCAAAGTTTTACGTTATGCAACCACTCTACATTGTTGCTTTTTTGTTCAATGACATCCCGTCTTCTAAATTATTTTCAGAATCGTGAAATTCCAATTGTGCATCGTGTAATTAAGGTAAGCATCATTATATATGAACTCTGGGTGAAATAATTTGAGTTTCTTCTCACATAACTTAAAAGTAGACAATGTGTTTTCAGTTGTGTCTTATGGCTCTTTGGATTTGTCGTTAGGTCCATGAAAGGCAAGACACAGGAGAGGTCGATATCCTCACAAAAGGTGGCAAACATTTTTCATTCAGGAAATTAGATGTTTCTTTAACAATTTTTGATTAAACAATGTATCGATTATCCTTCTTACAACCAGTAATTATTGAACTTTTGATCTTGAAGTGCGAATTTGATTTCATCTCAGGGGATAACAACGACGATGATGACATTTCTTTATATGCGCCTGGTCAGCGATGGCTACAGCGCCGCCACATCATGGGACGAGCTGTTGGGTATGTCATGTATTCGTAACTTCATTTTCTTTATGTGTTTTTCAATCGTATTGGATTAGATATGATTCTTCAGTCGGATATAGATGTAAATAGGAAAAGAAACGAACATCACTTCGCCCTCTCATTTGCAGTTTCTTACCTTATGTGGGATGGGCCACCATCATTATGACTGAGAAGCCATTGATAAAGGTTTGTAATCTTCAGACATTCATTTTGTTCTTTCTTGACACTTTCCTTTCATTTCCTGTAATTTTCTGATGGCATATCATACATTTCTTACAGTACATTCTCATCGGTGTGCTGGGCTTGCTCGTCATTACATCAAAGGACTAACATAATGAAGCTCGTTCAACAGATCCATCGTTTTCTACCAAATTTATGAAAGCCACTAACTTGACTCTACGCTCAATTGAATCCATTCTTCAGCATAATCATGTATCAGTTAACATGTACATCGTATTGTTTTTAGCCTTCATTGTGATTTAAGCAGAAAAAGAGTTGTCTCTCTATCTATCCCTAGAATAGTTGATGCACCTGCCATATGTTTTACTATAAGTTTTCGTTCAATGTGGATCAATGTTTAATTCAATGACATAAAAGTTTCCAAACACAGATTTAGAATGCTTCAATTTTCAGTACAATAAAAACCAGCATAATTGTAACAACCAAAAATCTGGTAAAGTACATGAATAAAGGAATAGTTTTCCATTACAAGGAAAAAAAAAAAAGGACCCAAATCTCTTACCTCATAGTTTGATTTCACAGAAGCAATCAGGCAAAGCAGATCCCACACCCATCACAAAATCATCTCTATGAACCTTCCACAGTGCTTCCATCAATGAATTCCCTTTCAGCCCCTGTGACGTCAAAACAGCAAACGCTCTCCTACTTAAAAAAAGTGTCTTGTACAGTCCCTTCAAAGCCCGCATAGCTGCAACCATTTTGTCCATATTACCAAAATAGGTCGCCATATATGAGTCGCTGTTAATTGCTATGTAGTAATCCAATGCAGCTTTTGTGTTTCCATGCATATTTCTGAAGTCCTCGCCATCTAGAAGGGTAGATTTGGTGTAGAGATTTGTGTATACTGAAGTTAGGCCTTCAAGTTCCATGATTCCATCCCCAGCTGCTAAGTATATATTTGTGTTTGTAGGTATAGAAAGAGCTTGAAGGATGATTGCAGTTTCATTTGGTGTAAGTGGGCATTTTCCTCTACTTCTCCATAGATGAGCTTGTTCTCCGGTCCAGGGTTTACGATCTCCCCGTGCAGCCTCAATTGCTTGGATGGAAGCAGGAGAGAGACCAGAGTATTCACATTGGCTGTAAGCTACCATGTCAGGTTCGAAGCGAAGGTGGAGTGAGAGAAAGGGTTTTGGTATAGCTCCTAGAAGCTCAGTACCTTTCTTCTCCAATTTATCAGTCAGGCGCAGAGCATTATAGCAAGCTTGACAAAGAGAAGCTTTAGCATACAATGGATACCTACACAATATAAATGATGATAAGATGCAACAGGAAATCTTCGATTGTGTTAGTCTACTGAAATCCATAATACATATGAGCTAAGAAGGGTGGATGAGGAATATCATCTAAGGGAAAAGAAAAGGTAAAAATAAAACACTGCACCAATGACCTTCTATAGCAACTATAAGCAACTCCTTTTTCACACTCCCCCAGAAACAGAGAAATGGATGGTTATTGTAGATCTTGACAAAATTAATATTAAGAAGTTAGGACAGAAAACTTGGTGGTTGCTTAACTCCTTGGGCAAAAGGAAACATAGTTTTTAATGAAAATGAGAAGAAAAAAAAAAAGCAAACATGATATGGTAAGGGGATCCAAATGCATGATACCTGTCCCTTCTTTGACTCATTTGTGGAGTTATTGAAATGTATTGATGCTCCAAGAGCGGCGGAAGAACAGTTTCTACATAATCGAATGAGCCTTTACGCTTGCTACAATCAACTCTAAAAGGCTCTTTAGATGCAAGCTCCACAGGGAGCTCTTTCACAATCTGAACAAAGCCACTCATTTTTTGGATGAAGTACTCCACATCAAATACATCTCCAAATCCACTGCATTGACAAATTATAGGTCAGGATAAGTTCTCAGTCTATCAAGGTAATTTAGATGATATTAGTGCCATACGTCAAATCATCTCAACAATTCAAAAGTAATTAACATAACAAATTTAAATTGCAATAAGCCATCCATCACCAAGCTAAATTATTCTTTAATGAAATCGGAGTCACTGAAAATAGTCTATCATAATAATTATTTGAGCAAACAAGCTTATTAAAGCAATTTGGAGGAAAACATGTATGACTGTATGAGTACATGCTTTATGAAATTAATTTTGCAGAAAGCAATAATAATCTGTGGAACAGAATTAACTGTTATAACAATTTCATCCTAAAAAACACCCAATTGCATGATTTTTCACATATAATGTCTAGAATTTGATTACATCAAGCTTGCAATGCCAACATTACATATCATTTGATATTATACAGATAAATTCAGCAATATTAAACTTAAACCTTAACAAGGAAAGAGACAAACTTACTTCATTTGGTTTCTATAGGACAATGTACTGGGAAACATGAAACAAGTATTCCAATGGTAGTATATTACTTTGCAAGAAATAAAGCACTTATCATAGATTTTTCCAAGTAAAAGGATTCACAATTCTTACCTAGACTCATTCCAATATGCAGCAACCTCAAATTTTGGAAGAACAAGAGTGGCATTCAGCAGGCGAGCAATACCAACACCATCGCAGAACTGCAATTATCTCAGGTGAAAACAATTTCCCACAACAAACCAAAGCAATAAAAGAGAATGAAAAGATGCGAATGAGTAATTTAAAAAAAATAAAATTAGATACACTGATAAAGTACTCACATCCCTTCTCATTTGATTGAGCCCACCATAGCAATCAACTCGAAGATATCCATTGCTCTTAGCTAGCAGAGCTGCAGCATTTCAACACAAAAAACCAATGCAAATGTCTGCATTTGATGCCAATCAATGTTGACTTAGAAAAAAATAATACTGTACCAAAATCTAAACATACTATAAGTTATATGCATGCAAACACATTCATTAAACGCATCTCCGATTTCGACACAAATACATTCATGCATTTCCAACTTGTTTACCATATAACAATCTTTATCAAGAGATATACAAAATCTTGATCGGGATATATCCATCTCCCAATTGAGCATCCATAAGAAAACAAAGGATCCAGACTTCAATCATGTGAATGCCAGATGTTTCAAATTGCCTTTGATGGTTCTCAATATTGCAGGACTATACAACTTTGACATAAAAGTTATGACATACAAGTAGCATATCTTGACATAACGATGTAGAATGGAAGATCAAGACACATTATGGGTTAATCGTATTCATATCAAAAGTTTACCAACATGTTTTCCAAGCAATTATTAAAAAGAAATTAAAAAAAATCCTATCTTTACACAGATCACACTAATCAATCTATACCACCCAAAACAATTCCGCGTAAAATCCTTTCAAGGAACCCTTTTTAATAATTGATTGATTTGATCAAAACCTTAAATATGAAACTATAATTTCCTAAAAAGTAAATCTAACTAAAAAGCAAATTATAGGAATTCTACACAAAATTCAAAGACAGGAGAGAAAAGATCAAAACAACAAATAGAAAGCATAGAAGTACTAACGAGCAGGTGGCCCTTGAATCCACCAGTTGCAAGGCCGCCATTCGAATAATCTCCTTAGACTCCATATCTCTGCTCTTTCTGACCTGTTCCAGAGATTAGATCAGAAGATGCACAATTACAGCAAAGGAATAAAAACATGAAAATGCCGCCGGAGAGAAACAGAAACTGGAAATTCGGTACTTACGGCGGAGAATCAAGAGGTGTTTGAGAGAAAGGAAAAGAAGGTGAAAAGAGAAATAGGGCTAAAAATGCTGAGAAGAAAATCACGGTCGCGATGAGTAGGGTTTTCCCCACCGTTGGAGCAATCATCGAAATGAATGTCCCTAATTTCTCCCTATTGTTACACTGAATCTGTCTATCCAATTCAAGGGAGCTCTCTCTCTCTCTCGATTCGTAATAAAAGAACCAAAGTATTCTCTTATTTTCTGATGTTTCTTTGCTTTTTATTTATTTATTTATTAATAATAATGTAAGCTGCAGATTAGTGTATTTGTCAAATTTCATACCAGTAGGCAATGGAAAACAAATAGCATCCAAATGAGAAGAAAAAAAATGCACACACATTCTAGTATTTCATTAATTTTAATTACATCTTAATATGTTGAATTATCATTATTGAATTCTTGTACATTGCTTTGCACTATAATTAAATTTGTAAAACTGAGTTTGAAAACAGGAACAATACACTTGTGTTACGCTGAGTCTGAAATTGGTTAGTTGGCAAAAATGGAGAGGCTAAAATAATACAATTCTGATGATAAACATATTTCATGAATCGGGCAGTTCTCAAGATCTTCTATTCCATTGTGATGATGATCTCGTATTCCAAAATAACACGTAGTTCCTTGCTTTAGTCATCACTTTCGTCGGAATATTGTTCGCCGCTTCTGAATCTTACATGGGCTCGATTACCTCTCATGAGGCTTGCTGCCTCTTGAATCGATAGCGAAGTGCTTCTTTCCATCTTCTCTGCAAGTATATCTGTTTTCTCTGCAAATCCTAATCCAATCAGTTTGTTCCTCAATAACTCACATGTTGTCGAATAAGGTGGTATCCCTTCATCAATCATCATTTCAAAGTATGTATAAGCATCTTCATGTTTCCATTTTTTCTTACACAATCCATGAATCATAACAGCATATGTTGAGGCTGTAGGATGAAATCCTCTCACTTCCATTTCATGCCACACTTTCTCAACTCTATCAAACCTCCCTATTCTGATTAGCATCTTAAGCACCATATTGTACGTATGTCTATCAAGGTGGCATGCATATTTGTCCATTCTTGAAATTAGTTTCAGAGCCAAATTGACTTCATTGTGATCACAATGATAAGCTAAAATGGTATTGTAACTCCAAGTGTCAGGTTTCACCCCTCCCTCAATCATCTCATCGAGAAGCTCATACGCCTCGTCAATCTTACCATTCTTGCAAAGTTTCTTGATCACACAGTTGTAAGTAAACACATTAGACACAAGATTGTACCTTTTCATTGTATCTAGAACCCTAAAAGCCGAATGAAGATCATCTGCATCACAATGAGCACGAACAAAGATCGAATACGAGTAAGCATCGGGCTCAAAGCCCTTACTGCTCATCTGGCGGAACAATGTATGTGCTTCATCCAATTTCCCGCCATTACACAAAGCGTCGAGGACACTGTTCCAAGCAAGCAAATCCACCTCACATCCTCTTTCAAGCATTTCATCAAACAGATTCTGTGCAGCAGCACTCTCACCAATATCCCCCCAGCCCTTGATCAAAATGCTGTATGTTTTAACACTCGGACTCAAATTATCGCCCTTAACTTGATCGAAGAAGTCCTGAGCATGTTTCACATGCTTCCTTTTACACAATGCAAACAAAAGCTGATCAAGATCATCTACAGAATGCCTGATCCCAAAATCCACCATCTTTTTAAAAGCCCTAATGGCATCACCCGGTAAATTAGCTCTACTATAAGCCCTAAACACAATCCAGAAAATCTCTCGGCTGATTATACAAGATTCAGTGCTTTTCATCTCAGTTAAAAAATCCCACAGAAACGGGAACTCTCTGCTGTTTCCTAAGATATCTACAAGAATGTGATAACTTTCTTCACTGTGTTGAAAACCCGGGATTTTCTGAGCCCAAATGAAGAATCTTTGAGCAGAAAACCCAAGATTTCTGCACCTTTTCAAGACCTGTTCGACTAAGCTTGTTGAAAGTTGTGAAGCAAATGGAGTGAGTGCTGATTCGACGTCGTGTTGGGGCTTTCTATAGTCACTGAGAATGCGCGAGAGATCATTGACAAGGTGTTGAGAAGGTGGTTCTGAGATTATTTTCTTGGATTGAAGGGCGATTGAGTGAGATGAGAAGCTTATAAGATTGAGAAATTTGTGGATTGTAGTGGGATTGTTGGGAGATTTGAGGAGTAATCTAAACGCCATTGATGCTGAGGCTAAGGAGCACCAACAGATTAACAGACAGAGAAATGAGAATCCGGAATTAAGGTTTAGGATTTAGGCCCAAATACCAATTAAGCCCAATATACCAATGCCAATAATATCTTACTAACCCAATATTTATTCATGGGCATGGGCCAAGGCCCAAATGATAATTATCTATGTTGAATGGTTTATGCTCATTAAAGATCGGACTACCAAACAATTTATATATAGATTCTCTGGTTGAGCTCACCCAATGCATTGCACAATGCATAAATTATAAAATATAAAATATAAATTGATTTGTATAAATGTATTTAAATCGTGGATGATGAGGTTTCATCTCGAAAGATTACAATTTCATATAAGTTTTTATAATATTTTAATAAATAATATATTAATTAATAATATCATTTGATAGACTTGACACATATATAATAATTAACTTAAAATATGAAATATAATATTATTTGGATAGGAAAAAAAAAATCTCATATAATAAACAACTTATTTGTATTGCATGAACAGAAACTCAATTGTAAGCCTCACGACATTTGGCGGTTGAAGTGACAGATTGGATAGTGATAATGGTGTCCATGTCAGCATGATGAACTTAGTGGATTGGTAATAAATTGATTTATGGATTAATTTTATCAAGTGGGTTTTCAAACATGCATAACTACAAGTCACCTGTTGATTCACGTTATTACTACTATTATTATTTTTTGGATGTAGATTGAAGGTTTTGTTTTTTTAAGATTGAAGTTACTTATTGGATGATTGGAATACGACTAATTTTCGCAGTAAAATACCAAATCTACCAATGATAAAGCAATAAAGTACTTAAACTACTATTGTTATTTGTCACACGTAAATAGATTTTCACATTTAATATTATGAGAACAATCATTTAAGCATAATATAAGAGAAATATCAGGTAAATTATATGAAATTCGACCACCCTCTAATTGAGCACTTGAGACATGATTTTTATGAATCCAAATGAGGTGGTTTATATTTAGTGTTGAAAATAAAACAAACTATTTGATGCTCTATTCGAGATCATTTGGTAGAAATTTCATTTAAACTCGATTCGATAGATATGTCAAAAATATTTGAACATACTTTTGCATTCCAAAAACTCTAAAGTTCGGCTTGAACTCAAGCTCGATTATTATAAAAAGATAAAACAAGTGAAAATTATCAAACTACTCGAGCTTGACTCAAATTCGGCTAGATTAAAGTTCATTCAAACTCGATTCGATTAATTATCAAACAAGCTCAAACATAAATTTTAAAACTCGATTATATTTTAAACAAACTTGAAAAGTGGTTTGTTCTGTTCAAACTGTATCATTTACAGACTTATTTATATTTGTGTTGTATATTTATTGTTAAGTAACTACTTTGTGTGACATTTAAAATCCCAATAAACTTTTTTCAAATTTTTTCTTAATAATTAAATTTCAAGCTTACATCTAATTAATTTGGGTAATAATTTCAAGCTCAAGTTGAGATTTTTTTAATTCCATTTTACATCTTTGCCAACAAGCTCATGAACTCTCTTTTTGGAGTACAGCTAATCGGTACAACTAATATGGATTTGAGCAATTATATATATTTAGTATAACTACAAATATATCATTCATATCTTTGCGTTTGTGTATGCATGTGTGGAGTAGATCAACTACCCTGGATCACACGTATGAGAATGAAATAATTACAATAATTTTATTTTATAGCTTTATATTTTTATACTGCAACCAATCCATATTTGTATTAGGAGACAGAAAATAATATACATTTATTCCCAGCTGATTAATTCATCCATAATCTACTTGCAATTAGTTGATCATATACACTGCTTCCTACCAAAATGTAAGATTTAATAATTTAATAGTGAATTGCTTCTTTATGTCACTCTAAATTAGCTGCATTGTAATTAATTAGGTCAATTAAGGGATATATTGCTATGCTAATGTCATCTTATTTATTTTATTCAAATTCATTATTTATATAATGGTGTGGCCTCGGGGAGGTGAAACACTGAAAAGGACAACATTTATATTTAATTTGCATTAATATTCAATATTCGCGCATACAATTAATTATTTGAAGTGTCACTAGATCTCATAATTTAGTCTAATGACTGTCAATTTTAATAGTGAAAATATTAGTAGCAAGTTAATTATCATAAAAAAAAAAAAAATGTTGGTAGTTATAATTTATGGTGGGAATTTCCTCTGCCCTTAATTTAATTTTGAAGGGGAGGTGGTTATCCACTTCAATCATTTCATCAATGTTGTGGTGTTGTGACATCAGCTTATATGGATTTAATTTTATTTTTTTTGCAGTGGTTGCTGAATAATTGAATATCTATGTACGATATTATTAAAGTTTAAAATAAGAGTAGATATCTTGTTTAATTAAGGGTCCTCGTTTAATTAAGAAAGGCCCTCATGAATTGTATTTTATTTAATTTTATTTATTTTTAAGTGAAGAATCATAATTCATATGGGTATCTCCATCACTGCATTAAAGACATGTCTATTTAATATTTTTCAATTTCAACAATGATGTAAAAGGTTGTGTTATCTTCTCTCATTTGTGATCTCTGCACCAGGTTAATTATGGGTCAAATCTTGAAGTATTCTCCTTTCCGTTTTCTTTTCATCTTTTTAATTCATTTTCTTCTCATTTTTTTCTTTTTTTATTTCTATCTTTATATTATTAATAAGAAATATTATGTAATATTCATTTTTAATGCAAATGATGGTAGAGCCTGATGGAATAAATGACGATATATTTGTGGTTATCTATCCTTTTGTTCTTCAAGTTATTTTAGTTATTAAAAATTAATACAAAACTATAAAAATGCTACTTGTTTTAAAAGTTCAAAAACTAACAAAAATATATATTTTAAATTTTGTGGAAAAGAAATTAAAAAATGAATAGGTAGGTGATTACATGTATAAGTCATGGATACTATCAAATTTTTATACTACTGTCAGTTGACTCCCCGTTGAATAGAATTTTTGACTTTATCACTGATTGAAAATACCTGAATTATATTTAAGCACCAAATAAGAAATACATTAATTGAGTTTTTAAGTGTGTATATATAGAGTATAATCCAAAGAGGGCATCAAAGCCTAAATAATATCTATTTGGATCAAGAAGAGCAATAAAATATGTAAATGATAAAAAATATTATAGAAGATTTCATATACCCAAATTGATACCTATTATTTATCTAGTAAAAGTCCCATAAAAGTATAGATGTTTATTTATTTTTCCTTAAATGCATGGTTCATTTTTTTTTTTAATGAGTTTGGGGAGTAGAAGGAAGGGTAACAATAAAAACTAGAAAACTTGTGTGATCTAGGTTCGAACCCGAGTCCTCACAATCTGCATCTTTATAAAGGTGGGATAACACTTGAGCTATAAGGCTCGTGGTTAAATGCATGGTTCATGAATGTAGAAAGCTAGTTGCAAAAAATTATAATTCGAAATTCCAAAAAGAACAAATTCTGCAACGACTTTAGATAAATAATAGAGATAAAGTAAAAAAGACAAAGTAAAAAGTCGAAGCAGAGGAGGTGGAATAGCAAGAAAAGAAAATTGGATGTTATCAAATGGTGTCAAGTTATAACTGAGGATGATGATGACATTTTTCAATAAAGCTCAATGCACAGAAACGTTCATCACATTAACTCTATACATGACTGTACCTGTTGAATAACCTTTTCCCGTAGATATATATCACGATCCATATATGAGATTAATGTTTTTTGGGAAAGAATAATGTTGTTATTTAACTACCACAAATAAGGAAAATGAATAAAATTGTTTTTCTGATTATAGTTTTAAAAAAGAAACCATTTTTCTATTGGAATTTACATGATATATCCATATCATTTAAGTTCGGTGTTTTTTTCAGATCATGTTATGTAATTCTATAACAATTACATATTTGATACCGGACAGATAACTGACTTTATTTATTTATTTATAAAATGGACAAATTTATCAATATATATATTTGTGATAGTAAAAGTAATAAAATTATTATTTGTGGTAGAAAAACAATCTCTTACATAAACTGTGATATTTTAGGGTAGAATCCCTAAATAACCTCAATTAACTTTTGAACTTTTTTTTTTTCTTTCAATATGTTGCTTGATGAAAAATTCTCAAATGCTCTGTTCATTGATGACGTATAACGATTTTATCTTTTTCTTATATAAAAAATGAAATTAATATTTTTGTTTTGACACATCAACTATAATTATATATTAATGTGTTTACGGTGATTAGATTAGCAGTGCTGGTTGCTTGATTGTGAAGTAGGGTGTGAATTACGTGACCTATTTAATATTTACCATTAAACACGTGCAAAATGCATTTTACAAAATATATGCTGTCTTTTCTTGCTGAGGACAGCCTGGCATAGGAGAGTCCAGATCACGGTCCAATACTGCATATGCCACTATTCTTTTCGGGTCGGGTTGGGCCTGTCCAGCCTGCAATGCTTTATGTACAAGGGACAATATGTTTCAATTTTCAATTAAATTTTTGTATAAATGTTTGTTACAAACTTATAATATCTTGTAAAACTCATGTGAAGATTTTAAATTTTAATATAATTTACGTCAATTTTTTTTAATTCTCACTGATATAGTGGTATCAATCCGTTGATTTTTTCGTAAATTCGATATATTAATGTTTCTACCAATATTAATATTTGAATTCCTTTATTCTTGAACTAGGTTTTTTTTTTTTTTTATATAATATTTAGCTGAGACGAATATGATATGGTCTATTGAGAGTTAAATTGAATAAACTTAGTTGATGTTTTGGAGTTTTGTCAATAATTCATTTATATTATGGGATAAGGGCTCAAAATGCCCATTTTTATAAAACCTAAACCCAAAATACCCACAAATATAACATATAAGCCCAAAATGTCCATTTTTGGTAAAAAGACCAAAAAACCCTTTGACATCCCATAAAAAATGAATTTTTAATTATTGAAATTTATTTTGCCACTCCAAAATTAAGATTACCAAACCAATTTGCTATAGCCACATTTGTGAAACCCCGGATATAATTATCTTGGTATATCGGTTGGAAACCTTTCCCGTGCCCCAAAAACATTAGTATTTATACTAGTGATCTGGTCAGAAAGGTATAACAAAGTCACGTACTAAGGAATTATTATTTGGATAAAAAATATGTTGATATTTTCACTATTTATAGTTATTAAGATCCGATGCGTAGAAATGGTATCAGAGCCTGGTTTTATTGAAGAAATAAATTAAATTATGTTATACAATATTATTTTCTTGTGCCTAACGGAGGAGAAAATCAAGAAAATGTATCCGAAAATATTTCGAGATAACACAAGTGCAGGATATCAGTAATGACATCCAGCTCAGATTGGAACACAATTGTTCCAGACACGTCTAAGGTCACACAAGACCTTAGGGAGATCCAGAAGACCATCATTTATTATGGTGGACAGATGGAGAAGATAGTCCGATCTCTATTCGAGATCTAAAAAGATGTTTCAGATCTGAAATAAGAAATTGTAGATCTGAAGAGAAGACAAACCAAAGGAACTGGAAGATCAATGAACGAACGTATGAAAAATTCGTTCGGAGATATTTCAATCATTTCCAAAGGAAAGGCTACGGAAGTTTCGAAGCCTAAAAGCAACGACGAACTCCTACTTGATATCATAAGACAAGTTGGATGGAAGTCTCAAGAGTAGATCTTGCAGAATTAACCGAATCCCTTTCCAATCTCGGAATTGTGGATCTAGTAAATCTCAGGATGAACGAGCCGATTCCGCAGATTCCAAAGAAGGAAGAGGAAAGCACAAGTACGCCAGTACCGAAAGCACCAGTACCTGAAGTACCGGTTCCTCCCGAACCCAGGTGGTGGCAAAACCCGACCGGGAAGGTTTAAAGGAGTATCCAAAAGCCCTTGGGCAAAAATGATGCTTGAACCAACCCATCCGTTTGGAGTGATGCTCACAACAGACATCATCGATTTCAGAAATATGGAAGTTTTGATCGATTAGTGGATGTCATCCATGAAAGTTGCTTCATCAACACTGGATGTTGATAACGATTATTTTTGCCAGATACTGGTAAATAGTTTGCAAGGTTCAGCCAAGAAGGCATGGGAGATGACCGAAGCCTCTCTCAAAAAAGAGATCTTATCCAACGAGAATGTTATAACAATTGTCGAAAGGATGGGTCACCTGCTCAAAATATGTTTCCTCGGGGACGGATATTTTGAGGAAAGAAAAGACGAGAAGAAAAGAGAGTACACGCAAGCTCTGTTTGCTCTCGAATTGAGAAATATATGTTATGCGGATGAATATATATATTGGTTCCGCAAATATTATTTCCAAGCAGATGTACCATGGAATGTGGCAACAAATTTATTCTTTGCAAAAATCTGCAGTCCATGGAGGGAGATGCTAATGCAAACCTACAAGGTACCTACAGGCCGAGTCGATTCAGTGGCCAGGAGGATGTCCTTCTTTAAGGACAGTATAAGAGAATGGTGTCAACAGGCGACACTACAAAGGAACAAGAAGAAACTAAGAGGAATGGTGAAGAAGACCCCTCTTTGTTGCGACAACAATGATTTTCCGAGTATAATCGGAGAACCACAACGCGAAAGACACGGAAAGAGAAAGAAACACTTCAAGGGAAGGTTTCAATCTAAGTCCGGAGGATCATACAGGAGACCTTCCAAACAAGGAAGATCATGGTGGTCCAAATCAAAGGCTAGATCTTACAAATCTGGTCAAAAGGCTGGTCCTTCTAGGTTTTCTTCACAAGAATCTAGATCCACAGGAAAGCCAACAGGAGGAACAACCAGGAAAAGAACTTTCAAACGAGCTCACACTCGGGCAAATGAGAGTTTCAAGGATTGCAACTGTTGGACGTGCGGTGCGAGAGGTCATATTTCGCCCGATTGCCCACAAAAGCAAAAAGACGTGCGCCAGTTCGAGTATACAGACGACATCCGTGATGCTGTATTTTATGGTGATTTGGTGCCTATTTACAAGTTCGAAGACATCTCTTCAGATGAAAGCATCTATGAAGAAGAGTTCGAAACCGATTCAGAAGGATCCGATGGATCATCTACAGAATCAGACGAGTAGCTCCGGCGAACAGGAAGATAGACTCCAAACATCGGACAGTCTATCAGGATTCTTTTCAAAAATGACCATCTCAAACAAAACGATGGAAAGAATCATGCAACAAGATTCAGCTTTAAGACCGTACGACGGATTTAAGATTGGAAGTCTTAATCGATTTTGTGACAAAATCGAAATAAGACAGCGCAAGCATCACATCATCTACCGGGTGAACTCAGGTGAGTTCTCTATTCCAATAGGGTTAACCGGTAATAACATTGAGATGCAACTTATTCCAAAAGAAGAAATTCTTGAGGAATTGAGTCGTATCAAAGAAGAAGTAGCGGTCACAATGAAATGGATTCATATTGGAACCATTGAAGTAGTGATTAAAGCTACCTTCAAAGAATGAATTGATTCTGAATTACATCTATCTGTGATGGATAAAAGAATCAATAATTTAAGCGAAAGTTGTCTTGGTACAATGGTAGGTAATTTATATGCTGGCAAACTTATGTTTGACATACATCCTAGGATTGCATATAACCTAGCAGACCAAGATTTTAGTAGAGTCTTAACCCTTCATCAAGATTTTAAAAGACCTGATCTTATGAAAGAAGAAAATAGACCGTATTCTATCACGTATAGAATTGCATATGCTCTTTCTAATACACATCATTCGGATATGTTTCTTAGGAAGGAGTATATAGAAATTCCTAGAATTTTCAAGGAATTCGCCAAAGTTATGACACCTGACCCAATTAAAATACCAAGGTTAGGAGGTGTCAATTTGCTAATCAAAGATCAACCTATTCTAAACAGTAGATCATTAAGGTTTGATTCTGAAATTAGTAACAGGTTGTCCTTTTCCGAGGGTAGGATTCTAAGCCTAAAAGGAAAAGAACCAGGTGAGGATTTGTATCCACAAAAGATTAGGGTAAGAAATGTAAAAATCAAATGCCCTAATAATGAATGGAAAGAAATCCATATTGTTTTTGATATATCTAAAACTGATAATTTGTTTCCTTGTGAGGAGATATATCATTTACAACAACCAAGTATTAACAGATATGAAGGCATGTTAGAAATATCAGGATATCATGTATCTGTTACAGGAAGTGCAGGCATAACTAAAGGAGTTATGACCCTAGGGTTAAGTTTCGTTGAGGAACATAAGCCCTGGAGAAGAGATGAGAAATGGATGGAGTTCGACCTTGATGGACATACAATCAGGGTAGAATAAAACCATTATGCCAGGAATCAAGTTAGATCAAGAGATCATTGATCTCACGATACAAAGAGACCAGACGATAGCTTTGTTAAGATCTTTGCGAGAGCAAAATCGACCAGAACAAAGAAGTATCCAAGACGTTATAAGGATACAAGAGGCTGCGTTAAAAATAAGTCAAATTAACGCACGAATAGACATGCTAGAACGCTGGAGGAGAAGGATTTATCCAAACAATCCTGACAGGTTCTAAAATATGCCAGGAAGGTGTATTGATGAAGAGATCCAGGATCTCAGAAAAGAGAAAGATGAGTTGACGAAACGCATTAGAGAAATGCGGGATAATGGACAGACTCATCAAGTAAGGTTTCAAGAGTTAATCCGTGAGCATAATGTTAGAAACTCAAGGATAAACTTGTTAGAATCATGGAAAAGAAGAATCTATCCAAACGATTCTGAATGACAAGTATTTTCTCTATTTATATATCTGTAGGGATATTATATGACCAATATAAGACGGAATATTTTGCAGCTTATATTGACTCAGATTCAGGCATTTGCACAGCAAAACCAGGAGTTTTTCCCAGCGAAACAGTGGAAAAATTACCTCTTATTGCAGGAAGAGACTTCTCACAGAAGATCCTTATACTCAATAAAGGTATTCGAGAAACACGAATAATGATCGGAGGTGCATTCGATACCCCTTGGTATAAAGTAAGAATGCCACCAATCTATATTCATGATACAGGTGCTGATATTTTGCTTGGTAACAATTTTATCCAAACTTTTGCAAAATATGAGCAGGATAATCACAAGAACCTGTTAACCTTTACTACTAACTGTGGTAGTATGATACAGGTTTTGCGGCGAGAAAAAGCTTTTAATAGGATCATGCCTATTAATTTTCGCAGCAAACGTGGTGATAATGAAGCCAAGTTAACTCATCCAAAAATGCAGGATAAGAGGAAATTTGGTGAAGCTCTTTTGTCATACAGACAAGAGGGAATGGAGGAGGCACATGAAGAAGCTATTCAGTTTCTAAAGAATGTCTTACAAGAAGGACCACCCCAGGTTGACATTAATGAGGAAAGCCTACTTTCTCTCGAAAATATTAAAAGGCTAATTCAGAGGAACTACAATAAAAATCCTTTAGCCTGGTGGGACAAAACCAGATCGAAGTAACGTTGAAGGTAAAAGAACAACACAGATACGAGTTGGTTCGATACAAACCGATACAGATGAATCTTGAAGATCGAAAGGATATGCAAAAGATTATCAAAGAGCATATCGATCTCAAGCTAATCGAAGCAGGTATTTCTCCTTATAGTAGCCCAGGGTTTTTGGTAAGAAACCATGACGAAATAAAGAGAGGAAAAGCAAGGTTAGTAATTAACTATCAAGGTATTAATAAGATTACCGAATTTGATGGTTATTACATACCAAGTAGATAACACTTAATTGATTGTATTAAAGGATCAAAAGTGTTTTCAAAGTTTGATTGCAAGTCTGGATTTTACCAGATTAAGTTAGAAAAGGAGTCTAAGAAATTAACTGCTTTTTCTACACCACAAGGTCAGTATATCTGGAACGTAATGTCTATGAGTCTTGCGAATGCACCTCAGATATACCAACGAAAGATGGATAATCTATTTAAAGATTATTTTGAGTTTATGTTTGTTTACATAGACGATATCTTAATTGCCTCTAAAAATATGAAAGATCATTTAAAGCATCTTGAAATATTTTCAGAAGCATGTCATAAAGAAGAATTAGTGCTCTCTGAAAAGAAGGCAATAATCGCGGTTAATAGAATCGAGTTTCTTGGTGTTATTATTGACCATGCAGGAATGGAACTACAGGAACATATTGTGGAGAAAATCTGCAATTTTCCAGATGTTCTTAAAGATAAGAAACACCTTCAAAGTTTCTTAGGAGTGATTAATTTTGCAGGTTCTTTCATTAAGGACTTGGCAAAATATCGAAAAGATTTCCGTCCTTTATTACAAAAGGATAAGAAGACCAAATGGAAATGGGAAGATATTCATTCCCAAAGAGTTCGTGAGTTAAAACAGGTCTGTAGTAACTTGCCAAAACTCGCGATTCCTCAAGATGAGGATCAGTTAGTCATCTACACAGACGCTAATGATTTCGGATGGGCTGCAATGCTCATGCGAAAGACATCTACGGGTGAAGAACCATGTAGATACACTGGAGGGTTGTTTACAGAACAACAGGCCAGAGTTTGGCATATTAACGAGAAAGAATTCTTTGCTGTTTGGAAGACCTTTAAAAAATGGCCTTTATTTTTATTAGCTAAAGAATTTATATTAAAAGTTGATAATACTAACGTTAAAACTTTTTTGAAAAACAAACTTGAATCCAAGATCGAAAAAGCACGTATTATCAGGTGGCAAGCAGAATGCCAATATTATATTTTTGATATTGTCATTGTGAAATCTAATGAGAATGTTCTTGCAGATTTCTTAACAAGAGATGGATATCCTTGAAGCAGATTCCATCACAATACGAGCAAGGCACCTTAGGGAAAATCTTGAGATGCATTACAAGGCCTTTGAGGAACTAAGGGTAAGAGCCGAAGCGGCATCTTATGTCCAGAAAGCTGATTTGGACAAAGTCCAAATGACTCTACGTGCAGCCATAACTTCAAATAATGATTTGTGGAATGCATTAGTAGATCCTGTTAACAAGGCCTGTTCACCATCGGTGATGCAGAAAGAAATATACGAGAGAAGTTCATCATCGATGAACAAACAGGGTACTTTTATACCCGAAGCAGGACATCCTGCTGATAAAAGTTTTTCATCGGATATCGGTGAAAAGGCTGAGAAGGCCAAACCAAGTGTTTTATCGGATTCCGATAAAATTATTAATTCGGAAGGTCAGGAAGTAATTCCAGACAACCCGAGTCAACCCAGCACCTCTGGGGTAAAAGAGGAAGAGGTTAACCTAAGGCCCCAAACTGGCCCTAGACAGGTTAACACTAATCAAGCTATTTCTCCTCTGCAGGTTTACCAAAAAATAGGGAGAAATTGATGACAAGAAATGGGATCAATCCAAACAGAATTACTGCTGATTGGTCTGGCAAGTATCCAAGACTTTGGATGCTCCCAGGGGTAAACCCTCATGATGTGCGGGAATGGTTCGATTTTGGAGCAATTGCTTCAGTCTTTACTACCGCACCCAGCTTTCCGGAGATTTCCAAATTACCGGACTGGATATCCACTGCTGTGCACGATTCATGGCAGAACAACCCATACTTGGGACGAGGAGATATACTGGAGCTAAAAATTATCTCTGCCGCTCCAGAAATTACAGGAAAATGGTCTCATCTAGTTTTTCAATTCATAAAACTACAAAGACCTGAGATGGGGGTGATAAACCGAGCTAAAACACCCCCAGAAAACAGCCCTTTGGTAGTCGCCTTGACTGAAAATGATATATCTACAAGGCGAGCTTGGGGTCTTTGGGTCTGTCTCACCGAGATGGACAAAGTGAAGTATCCATTCAAAATATTTCATAATTCTGTGAATGGATCATTCCTGTTAAATTCCATGACAGGAACAACTATCGGATTTGCTGAAAACCTCTTTGAAAATAAGAGGAAATTAATCTGGGAAAACAAGGTTCCAGCCACGGAACAAACAAGGAAGAAGATATGTAATATGATACATATCGGGAGATGGGGAGAGCGGATATGCTCTTACTGTCAAACACAAGAGAAACCGCTGTTTGGACAGGATTTCAAAATAAAAAATGACAAACCCGACTACCCAAAGAAAAAGGGAAAATGGAAGGGTTTTTAGAAAATAAAAACATAAAATGTAATAAGAGGAAACGGGTCTAATTAGACTCGATTGTAAACAAGCTGTATTGTACTCTAAACAATGTAATAGGATACGGTATAATCAGCATAGGATGCTTATTAAGACATAAGATAATGGTTGGTCCCGCCATCTTTAAAAATCAGCATCTGGACTAAAGAGGACAAAAGTGGAGGATCCCTCCACTTATCAAGAGATTCGTTGCCGACGCAAGAAGACAACGAAGGTGGTAGATGCACTTACCAAACGGTAGGTGAGAAATAAAGAAGGTTGGCCCATACCCACTAACCAAGTGGAAGGCAAGCTGGCAAGGCAATAATGGATCCGCACAGGAGCACATGGATGCCTATAAAAGGAGGCTTTCAGCCTCAGAAGAGGATCATCGAAAATACACAACACTTCTCTCTTCATAAGCTTTTCGAAATCTTCTCTCAAGTTTTGTAATAGTTTAGCTTTCAAGCTTTCCTGTTCATGGGGGTTTCCCCTTCACGAGTCTTAGCCATGATAGGCTAATTCAAGTTTCTCTTCCAATGACGGAGAAAATTTATATTGTAAAATAGTTTAGTTTATTTTCTTCAATAAACAAGGCTTTTTGCTTTCCGACATTCTGTCCAAAAATTTTATAATTTTGAGTGAAATATCATCCAGTAGTGCGTCTCCCTGTGATCTCCTTAAAGGCAGGTGGCCGTTGAAAAGGAGGGCGATCAGGGTTCCCAAGAAAATCGGTTTCAGAACCATAGACTGCAGGCGAGTGGTTGGATCTTTGATCCATAAAACCTGAACCGAGGTCCAAGGGAACTTAAGAGACAAAGACGAGGTATGATTTAAACTCAGCTTTATTTTATTTACGGAAGCATGTTGGGCCTGATATTGATCAGTGGACTAATCCGGATCTAATAAATATAAGAGTGGAAATAGAAAATGACTAATGGCAAATTTGAAATTTTGGTTAATAACTAAAGTCAAAAGGGGTAGCATAGTAATTTTCTATGAAAAAAGGGCATAAAGGGATGTTTTATTATTTTTATGGGTATATTGGGATGTATTGTTATATTAATGGATAGAAAGGGATGAAGGTTTATATAAATGGGTAACATGGGCAAGTATCCCTTTATATTATACTATCCTTTTGAAAGCATAAAATCACGTTACGGAACTATCGTTTCTGCTTTTTGCTTTCAAATTTCAGATTGCATCAATTATTCAATGGCATGTTAAAGAGAACTTAACAAAATTAATATTGTACGAGAGAATGGTATGAGACACGTAAGATTATTAAATAAAATCATGGTTGGTTAAATTAACATGTGGATCAACCAAATCATTTGTCTTTTCTCTTTATTGATCTTTTTTTGTTTGCTGCTTCTGTTTTTTTCTTCACAACTCCCTTTCGGATCTGGGCGAAAAAGTAAATGGCCCTCTTATGTTAAATTTGTTTTGTGAGGTATGAGATGTGCATTCAACTTTCTTACTAATTTTTCTTTTTAATTAATTTGGGAGGGTGGAAGGGATGAAATAATTAAGATTATAAAATTTACGTGATTTGAGTTTGAATTCGAATCATCACAATCTATATATTTATAAAAGTAGAATATCGTGATTCAATAAATACATATCACTTTATTTAGTGACCAACGTAGATTGTAACATAGATGATAAAAATAAAGAAATAATTGGATAACATATATGTAACATAGAAGTTGCCTATTTTAATTAATTTGTTGATTTTATAAAATGATATACTATATATGTATGCATAATAATGATAACTTGGTGCCACAAATTCATGGATTTGATGATTCGTGGAATTTTACTATTGCCGCGTGAATTGATAAAATCATGGACAAGTGATAAAATATTAAAAAGTAATTCGGTATTTTTTGTATAAATTTCTATGAATAAAAATCATATAATCGGTACTTTTAATATTGGCTCGATTTTTTTTTTTTTTTTTTCAAACAATAAAATTATCCTGATAAGTGTTCAAAAGAGTAGATTTGTTCACCACGCACTCACACGCTTGAGTGTAAAAACAAACGAAGACCAACAGCTTTTCAAAGAAGATGATGTATAACCTTTATTGCTTGGACATCAAAACATGTTTTCGAGATCATTTAATTTAATTATTTTCATCAAGCTGTGTTTTACGAGTGTAATTTTGCAAGATTAAACAACTCATTTCATAATTTAGAAATCAAAATTAACTTGTAAAAATAAGTTTGGATTGTGGATAGTGACTTTCATCTCATATTATTAATTTTTATTTATTTTTGTATTAAAAATCAAAATTCAAATTTCTAAGAACTGAAATGATAAATTAAGAGAATGAGTCTTATATGAGATCGTTTCACGAATCTAGTTATATGAGACGTATCAATTCACAATTTATATTTTACATCACATATGAATTTATGAAAACGAATTTTGTTTGTGGATAAAAAAGATTTTAACTATCTGTAAAGATCATCTTATATAAGTTTTCATGAAATTAAGACTATTTTTTAGCATTGCAAAGATAAATTATATTTAGCCAACACTGATTAAGATAAGCATCCAAAGAATGATAACTAAAGATGTAGTGATGACCTGTAGAAATAGAGATACATAACAAAGAATATGTCGATATTTGGACGGTTCATATATATAAGAATCATGAATTTATAAACAACAAACTAGTGCATAGTCTAGTCTATATAAGTCCCACCTAACAAGAAGTGTATCTATAAAGTGGTAATTGCATTTGCATCCAAATTTTGCTGTTTTTGTATATGCCTATTAATTATATTTTTTTCATTAGTTGCACTCTGCACCTGGCTTTATGATTTATTGAACAAATCTCTCATTAATGAATCTGCCTAGCAATCAAGGATTATAATTTATCATGCGGTAAAGTGCAATGAATAAACACTAAAATAATGATTAATTGTTGGAAAAATTAGAATATTTATTTTAATTTCAAAACAAACATGATATGTTGTGTAATTCGAATTCCCAAATATATTTTGACTTTATTTTTACTGTTGTATTCTAGTAACTCTATACATCACGTTCTCATGAATATATTAATACTCTTTAAATAAAATAATAATGTTATTGTGTGCCTAAATATACAATATTTGATGTAACAAAACATAAATAGTAGAAACTCATGTCATGATCAAAACATTTTCCAACACTTGATTGAACTAAGATTTGACAAGTGTAGGTTCACCAATTAGGAAGAATAACAACTGTGAGATTCTTGTTTCTAGATCATTATGAAACCGATAATTTGGCAAACATCCAACTATCTTTGCGATGCCACCAAAATTCTTTAGATGTAAATTTATATTTAAGCGACAGACATCTATTAAATTAAGTCAGTAGAATTCAAATTTTAAAAGAAATTTTCACGATATTTCAATGAAAATTTATCATATACAAAATTTGAGTCTACACGAATCTTACCAACTCGATCGCAGTCTCATACCACCAATTCTTGTCCGTCGCAAATTAATAGTGTTCTCAACTATAAATTGATATTTCAGTCAATACATTTCAGTGTTGGTATATATAATGATGATTTAAAAATTAACAAACATTGCCAATGAAGGTCTCAAGTACCTTAATTTTCTACTTTCTGTATGATACAAAACATTAAAGGTCGAGTTTTTTCTTCTTCTTTTTTAAACCATTTTTCACTAAAGAGGATTCATATCTAGTGAAAAATGTCTTCCATTATTTTTATAAAGGATTTACTTTTCTATTCATTTTTATAATAAATAATTTTTCTATTCAATTAATTCAGTTCAATATCTATATTATCCTTTTGAACAGTGATTTTATTCTAATATAGATAGAAAAATTATTTTTACAGGAGCATTTTAGGAAAGTGAATAGTGATTCTGTCATTAGGACATCAACCTAACACAAAAATAGCAGGTTAGAGCTAGTTTTCCACGGGTTCAATTTGATTTCGATCCGAACTCGTTTGACACGAAATGACAATGGATTGAATTTGGGTCAATTCGGATTCACGGTTTGACCTACTAACCCATTTATTTATTTATTTTATGCATAAGGCTAGTTTTATAAAGTAAACATTCAATGGATTAAATAATAGTAGTTGTTTGAGAACAATTTGTTTGTAAATTGTAAATTTGTGAATTTATCTTCCCTATTTCTTTATTAGTTCGGAATGATCTCTTAATTTAAGGTGTTATTACATTTCGAAAAAAAAAATATATATATATATATATATATATATATTTATAATTTTCATGTTAAATGAATCAGGTCGGGTTGACTTGTGAAAATTTCAAATCTTGCCCATGTCAAGAATTTTAACATGAAATGAAAATGGATTCGAGTTCATGTTAAGACTATTATTATTGTGTTGAAATCAATCTATCAATCAACTTCGTTGCTATCCCTACTTGTCAGTTGTTATAGATAAAAAAATTATTTATTATAGGATTAGTTCACTTATCATTTTCCAACTTATACCCTTAAATAAAGTTGGATGTGTTTCAATTATTTTAAATCTAAATATGAAATTAGAAAAATTAATATACTTAAATATTCTCACGTAATTGTGTGTCCTTTTCAGATGTGTACACCATACACGATATATATATATATATATATATATAAAATATGATTCTATCATGTATAATATAATTTTATCTACATATTTATATAGTGAACGTATATCAGTAAGTGGGCATCTCTATGTGGAATTTTTAAATATATTTTAATTTGATATTTAGAAGTATTTAGAATTAAAATAACTGAAATACATCAAAATTTATTTAAGTGTATAAGGGAAAAGTGAACAGTGAGTAAACCCAAAAATGAATAAAAAAAATATTTTTTTATAACCATGAATACAAAAATTAGTCCCCATTCTGGATAAAAAAAAGGCTGAAAATTAAAAATATAATTTGACCTCAATTTTAATATGGTAAGAATTTGTTTCTTGTAATCAAATATGACACATGAGACCGAGGGTCTTGAAGTATTTTTCACCCAACTTCGACCGCAAACTGATATGAAAATCTGACGTGTCGTGGGCCCAAAAAATTAATAGATGTTAGCTGTAATCTACAATCCCTGCCCGCTACGTGGGATCTACGTGTCTAATATATCATATATCTGACACGTGTCCATATCAAACTTCCCATGTGGCAAAACATCTTCTTCTTCTATAAATTCAGTTAGTTTCTCCTTTCTTTTTGCCGAATTCATCGTCTCTCTCTCTCTCTCCATATGCATTTCTCTCTCTCATAGTTACACACAGCAGACGCCTCTCTCTCTCTCTTCTCTCTCTCATATATACACAGCGGCAGGCGCCTTTCGTGCATTCTTTCCTTGATTCGCTTAATCCACAAATCTCAGTAGCTAGATTCCTAAGGACCAAAATCTGGATTTTTATTTTTTATTTTTATTTATTCAAAATGAAGGAGAATAGGGATAACCCATTGCACCTTTCATCTCTGAACCACATCTCTCTTGTCTGCAAATCAGTTGACGAATCCACTGATTTTTATCAGAACGTTCTTGGTTTTGTCCCTGTTAGAAGGCCTGGTTCTCTCAAATTTGATGGAGCTTGGTAATAATTTTTTATTTTTTTAATATTCAAGCAATAATTTACTTACCTTTCTTGGCAGCCATCTTCATTTCATGATTATTATTCTTTTGATTTTTCCAAGGTTGTTTGGCCATGGGATTGGGATACACCTACTCCAATCAGAGGATCCAGATAACATGCCAAAGAAAACTGTGATTAATCCTAAGGATAATCACATTTCTTTCCAGGTGAATATTGTTTTTTTCTTAGAATTATTTATTTATTTCCCTTAATTTGACATCAGAACAAAATAAAACGTGTTAAAAACGACATATATCGAATTAATTAAATTTTAAGTGTTGATAATTTG
The DNA here is from genome assembly GCA_028654395.1 of Scutellaria barbata. Lineage (NCBI taxonomy): Eukaryota > Viridiplantae > Streptophyta > Magnoliopsida > Lamiales > Lamiaceae > Scutellaria > Scutellaria barbata. Next base: position 3,010,346 of record CM053645.1, on the reverse strand, counting down.
ATGGCAGTGTGAGAATATGGGCCTGGTGGAGAAGAAGCTGACGGAAATGGGCATTGATTCGGTGCGGCAGAGAGTAGAGGAAGGTGGAATCTACGTGGACCAATTGTTCTTCCACGACCCAGATGGGTTCATGATTGAGATATGCAACTGCGACAACATACCGGTGATACCATTGGCTGGGGAGGTTGTACGTTCATGCTCGAGACTGAATCTGCAGATGGTGCAGCAAACGCCGCAGCAGCAGCAGCAGATCCATGTCCCGGTGGTACAACCTTAACTCATAATGTGGTTTGGTGGTGAGTTGGGTACGTCAGAGAATGGAGTGGATCGGATACTTTCCTGCCCCACCTTTGTCTTGCTCCTAGTAATTTTATCTTCTTCTGCTCTTTGTTTGCTGCTGCTTCCTTGTAATAAGACGTTTTTGCCCTTGCCTCTCTCTAAATGAGAATTCTAACTTCTCTTCTTTCATATTTTCCAAATTTACATGTTTTCCATATTTGTGCAATTTCATTTCTATTCTCTACATTCAATGCACACTGATATTTTAAATTGTATCCTTTATTTCAAGGGTTACTATTTCATCTTATATTCCATTATTTTTGTAAATTAATAATGTCATTTTTTATACTTGATATGTAAAGGTTATTTTGGAACAACAATATAAATAGAGGATTTTGTTTGATGGTAATTTGTCTCCGCCTAAAAATAATCATCCCATATCATATTTATAAATAAAAATTACTAAAACTATCATGATCTCAATAATTTAAGTGTAACTTAATAAAAATATAAAATGTTGTATTGAATGTACCAGGTGTCCTCATCGATGCTAATGCGTGTTCACTCATAGTATATACGTTACCTCAAATATACGTATATAACTTGCGAAAGTTATATAATTCTATTTTAGTACGATGTGACATGGTACAAATATGATAAGCTAAGTTCAAGAACTAACAACAAATAAGTTGTATTTTAATTATTCATTGTCAGATTAAATCCAAACATAGACTCCATCCACTAAAAAAATTGAATCCCAACCTTTTAAATTTTGATTCCATCGAATTGGATATTTTTTTAATGAATTAGAAAAAGTGAAAGGGAGATGGACAATAAAAATTATAAATTTACAGGATCTAATTTCATACTATGCCCATTACAATTTACATTTAATTTCAGTAAGTATGAAAATATAACTATTTAATATAAATTAATGACATTAAAACTAAGTATGTTTGAAATAAATAATATAAACATAGGAAATTACTATTTGATTTAGTGTAATTATTTAGGTTCAACCAAATAAAGTAATTATCCTATATATGTTTTACTCACAAATGCAACTAAAATCCTCATGTCATAAGAACTCATATGATGACTTATCTAGTCAAAATTGGGCACATGGGTGATAAAGTCTGAAACGACTCATTTTGTGAATGAGCAGCTAAATATCCATCTTTAGTATCATCAAAGGCTATTTTTGTTGAATAACTTTTATCTATTTTTTTCGAATTATTTATCTCACTTTTTCGTTTTGAAACTTAGTTATTTTCATATATAATAGTATTCGTTTATATCTTTAATTAACTATATATATGATATAATTTTAACAACGATATACATGAGAGATACATAAAACTAGGATAATCAATCTCGTTTCAACTTTTACTTTTTTTAACATGTTTGATAGTACTTAGAGAGTTAGAGATGTCTACTTCTATCTATTATTCATACTCGTTCTACTTCGATTGTGAACTTCCTATGATCGCCCAGGAATTTGGTTAAATCTGTTTATGCTTTATTTACATTAATTGATTAGTGGATTTCCAGAATTCACGAGGAAAGTCATATTAACAATTTTGTTTACTTGGATAAGTTCATTTTATGAATTATTTTAAACCATTTACTTTCATTTTGAATTTTTTTTTTCGTGAATTTAAATTAGATTTAATATCATGTTTGGAGAAAGTTTTCACATATATTAATTTTAAGTTTATCGAATTTTCATTTTATTTAATAATAAATTAAATAATTAAAGTATTTGGATGTGAGATAAATGTCAACTATCAACTATCAACATTTTAAAATCTATTTTTACTATATACTTTTTTTTAAGCCAGCTGAATAATTAAAAAATAAATTATAAATCACCGTTCTCATATAGCGGATCCATTTATTTGTCTGTTTAACTTATTCAATCATATTTATTGACAAGCATTTTTGTCTTAAGAACATTATAAAAACCTAATTAGAAACTATCATTAACTTTTCAAATAACTCTTTCTTGGGATAAAAATACTTTTTAAACATGGCCTTTGTTTTTTTTCCCGAGGAATTAAAATTGAATCTTTAAGAGGTTGGTAGTGATATTTTATAACTAATATGATAACAAAAAAAAACTAAAATGATTTTTTGAAAGTCCAAAGTACATAAAGTGATCTCTTTTACCTTTCTCACATCTTATTTTAGTGGTTTAATAAAACTCTGTTTCTAAAAGACAAGTTACAATATAATATCCTAATATCTCTCAAATGTCTAACAAAAGTAATTTGAATTTTTTTTTTCCAAATCTTTAGTTTTTAAAGCATTTTAAGTACATGTTTCTAATTGTGGGCTTCAATAATTAATGAGGTTTTTTGTCGTGGCCCATGCGTATTGAAAGTGGGTTTCTAATTCAATCATTGAGTGTGGTTTAGGTGCATGTCTAAAACTAGGGATTCTTGCATTATCATATTTTTAGTACTATTATCTAAATTAAGAAAATATTAGGTATTTGTAATGGGAATCTATATCTATATATATAATAGTAGGATAGACAATAAAAAAGGAAATCAAGCATATCTAAATTGATCAACACCTTTTTTTTTTCTTCTTTGGGTGTTGCTATAGTTTGTATTAGAAATCATTTCTGGATTTGTTGCTGGAGTTGCTGGGTTTTTTTTTTTTTTTAATCTAAACCAAAAATCATTTTAAGAGTATGTAGCTCAATATAAATGAGATCTTAATTTATTTATTCATCTTTATTTTTAAAATTATATTAACCACATTGAGATTTCACTTATAAAATTTCCATTGACTACAATTTTCTGATAATCATGTAAGCTAGCTCCAAAATTAGAAGGCAGAATTTAATTGAATTGCAAAATCAGACGTCAAATATGTTGTTTATATTAAGGACTTTTATCAATTTGTGGTTCAAAAAAATAATAAATTATCAACTTTCAAGAGTTTAACAAATCTTACTTTAAAAAAAATGTAACAGATTAACAAATCTATGGTAGCTTTTGGTTTGGTTAAATTTCAATAACAAAAATCCAGATCCAATTAACTCCAATTTAAATTAGTCACAATCTCAACAAACCAAATAATTACGTATAGAAATAGTACACAAACACAAAGGATAAAATTAAGTTGAAGAATTCAATCAAGAAAAGTCATTCCCCATTAGACAGTAATAAGTCAAGAAAGTACTATATAATTACTGCCAAATATGTCCCTCCCTCAATTTTGATGTAATCGAGTTTCCTTGCTGTTATCTTTAAAAAAATATATGTATTAAATAAGGTTATGATTTTATTCAATCATCAAAATTTAAAAATCAAATAATTATTGGTTTTAAATTTTGATTAATCTTAATCAACTCATCCACTTTTTTTTTCTAAGTTATTTTTTTTTCGTTTAAAGCTGTAAATATTAAAATCATCGAGAATGTCATCAGATTTCATTATCAATTGTATATTTGTATGTTAACAAGTGCATATCAAAAAATTTCAAATATATTTCATAGTGTATTTTGTGTAACATTCAATTCATTAACCAATAGCTATGTTTCATTTGAACGTTTGACTAATCATTTTCACTTTGCCGATCTTTATTCAAGATTTTTTCCTTTTTTTTGTGTGTAAAATATTTAATAATTAACTATATTTAATATATATAAATAATTTTGAGGATACAGTTGTGCCATATGTCCCAACGATCATATATATATATATATATATATATATATTCATGTATTATATTAATTCAAAAATTGATGATAAATTTTGCCGTTGAGATGCATCCAATAAATATGGTAATATCATAATTATCTACTAAAAAATGAAACAGATTTTGTAATTGAAAAAATCTCAAACTTGGTGACCAATATTATTCAAATAAAATCTCATTTTGTAAGTAAAATTTAACTTTTTTTTAAAAATTACAATGGGAATGGAGGATTCGATCTTGATACCTTACTCAAAGTGAGATACATATTTATTGTTAGACTAAGTTTATGGGTACAATTAAAATAAAATTTAAAGCTAATGATTCGTTTATGTAACTAACTCTATATTATAACTTATAAGTTCTGTAGATCATTATATTTATGTAAATTGTTGGACTGTGATGGACATCTCAGACCCATCGTACTTAACTTTTAGTTTTGGATTTTATCCCAAATATCAAAAAATGAAAAGACCAGTTATGACAATATCTAGTTTATCCGACAGAATATCTTATGAACACTTGAAATGGACCAAGTGGTAAGTGGGCCTCGCCGACATAGGAAATGGGCCAAATAACTAGTCAACACTTTTAATGTGAAACATACTTCACTTATTCATCAATTCCCTTAACGACTGAAATTTTATCTCGTCAATATTGGGAATACTATAATTCATCTGATCCGTGATATATAACATATTTTGAAAAAATCAATATTTTTTATTTTTAAAAGATTTATCACGGGTTACATATATATATTGAGATGGCATTAATATACTAAAAGTCTAAATTAAAATATTTGATTTTATGAATGCTACATCAGGTGAATTATATTGATGAAGTATTCACCGCCCATTTACACATGAATGTAGGTATGTGCAACATGAATTAATAATTATAATACATCCTATATAATTCACAATAAAATAATTATAATTCACCATCTATAACCATTATTGTGTATGTATAGATCATGTGTAACATGAATTAATAACTATAATGAAATACATAACTATTTATAGATATCTACTATAATGAAACAAATCTCAACATGGAGCATAAAAATAGAAAATATATATTAATTCTAATTAATTAAGTTCCCCTTTTCAGCATTTGCTCATAGTTCTCAATAGACTCAAGCCTCTGAAGAAGTAGGTTCTGCCTAAATTTCCTTATGAATTGATCTGCACTTTCATTGATGTCCTCCGTCGGCGCCATATTCATTGGCGGCGCCGCCACTTTTTTCACAACTTCCGGCCGTGCACCGCCGCTTCTCTCTCTTAAATCCCTACTAATTCTCACCTCATTTTCCTCTCTCTCATCAATGATTTTTAGGGTGGACAATGGTGGTCTAGTGGAGCTATTCATTTTTTGAGCTAGCTATTTTTTTGTTCTCCTTTGTGTATATGCTAATTCTTGATCTCAATAGGGATGAAGTTACATGTATTTATAGAGGAGAAATTGGAGTATTTTATTGTGCTTGATTAAGATAGAAGAGTGTTGAATATGATTCTTGATTTCATTTGCATGGGGCACCAATTATATTGAATAGAGTGTTGAATATTAGGTGTCCCAATTATTATTTTACAAAAGTCAAAAGGTGGCGGTGCTTTCATCATTAATTCATAGATTTGTCAAAATTTTGCTTATAAATAGTAATCAATATATTCATACCAACGTTATCTTATTTAATGATCTCTTTTGATTAGTAATTTATCACAACAGTAATTGAAATTTATTATGTCATTTCAAAAGATGCTTCAATGCCAAATGAGTAGATTAGAGGCTTAAATTATCTATCTTATCGCAAAAATACATGTTATATGTGTAATTGCAAGACTATTCCTAAATCTTAGATATAAAGATAAGATACAGCAATAACGTATTATTATAAAATTAAAGTCAACGAATTAAAAAATAATAATTTAATTCCAATTAGTAATAATGGTGGGAGTTACTCACACGAATGTATTACAAATTACAACCCAGAAAAGTAAAACCTTGCTGCTTAAGCCTTAAGACATGGTAATGAACAGAAAGCTATACGTTTTTTGTTGCACATTTTTCGTTTTTGGTCTACAAATTGGATAATTTAATTCTTACGTGTACGCGTTCACTGAATTATAAATTTATAATGATATATATTTCTAAATATTACAGATCTATAGTGAAAAGTAAAAAAAAAAAAAAAAAAAAATATATATATATATATATATATATATATATATATATATATTTTCCTGACAATACACGTCAATGTTCATATTATTGAAATTTTTTAAAATGTTAATGGGGCTTATCTTATACATGTGATAACCGTTAAATTCTTAACTTCCTACCACACAAAAATAATAAATTGGTTAATATTGTACTTGTTAGATCAAAATCAATGATATACTTGCAAGTTTCAAATTGATATATGACATACGTATGTTTGATTTGGCAAAGGATGGATTATGAATAGTGGCATCATAAATAAGCATCAATATTCTTTTTTCTTAACTACTCATTGAAATTTAAAGTTAAGTCAATAATTGACAATAAATTTGGCATCTCTGCCTAAAAGAAGATAAAAGGGTGCTTGTTAGGTACATTGGATGCACATGATTTTTCCATACACATTGCACATGCTTCTCTGACTTTGCTATAAATGATGAAACACATATAAAAATGATGAGCACGTTTCCAAATGATTCGAAATTCAGGAATTTTTTTAAATCGAATCAAAACTTGGAGATTTTCAAACGGAATTCTCCAACATTGAATCGAAAAATAAGTTTGATTTCTTGGGAAATTAGAGTGTACAGAATAAATTGTTTTAGTTCGAAGATTTGAAATTTTCAATTGAAAACAACTAATTATTCAAAGCGAATGAAAAAAGAAAAAACGATAAATAAGTTTTTACTTAAAATATTAAAACAAGTTTGATTTAAAACAAGTATCAAACTACAAATAGACTTAACATAATAAACTAAACTTAACAAGTGGTTAAGTTTAGTCTAAAAAATAATAGCATTGCATTCAAATTATTTTTCAATTTTTTTTTTTTTAAGTCTTCTTATGCACCGGACCACGAGTGACCCTTAGAAAAGGTTTGCTTTGACCATCGGGAAATTTGTCGTTTAAAAAGGAAATAAATATAAATTTTATGTAAAACTAGATATAAACCTGAATTTAAATATATTATACATTACTTTATATAAATATTAAAATATTTATTTGATTTATATATCTTGTAGTTTATAGATGTTATATGTTCCCAAAATTATGTAGTATAATTTTTCCCTTTCTTTATAAAAACTCAAATTCATAGTAGCAATAAATATATAGTATAAAATTAAAATTTAATCACATTTATTACTAATCCAATATTATATTATAAAAGAATGAATTGATAGATATATAAAAATTTGTACATAGTTAAATTTGGGAAACATATAGAGATAAAAAATGAAAGTATGATACATATGATAAGTGGCAATTTTCTTGGAATAAACTAAAATAAGAATTATATAAAATTATTTTTGTGAAAAGACGAGAGCGTATTACATATATGAAGCCACACCTAATAAATACCCAATTTCTAATTTTCCGAAAACACAAATGGACCCACTTGGGCCTAGACCCAATTTGCTTCGTGCAAGCCCATTAATGAAGCCGATTTTGAATACCCAAATCATCTCTATAGAAAATGGAAATCCAACGATCTCCCACCAATGGAAACCATTCCAAGATTCATTCACTGCTTCAAAGCCATATCAAGAACTCCTATCCTGATCCGACCCGTTATTGGGTTCCGAAAACCCGTGTTCAGACCCATTAATGGACGAAGTTACAGCCCCCGTTTAGCTGCCAAAGCGGGCTGGTTTCTGGGCCTAAGTGAGAAGAAGGTTGCATTGCCGGAGATAGTGCAAGCTGGGGACCCGGTTCTACACGAACCGGCCCAGGAAGTGCAACCCGAAGAAATTAGGTCGGAGCGGATCCAGAAGATTATAGATGATATGGTGCAGGTCATGAGAAAGGCACCTGGGGTTGGCCTTGCTGCTCCTCAAATTGGCATTCCTTTGAGAGTTTGTCATTCTAATTTTTCTGGGTTTTGTTTGAATTTTGTTAAATGTAATATATCTTGTTTGATATTTGAGTATTACTCCGTTCCACTTACATATTTGAGTTTACATCTTCACTATTGTATGTGAGGATCAAGAAGAAGAAATGGATACCAACTATGAAAAATTATATTTACAGTAGTATTTGCATTGGGCTTTTCTTAAAATTGAAACTTTATCCATCAAAAAGTTTTTGTTTTTAGTGTTATCATCAGTAAATTTCAAGCTTCGAAATAGTTCGAAGATTATGATTGTTGATACTAGGTTTATGTTCCAATGCTGTTTTAGTAATATTTGTTAGTGAGGTAGATACATGAAATGATCATTTTTAGTTTCTTGCATTTACCATTTGTGGCTTAATGAGAGTTGTTTTGGAGGACAAAACAATTGTGATGGTATGTACTGATTTGGTAGACAAAATGGACATGTTCTGTATGTTGTCTTTAACTTAAGTTAGCTGTTGGCAGATAATTGTTCTTGAAGATACCAAAGAGTACATTGGTTATGCCCCAAAGCAACAGATTGAGGCACAAGATCGACGACATTTTGATCTTTTGGTATGTAAATATCAAAATAACTATTGTTATATGATTGAGAAACTTTGTTGTAGAGTGAAGTTTATGCTCTTTTAGTGCAGGTTGTGATAAACCCCAAGCTAAAGAAGAAGGGCGATCGCACTGCTTTCTTTTTTGAAGGGTGTTTGAGGTAAGCTATAGATGACTACGTGTTCTGCAATATTTTTAATGATTTTGTGCTTGTGCCTATTTTTATAAGTTGTAATATATATGATGTGAGGTTAACATTCTAGATTTGGTAATTTGAAATTGAAGAATCCATTTAGGCATGAACATTGAACTGAATCCACTTATACAAAGAACGTTTCTCCCGAATTTTATGTATTTTGTATTGCCATAAGCAATATTATCCCATTTTCTCAAACATTCGCGGTGTTCTTCCTGTTGCTTTCTATTCTTAGATCTTTATCTAAAAGAAAAGAATAGCAGAAACATGTGTTGTTTAGTTCTACTATCATTATGAAATGGAAGGTAATATTATGCGCTACACAAAAGCTTAATACTTCAAGTTATTCTGTGTTAAATGGGCGTGTATGAATCTGCTTGTTTTTGCTGAACTAAAACTCTAGTCTAATTGTTATCAAAATCAAATCATGGTTATCGAAAGATCTGAAACTTTTCTAACAGACTTTTCTCCTCAACAAGATCACAAGCTTAAATTTGCAAAGCTGTTAATGGGTATTTTCGAAACATGATTTGATATCACTTGTTGCTACACAAGGAAAGTTGTGTCTTTCATCTTTACAATATTACTTAGCAACAACAAACTACGTCCTTATTCTTTTGTAGTATTGTGTGGAGTTGACTATACGGATCATATCTCGTCACCATTTTCGGTTTAGCCCTTTGTTTTCATTTGTACTTAACATGCCTTTTCAAATATTTTCTTTCCAAGAAACTTTAATTCTTCCCTTCCCTCATTTATTTTCAATAACTCTACTTTCAATACATCTTCCTCAAGCATCTAAACGACTCCTTTCCATGTGTTGCTCAATACAATTACTTCATTTTTGCAGTGTGGACGGATTCAGAGCAGTAGTGGAACGGCACTTAGAGGTCGAGGTTACTGGTTTGGATCGAGATGGTCGCGCAATCAAAGTGGATGCTTCAGGTTGGCAAGCTCGAATATTTCAGCATGAATGTGATCATCTAGAAGGAACAATCTATGTTGATAAGATGGTTCCAAGAACATTCCGAACCGTGCAAAATTTGGATTTGCCCCTTGCAGCTGGTTGCCCCAAATTGGGTGTTCGATAGTACGTTTGTTTTCAACACTTATCGAAGATTCTGTTGGAAATTCCTTTTTGAACAGAATTATTTGGATTTGGCCTTAGTTTTGCAAGATAGATTTAGCACATTGTTTAGGCAGTGTGGAATTGTTAGACCACTGGTTGTCTCATATAATTATACCTTAAGATTGTTTTGTTGCCAGATTATTACTATAATCAACTGCTAATATAACCAGTGCACTTGTAGTTGGAATTTACTGTTTTGTCCTTTCTCTTTTTCCTTTTATTTTATTTTAAGCTGTTGTTGGTGCTTGGTTTGGTATGTTAAAGATAGATTTGTCTCGAATGGGTATTAATGGGTATCAATTTAGTTTAATTATTATCCGTAAATGATTAATTGATTAAAATTGAAAAGAACTAGCTAATTAGTACTATAGCAAATATTGGCATACTTGGGAGATATTCAATCAACAATAAGAAAAAACAGGGCGCCTCAAGAAAAATAATATGGGTTTTCCATTACATTTAATATTTCTTTTATTATTTCACCGCATTTAATACATATCAATGTATTGAATAGTAATGTCTTATTACACATGTTTTGTGAGATAATAATTTAAAAATAAAAGATGAAATATAACGTACAATAGAAGATGTTATAAGTGTGAGCAAAGCATCTAATTCATATATAATTGACATCAATATACATAGCATGCTTCTTGCATGGGAATGAATAATATTCAATAATGAGGATAGCATGATGGACCACTAGGAAAAATATCAACTACACCACATTTAAGAACCACCCATTTATAGAAAATCATACAGTTATCCTTACAATTAAATGTTGACAAACAAAAATAATAATAATTTAAAATTATAGTAGACCAAAGTCCTAAGACCATCTCAAGGGCATCTCAAATGTGGTGGCAAACTCAAATTTTGTTAAAATATAGTCTCCAATCCAATGGTTAAGTTGGTGGCAATTTGCTAGTAAGTGGCAAATTCATTTTTTCCTTTTATTTTTACTTTTTAATTTAATTTTAAGTTGTTAGTTTCTTTTTTTTTTTTTTCATTTTATTGTATCAAATATTTTTTATATAATTATTAATTTATTCTAAATATTATATCTAATATTATTTAATTTTAGATTTTTTATAATATAAAAAATTGAAAAAATATATAACTTAATTGTATTGTAATATTTTATTAATACTAATGTAAATTATAACTAATAGAAATATAATAGGATATGCTTAAAAATTAAAATTACATAATACAATGAAATTTACTACAACACATAAACATTAATTTAAACTAAATAAGAAAACACATCAAACATACTAAATTTACTACAACACATAAACATAAATGAAATATAATTAAAGTATTACATTGTGTTGTAATTTCTATTTTTGTCTTATGAAGTATCACATTGTGTTGTATTATTATGTAATTTTCTTTAGTTTTAATATGTATTTGTGATGAATTTTATAATATAATTTTCTTTTATTACAAGAATTTTTTATATCATTAAAGTCAATATGTTTAATTTTTTTATTAACTTAAATAAACAAACATCTGATAAAATAGAAAATTCAAAAGATAATAATTAAGAATATTCTATAAGAATATTCCTATCGGTTGTGGATGATTTTATTGTTTGATGGCAAATTGATTTTTTGCCACCAAATTTGCCCAAATTTATTGAAGATGATCTAAGTATGTATTTTTATTGTACTAGTTGGCACTCGAGTAAAGAAAAATTTCAAGTGGGAGAAGCACTCAAATAGGGTGAGACCCATTCTAGTAGAGTAGAGCCCATCAATCAATACCAAAAACAAGCTCAACTCATGCTCCATTCTACTAATTTTTTGATATCTACTTCAACGTGATGACTACTCGATAACTCCAATTCAATTCTATTGATTATATAAATATTCTAAAACTCTTTTACTTTGATTTAAATGATTTTATAAATATCAACTCAAGATACATTCAAATATTCTAAGTTTGAGCTCGAAGTCAACCTAATTTTATTTTTTATATTTTTTCAAGTTGATTGTAAATTAATTGATAGTTGAGTTGACTCAATTACATCGAGTAAAGTACTACTACATACAATTACAACATTACCTTTTCAGGTATAGAAATAATACATTTTAGTAAAATAATAATAATTTACCAGAAACCACCCTGTCAAAACATTTGATACATTAAAACACTATTACACTATCAGAAGCATTAAAAATTGTAGCATATCATTTGTTAGTTACATTAATATTTTTCTTGTTATTCTTGTATTTGTTTTCAATAGGCAATCTATTATTCTTTTAATAATCATCTTTTGTTGTTGTCCAAGGTAAATGAAGTTTGAGAATGAATTTGTTGTCAGGTTTGAGGAAATTGACCAATCCCTGAGCTTGTTTCTGTCTTTTCGTTAATGTTTTAAGGCAATGGTACAATTAGAATTACTGGGTAGAGGTTGGTTAGGTCATAAATGATGAGCTTAACCCAACAACCATTAAATTAGTATACCCATTTTGGCACACACCCTCATACACAACATTCATTATCTAAGATGATATGTGATGATAATTTTGTATTTTTTATTAAGAAAAATGATAAAACCAATTATTGGATGTAACGTAAAGATCCTTGGTTTTGTGCGCATCTACTTTATACCCATTCATATTCACCTACTTAATTAACCAAAAAGATCCTTATTTTGAATGCTTCTTAATTGAATGAAACCATGTGAAGATGATCATTTAAATAATTAATCTTTGTAATTTGATTTTATACTTACTGATGTGGTGTGCTAATATATATGTAAACATGTGCATAATTTTCTTTAAAATTATTTCTATCGTATAATAACTGTTTAATTGAGTTTTCAAGTACCATAAAAACAAACTATAAGCCTTCCTTTGTAAGATGCTACCTTCAAGAATCCTATACGAACTTGAATAGACACTTAAATACCTTATATACATATGTTGTAAGGTTATTGAAAAAAAATAATTATAGAAATGAATACAGTTATAGAGAATAAGTAAATCATACAAAATTTTAAGGTAATAGGGTAGTTCGGAGTCAATTAAATTGACAAATTGACAAGAATACAACTATTACGTAAATTATTATTATTGTCAGTATTATAATTATTTTGAAATCAATTTGAATTACTTAAACAATCCAAATAAATAATTAATAACCTACCGGATAAAGATAAATTGAAATTGATTTTGTGAAAATAGGGAGTGATTGAATTTAACTTGTTTTGGAGGGTCTCATAATTTGTTGTGTTAAAACCTCTCACAATTCATTATCTCCCAAATATATATCTTCATACAATTCACACATGGGACAAATGGATGATATCCTTTTACAAATCACATTTTGTTGTGTATTAATCATCTATCAATCTAAGCTCAAGAATATTATTGTGAGAAAGAAATGAAATGATACTTAGCTGTATGTGCATAAACATGATTGTAAAAACAGTAAATTGTTGATTCGTTTGTACATTAAAAACAGCTAAAATGAGAGCCATAACAAGTAGCAATATCCAAAGATGACACCCATATGTTACACAAACTAAGAAACATTAAAATTAAATAAAAAACAAAAAAAACTATAACCTACACCCCTGGAACAAAATGAAAAAACAAAAAACTATCACATAACACATAATTTCGTTTGAAAGAGAAAACATGAATCACATGATCATTCGATTTTTTTAAAGGTCACCTCGATTTCAATTTCCTCGAGATGAACACGCAACAGCAACGTACACCGTCCCGCACCGTATCTCACCTCTGGCCATCACCTCACGCGCCCGGACTTTGGCGGCCGGCGGCGCGTCTTGTTGTTTTTCCCGAAAGCGCCGCAAAATCCGCAAGCAGAAACCCTAGGAGACGGCGGCTCAAGCGCCGGCGACACTCTTCCGGTGCGGTGTCCGCGTCCGCCGTTGGATCGGCTTCTCTCGATCGTCAATCCGGCGGTCCGCGATGAGGTCCTGGAGGCGGCGTCGCCTCCTTGATGAGATTTGTTGTTCTTCTCTTGCTTTTGTTGGTCTGCGAGCTGATTAAGTTCACCAGACAGGAATTTGTCATCCCAAACTAATCCCGAGGAGCCTTGTCTCCTGAACGATACTTGAGATCTCTGCAAACCGTCCATCAAAATCCTCTCTCTCTCTCTCTCGTGGTTTTTGGTGAGATTTGTCGATGAAGGCTCTGAATTATTGGGGCGGTATTTAATGATGTGTCTAATTATATATTATTATATATACATATATGGGTGTTGTATGTATGTATGTATGTATATGTATATGTATATGGGTCATGTTGTTTTAGTTTAATCTTTTTGTTTCGGATGAGGGCTGGGGTGGGGTGGGGTGGGTTGTGCTGTGATGATAAGATTAATATTAATAAGAATTTTATCCTTTTTTTATGTGATCTTTAAAAAGTGCGTTCTTTTACATAGGCCAAAGGACTTGCACTATCTTAGTACATGTTTTGCACCAATGCAGAATTAGTATCTTTTTTCCTAACAGTTTGCACTATTTTGAATATTACTTTATTTTTAATATTTTTTTATAAATTTATTAATACTAAAAATGTAATTAAAATATATATTATATGAAATAAAAGTGCAATAAAAATATATACTACATCATGAAAAAAATGCATACACCACTACATATTACATAATTAGTCGCCCGAATGTGGTCTTTCAGATTATCAGATTTTTATTTTGTTTTATTACTTATGTATTTCTATGTTTTTCATTAATGTGGTCTTTCAAATTATTGGAATTTATATTTTATTTTATTGCTTATGTATTTCTATATTTTTCATTAATGTAATTTTATGTTTTATGTAACTTTATGTATTTTTCATTATTCTTAAATATGACTCTATGTTTATATTGTTAATGAAATTGAATTAATTTAATTTAAGTTTTAATTGAATAAATTTAATGAAATTAAATTTTAATTAATTGAATTAATTAATTAATTGAATTAATATTTAAATTGAATTAATTAAATATTTAATACAAAAAACTTAATTTTTAACGGTGCTTTATTTTTATTATTATTATTATTATTTATGAATAAAAAGAAAAAAAAATGAAGTAGTGCAGCACTACTAATAATACAAAAATAGGAAATACACTAAAATAGTGCAAATAGTAATGCATCGTTGGAGAAGTTTAACCCTACTCTAAAGCTATTTAGTGTAGGATTGGAGATGATCTTAGTATACAACAAAAAGTTTCATCAAAATAAAACTCGACGAGTTAATCCACGTATTACTATTCCAATATAACCTCCTATTAAAAATACCCAACATTTATTTCGATAAGGTACACTCCCACTCAATCAACTTTATTTATATTTTACATCAAATAAATATATTTATTATTTATTTATAACCTTTAAAAACTTTTTTTGTTTTGTTTTAATAATAATGTAATGTAGGGTTAATGGATGATCTCGTGTTATTGGCTCTCATAAACATTAAGATATTAATAACGTCTCGTTAGTGAAGCAATTTGGATGCTTTTATATTTGATTAAAACCACATTTTATCATTTTATTTAGATAAATCACATTTGATTGAAAAGAATCCACGGCAAAGTGAGCTTCATAAAGATGTCTTTCAATCCACAAACATATGTGAATACATATAAACTTAATTATTAATAATATTTAGCAAAAAAAAAAAAAACGTATATTTGGATACTTTTGAATTTTTCTTTGATTTGGGTCTTTTTTTAACATTAAATTTTCGCATTTATATTACATTAAAATATAGAGTTTTATTGCATTGCAGTATTTGTACCCATGTTCAACCTAAATCATTAGATGATATTTCTTTAATTTTCTAAGTAAATGATAAAAATCAACTATATATATATATATATATATATATATATATATATAACAAATTGAAATAGAAAGGTGTATCAGTACTCCAAGTGCACCACATAACATCCTAAAATATAGACAATTTATTTGCATTGAATTGATTTCGTGCACTTTCCCTTTTGTGACTTTGTCTGATATAAAGAGCAAATTTCAACTAGAAAAATAAAATAAAATTGTTCGTATAGACATATAGATGATGGGAAAAGGCATTAATTTGTTGGAATTTCGTATCAGAGTAGTGTTTGTGTGCACCAGGTGCATGGGTTATGATCCATGCAATTGAGCATGCGGGTTGGGTTGGGTTCGGTTTAACCCGGATCCGTGTTTTTTTTTTTTTTATAATTTATGTCATAACCTTTATGTTGTAATAGTGTAACCTTTATGTACAGATTTCATAACATTTTCACTGAATGACTTATACTTTTTTCACTATAAAAATTCATGCAAAATAACTCAAACCTTTATGTTGTAATAATATAACATTTATGTTGTAATAATATAACCTTTATGTACAGATTTCATAATCTTTTCAATAAATAACTTATAGTTTTTTCACTATAAAAATTCAATATAGTCGAAACCTTTATGTTGTAATGATATAACCTTTATATTGTAATATTATAACCTTTATGTACAAATTTCATAACCTTTTCAGTGAATAATTTATACTTTTTTCACTACTTAACACTGCAAAAGGTTATGTGCATATAATTAAAAGGTTATAAGAATAGAACTAAAATGTTAAGTTAACTAAACTAAAAGGTTATGTCAATATACAGCAGAACTAGAATTTGAGTTAGAGTTTGGGCTAGGGTTTGGGCGCGTGAGGCGCGTGAAAGGCACTTTGGGTCGGGTTGACCCGATTGCACGAATTTAAAATCCGTACACCTAATGTATAGAAACAATTGTGCTTTCTCTACTATTCTTCATTCATCATGTCCTTTTCGGCTTTTCCCCCTCTATTAATTTGTTATCTACGCACCTAATTCCCTTTTTTTTTTTTTAAATAAAACTTTGTCAAATAATTGATAAATAAAACTTTGTTAAAGTTTGAATAATCTGACTTTCATTGTGACCTCTCTGTTAAATATTTGGTTTGACCAAGCTACTTGCATGCTTTCTTCACAAATGGTCAAAATTTCGTATCGCTGTCGTCCTACACCTCAGTTCAATTTTAATGGTCAATCCACTTTTTTTTATAAATTCTTTATTTAAATTTTCAAGTAATATAAAATTATAATTTATTTATTCAATAATCCAAACACAACCTGAAGATTTTATTCATGTCAAATTTTAATTGCCAAATCAAATTTGATAATTCTATACTTCTTTCAGATATAGATTGATATTTTTGGGTAAAAATATAAAAGAATAATGAAAATGAAATTCTTTTCAACATACAAATTTTTTGGCATAAAAAATTGAAGTCCTCGGATAACAATCTACACTATTTTCTACAATTATCTGATAAAATGATACAAGTATGTATATACACATTTTATTTCGAATCTTCGAACTGCGTACCAATTAATATCAAGTATGTATAAATCAGGTGTAATATATATTATTTTATTTTCCATATTCTGGCAAAGCATCAATATTGTTTTAAAAAATAATTTTTAAGGTTGGTGTTGACTTCAAAAGAATTCAAGATATATAATCATTGAATTCAGTATCAACTCTACGTAGAAATTTAATGTCTTATAACACCATACTCCTATTACGTTTTTTCCTCGAAAGAATACACTATTGATCATATAATTGCAATAAGATGTCAGCTAATTTTATTTATTTATTCTACCATTTAACAAATAATTAAAAAAATTATTTAGAAAATGAATTAAAATCAAGGTGTGTGTTATTATTAGTGAAAACATCTCGCATAGACACTACAAACTTTCATATGAAGATTTACTTTTCTACCAATTATTGTTATAATAAATACCTTCTTTACTCGTTTTATAGGGTTAAATGTCAAACTTATCCTTAATTATTAGTGATTTTAACCTAAAATCAGTAGAAATTTTATTTTTTATAAAAGCAACTGAATAGTGATTTTGTTCAAAAAATAAATAAAAAACTCAGAAAAATTAGTTATTATAAACAGAAAAGTAAATCATCATATAAAACATGGATAAAAAAACCCTGACCCTTATTATTATCCTCATAATCAACGTTGTCAAACAAAAAAATTAAATAAGAAGGATAAAACAAAATAGTTTTCGTTTCAGAATTGGCGACTTATGCTGTAATTTTCCACTAAGTTATAAGCGTCAACACGACTATGAAAATAGCAAAGAGACATCTGTGACAACAATGATTGGTTTGCCGCCTTTTATGATCCCTTCATTATTAAGCCTTTGAATTCGGTGCTTAATTCTAATTTCTCACACAATAATCTAATCATAATATATTAAATTAGCCAATTTTAAAGACCAATATTTCTCAAATGTCAACATTGTCATTATCACCTTATCACAGTTGTCTTAAAAGATATCCATTGACAAGATATACCGTGGGGTCATTATGGAGATAAAATTTTATAAAATTAAGTAGGAAATTGACAGAAAGTCTTTTTTTTTTTTTTAATTTAATTTATTTCTTTAATTGTTCAGGCATGATTACTACGTACATTCATATTTGAAAGGTTGTTTTGATCAGCTCAAGGTCACATGATATAGGGGCCATTCTATTGATTATTTTATAAAAAAAATTTAATGTCATGACTCATGAATCACCGGATTTTTTAAGATTTTATGTTCTGTTTTATTTTTCCTTTTTATTTTTGAAATGCAAAAGATTTCACACCATCCAACCATATAATCAAGAGCATTTTACTGAAATATTTCTTAAAAGAGTAGGTTTTGTGTGAGATTGCCTCACGCGTTCTATTTTGTGTGATGAGATGGATCAAATCGAATATAATAAATTAGGTAATATTTTTATATGTATTAGGTAATATTTTTCTATATTTTAAGTAATACTTTTATATTATGTTATGTAGTATATGTACATAATACAAAAGTATTACATGATATATAGAAAAATATTGTTTAATATATAAAAGTATTACATCTTACACGAAAGAAAAGAGCACCTAAACAACTAGGATCCATTTATTTTTTAGCGACTGAACCCGATCCGACCCAATTCAGGTCATATAATTTTATAATACAAAAGTATTACATGATATACAAAAAAATATTACTCGATATATATAAAAATATATTTTTTTAATAGTTAAACTAAACTTAAAACTAAAGTATTACCTGATATATAGAAAAATATTACCTAATACATATAAAAGTATTACATATTTTTTTATAGTTTAACACAACTCAAAACCATCTTATAATACAAATTATTATCTAATATAAAGAAAAGTATTACATAATTTTTAATATGTGATCTGACGCGATCCATCTCACAAGATGAGATTCATGAAACTATCTCACCTAAGACTTTATCTTCTTTAAATGAGAAGAAGTTATAAACAATGCTAATTGACTAATATGATCTAGATCTAAACTTCATTATAAGAAGTAGTTATTCAATCAGGTTCAATTTATTTATATTATGAATTTAACATGATTTATAATTGATGGGGCATGATTTATTTTCCATATTCAATTCTCAACCTTGCTTCATACTTAGTAAAATTCAAAACGCTAAAATATAATTTTTATTTTCTCAATATTATGGTTCCCCACTTCTTTACATCTTCCCCTTTTGCAAGGTCTAAACTTTTTAATACGATACATTATACAATTTTAAATAACACAAAAATTAATGAGCCATTAATGTCATCTTTCCAATCAAACGGGACAACTATTTGATTTTCTAAATAAAGTTAGTCAAGAGCAGTATAATTGAGAATTTTGACTTGTGATAAATAATTTCGTTTTCATTATAATCATGATATGATGGTCGTATTCCTTCCTAAATTAAGAAATAAAATAAAAATGATGGTGGTCAATTAATGAAACCTTGCGATGAATAACTTAGTATGGCGAGTGAACCTAATGGGGATGGCATGCTAATGAATCATAATATGTTTTATCAATAAAATATTTAATTTGAAAACAATACAATCAAATCCAGTTGAAACTGTCATCTTCTTTTCGTTTTTACATGATAATATTTGAAGTCAAGTCCAACTACAACAGCAGAAACAAAATAAAAAAATCGAGGAACTAATATAGGAAAAGTACATTTCTGTGCTTTGTATGTTTACTTTTTCAATTGTATTTTGTTATAACTTATAAAAGCACATTTCCAAATTCATCCAAATGTTGTCTCTTTATCATTTTGCTTTCCATTTATATTAATTTAAAATGAATTATTATAAAAATAATATAAAATTGAATTGGTCTCATGTGCAATTGGAATATATTGCAATCGGGTCTACCCGAATCAATCCGGATCCATCCGTCTTTTATATATTTATTTATGTGTTGACCTTTATATTATATTAATGTGATATTTATGTTATATTAGTATGACTTTATGTACAAATATCTTAACCTTTATGTAATACTTTAACTTCACAAAAAAAAAAAAAAAAATTCAACACAATTTGTTTATATATACATTTATGTGATATTACTTATACCTTTGTATCAATATACTCATACATTTATGTTATTATAGAAAGATATAACTAACATAATTAAAAAATATGACTAATATAACAAAATGTATGAAATATATTAATGTCTATTTAAAAATATGTAAAAATATAATGTCATAACATAAATCTTTGAAAGTTATAACTAAAAGGTATGTATATTTTTCGACAAAATGTAGAAAATAAACTAAGTGTGTAGAATGCGTGGAGTCGCGTACCAATATATGGAGACTCAGATCAATCTGAATTGAATCAACGTATGATCCATGGACCAATTTTATAAGAGTTTTTTGTATAAACTATTCAATTCAATGACATTTCTAACAATTTAATTATTTTTTTATTTTTTAGGTTCTACTTATAAAAAGTAGACTGGAAGGAGGTTTTTAATTTTTATATTGAACCATTACAACCAAAGCCACCTACAAGAATAAGTCTTGATAACATGAGGTGTAATCTCAAATTAAGTAAAATTTCAAGTTAAAGAAATCCATCTATGCATTTAATAATAAAAAAATTCAACCAAAGAATCTCATTTGAGGGAAAAAAAAAGTACAACCAAAGAATCTAGAATTTAAGTTAGATTAATATATTAGTTAATCTTTCCCTCAAAAAAATATAGGAGCATTAGTTAATTTACTACTCTTGATTTATATAAATATTATATATCGTGATATATGATAATGTACCTGTATCTAATAAATAAAAAAATATAACAACACAATACATATATGAATTCCCATTAGTTAAACAACATCTTGTTGAGTAATAATTGATGCGACAAGTACGCTGGCTTGAGATTTAAATAGAACTATTAAGTTTGATCCTTGTAAAACTATCTCATAAATCCAATTTTATAAGACACATTAATTTATTAATCATAATTTACAAAATAAAGTGTGATTTTTGAAATGAAATTAGATAGTGAATAGTATAACTCCATTTCATAAAATTATATGCGTAAAATATACAATATCATATAAATTTAAATATATAATGCTAAAGTAGTAATAAATGAACAATAGAAGAGCCCAAATCACGCCAATAAAAGCGACCATGCACGTGTTAGGTTGATTTTAGTTATAAAAATTATTTGACCTTAATTCTGTGTTCTTTAATTTACAAAAAAAACATGAAATCAAATTGGAGTTAATGATTCACTAAATTATATTTAATCAAATAATTACGAGTTTAAAAACTACCTGGACCAACCCAGTTATAAGGCCAGACCATTAATATAATATCCACTTTACATTGGAGCCCAATCCAAGCCCATTATCAATATCAGGATTTCAAGATTTATTGGTCAGTCCCAAGATTTCCCGCCAAAAGACAACCCTTTATTACTTTCCTCCAATTTCAGTCCGTTACAGATCTTCTCCAGTTCTCCACTTGTATTCACTGGCAATCAATTCTTCTTAATCGTATTTTGGTGTATGTAATTTATGTTGTTCCTGATCTGATAAGTTTCTTGCAATGGAATTTAGGTAGCTAAAGTGTTTGTTGAAATGCGTGTGATGGAATTTTGCAGCAAAAAGTAGGAGCAGATTGGATATTTTGGGGAAAATGTATGCAAGAAAAGCAAGCGAGTTGGTGAAAGAATTTGCAAGTGGTGAACCTGGGCAGCTTAGCACTTTCAATGTAAGCTACATGGATTTTCTGTATATGAATCGGAATTGGAGCCTGATCTATCCTGTATTCTTGGTTGATTTTGTTTTGGTAACGTTTGATACTGGGACATTACTTTTGGATTTGGCATTTATAGTTTATTTTTATGCTGCAGTTCATTTAATATATGTTCTGAATGAAGAAAAAAATTGAAAAAATTATTTAGCTTTTGAATACTGCAGTTGTAAGTGATTGCTTTCTTTGATGTCACCTTTAGACACGAGGGCATCTCATAACACTCGGGCTTGGCAGGTTGCTATGAAAACTGTAAACCAATAACATAGTATTCCATCTTTTATGGTCTTCTTCTGCTGAGGGTTAGGGAAGGACCCTAAATGCAGAAGAGTTCATGTAGTAAGTAGCAACCGAAGAACTAAAGTTCTTGTGCATCAAGCTTTGATATCCATGTTCGTTGCTTTATTTTCAAAATCAATTAGTAGTTATTATGGTTATTGTAGTTATTAATATACAACTTGAGATGACCTTATAGAAGGGGAAAAAAACTCAATAGAGCTCACATCTAGCTGTATACATTTTGATTATGCATTTACTTTGGTACATGGGCTTAAGATGCTTTTAGTTGCTAACATGGTGATGTTTTTGCCATTAGAATCCAAATTCTTAAAATTTTGGTTATCCAGTTTAGTTATTTGATTCATACTAGTTTATCTGTACAGAATGACCTATTTGCTCAAGTGCTTGAAGATTGTGCTGTCCATCTCCTTCATCTTCAGCCTTTAATGAGGTAACCCTTATGTAGTGTTCTTTGTATGCTCTTCCTGCCTTCCCCTTCTATTTTGCTCTTTATATCTGTTACATTTTATGATGCCTACTGTGGTTTCTCATATATTCAATTTGATGATGCTACAGGGAAATACAAGAGAATGAAAATAAATTGAAAGATAAAAGATCAGAAGATGAAATGGGGATTTCAGAAGATGAAAGGAGGAAATCAGAAGCTGAGAAGGTTGCCATTCAAACTGCTCTGAAGTCTGATCAGTTTGGGGCCCTGGTACATCACCTTTCTCTGGTCCGCAGTAAGCGTTGTCTCATGGCTTATGTGTGAGTACATCATAATTCGCTCTAACTTCTTTTTTTCTTTTTACTTCATCCCATTTCTTCCCAAATCTGAGTATCTCTTCCTCCCCTACTCCACACAAATTTCAAGGCTAGAGAAAATGTACCTACAAAGATGAGACTAGTTTCCTGATTCCTGCTCAGTGTCCTTGTTGGAGTTTTTTTTTTTTTTTTTTCATTTTCTTTTCCCTGGTTAGTGGAGCGATGGGAATCAGGTAGGAAATAGATGATCGGCTTCTTGTGGCACACAATGGTTAGTGCGTTAACTGTTGAATTGTTGGTGACAGCAATGATGTTATATATATTTTTTTTGGGGGGGGGGGGGTAGAATCTGACAAAGGCCTCTGAATAACTCAATATGCTTTTCATACAATATTTTTTTTTGGATAATTTGATAAGGTCGAAAAAATTGTAACTGATAATTTATGACTAAATTGACAATCTTTAAAAAACTGACCAAAATAGCACAGATTTGCAAATATTTGGAATTTATATTTTTGCTAATAGGCCTTCCTTTGATCCTCTTTCGTGAGGAAAAGTTTCCATCTTAAATATTGCATAAGGTATAGACCATATCCTCACTATGCTAATAATACATCATGTTCTTGATTTATAGACATAATCGAGCAGATATCATCAGAAGTTTAGGATGGATGGTTGATACTGTGCTTCCTGAAGAAGTTGAAGAGAAGCTCAGTAGTTCCGAGCATGAATATTTCAAAAATCATCTTTCAACTTTGCAGTCATACATATCAGAGCTTGATCTTCAGTTGACTGTGGTACTTAATTCTCTCTTTACATGCATTTGCTATCCTCACAAATAATAATTTGTTACATGTGTCATCATGTTTGAGGAAATATTGACATGGGTAGTATTGGTTAGCTAATTCTGATTAGCAACATAGGGTCTTCCAATTACCACTCAGCGAGTCCAATTATTATTTGAGCTATGTAATCTTAGGGCCATGTTCATGTGTTCCCTAGGATATGGTTCCTCCAAAAGATCCCTACATAAAGGTGAGAGTTCTTGATGAGATTGGTGGGGCATTAGTCGGTGATCAGATGATCAACTTAGCACGACATGCAATCATGTTTCTACGACGAACTGATGCAGAGAAATACATCATTCAGGTTGCTCCTCACTTATCTATCCGTTCATATAACTTCTGCTATAAGAATTCAGACACTTCTTTTAACTTCAGTGTTGATGATGATCAGGGCCGAATGGAAGAGCTCACTGGCTGACTGGAGTTTTCTGTATTTTAAATCATTCTCCTCCGTAGGTACAGCAGAAACAGGGAGAAGATCCATATCATTCTTTCACGTATGAACTTACTTGCATCATATTATAAGAAGGAACAAGATAATAATAGGCTTTCGAGAATGCACCAGCTCCAGCTGCTCATAGTTACAAGTAAACCCTTTGTTCTTTACAAGCAATTCAGAAAAACCCTGGAGAGTGAAATAGATGAAACCTTTAATCGTTTTGTAATTCATAATTTAGTTTCAGAGAGTTAAAGTTGTGTATTAGAAGCAGATGATGAAATGGGGAGATTTTCTTGATTCATGCTGATCATTTTGCTTCCTCAGGTTATCACTCTTTTTTTTCCTCAAATCAAGAAAGTAAAAAAATGATCTCTTTATTCAGGGAATGATCATTCTACTTTAACCTTAAAATTTTGCTTTATCTCAAAGAGACCCTTTAATTTTTATCAACTTTATATGCTCCAACCGACTAGAACCAAAATAAAAATGAATTCTCTCTGATTCATAGAAAATTAGAAATTTCAGCTTTTATTTGTCCTGTAAATGATTATTATCACATCTGTAAATCAGCTACAACTAATCTCTCTTATAACATTCATGATTACAACAATCTTCATATTATTTTCCATCAATCTACAAACATCATACTAAAAACACACACGATATAATTGAACAGATGTAACATCTACAAGATCGGGTAAAACGTGGAGCGAGCAAGATTAGGCCGAACCAATAAGGCCTTGATTGGGAAATTATGAATCTCTCTTCCTCTAATTGAACAACACCCTTCAATCCAATCCCACTCCCAAACACCTTCACCAACCACCTCCCTCCACACCACAATCCCTGATCCAAGATCTCTATACAAACACACACCACCATTAATGCCCACACACTTCACACTACCCCAGTTCACCTTCTTCCCCAACAGCCTAACCCCCAATTCAAACGGCACTTTCCCCACCAAACTCCATAGCCCATCTTCTCCAAGCTCCCAAACACACGCATCGCCGCCGCACTCCCCTCCCACCACCGCCAGTCTTCCATTCCTCGGCACCAACGCCGCAAATTCCAGCCTGTCCGCCATCGGCACGCTCAACTCCCGCCACATGTTCGACGAAATGTCGAGCCCCATCACGCTGTAAGCTCGAGCAGAGGTGATCCAGTACAGGACCCCGTTCGAGTAAACGCTCTCGCTGGGGCTCCACACGGTTAGCCTCACCGCGAATTCCACCGGCATTGGTCCGATGGTCTCCCAATTGTCAGAGCACGAATCGTACATTTCGATGGTGGGTTGGTATACTGCGCCGCCGCCGCTCGCCGCCTCCGACATCCCACCAGCAACGTAAATCTTGAATCCCAGAAAGTTGTGATTCCAAGTGTTCTCCACCACCCCAACTGCTGGATTGGTTCTGGCGACGTTCAACAATGGGAGATATCTGAATTGCTTCGTGAAAGGGTTGGATATCGCGAGATTAAGAGAAGTTGAATTGGTGAACTTAAAGAGTATGAAGCCAGCAACTGTAGCAACAGGCCTGATGTGCTTGATGGCACGATCAAGAGGCATGTCATGCCAACTGTTTAGAGTGGGATTGTGGGCATAGCAAGAAAGGCCCCAGCTGCGCGTGGGCAAGGCCACGAACCAGGGGGGATGAAGGCGGCGGCGAAGGGCGGAAATGGCGGCAGGCTCAGCGGTGGCGCGCCAATTCCGGCAAGTCGCCATGGCTCGGGCCAAGGAATCCGGTGAGAGGTAGGAGAAGACATGGAGTAAGAGATCAAAGGGAAGATGGGTCCACATGAGATAGGATTAATGGTGGGAAATGTGAGGAGAGGCTCATAATTGTGCTTCTTTCAAGGAAGTGAAAGGGCATCTGATCTGCATCAATATCTGCAAGACAATAAAAACAAATTTCTCTTCTGCGTCTGTTTTTTCCAGCTTTCTGCTAATCATAGCTGAAATTGCAGTTTCTATATTAAAAACAAGCCAACTTGTACTATCACCACCACATTATTTCACAATTTTTTTTTATAGCTTTTATTTCCCTCCATATTTCATATAATATTTCAAAATAATCTTAATTATATATAAAGAAAAAACACGAATTTTTAAAATTTATTTTCAATTATAATATAAATTTTGAATGTTATCACTATAAACACTTAATTTAATACTCTTATAAATTCGATATATGATTTGATTTTTTGAACTTTAATTGCAGATGTGGAGACCGAACTATATAAATTAGTCTTCATAATCAATCACATGAAATTAAGGAAAAAAAAAAAACAATTTGAGGGCAGCCTACCCATTTTAATAATTTGAATATTCTAATATAAAGTATACATTAATAATAACTAATGAGAAAAAAATAATCATAAGCACTAAGTACAGGTATTTAACTTTTAAAACCAGCTGTGTATTATTTTCCTTGATAAAGGAAGAACAAAAAGGCTATATGCAAACGAATACAAATGACAACCCATTGAGATTGAGGTAATAAGAACGAGGAGCCATGGCTCCTCTAAAACGTGTTAAAAAATGTATATTTGATCTGGGAATGAGTTTTTTTAACCTTAAAAAATTAAATACATTATATAACTTCATAAAACATCTCATAAAAAAAAACAATTTTAAATGACTATTTAAGATAAATTTGATAAAATTTCCTATACATTAAGGACATCGAGCATCAAATCACGTGCGGGTACAAAAATTTTAGGAGAATATGCGAGTTTAAAATTGTTAAGGAACTAAAATTAAAATGCTAAGCTGAATTAGTCTATGGATTATCAATTAATATTTATTTAGGAAATTAAAAGAGAGACATCAACCATAATTTTGTTTGAAATATTAGTTTCTTGTCAGTTCAAAAAACATTAGATTTGATTTTAGAGCATTACATATTTGTAATAATAATATTATTAATTTTTCACAGAAGTATTAGTTATTTAATCAACGAATTTCTTTTAGAAGTACTGATTAATTCATACATAAGTAATAATTTTAATTCAAACATCAATATTAAAGCAATACTTTACATATAAAAAAAATTGATTTAAGTAGATTGTGTTGAACAATAAGATTCAATTTTGACTAACTTATCGACTGTAATATGTGACTATATCTCATTAATTAGATCCCAATTCCTTAAAAAGATAAAAAGAAGAAGGATTCTTGTAGATAAGATGAGTTAAATGCGTTTTAGATAAGATGAGGATAACACACTTCTTTCCTTATTAGTTTGATGCACTCTTAACAACGACTTTGAGATAAGATTAACTCAAACACGCTTCTTTCTTATATTTGATTCCAAATTAAACAACTCCAGGAATTTATGTACCTAATTCTCTTGACAGTGATGACACGAATGAGTAAAATTATTGATGGTCCCATAAATATTATAAACAATCTCATCCTAATTCCTTTTAAGAAAATTTCAAATTGATCCCCTAACTTGAGGACTGTCCCATTTTCAATCCCATAATTGTATAAATTTCTAATTTGGTTCTGTAATTTTATTTTCTTCCCTATGTTGAGGACATTTTAATTGGAAATTGGGATTTTTGATCGAAATTAAGTGCATGAAAGTGAGGTGACAAATTTTTGGGAGTGTTTCGCCATAATCGCGGTTGAGAGTCTCATTGAAGTCAAGATGATGACTTGGATGCTTAGTTGGATAAAAAAATCTATATGGTTAATTACTTGGCATAGGAGAATAACAAAAAATGATTTAGAAAGAAGATAATTTTATTTTTCATTTGAACTTTTTGTATTTTTATTTTATATTTCTATATTTAATTAGAGATTTTATGTTTTATATTGATAGATAGCTTTGTAAATCTTATTTGTTGATGGTAAGATTTTCAAAATAGATAAATCAGTTTAATATATTTTGCATCTAATAAATAATTATCAAATTTGACTTCATAGTTTGTGACGTTTTTTATATTAGTATATATAAAAACATCATGTACTAATGGAAAAAAAAAACATTTACAATTAATGTTATATATCTTAATAGTTTTAGAGCATATCCGGAAAGAAAACGGGAAGGAAAAGTTTAACACTCAAAGCCATAATACTCAAACAATAAAATTAAAAATAAAAAGAAATGAAAAGAAAAGAAAGATGAAGTAATAATTTGTGTAGAACACTAGCTCTAGCTCCATATTTTGTTTTTGTTTTAAAACATCAAAATAACTTAGTAATTTATGTATATGAGATGAACTAATTTTGGGCTAAAAGTTGAGGACCAAACTAATTATAAAAAGGGTGATTCTCAGCCACAATATTTCTTTCTAAAATTGTAATATACATAATTTTTATATTTTATCTATATATATATATATATATATATATATTTCACAACCATTATATTATTCATATTTCCACTTCTATCATCACCTCAATTATCACCCCTCTGCCCCAAAAAAAAAAAAAAAAAATTCCCTTCTTCTATAAATTATGAATTTCGACGATTTATTCAATACTTAAGTTAAATGCATAATTTTTTCATTAATCTCCATACATTTTATTTGAAGTCATTTTGACTTTAAATTTTTTTCCAAAAAATAAATTAATTATCTCTCTACAATTATGATTGTCTTTTTCTCTACATTTCAATGTTCAATTAAATTGTATTGTATAAATACATTAAATTTTCTAAAAAAAGTCTTGTACTCTTAAATGTGGGAATGATTTTCTCATTGTTGATCAAGATAGAAAATAGATTTTTTCAAGAAATTGTGTTATTATGATGTCAATTGTTTTAATAAAATGTCATAAGATATTTTTTTCGTAAAATTGTTAAGAGGAATTGAATGATGATCTGATAATTTTGAATAATTTTTTAAAAATAAAATTTGAAATTTCAATGACAGTACATAAAATTTATGTATGTGTGTGTTTAAGACAAGACGAAAAAAGAGATAGTTGAGAGCTGTAAAAGAAAAGGAAAAAAAAATCTTTAAAATCAAAATGAAGAATTTAAATATATAATGACTGTATAAAGAAATATTGTACCCTTATAAAAATTACATAAACAACATAATGCTTGTTTGGGAGGCTGCACTAGGCTGGGCCATAGATTAATGGATCCTACCCTTTAATCGAGCATCGACTAGCTTGTACGACGCTTTAAAATAAGTTTTCTAAAACTTATTTATACTTTTGAATATTAGAACTGAAACTAAAACTTTAAGTTTTTTTTTTTTTTTTGAAACTTAATTTTAAACATCTGAATATCAGTATTTAAATGTATATATAATAAAACTTAATTAAGTGCACTTTAAGTTGAATCTTAGATTTTATAGCATTACGTCACTCATTCATTGTTTGTTATACAATTTTTTTTTTTTCAATTATCTTAATTTTTTTCTATAGACCACATCACTCAGCTCTTCTTACATTAAACAATTAAATATTACTCCATTCATTTAAAGATAATTGTCATTTAAGTTGCTTCGTAAAGATTAAGAAAACATTTATTAGGTAGACAAACTGGGACTAAATCATCTACTGGTACAAAAGCAAACTCACATATACATGATCCCACTGCTATTGTTTCAATATCATGAATACAAAAAAAACTTACTCTGGCTATGCATGGTAGACAAGATGTTCATCCAAGAACATTGAGTACTTAGTTCACCTTTCGGCAATTGAGACGAACCTGACCCGTTGCTTCATTCTTGACTCTCAGATTGGAAAGCTTAATCATTGAGAGGCCAAAGTCCCTGTGGAAGAGGGTAGTATCTGAGGCATAGGCTCGAACCCAAGTTTCCGTTGCTTCGCCAGCTGTCATCTGCTGATCAGCAACCAGTAAACCCTTACCTTGCAAAAGACTACGATAATATAGCGTACCAAAACCCATTCCAGGTCCCTCATAGTCCATCCTCACCCCTGGATTCTCCTCGGATGAGGTGGCAGTAGGTGGGCTATTCTCTGATGATGATGGTGAAGGTGAGAACGATGGCGAAACTGATGGTGAAGCTGATGAATGATGGCTGCTGCCATTGCATTTTGATCTCAAAAGCTCCAGAAATTCAGGGTCTATGGAATCATCAGGACCTTTTTCATTAAAATTATAAAGCCGGTTCATGAAGAATTTGCAGTGAATTGTTCCTGTGCTGTGGCCACCTATGTCATGCAGTTGAACATGCATGAAGAATGAAAGAATATGAGAATCAAACAAGAAAATACTCTTTTATCATATTAGCTATTTAGTTAATAAATAAAACTCAGAGAACTACACAACTTGATGAAAATCAATAGTTGGATTGATTCTGTCAGTGACTTTTGGTCTTAGAATGTATGTCTGAAGTTTCAGAACCATCACATGGCCTCGATCATCATATTCATGGCCATATAGATACATGTTGGCATGTACATATAAGGATTTTTTACATGATTATATCATTAAAGGGGCCAGAGTTGTAATAAATTTGTAGAGTATGTAATAATCAAACACAGAATGTATAAGATGCTGGCATTGATGAGAATGAAACAAACTCATATCCTTGCAAGAAAAGAATAGTATACCTAGTAGACTGACAGTTTCTCTCTCATCAAATCCTTTTGTTGCAAATGAATGGATTGTGTGTGAGAGATCATCTTGAGGTGTAGGAAGCTCATAATTTGCTTTAATTCCATAAGAAACTCTGCTGTCCTTCCTACCAGTTAACAAAGGATAGAATGGACCTCCAGCCTGCAGAAACTCAAATTTACCATCAGAATTAATCAATGGTTTCACAGAGAGAGAGAGAGAGAGAGAGAGAGAGAGAGAGAGAGAGAGAGACCAGGAGGACAGCTTCTCTTGCAGCCAAAACAAGAATATCAGCACAAGAAACAACTCCAGGGCATGCTTCTTCGAGTAGTGACTTGATGGTGTCAATCACGTCAAAGCCCTTTAAGGATTCATTAGGGGTCGAGAGTTTCTCACTATCAAATTCATCAGCAGGATCCAACAACACTGAGGCGTCACAACCCTTCACAACAACAATTTCAAACAATTTCCGATTAATATATGCATAATTATGAAAGCCGTTTCGGAGAATCCACACCAAATCCCCAAAACTAGAGAAACCATTAAATAAATAAATGAAATAATAACCTTCAATATAATCGAGTGCAAATTAAATCAAATTACCCATCCAAAAACTAAATGCAATCAGAAAAATTTCATAACCACCACAATTGGAAATCCACAATAACATAGAACAAATTCAGCACCGAAAAACCATCAATGCAAAGAAAATCATCTTAAAAAGAGATAGATAGATAGATAGGGAGAGAGGGAGAGAGACCTCCACAAAGCAGTCGTGGAAAACAAGCCTCAATAGGGCAGGAGCAACATCGTGGTTCAACTCAAACAGTTTTTGAGCCGTTGATCGGATAATTTGCTCTGCTGATGGGCACGATTCATTGTAATAATCATACACAAGCCATCCATGGATAATTCTGTCAGGCGATGGAGCTTCAAGAAGCGAACGCACAGTGGCAGAAGAGGACTCGGCAGTAGTAATCTTTCTATTGATTTTAGCATTCTGGTTTCTGAGAGAAATCAAAACGCACAATACAAAAACTAGAAAGCTCAGTTTCCTTGTGAAATCCATGCTCATTGTGTGTGTGTGTGTGTGTGTTTTGATTTGCAGAAGCTGATGGAGTCCGTGAGGGAGAACTGAGAAGGTTGTTATGGACTTATGGTCGACCAACAAATTATGCGCGGGAGATGAGTTATGCTGATATAGAATGACATAATTGCCCTTGCAGATGCAGTTTTTTTTTTAATGATTTAGGTAATTAAGTGCACTTTAAGTTGGAATTTAGATTTTAGCTTTGCAACAATTTTTTTTATATCTTAAATGCTTAAATCTTTATATTATTGACAATGATGTAAGTGTTATGGATTATGTCTTTTTATGGCTCATGAAATTTGAAAAAATATGTACCTTTTGATTTAAATTTTAGATTTAAATATAAATTGCAACTTGTTTGACTCATTTCTCGTTATATAGTGGCCCGATTAGCTCAATTATTATAGAACCAATCAACTCAATTAGCATTTCTATTCGATTGTTTTGCATATGTTACATCCTATAATTATGTATTCCTGTTTATTAAATAATTCAGTAAATTGCATATTGTAATGTATTTCGTGTTCTTTATTATTGTATAAAAAAAATGCCATATATTGGACAAAAGGATAAAAAAATCCACATCATAATTAAGAAAATATTATAGCTTGTAACAAACTTGAGTCGGATATAGTGCCTTAATTAGTTAGGATTCAATATGCCTTAAGTAGTTGTATCTCCTAATTATTAGGAAATTGTAATACTGGACAGTTAAAAGCATCAAAGATGAAATTGTATGTTTAAAACACTATAATTAAAGATGGGGTTTTCATCTAAAAAATGGGCGGATATAATATGTACAGCCTCTTCTCGTGTGTTTTTTATCATAATAATTGCGCAAATTCCAATTTTCAGGTATTTTATTTATTCATTTATTTCTTGAATGGAGAATTAGCTCATTTATTAAATGTTTTATGTTTAGGAAATTTAAATATTTAACGCATGGAGTGTTCTTTGAATGTTTGAATGCAGTATTGTATACGTAAATCATGGATTGTTGTTTCTAATCTTGAATTTGGTATCTAATTTTTTAAAGTATTAGAAAGTATTTCACTGATTTTTGTCATTTCAATAAATCTGCCTAAATTTCTACCCTCTACCAATTCTTGAACATTTAAATGTGTCCCATTCTTGAAAATGGTTTTTAGTCTTGATCTATTCATCTTCTTGAATGTGATATATATAGTAACTTAAAAAAGTTTATCATTGGATTCAGATTTCCATGTAAAACGGGGACTTGCCAAACACCAATAGATGTATTGATCATCCAATTAAATGTGAGTGAGATTTTCCCACAAGTTATTGTTAAGGCCCTTCTCTATCCAAAAGCCATTAAGAGGTCTCTTATGGAAGGTACAACCATTCCAAGCTCTACTCAGCTACTAAATTCTTACAGGCTTAGAATAAGGAAAGCACCCTTAACAACTGATCTCAAACACTTGGAGGTTTGTACCTTGGATGTTTTATTCTCTTTTATGTTGTGTTTCATAATTAATATCCCATGTGAAAAATGTCTGAATTTTCCGACAGGTTGTAGCAGGAAGCTATATGTGTGTAGCAGGTGCTTTTTTAGGACTTGTAAAAAGTGGAAGAATGAGTGTGTTGGGTTTACTTCTCATCCTATGGGGGATTATGAAAGAAATGTTTATTGGAAAAAATGGTGAATCTCTTTGCATATATCCAGGAATGATAATCTCTATTGTTATTGCATTCTTGTCTATGAGAAGGGATGTGAGAAAGCTTATAAAGTGTTGCAAACATTGTTACAAAGCCAAATACAGTTGACTTGCGTTAGAGAATCATAATTTTCTTTCTGGGTTTTCATTTTGCTACTCGTGTGTTCCTCTGTTTTTTGTTCGTATTTGTCTGTCAATTACTATTACTACTGCTATAATTCTAGTACTGATGAGCTTCATTATGATATTTTTTGAATGATTTTTAATTTTTTGTTTTGTTAAAACGAGTTCAGTTCGAACTTGATTCTTCGAATTGTTTTAGAAATTGAAGTAGGCTTGAAAAAAAAAGGGTGTTTTGAGATAAATTTCATGCATTATAGTTCAAAATTGTTGTAGATTTAGAATGAATTAGAACATCTCTTTTAGAATATGAGAGAGAAATTTAATTCAATTGTGACAAATGAATCCTATCAAGAAAACCTTCAAGATAATAAATTGGTGATGCCAAGAAGAAGAATGGCCAAACTTAGTAAATGAGTGCCAAATATGAATTATGAAATCTGCAAATGAGGGTTAGATATTTATAGAGGATTCCTAAATTATTGAGTTGCACAAAAAAATCTTTCTTTTGAGATAAAACTGTTAATTCAGAGTGGCAAAAGATTTCAAAATAAAAGACAAAATAATGATAAGGAGACGTATACAGCGTAGAGACAACAATTAACATGACTGCAATGTAGCAATAATTATTGTGGAAAAATCTTAACCATTTTAACATTTTTTTTAAAGAAATATCTTAGGAGGGGACTCAACTCTAGATTCTTGCAAGGTTCTCTAGGTTCTTGCTAGGTTTTGGTTTTAATGTACCAAATTTTTGTTGCAAAATAATGCAATAAAATTAGCAATAAAGTGGGCCACACTTCTGCTGTAGTCATGCATCATGTTGGCAAGTTTACACTATCATAACCAATGTTCTTGTTTTGTACCTCTTGGTTCAAATTGATTGAATT
This sequence comes from Scutellaria barbata, assembly GCA_028654395.1. Lineage (NCBI taxonomy): Eukaryota > Viridiplantae > Streptophyta > Magnoliopsida > Lamiales > Lamiaceae > Scutellaria > Scutellaria barbata. The sequence goes on along the minus strand of CM053645.1, from coordinate 2,975,555 downwards.
ATTTTTTTCTTCACAAATGGAAAATTGTGATTGAAGAGTTTCACGGTGAAGATTCTTTCCACTTGTTCATTGGTGATTTGCTGTTTGAAAGTTTTTGTGACAGAGCCATCTAATTTTGGACCTATTTTCTTCTTATCACTTTCTTCAACCCCACTTGCATCTTTTCTTTGAACTTCCATTTGATTTTTCAAGAAAAAAAATCTGGGTTTTAGAGATCTTTTCAGGAGGTTTTTGTGCTGAAATATCAAGAAAGATAGTCTTCATTGCAGATCTCACAATTCTCATCTCATCTTCAGATTTGTAAATCTATTCATATTGGTTTCAGAGAAAATCACAAAGCAACATCAATTTCTCCAAATGGGATTCTTGGTTGGATATGTCATCATAATGGCTATGTGTTTCTAACACAAGAGCTGGTTCTTGTTTTTCTGATAAAAGGATGTCATTCTGTTTTCAACCATTCAATTATCCATCACATATAAGCTGTTGTCTAAGTAAACATGCAAAGAAAACCCCATCTTCAACACTCTCTCCATTTGAGAGCAACACAAATTCCTTCTCAAAATCATCAGATAGAAGTTTTGATGTCCCATTGAGTGCTCAAGCCAATGGTGTCGGGATAATCGGAGGCCTTTCGGTTGATTCGACTCTCGATTTCACCAAAAAGTTAGTCGACTTACAGTTGAAAAGCCAAGGAAGTAGCCTGCCTTTCATCCTCTGTTCCGATCCACATCTTAGCAACGTGCTCTCATCCATCGAACGAGTTTCTTTTCCATCCGTTTCTCCCAAGAGTCAACATGTACAATCTGATTACACTTCAGTAGTGGAAAATCTAAGGTGTAAACGAGCTTTTCTTGAGAAATCGGGAATTTGTTGCATCACAATGCCCTGCCATGTATCACATTCTTGGTATGAAGAGATCGAAGAAGGATGCTCTGTTCCTTTTCTTCATGTTGGTGAATGTGTAGCCAAAGAACTCAAAGAAGCAAAGCTCCGGCCTCTTGAAGCTGGAAGCCCTCTTCGTATCGGTGTTCTTTCCACCAATCGAACTCCGGTACCTCGATTTTATCAGGAGAAGCTCGAAAACGAGGTACTAACCTGTGATCCAAGTGATCTTTTCTCTAAAAGTGATGAGTGATTTAAGGAGATGTATATATGCAGGGTTTTGAGGTAATATTACCAGATAAGGCGACGATGGAACATACAGTGATCCCTGCAGTGGAAGCATTAAACAGAGAAGATTTTGAAGGGGCTCAAAATCTTTTCAGAATAGCTCTACAAGTTCTGCTGGTCAGAGCTGTGAACAGAATCATCCTTGCTTCAGATGAATTAAAGCAACTTTTGCCAAAAGATGATCCTTTGTGGATTAAATGCATAGATCCGATGGATTCTTTAGCACGATCGTCTATAAAGATTGCTCGATTAGCAGAAAAAGGTAACTCAAAAAACCATTCTTCTTGCTCAATATGAATGGTTAGAGTTAGAAGATGAAAGCAAGAACTCTGTTATGAATGTTCAGAAAATTCAAAGTAGTGATCATTGCTTATGACTATTATCTAACACACTGCATAATTCTCAGAAAAGTGCCTCGATTTCGAAAAATGTATGCATCCATTGTAAGTCATACTACGAACGAATGTTTTCAGAATTACGAGATCAAGAATACATCTGTTTACTAGCCAAAAAAAAAAACCTAGTAGCTACTATTAGGATTCATTAATACTAAGTTCTTCAATCTTCCAAAGGATGTATCATGACAGGGTATGTGCAGACCTGAATCTATCTCCCAATTTTCGCTCAACGAAACTGGGAAATCTTGTTCATGTCCATCCAATCAGCATAGATTTCACTGATCTTCTCAATGTCCCGCTTCATGAAACACTTTTTGCCTTTCATTTGTAGCTTCTCAGCAGTCTTGTTTCCTATCACACATGATTCTGCATTGTTTGGTTGCGAATCGAGCATCAACCTGCAAGCATGATCATGGTCCAGCTCAGCAACGTGACTGTGTTTTTGAAGCTCTGTCCATCAAATTAATTGGTGTTAGAACTCAACCACCTGATCTCTATGGGAACATGAAGACAACCATGTGTTCGTACATACATCTACTGATATTTGCACTACTTTTTTCATCACTAAATAGCAGGAAACATATCACTAGCTATTCCAAACAGAAATCAACCAAGAGGAAAGACGAGATGTCGAAATAGCTATGACAAACAGAAAGAGGTACAGAGGAACAGACAATTTGGATTCCAAAGTTGTTCCTATTACATTGACGTGCATAGATTACATACTATTTATCTATCAAAGTCCTTTTCTCCTCACGAGAGACTCACAATAAAGTAATCTCACAAGATATAGAACAAGTAATTGGTGGACAAAACCTGCCTCAAACTGCATACATCAGATTTTCTTAACAAAGTTACACTGTGAGCAAGTCCCAATAAAAGTTTTATTCTCACTGAAGATACAGTCAATGATGGTTATTTCTAATGCACATAATCAAGCACACACTAAAATCTACCTAAGTTTGCAAAACAAGATTTGAAACAAAGTGAATTCAGAAATAGAAGGAAAGTAATATCTCTAAACACACATAATTAACTCATATCTTCACGACACAAGAAACAAACAAGTGATATTCATCTAAATACATCCACATTCATATAAAACATAATCGAAACAATTCATCATACACAAAAGCATTGAGAGAAACAAAACAATCTTTAAAATCTTAAACCAAGCACTGATACATCACCTGCTTTGCCATGAGCATAGTTACATTTCACCCCAAATGCACACCTACCAGACTTCTCCCACCTGATACAATGCTTCCTCTTGTAATTTACCGACTTAGCATGGTTTCGACAAGCATTCACACCCCCACACACAATCTGATCACCTTCACTTCTCTCACTCCTTCCACTCACAGCATACATAGCCACATCACCACCAACATTCCGATCACATTTATGAAGATACTGGCATTTATCACCATATGGGCAACCTTGTCCACTAGAAAAGAGATAACACTCTCTCACTTTGCTCACAGCGTTTCTCCGAGTCTCGTCATTCAAAAGCTCCTCCATAGCAGCAGCTTTGATCCCTGGCTTAACAATCTCACTCATGCTATGAGCATAATGGCAGTTGCCTCCAAAATAACATTTACCCCTTTGGAATAGCCTGCACAGCTCTGATTTGAATGGGGTTGAAAGCTTTGATCTGTTGACTGAAAACGGTATTCTTGGGTATGGATAACACTCCGAAAATCTTGATATCTCAAATCTCGATACTGAACGGTTTTCAGATGCAGTTTTTCCGCAAGAAACAGAAAATTGAGCGTCATTTAAATGGTTTTTTGACATATTCGAAAAAAATCGACAAAATTATGTACTATTTTCGGGGAGATGCGGTGAATGGGGGTATGAAATTGAAATTTGATTAGAAAGTTGGCGTGGGTAAGAGTGAAATTTTGTGAAAAATGTTGAAAAGGGGTGAATGCGAGATCATATTATTCCATGAAATCGAAGAGTATAATGATGATAAATGAGAAGATTTCTAGACGAAAGCAGGGTAGAGTAGGAGGGTTTCATTAGGGTGGAGAGTTGAGAGCAAGAATGATGAGTACGATCATGCAAGCGCCAATTCTAATTTTGGTAATTTAATATTTAATAGAATTACTTCCTTTTTTTACTTTTTTATTTATTTATTTTTGAGAGAATTTTATTAAACCATTTCAACACTTAAATTTGGTTTTGAATCTACGTCTGCATTTGCATGTGCATATACATTTTGCTATGTTTTTTTAATTCAAGAACTTGGTGATTTTATGACTAATTGCTTAGAGAATATATTTTTTTAATTATTTAATAATTGTTTATTTTTAAAAGAATTTGATAAAACCGTCATTGTCATAAACAGCCCCTTTAGTTTGAATATGTATTTAATAAAACTATTTTAAATCAGTATAATTTGGAGTCAATTTGAAACCATTTCTCATATCAATTTCTTCCAGTCCCATCAAAGACCACCCATGGAAATTCTATAGACCATACTTCGAATTTTCAATTCAACATGACAGAAAGTGACAATAAAGAAAGAAAGACAGACATTCATTTTCCATATCGACCCAGCAGACTTGCAAATATCAGCAAGAAGGAAACTGTGTCATGAAATTTTAAATATTCATAGAACCAATCTTATAATTCTATTAAATCTGTAAATCTCACTTCTCAATAATCTGATGGTACTCTGGTATTCTCGCATTTTGTTCAGCACCCACCTCTTTAATTTAAAGCGCGTGCAGGGGGAAGATAAAATCGAAGTAAACTAAATAGCTAACACCATAAGTCTTGATAAGTAACATACAGCAGTCTATTGAAGCTTCTTTATTCCAGGAAACGAAGGGAGGATTGCAATAAGACCATCGCCATAGCCAACCGGATCTGTAAATGTTGAAAGTTATGGAGTGATTGTGAGACAGAAGAGTGGATAAAAACGAGAAATCTTTCACGAAAGAAAGATGCATACCGCCATCTTGTCTGAGTATCTTGACCACCTCTCCAGCTATGTCAGACTGGGGGAGAAGAAATCAAAAGAGTTCAGCCATGGAAAGTGCATGAATTAATTCAGATATAGCAAATAATAGACCACAACCATGCCAGTGGTAAGGAAAGGTAGGCACAAACCTCAAGGGGGATCTCACCACCTAGTTGCTCAATGTAGCAGAGCACCTGGCCCTCCTTCACTATGTCTTTCTGTTAAGCAGCAATAATAACTGGTGAATAGTGGAAATTGCAAGCATTGTTGCAGCAACAGGTAGAATAGCATTGATGATGAGATATGACCAAGTGAATACCAAGTGCACGAGAACTTATACAGGGAGTTGGTCATTGAAGTTGACCAAATTTCAATAATGTCTTGAAATTGACTCTTTGAGTACATTGAAAGGATTTTATTCAAGAGTCTGCATAAATAAAAAACTGAAGGCATGGATATCGAAACACGATTAAAAAGCATGGATATTGAAAATCCCCCTTTTTGTTATGGAAATGGATACATATGCAAACAAAACCTTAAACCCAACCATGTGAGGTTTTGCTATGAAGTTAAGGAAAACGAACAAAAAAAAAAGTGTATGATATGGGTGATTTATAAACATGAAAAAAAAAATCGAGAATGGATTATGTATCATACTTTCTAGAAGCAAACATCATTAAATATGCATTAGGTATCCACCATTCAACAAGACTGAACAAACAAAACACTTTTTCCAACTCCATAAAAGTTCAACTTAGAGAGAGAGAGAGTCACAAGAAACAGGCACCTCTTTGCAAGAAGGAGGAGCCCTCTTCCCTTTAATGGTCCGAGATCTCTTAAAATAACCAACCTGCAGCCGAAATATGGTAAGTGATTCTAGCATCCAAAAAAAAGTCAGCCATTCTCTTAAAAACATGTTAGATTCTTACTCTTGGAGATTGAAGTATCACCAAGCCCTCATCTGCTGCCTTGTCAAGCATTGTCTGAACTCCACCTGAAGACGTAATTGGTTTGGATAGGGCCAAAGATGGTGATGAGGCCGAGCCATTTAAACTAGGATTCTCAACAGCTGAATGTGCACTAACAGGAGCAAGAGCTGGAGGTTGTGAAGGTGCACTTTGCTCAGGCAGGTCTCTTGAAACATATAACCGGAATCCCCCAAGCTAATCATGAAAATCAGAAATCATCAAGGGAGAAGGCAAACAGAAACCCCTAATATATCTATTACTTATATAAAAGTGTGGATGTTTCTTACAAAATATGGATTGCCGAATATATCCCTATTAAAGATTATTATTTAAGGTTATAATGGTAATTTAAGATTTTCATACTTAAATAATTTAATATTAGAATTCTAACTAATTCAAAATCTTATAGAATCCTATTATAATTAAAATTCTAATATAAAAGTGTTATATATAAGGTCTGTATATTAATTTGAATTGGTTTTCACGTGCAACGCACGTGATCTAAGACTCGCATATATATATATATATAAACACAATCAAAGAGAATGTATATCGATGGAGGAGGAACAAAATGAAGCCTCAACTTTATCAAAAGCAGTAGAAGTAAATTGTACAATAATACTGAAATTTAAATGGCTTTTCATACGATGAAGTACATAACATTTCTTATTTCATTGTCCCCCTTTATATAAGAAAGACAAATAACTCACTTTAATTTCAAACTCCGCAATTGATGTTGTATCACACAGTGAGTTTAGAAGCGATTCTACCTGTAAAATGAGATTTTGTGTTAGATTGCTGCAATTACTTACAGAAACTGAAATTTGTGCATTACAATCTTGTGCCAACAAGCAGTATATAGTATCAGAAATCTACAGTTTATGCATAATTTTACTTGGATCTAATACATAGGTTTGAAGGAACAAAAAAGCCTAGTTGAACTTTTCAGAAAGCATCAATAGTGAATGTGAAATTGGAAGCCACAATTCCGCAAATTGGAGGTAAGAAGAGCCATAAATTGTCATGCTTTGACTGATTTAATTTCTTCCTTTGATAGGCTATTACCATTTAGAAAATTGAAAGATAACATGAAATGACCGTGGCAACCATCTAAAAGATGTGAGATGAATAAAACACATTTATCTGACTTCTTTATTATTTCTTGACAATAGGTGTGGATTGTGGATGGCTGATTGTAGTAGCATCACACTACACAAAATAAAAAATGGACCAACAATGTAACGATGATATAATCAGTTTCTTGTTCAATCATCATTGAAGTTTTCAATCAAGAAAGTCTTGGTTATCTAATAGAAGTGAACAGTAATTTGACAAAATTATGTATCGTGCTTAACTCACTTTGAATTTCTCCAAAGCAAAATTTTAAAATCTTTCTTTTCATGCAATTGTATATTATTAAACATAACGGAAAATAGACCAATACTCAGTAAATCAAAAGGCAGATGATGTACATAATCATAGCCTGAAAATTAAGCAACTTACCTCAAATGCATTAGGAATGAGTGGGCTTACTGCATCAGTTGATTCAGTTTCTTTAGAATTATACTCCAATTTTGCATTAGCTGTTATTCATTAAAAGCTGGATTAGAAAGAGAAATTATGAAGGGTGCAACAGAAAAGTAAGCCATATGCAGAATCTTCATTTCACCCCACCAGATGTTGGATATATGAAAAGAATTCACTTTCTTCCTTACCTGATTTTGTATTTACTAGAGAGTATGTAAAATTACTTCCAGGTATCAGAGCAAGCCATCAGGAATTAATCTAAGTAACTTAACTTCCCATAAAGTGCAAGATAACATATTCATAAGAAAAACTGAAGTAGTAAACTATTAGGTTGTTTACAAGCTAAATAGCTGTAACCTAATCAATAGCCAACACAAAACTCCGGATCCACTTATGTCCTAGAAATAATTAACACATTTTATGTTTAATTGAGTTTATCCCTCCAGCTTCGTTATGAAATGACACAAAACCTTCACTGTTCTAGATGTTTACACAAGCAACCAACCAAAATAATCCTCTTTCTGTTCATTACACTATAACAGAACAACAACACTTCATTAACATTATAGACAAAATCAAAGCCATAGATGGAGAATAAGATTCAGAGAAAATTAACTCACAATCATCATCGGAAACTGAACTCTGACACACAGTTATTGACTTCTGTGGTCTTTGCAACAACACCAAACCATTAAATCGGACAATTTTCGCTGCCTTTAAACCATGCAAGGGTCGCAATATTCTCGATTTGGGCCTCAAAGAACCGAAATCCAAATTCTTTACATTAAGACCTGAAGCCCCAAACCTGCCTGAACAATCACCACCATAAAAACCATTAGAAAAAACACAACAAAGCCATCAAACATTGATTTGATCCCAATGCAAGTTTTCAGGCATATACAAATCCAAAATCAAGAACAAGTAGAACCCTAATTGCTCAAACTGATGCACAATAACACGATTAATATACGATGAACAGCATAATCAACTAGAAAGCAGTACAGATTCATGATACACAAACAGCATAGATTGCAATTGGAATGAATTGAGAGAGAGAACATACAAGTAGCCATAATTGAAAACGGAGAAAGAAGAGAATCGTGGCGGAGCAGTAGAGCAGGTAAAGAAAGTGAGTTGAAGCGCGGACGATGTTAACGAAGAAATGAAACCAGAAGTTGAATATATAGTGGGGGCCAGCTTCAAGATTTGCTTATCTGTTTTAGGCTTTTTGCTTTTATTTCCTTTTCTCACGTTTCCACTCTTTTCAATTTTCCAGAAATTAAATGCCTTTTCTTTTGTCTTCGTTTTTTTCTGGGTGGATGGGTTGGGTGTGGGTGCCTTACTACAAGTACAATATGTACTCTGCTTTAATGTTTCCCCTACATTTTTTTAATCATTTCTATTTCTTTATGTACTTGGAATTTTTTTATTTTTTTTAGAGGAAGACATTGGTGATTTATCAGAGGTCAACTTGTTGAATTGAAAAATACTTGACCTCGTTAGTAAAGAAACGTACTTGACTTTTATAAGAGATCAAAATACTATTTATTCGATTCCATTTTTATAGAAGTTTGGTTTGTTTCAATTTGTAAAATCGTATTTTATTTTGGATCAACTTATTAATTAGAATTGATACAATTAGCTAATATTTACATATTTTTTACACTATATTATAATAGTAATTGTTGCGTTATATGACCTGATCAAAAATAAGTTAGGAAATTCACTGACCAAACCAATATGATTCGAATGAAGAGGCCCTAACTTAAGAGAACAGACTAAGGTTGACCTAGCCAGAGGACGAGCCGAGCCCGACCATCGGTCCAAGATAGATCAAGGGTGTCCGATTCGACCAAAGCTCGAATTGCAACTAGCCACGATTATGGTGTCAACCAGAAAATGTCTAGTGGTCTAGGAAATGATTGACCCAACCAGAAGCCACGATTATGGTACCAACCAGAAAATGTCTAGTGGCCTAGAAAATGATTGACCCAACCACAAGCCAACCGTGACTAGCCACCGACCTGAATGCCAATCAGGAAGTGTCAAATTTCCTAGAAGTGGGTGAGCCAACTAAGATGAAATCTCACGAGGAGATCGAATTTGAGCTTAACCAGCTTTGATCGAGCCGGTCAGAGCTCTAATCAATACCCACAAATCCTCAACAAAATTCAAGTGCACCAAAAAATTAGTTAAAAGACGAGATCAAACATCTAGACTAACCAGGACAAAGTTGGCGAGAGACCACTCGGCCAAGACCAAAACATGGTAGGCAAACCCAATTCGAGGTCGGTCAGGATTAGCCACACCTATAGTCCCAAGTCTTAGGAGGGACTAAAATCTGTTCCGACTTGGATTGGAGAAGTCAATACCCCTGAGTTCTAGCAGGCCAGAAACGACCTAAAAGTTCATTTCAAGAGATATTCAAGCTCACTCCAAAATATTCCGAAAATGAAATAAATCTGAATAGAATAAAATCTAATCAAGATACGATCATATCCAATTTGATTGCACAAAATCCCTAATATCGATCAATCGATATGCTTTCCCAGATTATGTAAGCTTTAGTTTGATCTATTAATAGGACTTTAATTTATGAAAAAAGGGATGAGAACTTCATTTTATTGAAGCAATATATAACTATTCTCTGATTATTTCAGCAATAAAAATGATTCAATCAGGCAAAATCGACCCATCAAGAGCGACCGGGCAGTACTAGTGATTTAGAAACATGTGATACATAAATATTTTAATTTATTACAGCCCTAATTTACCCTTGAGCTTCATACCCCCGATCTCACTTCTCTCTCTAGTTTATTGTACCATCACCCACTATTCTCTGTTTCTTGTTAATCTGATCTTGGGAATGTTTAGCTTATGGGAATCATTAGTTCTGCCAACTTAGAATTGTCAAAGTCATTGGACGATTTCTTTAGTTGATTATGGTTTATGGATTATGTAATCCGAACCCCTAATTCTAAGTCTCATTTTATGTAAACGGAATCCCTAATTCTCTCGAGGGGTGTTTGGCTAAGTTTATGCTTGAAGTTTATAAGCTCTTGCAAAACTTATAAAATGTTTAACTTAAGTTAAAAATAAATTGTTGAAGTGTTTGAATATATAAGATGGTGGAACTTATAAGTTTTTGATAATGACATTTATGTAATTTAAATGTTCAAATTTTTTTTAAAAATAAGATTTTATTTTAAAAATAAATTGAGATTTTCTTACTTTTCAAAAAAAAAGCTTATAAACTCTTTATATTTTATAAGCTCTTAAAATAATATATTATTCAACTTAGCCAGACATTTTTAAAGAGTTTATAAGCTCTTAAAATCCTATAAGATGTTTTACGTAGGTTATAAGTTCACCTAAATCCCCTCTAGAAATTATTTAGCTTTTTTTTATTTATTTTTATTTTAAGGAAAACCAAAACAAGAAACCAAATCTCCCAATCGATTTGAAGTACTGATTCAATTTGTAATCACATTAGGTTTATTTCAGTATAATAAAATCTTGAATTTTGAATTTCAATTTTCTCAATTCGATTTGATGTTATATGCTTACTGCACCAAAAGTGAGTTTTCTCAAGCGGTTTGGAATATTTATTGATTCAATTAGAGATAGTAGGTCTAGAAAAGTTATGACCAAAATGTCTTAAGTTTATGGTTTTTGTCGCAACGGGTGGGGTTGGGAAAGGTGGGCAGTTTAATTAGTTTTTCTTTCCAAATCAATTTTATATCAAGAACCAATTTATAAATTAGTTCTTAATTTTAAATTTGAATTTTAAAGTTTCTTAATGAGGGGCTAAATTTAACATTTTTTCTCAATTCAAGGCTTGAAATTTAGATTGAATTTTCAATTTAAAACAAAATTTCATTTTCATTTTTATTTATATTTATAAATTTATTTATATTTCAATATGTATAATGTAGTCATATTTTGGATAAATTAAGTCAAGTTAGTGCGTTTTAAGAATAATTTTCATTCGACTTATCTTAATTTATACGAAAAAAAGAAAGAAAAAATATAATTAATTTAATTCATAAAATATAATTTATATTAAATATTAAAATCGATTTTCTATACTTTTATTCATAAAATTAAGAAAGTAAAAGAATCTTTATTTTTTAATTACATTTATTATATATATATATATATATATATATATATATAAATTAATAAAAGTCGGATGAAGATCGTTCCAAAATTGTACGGACTTGTCTTAATTTATCTAAATTATAAATACATATTAAAATATAAATAAATTATAAATTTAATAAAAAAGAAAAAAAATGAAATTTTGTCTTGAATTGAGAGAACTCAATTTAAATTTCAAGTTTTGAATTGAGAAAAAATGTTAAATTGAGCCTCTTATTGAGAAACTTTAAAATTCAGGTCCAAAATTGAAAATTAATCTATAAATTAGGTTTTGTTATGAAATTTATCCTTTCTTTCTTATTGTTTTCAAAAATTTGCTATATAATTTTTGGGTAATTCTGCTATACACCAGTGGTATTAATACACCAACTTTTTTTACTATGGTAAATAAAATCAAGGTAACTTTTGACTTTTGGGTTGGGCTGTTAATTGTGGTCTTGTGGGTTGTATTGGGCATCTTTACTAGGCCCAAATGCACATAAACTCAAATATACATAGGCCCTTTCTTGCTATATGTATTTGATTTTGATTAAATCACATGACACCAACAATTGTAAATATTAAATTAAACCACATAATTAATTTTATATTTGTGTTAATTAAATATTTTTTAAATTAGTATTTAATTTAAATCAGTAGTATTATCAAGATAATTAATAATTATAATTTAGTATTTAATTAATTAATCAACATGATTAATTTTAATACTAATATTAAATATGAAATTAAATTAATACTTGTAATCTAATATTTAATTAATTAATCACACTCTCCTTTTAATTTAAATAGTAATATTAAATGTAAAATTAAGACATATTTTTTTAATATTAAACGTAAAAATTTATTTCAATATTTAATATTGATATTTAAATGAAAACGTATTTTTTTAATGTTAATCATGTATTAAGACATCACATCAAATTAAAAAATTGCTTAACATACGAAAGTCCATCTAAATCTAAATGATTTATTTATATCAAAATTCATCTGACTACGTATAAATGAAGAGATACGTGAAATCAATCAAAATTAATCCAACATACCTACCACACTAAACTTATACAATGAATGAAGATATATCCAAATTGTAATCTTTATAATTAAAAGATTGTGATATTACTAATTAATCATATACAAGTAGGATGCAACAAATATCCAATTAAATAGCATGCAACCAACCAATCTTGATGACACGGCATGCAATGAAATAACATTCAACTAACCAATATCGATGACCCAGCATGTTGTCGATACAGTGACCTAGTATGACAAGTCAATTAATAATAAACATTATCAAGTAACCACACAACATCAACCAACCAAACAATATTTATGACATAACATGCAATCAATTGAATTAAAAATAATTATCACACAACACCGTAATAGGATGCAAATAATATACAATTAAATAACATTTAATATTTGTTTCGGCTATAAATTAAATATTTTATAATTTAATATTTACTTTAAACTAGTGGTATGATCCAAATAATTAATATTTTTTTTGGCTAAAATTAATATTTGTAATATAGTATTTAATTAAATTAATATTTGTAATGAAGTATTTAATTAAATTAAGCAATATGATTAATTTAAATATTAATATTAAATATAAAATTAAATTAAATTGAAACATTAAAATTTATTTGAATATTTAATGTTATTATTTAAATCGAAATGTATATATTTTCTTAATGTTAATCGTGTATTAAGACATTATATCAAATTAAAAAATGACTTCACATATGAAATTTCATATAGATTATACAATGGTGCTATAAATTAAATATTTTATAATTTAGTATTTACTTTAAATTAGTGGTGTGATCAAGATAATTAATATTTGTTTCGGCTAAAATTAATAATTGTAATGTAGTATTTAATTAAATTAAACAACACTATTAATATTAAATATCAAATTAAATTAAACATAAATGTTATAATTTATTTTAATATTTAATAATATTATTTATATCTAAATGCATATTTTTTCTTAAAGTTAATTGTGCATACAAAACCATGGTTGCAATGACTTAAGATGTTATGTTCATAACAATTTTGTTAATAAGAGAATTACATCTACACAAAATAAAATATATCGAATATGGGTCTCAAATGATTCGTCATCACATGCTTCATAATACAAGAAGATTTAATTGTGTTTTTATGGTTGTTATTGATGGATAAATACAATTATTTGAGAAGGTGGATATAGACTCATTATCTTGTGAAATTAGACTATTTGGGGGAATTTTTATAATTTACTGCAGTAACTTTTGAAGTAAGGTAAAAAAGGTAAATTGAAAATGAAGGGTTAAGATGCAATGATGGAAGATCTAATGGTTAAGACCACTGGTGTATTAATACCACTGGTGTACTATAGAATGACCCATAATTTTTTTATGAATTAAATATTTTCTAATTAGTTTATACAAGTAATATTTTGTTTTTTATCGAGTTTCTTATCCTTTTTTTTTTTTAGTTTTAATGAAATTACTATATTTTTGTTGAAATTTTCCCTTTAAAACAAAAAAAAATATCGTTACTTAAAAAAAATTAATTTAGAACAAAATAATGGATAAATTTTGGCCTAATTGTAGGTCACTGACTAGTCAATTGGAAATGGTGGAGAAGAGAGTTTTTGCAGCAAGAGAATATAAGACGAGGGGGGAGGAAGGACGAATGAAGTGTTTATTGTAGCGATTTCGACTCACCTGATCGATTTGGTAAATTGAACAAAATTTGTAAAGACCAAAATGTTAAAGTTTTAAATTTTCAGAATTCCCAACTTATTGGATGAGATTAGATAAAAATGATAAACTCTTCTTTTTATTTTGTTTGAGAATAAAGTGAAGATTTGATATGCGAACATCTCAGCTGAGAAATTAGTCAGAATCTCCAAAGTTTGTAGTTATGCATCTGACATGTGACCAATTAACAAAAAAAATTATTTTCCCATCAAACTTCGTGTAAGTTAAGTATTTTGATTTCATTATAAAAGCCGCAAGGAGCTATAATAATGAAAGGAAAATAGGATTACCAAAAAGTTAGGGAACCAAAATTATAATTTCCAAGAAAAAACTTTAGTTTATTTAATTATAGATACTGTATGTAATTATATGGGTATGATTATACTATACGCACTAAACATTTGTGTATATCATATGTATTAACGTTGAAGCAGATTGATGAAAAAATTCCGAAACATTTGTTAACTAAAACAACACATCAAAATCCACATCATTTCAGAATACCTCTACATTTTGGAGAGTCCCACTTAACAAAAGAATTGGAATAAATAAATAAAGAATTGGCTGTATTGATTTGTAATTTTCTTTTTCAAGTTTTACAAATACCAATTGAGTAATTTTATAAAAAAATTTAAAAACAAAAATGGTATGAGTAAAGATAGGCATCTAAAAGAATTATAATGTCAAAAACAGTACTTTAAGCTTGGCAAGTAGGGATTGAGCAAAATGAAAGGCAGATTAGATGCAATATTGTTTTGTTTTTTAAATAAACTAGATCAAATACCAGGAATGAAAGGCAAATTAGATGCAATATTGTTTTGTTTTTTAAATTAACTAGATCAAATACCAGGAAACTACAATTTTTACAACGAAATTCATGGTTTTGAAAAAGAAGAAAACTCTAAATATTACACTAGATAAGTATCATTAAACAACCATCTTCAAAACTAGATTCCATCAAAATTTGTGGTTTAAAAACCGTGGATTGTAAATTACTATTGAAAACCTCTCGAGCTTCTCTATAGTAGGCAATGCAGCAGGTCGCATTGTTGCATGGAAAGTTAGGTTTTCACTATGGGAGCTACACCTGAGAATTGATGGGAAGTAACTGTCATATAACGTGTCTTTAACAAGAAACGTCTCGTTGAAAAATTGAAACGATTTGAAACGGCAACAAAAATGTATGCCACAACTTGACATTGCATCATCGGCCAACCTGCTGCACCCACGGCCGGGGTTGAACCCGAGCTCCATCCGCCCAACGTCCAATTGCCAAGAGTCAAGGCTCACAGCTAAGGTCGGGTCCGCGATCGGGCCGAACCGTGTCGAGGCGAACGCATGTATATTGCACAAGCATACCACTCCAAGAGTGTATTAATTATTAAGTCACTTCAAATGACTTTTTTAATATTTGCATTTATAAGGTCCATCTTCCTATATTGAATAGTTAAACTTCTTTCCCACCCTCAAAATCCTCACATTCTCATATCGAGTGATCAACTTGGATGTTTAATTTCAAACTCACCAAAATTTGATTTTGAGTGGTTCACAATATCTAAATTATCAAACTTAAATTGATATTTTAGCATCTAATCCTTAAAAAAATTAACATTTAGCCACTTAACTATTGATTAAAGTAGTGTAACCCACCACTTTTTACAATCAATTTTACAACAAATTTGACATCTCATAATTGACATGGTAGTATCAAAAGGAGTAATTTGTAATCTCATGAAAATTTTGATATTAATTTTGAGGGACGAATTGTATCCCAAATTAATTAGAGATAAATTTGAAAGTGGCTGATTATAATAAAACAAAATCCCGTACGTATCTGATACGTGCAATGCATACCGAGGATGTACGTAGTTGATGTAAAAGCGAAAACATTTAAAATGATATAGAGAGGATCAATGTAGCTAGGGTTTTAGATTTGGGGCAGAAGGATAAAGTGAATTAAATGATCAAGCTCACAGCTGAATGGCACGTACACCTTACACGCGTCAAGCAGATGGACACGTGGCAGCTGAATCCAACCCCACCCAAGTCTATATAAACCATGCAAATTTCCACTTTATTTTCATCACCATTTCAATTAAACTCGCTCTTATATATCTCAACCAAACATCAACAATGGCGTCCCACGATCAAAGCTACAAGGCCGGTGAAACCAAGGGCCGCGCTCAGGTACGTACTGATTACTAATTACTATATTATCCTTCCAATCAACACGAATACTGAACAGTGGTTCACATGTATTGCAGGAGAAAACGGGGAGGGCAGCAGAAGCAATGAAGGAGAAGACTCAGGAGGCAAAAGACATGGCGGAAGGAGGGGCGGAAACGGCGCGGGACAGGGGGCAAGCAGCCAAGGAGCAGACGGGGAGCTACATGGGAGCGGCCAAGGACAAGGCGTGTGAGGCGGCGGAGGCCACAAAGGACAAGGCGGGGCAGATGGCGGAGGCCGGGAAGGAGACGGCGGAGGCGGGGAGGGACAAGACGGGAGGGTTTCTGCAGAAGACAGGGGAGCAGGTGAAGGGGATGGCGACGGGGGCGGCGGAGGCCGTGAAGCACACCTTCGGGATGGCGGAGGAGGAGGCGGAAGATGATGTTAAGAAAAGGGGGTATTAATATTAGTATTAGTGTCTTGTGGGATTTTATGTGGGCTTCTTTTCGTATTTGTTTTTGCTTTTTTCTTTCAATGGTTTTTCATAGGAAAGGAAACAAGACATTCTCTCTTTCCCTCCTTTGTTTCTAGGAGGTTTGGGACTTTTGTTCAACTTAAATAATATGTGTTCTTGCTTTGTGACAATATAATGTGGGTTTTGTTGTTTGAAATCCAATATTTCAATATTCACTTTTATCTATTTATTTTGATGTCATTCACATTTGTAAATATGCTAGAGTCATGCGCCATTATGAAGTTGAATCAAAAAGTATAATGGAAGAACAAGATCTTAAACCCCAGTTCTTGAATAAAAAAGTAAAAAAGGAAAGGCCCATACAAAAATGTAATAGAACTAAAGAAAACTTCATTGGAGAAATCCTTCAGTGCAAAACCTTGGTCTTTACTAATCTCAATGTGTGTGTGTGTGTGTGTTTCCTTCTTTTGATCGGATAAGATTTGATTCATCAAAATGAGAGTGCATTTAAAATCTACCAAATATACTTAAAAATTAGTATAAAATGGTAATGATGGAATTCATATCAATCTAAATATCACTAATGTGAATTCAAATTATGTTTTACTCAAATCCTTCAATCAACCATGCAGAATTGGGCTTTATGCAGCATATATTGGCCAAATGTCTTTGCTGCGTTGGCTTTTTCTTGTAATCTCTGCAGAGATTCAAAGTGTACAATTGTGAAATTTGATTAGATGGGCAAAAATGTCTTATCCCATGATTTTTGTTCTCATCTTGCCTCTTGCACTGCGCGTCACAGTTTTGTGCAATATTTTCTTAATTTTCTTTAATTTATGTAACACCTATAATATCATGAATCTACAATGGCATGTTTGATTTTAATGTCTGTGTGGTTTGTTGTAAGTTGCTCTTTCCAGTTTTTTATGCTCAGGATAATTAGTGAAAAGGTATTAGGAAGTTGGAACAATAGTTATCTGTTGAAAAGTAGCACTTGTCCAGTCCAGCAGGGCCACTGTGTCTCAAATTCAAAATCAAGATTAAAAATTGTTAATTTCAAATTAAATTAGCTGTATTTCGCCCATCTGAACTGTTCAGAAAATTAATTTAAAATAAAAGAAATGGATTTTGAATCCATATCAATCCAAACACAAATACTTATTTTAAAACCCTATAATGGATGAGAGTTCTTCATAAGTTGAAGTATATAATCTTTCAAATAAACCGTATTAAACCTCTTCAAACTACATGATTTTTTTGTTAAACAAATCAAACTATATAAACGTTACGCAAAACAAAAACCTTCACCAGTAATTAATTACGATGTAAAGAGCAAAAAGAAAATATCAATTTATTCATGAACTAAAATTTCTGCTGCGTATTTGCATGTACGATTAAAGTATTTGAATTACCAAACTGAAATTATTTTTACAGGAACAAAAAAAAAAACACAGTTATCAACACTTTCTGAACAAAATAACCATGTACAATGGAATTCACAAATTTTGCACTGGACATATCATCAAGGTGAAATTTGAAAAGAATAACATAGGACTAAACTGCAATTAAAAGTAGCAGACGCAACATGTTATATTAATAATACATGAATAAAGAGGTACTATCAGGAAACACTCATCTGGGTTGAACAATGCCAAAAAATGCCAAAAAAAAAAAAAATCATTAATTAACCAACATATTGAGTTTTTTTGAGAACAATATACAACATTTCTCTTGTCTACATTATCTCTCTTTTTCGCCGGTCAAAAATACTCAAATCTTTTCTATAAGCCCCTGAAGACAATGTAGGGAATTGCAAAATAAACCACACGTGTACCTGGAAATATTAAATCTTGATTAGGGTCAGCTTCATCCATGACAAAACTTTAAGTGATCTAGCAAAAAGATGTTGTCATTTGCCAATACTCAGCTAAATTCCCTGCCAAAAAAAGAGAAAGAATCAATAAATTAAGTGACATCAAGAGCCATCGATATTCTTCAGAGATCCTAGTTGCAAAGCCATACAAGATAAAAGATGAAGATAACCACATGGTTGTAATCAATGATGCTCAGGCATTATCAAATGGATATGTAGGCCAAGTTCATGTTTGAAAAATGACGGTATAAACTTGAAGAACAACATAATAAGCAAATTATCAGAACTTTATTACAGGAGAAGTCTCTGACTACACTTACCAAACTATTGGTCCGCAAACGATAATTAATTAGATATCAAAATTAATTAAGGAAAATGAGCACCCAATGAGCTGCTAGAAACCAAAATGTGAAAAAAAGGTGATAGTTAGGATTCAATCTGAGTTTATGCGGGAAGCATAATATTTTCACCTGGTTTCAGAAAAACTAGTTTGTCTCCATATGTCTGAATTGCACACGATCAAATTACAATGAACACATGAAAGACCACATAAAAGTAAATCAAAACTAGATATTCAACATTTAACTCAAAACAGATAATGACCAAACTATATATTCAATGATGAAATCCATGTAACAAAATGTTCTTACCAAATTGTCAATTTGAGATCATAATATGGCTACTATTTTGTTTTGCTCGTAGAACACAGATATCGAAGCATGTACTCGTTGGAAGAACAAGTATCTGCCAAATCTTGATGTAACCTAGTAACTGCCTTTTGCAAGGACTTCAGAGCAGGAAGCAGGTTTCTGGAATTCTGCTGAAGAGACTGGCCATGGGATTTGCAGAGTTCCTGTCAAGTAATAGACAAGTCAAAATTCAAGTATATCCAGTCAAGAATGCAAACACGGGTGCACTTAATATGAAGATAAATATGTGCAAAGATCTTTGTAGCTTAATATAACCTGGCACCACCGGAGAATGAACTCCAAATGTGGACACTTCTCCAAAAGATCTCCAAGTGCCTCCACTAATCTCTGCAGATATCTGGTGGGGACTGATGAAGCAACATCTGGTATATCTGAAGGGCTAACAGTAAGAATGCACTTCTTTATTAGGGAATCTTCATTCATACGTAGACTGAGGATCAAAGCTCTTTTAAGTTGATCATCTCTTAAAGCTGCATCAACTGCCTGTTCAAAATAAATGCACAATAGATAATACAAGAGTTCTTATACTTGCACATCATATGAGACAGAATCAGCCAAAATGAACATCAAGAATAATGTTGTAAAATTGTAGAGCTACTCGCTATTTATTTACATTCCATGCAAAGAAGAATTTAGTCAACAATGGATGGATATCTAAAGAAAGTTTTTGGCTGGACTATAAAGGACTCACCTCTGGTGTAACATCAATGTCCAGATCGGTGGGATCAAATATAAAGGACTCATCCATAGAGTATAACAATACCCCTTCTGTAGTGGCAGCTGCCCAATTTCGGCCAGTTGGTGCAATTTTCAAGCACTTTGTTCGAATAATAGGCCTTCCATGGTTTGGCATTGATCCTGGCAAATCATATGCCAATTTCTTGTGTGTTTGCTTATCCACGCCTTCCTCCGCATCACTATCATTATCATCTATCAAATCTAATGGTCCTGCTTCAGTCATATTCTTTGAATTTAAGAAATCAAGGACCCCATCTAAAGATAGGTTGTGGGTTATTTGGAATCTCCGCAACAGCACCTGATAAATTTTGCAATCTTTTCAGTACAACACGGAATAATATGGTATATAAAATGGAAATAGGACATTATGCAGCAAATAACAGTATTTTGCCATGTGACAAGTATCAGCCTCACCATGGGGAAAAGGGAAGCAACAAATTTTCATGGCAGTTTCCACATCATAACTTGAGATAACAGAATTAATATCTTCAGTACCAAAAAAGTATAGGGCCTATAAGAACATTGAAACAATTTTTGATAGACAACCAGCAATTATAATTGTTGATAGTAAAATTAGCTAGAGAAACTTTACTCCAAACAATATCATAAAGCTGTTTATTTTAATGAATTTACAATAGATGTTTTGGTAATAAAAGAAACAGCCTCTATGCCTACCTTTATGTTATCACTATCGTAGTATCCAGATATAATGAAGATTCATAGACAAATCAGTAGTTGAATGGGAGTTTGAGTGGAAATAAAAAGTTAGATTGGGCTACCTGATCAGTAACATCATACATACAAATGTATTTACTACTTCCCCCAGCCAAAATATAGCTACCATCAGCAGAATAACACAAGGTTGTAAAGCACTTTCCAGCTGAGGAATTAGCAGCCGACCTGCGATCTGTCATGAGACGCCCACCAGCAATGTCTCTACGGCCTTCAATTGTGAACATCTCCAAACCTTGTAATGGATCCCAAAAATGAATTTGCCCATCTAGTGTGCTACAAGCCATCTGTTTGCCATCTGGTCGGTAAACAAGTGTAAGGACATCATGTGTATGATCAAGTTTTTCAACGCCACCTTTTCCTTCAAAAATGTCCCACAACCGTACTGTTTTGTCCCAGGAAGAGGAAGCCAGGATAGCCTGCAGGGTAGACAGATAAAAAGATAATTGATTAAGAAGAAACTTGGTGAGAATTTAAGCTTGAAGGCATGAAATGGCATTATTTATTAACATTGTGTATCAATGGAGTACTAACAAAAGTGAGGTTCTTAAGATAAGATGTGCAATCCATAAATCTTACATTAGTAGGAGAAAACATTAATCCATGAACGGGACCCTCATGGCCGCTGAGAACATCCAATAACCGGCCCGTCTTCATTGACCAAACAAATATCTAGTGGCAACCATGGAATATTTTTTAGTCAGTAAATCATAGAGCAATATCATGAGAAATTTCAAATTGGCATATGGCAAATATCAACACCTCAAATGAATCAAGAGTTCCAGCACAAATCACTTCACCACTCTGATCTGAGGCTAAAGAAACAAATTGCTTCGCCGTTGGGGTAACAAAAGTTCTGAAGTTTCGATAACGGAACAAATCCCATGCACGAACAGTTCCATCCAGAGATGCACTCAGCAGACAATGATTGCTAGCCATGAAATGCAGTGCAGTAACAGAATTGGTATGCTCAGAGAATGTTACAAAGCAGAAACCTGAAGAGACAGTCCAAACCTGCAACACAAGCAGTAAAATTCCAACTTTTTAGCTTAATCTCTTTCAAAAACCAATGATTTGGTGTGAAGTCATCCACTTTGACAAAAAAAAAAAAAATTTATAAGTTACTAATATATCAATCTACTGAATAATTGTATTATTATTCAAGTTCACAGATCAGACAATATATTTCAGTGTTCTCATGAAAACGCACTTACCTTGATTTTGTTATCATCTGCTCCTGTAGCCAGCAGCTGTGAATCTTGTGAATATGCAAGGCAGTTCACATCAAAATAATGCCCCTGCTGCTTCAATATATAACTTTCCGATTTCCATTCCCACACAAGCAACTGCCCAAGCTTCGCACACCCAAATGTCAACCAATTCCCCAGATCATTGAACACAGCCGTAGTAATTTTCTCTCTTGAAATTGATAACAGGTGAATGCAAACAAAATCAGGCATCTGATACAGTGCAAACACCCCATTAGAGAATCCTACCACCACCATATCAAGCCCTATATGATAATCACATGCTGTTAACTTCGCCTGTCCCTGCATGAAGAAGTCCTTTTTCAAAAGTTCCCACTTTGATTTCTGTAATAAAAGCCCATTCTCTTCGTCCAGTTCATCATCATTTGCATCAAGATCCTTTCTTTTCTTCAGATTAACTGCATCACCATCTTTCCCATTTGACCCCAGATTCTGCTCCGGTGTCCCTGGAGACTCTGGCTCTGAAAAATCTTCGTCCATTTCGTCAGGTAAAGCATCACGGCCTTTATATCCCCAGCTAAAAATTGCCCCATCGCGCGATATAGTATAAACTCTTGTAACATCATTCGTCTTCTTATCAACCCCGAAAAATGCTCCCACAATCGTATCTCTATGACCCAAAAATAAAAACGGTTTAACATAGCTATTCTTCTTCTTCTTCTTAGATTTATTCAAATAGAAAAGCCTTGCAGCCAAATCTTTCGACCCGGCAACTACGTAATCAGAGTTAGGGCTCCAATCCAGCGATGTAATACGATCATTACAGTCGGCGAAGGTTTTAATCAACTCAAATGGAAAGAACTCCTTTTTAAACCCAGGGGAACGCCATATCTGGAGAAGCTTACCAGCAGCAACGGCGATGAATCGGCCATCGGGACTGAACTTCACCTCGCTAACGGGATGCTTGAAGGAGAGCCGATGTAGAACGGTGCGGCGGGGTAGGTTTATGAACAGACAGCGGTTGTTCTCGTCTACAGTGAGGAGAAATACACCATCCGGTGAGGCGGCGATGCGGCGGAGATTGGTGGAGGCTTGGCAGGGTAGGGTTACGGTTTCGGATTTCAGGAGGTCGGTGACAGAGACGCGGTTCCCCACCGGCGAGACCAGCAGAGTGTTGTTGGCTACAACGGCGTTTCCGCCGCGATACGGCGCGCCTAACAGATTATGGAACCTGTAATTCATGGTGATTCTCTGTGTGTTGACCCTTGTGAGGATTTTGGCGGTGAAAGGGTTTTCCCTTTGATTTGCTTAAACCCTAACAAACCGGTGCTGGTCTGAGAATAGCGTTTTAATAGTTGCTGATTTCTCTACACGCTTTTAGTATATTACACTAAAACTTCAATAACCTAATAATCTTGAAGATATTAATTTTTCCACTACTAATTTATTCTTACAGTACCAAGTTGGAAGGATTAATTAATATATATCACTTGGTATCAAATTGGACATTAAATATTAATTTGTATTAAAGTGGATATTATCTTATATTTTTGTATCAACTTTTTTACTAAACTTAAGTTTGTATAAAATTTGGCACTAGATTAATATTTTATATCATCATAGTTCATCTTAAATTTCAAGTTCAATTTTATTTTATATAGCAGTCTAAGTTCTACTTATACTATCCACCTACATTAGAGAAATATAATCATTTTTTGAGAGACAAATATAGTATATTTACAATTGTAGATATTGATAATTTTTCTTCTTTTCAAAATGATAGTTGACATTATTAACTCCAAAAAATTAGATGGGCTAATAAAATCACATACTTAGATGGAAGTGGAGATTTGAAAAATCATAGATATGTGGTATATATATATGAAAAACGCTTACAGAGTTGAAGTAACAAGAAAGAATGGCCATATCCCATAAAGAGAAAGCCACTGCCTTATACATTGGTTAAAACATACTATAATGAACACCAAAATACTCACCGGAATATTACACAACAAATTCACTTTTACATCACAAAATAAAGAGTAATAATACTTCCAAAACTTTATTTTACTGTCAACCATAGCCAAAACTGAGGAGAAATATCTAACTTCTACAACTCTTCATTCCACTGCTGAAACTACAACTCTATGCCCCCTTCTCTTTTCTTATTGCTTCTTCCCTCGTTTAGTCAAAGAGTCATGATCACGATTTCTAGAGCCCCAGCCTCGTATTTAGCCAATTGCAGATGTCGTCCATCTCCTTAGGCACAGTATAGTGACCGATCCTACAGAATGACGAGAAGCAGCTTCAATAGATTGGCCAAAAACTGATCACAGATATTGTTTTATAGATTAAAAGAAATGTTAAAATATACCCTTCATAGGTTTTGAATGCCAGATTTCGGAAACCAGCCTGGCTCAAGCTATGATAGGACTTCTCTCCGTGTTTGTGAGGAACCACTTCATCACCTATACAAGAAATGAACGAGATCAATGAACAGAAAGTTATGTATGATTTAAAAAACTTGATGATTGGAAAAACAAGACTTTTTCAATTTTTTTAAGCAGCTAAATCACTCGACTGTATTAGAACTGAATAAGTCTCCGAATGAAAGCCAAGCAAGGACAAAACAAACTTTGACCTTTTCTTGCATTAGATCTAGGAAACAGATTCAAGAAATTCAACGTTTTATTGAAGTAAGATGCATACAGAGTCCGTGAGACAGCAATATAGGCAGAGATGCAGCTCGCCTAGCAGCCTCGTGTGATCCTTCAATCTTGTTTCTTAAGTTTCTGCAGTAATAAAAGGTTGAGATTTAATCAAGAGAATTGCAAAATCCAAAGATGTCAGTACTGTCTGTATGATAGAAATACATGTTGAGTTTGAAAATGTCCCAAGAGAATGTTCAAGTAATATGCTAGAGTGGTGCCATTTGCAATATTTCACTTCTTTGGGGATTTGTGGAGGGGGGGGGGGGTGTAGTTTGAGAAGTAAATGCAAAAGACTGGAAACGAACCTAGCACCAGGAAGCCAACCACTTAGGCCAATGATGGCCCTCAGATTAACAGTGTAAGGGTATCCATTTCCATATTTTCCTTGAGTAAAGCAAGTTGCAGAATATAGGGCAGTTGCAGCACCCATACTGAAGCCCCCAATTCCAAGTTTAACTGCAATAGACGAAGTAAAATTGGCAAATATGTAAGCATGTTCAACTCTTTGATCCCGTTTAGATTTCTTTAAATGGGAAATTGGTTGATATCATTTGCCACGAAAAAATTTAGAAAATTCTGCGAAGAGTTGATAAACTGATTCTAAGACATGTAATTAAGGTTAGATTTTAGAACAAGAATCTTAACTTTACACAGTGCAAGCTTTATACTATAAAGTCCATAAAAACTTTTGAAAATGACAATTCACACATAAAAATGAAATAAGTTTTTTAGAAGTAGAGAATCTTACTGTCGGCAGGCTCTGTAGACAATAAATTAGCAATATGTGCGGCGGAGGCATCTAGACCTTCGAAATCATCTGGACAATCTTCAGAAAGCTCTCCCACATCAAACCCTGATATATAGTCACAAAATGATCACAAGTTGCTTTAAATACAGTCATTTATGCCACCAAGTATTTAACATCTTTTACTTTTACTTATACTTACAAGCAGCACAAGGAAATCCACCAAGTATAGCCACAGGTCGAGTAGGAGCAGTAGGGCATATCCATTTAATCTGCACAACAAGTTTCAATGTGAAGTTAATGAGATTTAAGCATGCTTTGTACAGAAACTATACAAATATATGTAGGAAGATAATTCTTACATTTGGAAGGGGGAGACTCTCCAAAAGTTGTGACCAACTGCAGAAAGAAATGCAGAAGAAATGAGCAAGCAATTCTATTTTCATTCTCGTATTTACGTCAAAGATTTCATGTTTTACGAGTAGGCATTCTATAGGAAAGAAGAAATAAAAAAGAAAAAAGACCTTGAAGGGTGACTTTAAATTTTACCAGTTAAGTAAAAAAAAATTACACACTACAGATATTTGTATATCCGAAAAATGTTCACATACTACTTGATCATGCAATAAGTATTTGCTTTTAATTGTGTTCTTTCTAAAAGAATGAAAGTTCCTTTTGCTTGTTTAGTGTATGACAGAATTAAAAATGCAATTAGGGGTCCCATAAAAGCATGAAAGAAATGCAGTGTATAAATATATACACACATTTACGGCTATAAATCAAGATAATGGAATAGGAGTTGGAGTTTTTTTCCTCCATCAACTGAATTACTGTAGGAATATTCTCTACTAAAGCGTTGCTCATAGGATGAGAAAATAGTTATCCAGCCATTGACATTCTGTTCAGATGATGAACCTTTTCTCACCTTTAGTGATATAAAGTCCACTCATATACAACCACTTTCTCATAAAGTATATACTATTACCAAAGAATAAGATAACATCAACACGATTTTGTCGCAGTAAATCATCCAAGATAGCATAAAGTTCAACATGCTCATACTAATTTAAGATCATATACTATTTATTACCAAAGAATGATGATAAAATAATATGACATTCAACTTCACATTTCCTCAACATTTGATCATCCTTCAACAGTTTGTTTGAACCAAAATTGTGCCACATTTTACCTCAGAACAGAGCTTATCAATTCCATAAGGTTATAACTATAGCCTTTCAAGTTTCAACACCACCTCCAACTGAGTTTTTTTTTTTCTTTCTTTTTACTTTTTTTTTATGTGTTTGGTTGGTGACAAACTGAGAGTACCCAAAGTGATGGTTTGTGATATACTGATATCTCAATTTGATTAGAGAGACAGAGAGAGAGGGAGAGAGAAGAGAGAGAGTACCTGGAGCCATTGTCACCAAGGCCATGCAGCCAGACAATTGTAGCCTGGTGTTTCCCTTTAGGCTTAACCACATAAGTCCTCCCAAATTCAAATGTTCTTCTAGTTGTTCTACTTCCTGAGAATTTGAACAAAGAATTCGTATTCGGCTCGAAATAAAAGAACAAAAAAACAGCAGAAAGATAAGCAGGGAACTAGTATACACTACATTCATGTTTTCAAAATGAGTAGTTTCACTCATTAAAAGCCAAATTGGGAGTCTTTAGTAAAGACATTTACGCAAACAGAATGTAGACATGGGATAAGATAAGCTAAAGAGAAGAGAAAATCTGCAACTAACCAGAGCCCATTGATGAATTCGAATAGCTCATTTTGGAGATGAAACTGCACCCCTCAATCCACTCAAAAGTGTATGCTAAAATGAAGTTATAAAAAAAAACCTTAATATGTAATGAAGACAACTAAAACTGGGGCACCCCTATTTATACTCAAATGGTAGGTCAGAAATGGAATAAAACATAGTATGTGTGAACCAGCTGCACATTGCCTAGAAACTCAAAGAGAGAGGGGGGGGGGGGGGGTTAGAGAGAGAAGAAGAGGGGCATCCATGAAAAGGAGAGGTAAAGACAAGGACAAAAAGCAGACAATCTTTTGATGAGCAAAGAGAAAGGCAAGAAGAGAATCAAATCGTGCAGCAGAAATTAGGGCAAGAAAAAGAAGTAGAAATTGAAGAATTCATATTCCATAATTTCCCTGAGCCGTTGAGATAATTAACAGCATAGATAGAGGGAGAATCGATGCTTGTATAAATAAAGCAATTCCTCCAACTACAACTTCAAGAATATTTTCTGAAAACAACAGGGGAATAATTTGAATTTAGAAAACAAAAGAAAAATAATATCTTTCTCTCAATCATTTGTTTATGCATTTTCTGATGATTGATGGATGCCCATTATCTTGAATGTGAAGTTCAACTGTCCAATTTATCATCATTGTGCTGTGCCACAGCATATTATTTCTGACACTACTCTACTCTACTCTACTGGGATTTTTATTTTTCATAGGAAATGGGAAACTGAGATGCGTACTAACAAAACCATGTGAATGTCTGTCTTTCTCTCACTCTTTCTCTATATGCTTTTCTTGTTTGCCACTACCATTCTACACACACTCTCTCACTTATAATCAATCATTTTTTATGGGGTTTTAACTTCAAGAATCTGATTTGTTTCGATTAAGTTTAATTTGTTTGTCGTGATTAGAATTTTGAAAGGCCAAAACTGAAGCTCTTTTGTTGCATCATCCTGTGACAATAACAGACTATTATTACCATACTGTTTGTTGGTTCGACGAGCAACTCGTGAATAACTTCAATTGGCATTTATTGATCTTAATTAACACAGATGAACTGGAAATTTGTTGGTTTATATTTGAACTTATGATTATATTTATTTATTTTCTCCATTTTGTTAGAGTTGATTGTTAGTAAACAATTTTGCTTTTTAAACTTTTTGAACTTGTACATATAATTGTTTATGAACAGTTAATAAATATGCTCCAAAATGAATGTTAATATTGATGAACAGGCTCAATTATCAAATAGACAAACACAAACAATGATTTGAAATCAATGAATGAACACAAATAACTTTCATCAAGCCGAATTAATTATCATAGAATCGATTGAGGACAACTTGATCGTAATAATAGTAAAAAGAAGGAATCGAATTGGTCTAAGAAGTAGTCTTCAACTCAGCCCAAACCAGATGTATAGTTTACACAAAACTCTTACAATTGATTACAAATTTCCCTTTTCATTGATTATTCTTGGACTTGATTGAATATATGCATCATACATGTTTGTATATATAATCTTGAATGACAAGCTTACAAAAATAAATAATGATCTCAATAATAAAAAGTGATACAAGTCTATAGTGTGATGGAAGGAGGCGCCAAGGGAGATTTGGCACTTAAGTGGGCCGAGGAGAATGGATTTTGTGGCCCATTGGTAGCGCCTTACCTCGTCAGCAAATGGCCCCATCTTTTACCAATTGATCATGCCATCATGGACTTTACTACAATATTTCACTACAGATTCTTTGTTGGTTAGAAATAAGGAAAATTACAGAAAAAAACCAGACCATAAATAAGGATTTATTAAAACTAGTAATGATGAGGATTATCTCATTAAGATTACATTAGACAGATAATGCTATTGGGACAATCTTTTCAAACCCTAAATTATGTGCACAAAATCCAAATATTATATGGTCAGCTTGCATTATGTATTTTAGGTGGTGATTATTTTGGTAATTATTCAAGTGTCAACTTGTAGTCGGTAATTTAGTAGTGATTTTTTTTTTTTTAAGTTGGAGTTGGGGGATGTTTGAATATATTTGTAATTGATATTTTAAAGTTTGTGAAAATTAAATAAAATTATTGAAGCCGTATTTTTTAAAACTACTATTTGGCTGCAATTTACCCCTTGATTCTCAAGAGGAGCTTTCTTTTTTTTTTTTTGCGCAAAACACAAATAATTTCGTGTTTCGTATTATTTTTGTTGGGTTTTTTAAATATCTTCAATTTGTAAATAAATATATTAATCATATCCTGTCATAAATTTTTATTTATTTATTTTGAATTGAAAATATTAAATCAAAAAACATATCTGAAAACCATAATTTTAGAATTCTATTTCAAGACTCATTCTCCCACAATAGTTATAAGAAATAAATAAAAATGAACCAAGCCTTTTCATAAAAGTAACATGAAAGGTATCATGATTACCCTATTTGACTTGTGACAAAAAAGAAATAAATATCATTGTGGGTTAGGAAATGCATTTAATTAAAAAAGAAATGGTGCAAAAAGAATCAAAAGTTTTAATTAAGGAGAATTGGGAAAAAGTCTTTTCTTCCTTCCTTTAAGGAGAGTAGTTTAATTCAAAATCCTTTGTTATGTCAACTCCACTATTGCCCCATACACAACAAAAAGAAGAATCCATCACATAACTACAAATAAACATTCTTTCTACAATTATAGTTTTATTTAATTTTTAAAAGACTAACATATATGTTGTTTGGCACTACCTGTCTATTAAATTTAAATATCAAATTTAAATTAATTATTTTTAGCTATTTATAGCTGTCAGTGAATCTAATTCAAGATAACAATAATAATAATAATATAAATAAATAAATAATAATAATAACAACAGGGAAAAAAATATTAACTGACATTGATATATATTTACTATGACGATTTTCTTATAAGGATTATTGTCAGGGAAAATCACAAACTTTACTTTATTTGCAGTTTTAACTACATTTTTTAATATTAGCAAATATGATAAGATCTTTCATTTGTTTTTTAATTTTAACCAAATAACAATTTTCATATATGATAACACTTAAGAATGTATTATTTTATTCTGATGATCTAGTTTTTTACAATTCCAATTTTTCTAATAATAGTTTTTTCATGATAATTTACATTTATACATTTTTTTCACATTCTAATTAAAATATTGTAATTAATAATGATATTTTGGAGAATAAAACAAAACGACCAATTAAACCTTCTCGAGTTTTTCTGCTTTTAAAACTATTCTCATTTTTAAATCTTTAAATATTCAATTCTCACATGAAAATTAGCAAAGCCTACAAGTTTTATATACAAAAAAATTTGGAAAATAATAAATTCCGGAAACAAATGGCTCCTTTATTCATTAATTAGTTTCATATTTAAACAAGACTCATAATCAACATTAATCTGGCTTCTTCTCTGACAGTATTATCGTGAAGTAGTATAACAAAAAACATTCACCCTTTTTGTTTCTCTCTTAAACAAAGCAAAACAAGGACAATATTCTCATTAAAAGGTTGATGTGACTACTATTTCCGTTCATATTCTCTATGGAATGTTTTATATATAAATTAATAATATTATTAATATAGATATCATCAATATTATAGTCATCGAATGTTGGATACATGTACGATATGATTTGATTTGTTTGAGTAGGCAAAAATGCAATAAATAATAAAATTATGATAAAATGCAACACAAAAATTATATAATAAAATTGTCAAATCACCCACATAGTTAAGATGAAAAAATGGTTTAATCTTGAAATAAAGTATGAAATTAAAAGTGGTTTGATGATAGAAGATTCAAAATGGTGGAATTAAAAAAAAAAAAAAAGTGAAGAATTAGGTGGAAGAGAAGAGCAACGGTGGGGGGGAAGTTATTCTTGTAGAGGGAATTAAGTGGGAATATTTTATTTTATATATATGTGTGAAAATATTTCTCCATGCAATTTTATCTCTTCATTGTATTCCAAAAGTAAGAAACCACATTTTGTTCTTTTCCCATTATTGGAAAGATTTATAAACATATGAGAACCACTTTGGAATCGATTCTTAATTGATTCTCCTCATTACTATTGCCATTATTTTAGTGAATACTTGGTTGTTCGTCAATATGTAAAGTTATCAACTATTTTAGTGTTTTGAATAAAATGGCAAATGAAGTCTGGTGTGAAGGTGGGACTGGTGATTTGATAGAAATAATCCAAACATTTCACATTGTTTATTCTATTATCTAAAATAGAATTAAATGACTAAGTAATTAGAAATTTATAACAGTAAGAAAAGTAAACATTTGCACCTTGAAAGCGGGCCGGGCCGAGCCGTGTGCCCTGGTAAATCTGTCAAACCAACCGGCCCAGTTTGTCTGCTTTTTCTTGGACTTGATTCAATTTTTAATTATCAATTCGATTTAATTTTATAAAGCTCGTGAGCACTGGCACGAATTCGATTTTGACTTTATAAATTGGCCTTCAGATCAGCTCATTTAACTTAATAATCGATTGGACCAACTTTTTACAAGTTGATATACGAATAGTTTGCTAATGCCAAACAATTTGATTTGTTTACACTCCCATGTAGCAATAACTTACTTTCAAAATGACTTAAAATTGGGTCCTTGTAAATTACTTTTAAAAAGGAAGCCTAGTTCAGTTTTTTTTTATTGGCAAGATGTCATTTTGAATATTTGATATATTTCTTTCCAATTTGATCATTTTAATTACAAGAGATTCATACCTTTTGTTCTAGCGAGTGAATCATGTTCCAATACAAATAATATTTAATTTTTTTTGGATTATGAAATCATTTATAATTTTTTTTTAAATCTTAAATATTACAAGTACCCCATCCTAGTATAAGATAGTGTTATAACCACGAAGGAAAAAAAAAATCGTCTACTGAGTTAATAATTT
Organism: Scutellaria barbata; assembly: GCA_028654395.1. Taxonomy (NCBI): domain Eukaryota; kingdom Viridiplantae; phylum Streptophyta; class Magnoliopsida; order Lamiales; family Lamiaceae; genus Scutellaria; species Scutellaria barbata. The sequence continues at coordinate 2,943,554 of CM053645.1, read as the reverse complement.
ATAAATTTTTTTTTACTTTTTCAAAGTCAAACAACAAATATAAAAAGTAAAAATTCACGTATCACATAAAATCTTACTTGAAACAGAGTTTAAAATCTTACTTGAAACAGAGTTTTTTATGATCTTATGTGAAATCGATATTGACCATATATAATGGATTGACTAATTTTACTGATCCATATGAATTCCGTCGTACATAAAGTCTCACATGAAATCGTCTTCCATAAAACCTACTCAATAAAAATTAATTACATCAAATTTTTTATAACAAGAAAAAATAAAAATTGCTCAAGTAATTATAGGAAAAAGGAGAAACAAAAAGTAATTGAACTATTGCCACTACTCGAAATATAGCATCGTAGCTGGATGAGTCGAACAACTAGCAACAATATTATTTAAGAGTACGACTCTTACGAAAATGTCTCATGAAAATGTCTCGTGGAGGCCAACCAACAACTCATAACCCACATAATAGAGAATGACAAATGAAAATGGATTTGGATTGTGAGTGGTCAGACTCCATTTCACGAAATTATAACCATGGCATGATCTCATATCAATTTTTGCAATTATTTAATATTTCATCAGAAAACTGGCAATACTATTTGAGAGGGTCAAGGACACAAATGTAAATAAAATGCTGGCAAAATGATGATTTCTCCAAAACAGAAGAGTATGTTTGATTGAAAGAGGAAAAGAATGAAAGTATTTGTTGCCATCAATTATTTTGAGCTCCATGGGCCAAAGCAACAGCAAGACGACTAACAGTGACAGATCCATCAAAAAAGCAAGCAAAATCAACAGTGTCTTACATGAACTGCAACTATATTCAGTTTCAATGATGATCGTCATCATCCCCGTGTCCATCAGGAGGTCCTCCTGGCCCAACCACTTCCAACTGCAAATCAAAATATGATGATCAACATTTTCATAGCAATAACGAGTGGCTTTACAAATGTGTGCATACATAAAGCCAATAAAAAAGGATTATTAATATCCTGATGAGTAAACTAATCACAAAACAAATGTCCTCCCACTGAATTTTACCATACACGAGGAATTATATAGAACTATACCAAAAGGTCCAGGACTAGAGAAATACAGCAAGAAACATCAAATGACTAGTTTGCAGTAGGCATTCAAAAGTCAGGTTGTAAAAGCTATATAGGTTGAATCACAAGGAGTGAAGACCTATGTAATCCACCCCCATTCTATGTAAACCTCACTGCCAATCTAATACTCTTAAGTGCTTCACGTACTCACCACAAAGTATTGTGAGCATACTGGACATTCATGTGACTTGCCCTTCTCTAGCCAAAACCAAACAACGTCGTGCTCATCCTCTGCAGAATTATGGGAGTGCAGATTGTATGGTCAGAGCCATAGGGCAGAAGCAAAAGAATTAATACATAACCTCTACATGGGAAGGGTAAAAAAGGATAAATAAACGGTTAGAGGCTTACCGCCTTCACCTCCAGGGCATCCCACAATTCTTTTGTCATAATAAGACTGGATCACAGCAGGTGATTCCTGACAGTAAACAAACACAAGATCAACAGATCAACACAGATCTACATCAAATAAAGGAGATACATTTTTATTACTTATTAGTGATTTTGGTTTTGGGTTTCTCTTCTTTTTGAATTAGGGTTGAAGTGGCTGGGTTGGGGTGTATGCATATATTTAAATGTGGTAGTGACTAGTGTAGTACGCATGGCGTCAAAAATAAACGTATCTTGTAGGTGGATGTTCATGTCGAGATTTTAGTCCCAATCAACCAATCAAAATAAAGAATAGGAATATTGGATTATCTGTTTTCTCATGTTTATAAATCAATTTGGGCATTGGGTTGAATTCTCCTACACAAATTACTCAATCAAACACAATTCAGAACTTCTTTTGACAAGTTACTCCCTCCGTTCCACAAATAAAAGCTAGATTTCCTTTTTTTGATGTCTCAAATATATTGTCCAATCTCTATAATAAGTATTATTTCTTCTCATTTACTTATATATCCCTATTTAAGATTGATGATAAAATATGTTAATGAATTAATGAATAGAACAAGCATTAAACATGTGTATAATAGGAAATTCACCTGTCTAATTGGCTTTTCCAAACATTCTAGTCTTTGTGAAAAACCAATTCAGCCAATATATAAGGGATGAAAGGAGTATATTATAACCGAAATCAGGGTTAACATAGGCTTTTCTCAACACCCAAAAACAAATGGCAAGCATCTTAAATAACAAAGTCCTTCACAGCTTTAACTTGCTCTAGCTCCTCCACCTACAGCCGGAGAGCACTTCGGCACTCCGTCAACCGCTAGTCCCACATGACCAAAGCACCCATTTTAGAGAGAACAGAGGAGTATAATAGAGGCATAGGAATGACAAGCGGTCGGATTTGGAAAAATGGAGAATGAGTCACATAGGATTTATAGACTTAGATCACAGAATTGAGAAGTGATAGGTCGGACCTGTTAGACCCACTTTATATTTTAAAAAAACATGAGCACATATATTTTGTTCAAAAATCACTGCACATTTCTGTATATGAGAAAACAAAGTTTATTAAAAAAAAAAAAACCTTACTTACAAGAACTGCTATTAATCTATTATAACCATACAAACTCTTAACAAATTCATGAATCCATGTTCTGATCTTTTCAAAAGCGGCAGATTCTATAATTTTTTACCTTGATATATAAAGCAGAAACTTGTTAATTTTAACATATCAACTGAATTTATAAGAATATCACAATTTTATGCTTATGTTAGGATACATATAACATATGCATTTTCTATATCAACTAAATTCTGTCTCTCAAGCTTCACGCACATTTCCTAGAGAAATCAATCGGGAATTCCTTAAAGTAAAGTACCTAGATAACCTGAATATGATCTTTTGTACATAACTTGCACAAGCTTTTTCCCAAATAAATGCACACTATAGAATCTTTACATTTAGACAACATCCTGTTCAAATATGAGACATGAAAATAAGCTCAAGAATGCCAGATAAAGAACTATTTTCAAAGTCAAAACACCCAACAGCTATAAGCATCATTGGTTACTAGTTCATTGCTTCTTTAGAAAGTGCCTATTATTTTGCATTTTATATCAAACAACACTAAAATGATCCTACTTGGTGTTATGTTACAGTTGCCTGCGTTTCAATTAGTCCCGGTCAAATAGAAAGCATCATCTATTTGATAAATATTTGAGCTGCAATGGCATAATACATAGCTACTCTTGGTTGAAATTTGATAATATAACAGAATCTGCTATGCACCATGCAGAATTAAGAGAACCCTAATCACATAAAGAGCTGCAAAATAGAAAATTGAAGCTAGATAATTGAACTAACTAACCTTTGTTCCAAATGGACCAGATGGGTGGTTAATTTCCAATATGTCCTTTCCCTAATCAAACCAAATTTGATAAAATTAAGTAAAAACCAACAATCTCAACTCAACCTCACAAATAAAAGAACACAGATAATAAATCAACGACAGTAAGATACTCACTTGAAGCTCGGCTTCGAGCTCTTCACGCTCATGGCCAGTAGCAATCGGCATTACATCCTCCACTCTTTTAGGCACATTCCCTATTAAACAACAATCCATTAAATCAGTTCAAATAACACGGTACATACACGGCAACATCTCATTTATAAGATCTTGATAAGCAAAAACAAAAAATTAGGGTTCAGAACTTACCAGATTCAGCAGCGAAGTGGCGAGAAAGGATGGGGATTGGACGGAGGACATTCTCCGGAGCGGAGAATCGGGCGGTCCTGGAAGCGGATCGGGCCGGGGCGATATTACGGAGCTGGATAGCGAGCCTCCTAAACATGGTTGCGATCTCAGGTCACCCCGATGATGAAGAATAATCAGAAAATTATTGGTAGAGAGAAAATGGAAAAGGAGAAGAGGAGTGGGGAGGCGTTGGGGAAAGTTCTGAGTAGGGTGGAGAGGAGAGCGGCGAAAATTTGCAAATGGAGCGGTTGACTCACACGCGTCGCGCGCACGTGTTAGTGTATCTCCTTTTGTTTTCCATGTTTACCCCTCACGTTAACCTCGGATCTATCATTTGACTATACTATGATATCAAGTATATACCAACTCCATTTTTGAGTAATAAGATTTAATTACAAAATTTAGACCAAGACAAGACAACATTAGGTGAATTCTAGGATTTAAAAGATGTTTTTTTGTTAGGAGTCGCCCAAAAATCTTCAACTCACAACATGAGTGAAAATTGAATCAATTTGTGAATAATGAGATTTTAATAAGTCCATCTCATATGAATTTTTGTAAAGATTTTTTATATTATTTGGGCTTGTAGTATTTTACCATTGTTACAACAAATTTCATTAGGGAAACTATCTTTACATCAACAGATTGAGAAGCCAAAGCATCCCTAAATCACCGTTCCAAACTACACATTCAAAATGTCTCGATTCCTCTGTTACAAACATGTAAATAAAATAGCTTGAAACAATATAAAAACCTAAAATAGATTAATCTAATCTAATCTACAACTCTAAATCTCATGACAAATACTTGTCAAAATCTATATCTCACACAGGTAAATAAAGTTAGAAATGGATAAGAATCAGCAGATGTTTCACCTTTAGGCTCTAGTAGCAATTATGTTTGAGAGGTAAATGGAATAGTGGTCTGTTTTAGCCTCTTGGATTTGGAGTCCTGCCTCTTATCTTCTTCCAGTTTTCTCCTCAGACCCTTCAAATCTTCTTCACTCACCTTTCCATTTAGCCTTTTGTTCAACTCATATGCTTCATATAACATCTGCTTGCAATCTTTACTTGCAAGATCATGGTCCACCACTGAACACAAATAGAAAGAAGCAAAACTTGTCAATAATTACCTCTCTAAAATCTACAATCCAAAGTTGGTAATCCATATTCAAATCCTTGATTTATTTTTAAGACATCAACAACATGGTCATTATCATTCACAAGGAAAAGCTCTTCAAAGATCACAATACAGTAGTGTAAGTGAAAGCAAGATGTCAAAGGCAAATTAAACCTGGCTTTGGATAATCTTTTCCAATTATGCACTTTGCTTTGATTTGTATGCTCAATGGAGCTGTCCAGGGCTCATAAATATACTCCTTAGGCATGTCTGCAACACCAACGTCACCTTCAAGACAACAAACACAGCAAACTAATGAATGATAAAGCACCATATGAGCATACCTTTTAGTATTGGGAGAAAATGCCTAATGTAATTGCCATTAGGGTCATATTTTTTCCCGAATGAGATTGGAGAGTAGATGCGGTTATACTGGAAAAACAAACAAGAAATATGATCAGAATTTCTGCTTAGGATCCAGGAATCCAGGATAAAAGAATTATGAATAAGGCAAAAAACAAACAGACTTGTTATGAACATCACCATGGATGCAATAAAATAGTGAGAGTTTTCAGACCTGGTAAAAGAATGATGAGCATGATAACCACATCCAGTTAGCATTATTGATTGACCAATCTGAGTCAATGAGAAGCCTCTCAAAAACATCACGTCCTTTTTCCCAATGTACAAACTGTAAAGATAGCCTCCAGTATCAATGAGAAAATATGTGGGACATGTCTAAATATGACATGGGCTTCAAATTTCAATTACCAGATCTCCACGAGTAAGAAAACAAGCAACACAGTGTCTAGCAAGATGGTGCATCCAGCCCCACTTTTGAAGCTGTTTACCAAAAGACAGTTCAGATGTAAAGGTCATCCGAAATAATCCATGATCCCAACCAGCAGACTACATTAAAGAGTGAGAAATCTTGGACCAAAATTTCAAAATTTAACCTGCATCATTATGGCATCAATCCATGGAAATCCTGTCCTAGCATCTCTCCAAGCAGCCAGCAGTTCATCATCATTTCTCCAAGGTATCTATATAAAAAATCATATGACAAAAACAATGATTCTTAGCAAATGACCTAACCTGAGATTTCTTTATGAAAATCACATGTCAAAAACAATGATACCTAGCAAATGACCTAACCTGAGATTTCTTTATGTGGTACATCCATGTTTGTATCAAATATGATATAAAAATCTGAGATGTGAATTTCATGATTTCTCTATGTGTAAGTTGCGGCATGCGCGCAAGCAAAAAACATATATTAAATTCTAACACCAAAACTTCCGGAGGGATTATAAAATCATTCAGAGAATCAGATTGCCAAACCATGGATATATAAGATTATTTGAAGGCATATATAAGATAATCAGATTGCTGGAGGTTAACTTGTTATTTGTAAGTACTTGATGAAGTTGAAGATTGCAAAAATTCTTCCAAAATTCAGAACTAAATGCAGAATATGGAGTTTGCATATGTGAAACAAATGAATTAGTTTGTATGATGTATTCATATATGGCTGTCATGCCCTTCACTCTTCCAAGAGAGATCATGGTTCTGAAATTCATATATACATGTAAATCTCAACACCTAGTAATTGCTACATGATCAAGTATTGGGAAAAGAAAAAGAAAAAAGGTTCTAAAACAGGAAAGAAAACAATATCTGAATTTGTTTAAGTAAAAGGTAAGAAAACAGGGGCACATTTTGCCAATCAATTGAAAATGTTTTCAATACCTGTTTGCAAATTTTATTGTTCTTCATCTGATCAAAATTAGGAGTAGCAAAAGCGACAGTGTAGAAGAAATCACGCCATAACAACTACAGAAATTCTGATTGTTAGTTAGATGAAAGTCCATGATATTTGTTGTTAGTGAAATGGTATACTGACCTGTCCAAGAAGGGAAACTGGAGGGGATGTGTGCTTTTTGAAATTTCTCTGAACCTCTTGAATACATTGGTAAAAATACCTGGAAGAAAGACAACCAAACTTCCACCAATTTCGAGAGAGAATAAAGATTAGAGGCTTCAGGAAATGAAAAAATTAATGTACTATATGCTACATACTTTTAAGTAAGGTGATAATACAGTTGTTGCTGGTTTTTGAAATGAAGATGGATCTCCCTTGGGTTTCTCAAAATTAGCCACCCATTCCTACAATATCAGGAAATTCTTATATGTAAATCAAAGGCAAATGACCAAGATTTTAAAACTATTCAACAGAATATTTTGACCAAATCCACTAGCTCTAGTTTGTTTGTAACGTTACCACAAATATAGTAACCTGGGTTCTTTTTCAAGAGATCATTACTAGAGTTCTCGAAATTGTTTAACTTGATTAACGATACCCAGCGTCTTTCTTGACATGTTTTAATTTTTTTTCTCCCAAGGATAATGAGCTTATACAAGCATTATGATTTGAAGCTCAACGAGAATTCTCAATAGAGAAGCCTTTTACATTGTCAACAGCACTTGTCTTCTTTTCATTTCAGGGCAATGTTCCAAATATTTATCTAGTGATTCTGTGAGCAATATTTTTTGGTTTTGCAATTACAGATCATGTAAACTACCAAGTGACATTTAATTGATGTCACAAACCACAGTAGAAGACTAGAAGTGCATATATTGATTGGACAAGTATCGTAGCTGAAGAAAACATGTGTCATCCATGAAAAAGTATAGTTGAAAATATTTCAAAAGTAAGATACTAGTTTATACACCAAAAAAAGAGCATATGGTTTCATTTTAGGAGAATGAGGAATATCTTGAATCATACCTTGTTTGCCATTGAATCCCTCAACCTCCTTAATGCTTCTGATTCACCACCTTTGAAGGGAGTCCTCTCATCCTGTCCATTCATTGTCTGTCATCAAAAGTTTGAATTTGACAGACCTCTTATTAAATAACTTTATACCTCTTGTGTCTCCTCATAGCCAAGTTCCTTGATCGATGGAACTTCTGAGATTGGACAGTTCCCAACATATCCAACGGGAGGAAGACGGTCAAGATCAGTTAAAATAGGAGATGAGGCCCAAGAGGGCTCCCCCGCGAGTTTGACAAAAGATTGATAGCTCAAAGGTGGTCTTCCACCATTCTAGGACCAAATGAACAAAAGGAATACAATCAAGAAAAGATGTTCCAAGAATTATAACAACGCTGTTCTTTTGGTTTCTCTGAACTGTAGGAAAACCATTATTGTTTGCATTAATACATACTAACCTTTTGTATAATATCTGCAGGATTGAAGAGTGTATGGCTCACAGGAGAGAAAATTTCTATACCAGCAGCAACAGCATATTTCTGTAGGAGGCAATGTTAACCCTTTTCTGCTACATTATACAGTCGCAGGCACATTAAAGAGGCACACATGCATTAGATTTCCATAAAAACTTACTTTGACTTTATCACCCAAAGCTTGATAATATGGGTCTGTGTCAAACTCATAACATAGCTTCTTTATGCTCCACTGGTGGTTCAGAACAAAGATCAATGACTTCAGAAGATAAACATAGTAAAAACTAGAAATACAAAGTGTATACAATACATTGAACACAAATCATGATGATAATAAAAGTAATATTTGGTTCTTACCATATATATTTATCCATTTGGTTTTTTTCTATCACAAACTAAAATATCCCATGCAATCTCCTGGATTAGTATTTGCAAGAGATGCCATAAACGAATGCCAATGCTATGTGTCATCAGATTCATCACACATAAATAATACACCTACTCAGGAGAACCACCAATGACACATTCAATATGAGCCCGCAAACTCATATCTATCAATATATTATAACAGAGTTCATGCTAACCACTGCATGACACATCATCTCCTACCTCACTAACTGATTTGAGACTCATTAGATCTTTGTAGCAAGGAGACTACAATCGAATTATGGCTTCAAAGTTCTCACTCATTGGGAACAAGAATTGATAATGATAAGAATTTCATAATTTCAGCAGCCAAACAAGTTCACATTCCAAGTGCAATTAGATCATTTGTTTAACAAGTTTATCAAAATTTAGTCCCAATCACGTTTATCAAAATTTAGCCCCAATCAAATTTAAGAAAATTAAAATGGTTTAAACTAAGATTGACAATATGAAATTCCAAGCTCAAACGAGCCTCCAGCAATTGATTTAATTTCTAAAGCCCAACTCCGATTCAAAATTTAGGCACAACTCCTGAAATAATAGGTGTAGAAATTGAAGAAAATACCTCCTTCAAGCAACGGAACAACACCTCGCTAGGCTCACCCTTGAGCACCAGCAAATGCGATCCTAATTTTTGAAGGTTCAAGTCGAGATCCTCCAGACTCTCGAGCAAAAATCTGATGCGATTCAATCCGGCTCGTTTCGAGCCAGGGGAGAACGAATTCTGGTCGGGCTCCATGTAATGCGGGTCGATGATGAACACCGGGTACAAAAAATCCGACCCTTTTGCGGCATACTCTAGCGCAGGGTTATCATGGATACGGAGCCCCTTTCTGAACCACATAAGAGAGTTTGACCCGGATGCCATTGTCGGGTACAAAGGTGAATGAAGTGAGGGAATTGGGAGTCGCATTGAATACCTGTTGGAATTCAGAATGGTGGTTTTTAAACGGTTTACGTGTTTCCCGCCTCCAAGAAGAAGAAGAAGGGTTATGTACTAACGTGCGCTTGGGGGAATAGAGTGAGGTGGTTAGCTAGTAGCCGTTGAAAGTGGTTTCGTCGAGCGAGCTGCGCACTGAGCGCAGGATAGCGACACTGGGAAATGGAGGGGATAGAATTGGCTGAAAAATTGCCACGTCATTGAGGCGAGTTTTAATTTAGATTGTTAAATTCATTTATAACTCACAAGCTTATTCGAAATAAATTTAATAGATATAATTAAAAATTAAATTGTTCATTAACATTAAATTATATATTTTATAAAATTATAAAATATTTTATTAAAGTTAATTATTAAAAAAGTAAAGGATCATCCTATTAGAACTTCACGTCATGAAACAACTTTTTCTTTATATACGAATTCTAATATGGTGGCAAAACAATATAACTAGCCAAATAATTTACATAATATGAATATCTTCTACTTTATACTGGCATAATTATTGGAAGAATTGGATCGGATAGATAACTTTTTGTAGACATAGTCTCTTATAGAATTGGTGTACAATGCAGTCTGGTCGACCAAATCTGCATGTGTTTTTTTTTTTTCCTTTTTTTTATTCATATATTATGTTTATATTATATAAGTGTAATTTTTATATTATATCAATATGACTTTTAATATGCACGAATATCCTTATTTTTATATAATATTTAAATTTAAAAAGAAATTAAGCACAATTTATACATATATATTTTTATGTGATATTACTCATATTTTTATGTAATATATAAAGGTACAACATAACTAAAATGCATAAATATATAATTAAAAAGTATGGCTAATATAACTAAAGGATATTAATGTATGTCAAAAAAAAATATGTAAAGGTGTGAAAGTCATAATATAAATGTATGAAAGCCATATATAAAGATATGAAAATTATAATATAAATGTATGAATGTTATAATTAAAAAATATACATATTTTTTTTAAAAATACATAAAATAAATTAAGCATGTGGCACCATCTCTACAGCACGTGGGGCGTGTGGAGGGTTATACAGGATCGGGTTGACCCATATTGTATAAATCTGTGCATCAGTTACACATGAGTTTTTGTGTTTTTTGTATTAACATTTAATTAAAAAAAAACAATTGAGATCCCATTTAATACGAACATATGGACAATTCAATTTTTTGATACAGCCAATCTTGAAGATTGCATCACGGGCCTATATAAAAAAGGCCTAATTAATCTATATTTGTTATGTAATAATAAATAATTGTATAAATATGTAGTGATAAATAATTAATAGACAAATTCACAAACATATGTGTGTGTGAACGTATGATTTAATACAACAATGCCTGGTACGCAGAGCTAGCTTATGAAATTCTTAAAATAAATAATAAATTATAAATTATTTTGGAGTGAGGAAATTTTTAAACAACATATCGAAAAAATATCAATGTTAATGATCGATTATTTATTTATTTTTTAAACAGCTAGCTGTGTCTGAAAATTATTAGGGAAAAATATATCCGAGTGTTGCTACAGGGGGACCAAAACGTTTTCTTCCTCATTTCCCTTTGTAACTCAAAGAAAGACATTATAAATAATTGTATCCTAAATGAATCTGAATTTGATTTATTTAATTCCGAACCCATTTAATAATTATTTCAGAATATAATAATCTAGCGTACAGTTGAGTTTAACTAATTAGAGTCAACTTCCCATAATTTCTACTCTTTTGAGTACCATTATTAGTGATTGATTTTTTGTGCTACATTATTGATCAATTATTCATTAATTATTATCTCATCCCCACATTCATTTATTTACGCAACAATTATACTTTATTTTTTCTTTAGACAGGTTGGCTTTGTATTTGTATCAATTTCACAATAAAGTTATTTAATAGTTTTACTTTAAGAACGACGAGATTCATCTATGAAAAAAAAAATTGAATTAGTGACATGTACCAAAGTCATATTCTTTTTATTTTAATGACTTTATTATTCTATTATTGCATGTTGGCAGTGTGCCATAAGAAACGGCAACAAGAAATCCAATCAAATAAATGGAAGAGTCAATGGATGTTATGGACACAAATATTAAGAACATATTGAAATTGAAATTGAAAAATACCAACTTAATCTATTTGGAGTGCTTTATCATGATGATTTTTTTTTCTCTCACCATATTTTAGTTTTGTAATTTATTTTGTTAATGTGTGTTATGTTCACAACACACGAAATCATTTACTTCTTACAATGTTCCAGTCTTATATTTAATTTCATCATATTATGTTATATGTGCAACATCATAATAATTATTAAACAGCTGATTTCTAAAATGCATATTTGCCAGCAAGATTTAATGATGTATTTTTTTTTTATCTCATAATAATTTGAGTTTAATTTAAAAAGAACTAAAATAATATTTGTCTATAATATCGATTATAAAAGTTGTGATCCCATTAATCATAAAATTCATTATTGATTGCATAATGTATCAAATTAATCATATTATCTTACGCTAGGAAATAGCAATAGTATAATATGATATAAGTTCGAAAAGAGTAACATTAAGGAGAAAATTGCAAAAATAAAAATAAAAATTCCATGATAAAAAACAAAGAGACACTTTAGAAGGCAAACATAAATATTTTGCTGTAGTTATACGTTACAATTAGCGTTTTTAGCTGTATTCATTTTCTTTATTCTTGCCCCAAACAGGACAAGATAGGCAGATCCAAGAATCTGATTTCTAGACATCAAGTAATAGTACTCTTGACAGCTAGGATGCTTCATAGACAACTTGGTACACTACACAGAATTACATCATTGCCCCTCATGCCTTTAAATATTATTAGGAAAATAACCTTGTTCTCATGGGTCCACATGTTAGGATTGTGAAACAAGATTATAGATTGTGAACACAAGATTATAGATATAACATGGGTCCTTTATGCTAGATGAAAAGTAAGTTGAGTTGATATGATTGTCATTTTGGAAATTTTAAATTTGGTTGCATTTGATTTAAAACCGACAATATCATATTAATATGGAGATTGAAAGTTCATCAATGGACCCAACATTAATATGGTCACGACCCCATTTTCGATCCGATTTCATTCAACTTGACATTGTAATCTTAAAAAGACAATACAATATCTTTAATAAGATCAATAAAATGTTAGAAATTATATTTAATCATATGTACTCAAAATCATAAACCATGTAACCATAGCTCACACACGAATTAAATGTTGACTTCATCTCAACTCGAAATAAGTACCATTTATTGTACTATTGAGGTGGATGAAACTCCCGCATTATCTATTGTGTATATATATATATATTTTTTTTTTTTCATTTTTTAGTTTTATGGATACAATTATTTAAAACATGAAAAATAGATAAACACATGGGAAAGCATATCAAATGCCACTTTAATTACAGAAAAGAAAAACAGGATATGTACAAGCATAAAAGAATTTACATATTTGAACCACAAAAAAAGATAAAAGAAGATACAATAATATATTTTCTTGGTCACTTCAGAATATTGGACGAAGAGAGGTAAAAAGGGGGACCAAATTGCAAACTTGATGCGAAACATTTGAATTAAAGAAAAAAAAAAAGGTAATTAAGAGGTAGTGAAGGGTTAGATAGAATCCTAATAATCTTCCATGGATCTAAGTTAGAAGGGAAAAAGAACAGGATCATGTTAAAATTCTAACACCCCCTAAGTCAGTAGACAAAACAAGAAACGACGTAGTTTCATGACCTTTTTTTTTTCCTTTTTTTGGGACACAATAAAATCCTATAATTTTCTGAACACAATTGGCGCGCCATGCTGTGGGTGCAGCAACATCAGAACCGACGGCGCGTGTTGATAAGTCGGCGCGAGCTCGAACGAGAAGCGCTGAAGGATCATGGCAATGGCTAATTTGGCTTGTAAAATGGCTAGGTTTTGGCCGACGCATCGGCGCACTCCCAAGCCGAATGGCATGAAAGCCATGGGGTGTTTGGCGGCGTGAGCCACGCCTTTGGCGAATCTAGCTGGGTTAAATTCCTGTGCGTCGTGGCACCATAGACCGGGATCATGATGGACGGCTAAGATTGGGATGAGGAGTTCAGTTCCGCGCAATATGTGGAGCCCACCTAACTGCATATCCGCCTTGGCCCGTCTGATTATTGCCACTGCTGGTGGGTACAGTCTCAGTGATTCGTTCAGAATCATTCCCAGCTGCATATGGGTTGGACAAATAACTAATTACTTTTTTATTAACTAATTAGAAAAATCAAGTAAACGGAATTTCAGTATTTCGAAGTAATGGCCACAAATTAGTACTACATCGTTAACTAGTTTATATAGACTTCGTTAACTAGTTTATATAGACTTCGATTTAGAAAAAAATAAAAAATTATCTTAAAATAAATTTCAAAACATATTGATATATAATTAATTAAAAATATCTTCATTTACTTTTATAAAATTAAATGAGTTAAGGAGGGATTTTAAGTGGAAAGAGAAAAAATCTCTCACATTAATTAAAGATAGACAAGTTTTTTTATCACTTTTTTAATCTATATCTAAAATAATATTATTTTTGAGACAGAAAGAGCAATAAATACGAGTGACATGTCATTCGAAGCAACATTAATTAATTAAACTCATTTGAACTAGTATCACAAGATCTTGATTAAAATTCATAGTGAATGAATTAAATATAGAAAATGTCACAGAACCCAATAGGAATTTAGAGAATTAAGGGTGGGATTTGAAAAACATTTGCATTTGATGGACATTCTAAAATTGATATTTTTGAGAATGAATTAATAAATAAATATTACAACCTAGAAACTCATATCCAGAAGATAAGACCCCTTTTTTGCGCATCTTACACATGCTTTTTTATTATTACTATATATATATATATATATATATATATATATCTTTAAATTTATAGGAACAATTATCAAGACAGATACTTCACTTAATAAATAATTAAAGAAAAAAAAAAAAGAGGGGGACCGGGGGGGACCAGAGAGAGAAAAAGAAAGAGAAGAGGAGAGTAAAAGGTTGTGTAATATACCGTTTTAAGCTTAGCAAGATCATCTTTAGAGGGGGTGTCACGTGAGCCACAGACCCTGAGGACCTCCTCACGTGCCTGATCCTGCCACTGGGGATGCATGGCGAGCAGCACGGTGGTCCACGTGAGCAGGTTGGAGGTGGTGTGCTTGCCGGCGAAGAAGATGGTCTTGCACTCCTCGACGACGTCGTTTGGCGTGATGGCGAGCGGCGTGGTTTGGTTAAGACTGGCCTTAATCATCAGCTCCAACAAATCCTTGGGACATTCGTCTGACACAACCTGACACCCGGAATTTCTCCGCCTTTCTTCGATGAGCTTTAACAACCATCCCCGAATTTCTTTTTCCAATCTCCAAGATATTCTGTTCTTTTTCGTGGGCAACAACCTGTTGTTTCATTACTCCCTAATTAATGGAATTACAATTACAATTACTATTTAAATGTTGTATCTATTATTAGCTAGGTTAATACCAATAGCCAGGGATGAAGACTTTCTGATATGCCTCTGTGGCGTGGACCATTTGCTGGGATTGCAATTGGAATATGGATTTCCCCTCTTCATAGCTGCTCCCAAAAGTGGCTCTAGTGATCACATCTTCCACCAAATTCTGGAACCAGTCTGATACTTCTATTTCCACTTTCCCTGCATTTGACATTTCTTCACTCCATTTCACCACTGCTTCTTCCATGCTTTTTCCCATCATGGGTATCATCAACTATACATCAATTTATTTCTCTACAATTAGTAAGCATAACAATAAATGAATAATTAATTAATTAAGCAGCAAATTAATATTCTTACCTTGAGATTTTCTGTATGGAATGTTGGTTGAATGATCTTTCTATGGTGAGCCCATTTTTCTCCTTTGAGGCTCAAAAGGCCATCACCTTCAATTTTCCTGACTAATGGGGGGGATTCATTTTTCTCAAAAAGGTCTGATTTCAAGATGAAGATCTCTCTGATCACAGCTGGGTCTGAGATTGTGAGCCTGGCTGTTGGCCCAAACCATACAAGGAACATTGACCCTGCAATTTTTATTATTGTTTTTTCTTTAATCAGAATTGAAAAAGAGAGAGAAGAAAAGGACACTGTACACTGAAACTGTAATGGCAACAAAATTTGCATGTAGAAAGCACTAGGGCTTACATCTCTCTAATTAAAAAGATTAAACATTGTTTACCAAAAGAGGAAGCAGAGAAAAAAAGTGATAGTTTTAATCACATTATTCCAAGGCAATGGATAGTGTAGACCCTACAAAACACACACAATGATCCTCACACCAACTTTCTTGCAAACACACACATTTGTATATAAACATACCATAAATCTTCTTCCAATGATGGTAGAAGGAAAGAACTCTAGGAAGTATGTTGTGAGAGAGGGGCATAGGCTGGGCAGAAGCCCTTAAATTCAAGGTAGCAAGCTCCTTCAAATTGCCCAGGAAAAGCTGGTACTTAGGGCCCTTAATCCCTTGCTTGTTGAAGTGATTCTCAACTTTTCTTGGTGCCCACCAAATATGAACCACAATCTTGAGCAGCAAAATGAGCAGAATATATGAGATGAAAAGTAAGCAAAAGAAATGGAAGTAATCTCCTCCCATGTTGAGAATATAGTTATATGATGGGTGGCTAGCAGGATTGTGTTTGTTTTTATACAGAGAAGAGAAAAAGTAGAGGTTTCTTGTCTCTAGTGTAGGACAACAGGATGAAGATGGGCTTAACAGGCAGAGAGAGCAAAGGAAAGAAGCCACCTTAAGAAATAAATTTAAGGTCAACTAGTTTGCTATCTAATTAATACAACTGAGGTGTCCTTATACTTGGTATTTAATGACCACTTTGCCCCTCCCTCCCTGTATAAATTCCCATTATTGATTATATTTTTAAAAACAGTCATCATAAATGAGAATATCATTTATGAGACACACATTAATATAGGCTGTGGCCATTGCTCTGATCATGTCATGTGTCCAGAAACAACACTTTGGCCAACCTGAAAGGCCTTTTAATTTTTCTACCAAATAGATACCCTGCCTTACTATCAATGTATGTGTTATACTATAATTAGTTGGAAAATGATACTTGTTTCTTCAATTTTTATCTATCAATTAATTTTTTAATATTATCATAAAAATCACGGGTTTTAAGGGATATTTTTTTCTTGAAAAGGAAGCAAGAAATGATTTTATAATATGTAAATATTGATATTTCTTGTGATGCAAATGTATGATTGTTGGGAGAAAATAATACTCGAGGCACATGCATGTTTGACCCTAGTTTTATATAGGGTTTGAGGAAATGACAGAATTTTTGGTTTTGATTACAACTCTTAATCATCCAAATTTAATTTCCAAAATTCCCTTTCAATTGATTTGATATATTCCCAGTCATTTTTCACATAATCATGCTTTGAAGCCTAATTTTCCTTGGTTTTGCCCCCAATTCTTGAATGTTGTCCCATGATTCATCATCTACGCGTGAAGCGCAACAGAAAACAGCAATAAATAATATAATAATTGGGAGTAGGATTGGAAGAGGGAGGAATGGAGTGGAGATAGCGGAAGGAAGGATATGAGAGGGGGGCAGGGGAGGAGTTGTGTTTTGGAAGGATGCTCTTAAATAAGAGCACATGGGAACAAGGCTGTCTATTTTATTGCTCCTTTTGCTGTGTTAGCGGGGGGATGTGCCTTGCTTGTCCCAAACCATGGGTGCCCCATGCTAGGACACCCCCTTAATCTTGTCTTAATACTAACAAAACATCATGGTCCCTCTCCATCCTCTATTTCCTTTCATCCTCTAATCCCATCTTTCTTTTCCTTAATATTCCACCCCTTCATCTTTAATCAATCTTTAATACATCTATCATTTTCTTTAATACTTCATTTACTATATATACATATCTACCAAACACAAATAATCTAAACTTCCTCCTCTTCTCAACATGGCTAATGCCTATAGCCTGGTTCCACACTCTTGGTGCCTCCTTTCCAAGAAAATATAGACCATTGTTACCAAACTGGACACCAGATGTTTTGTCCTTTTTTTCTCAAATAAATATTATAATCTGTCTGCTATGTTACATTATGTATTTTAAAGTTAATCATTAAGTAGGTAAACCCATTCTGCATTTCTTTTCACACAAACTTCTTATATATGTTAGGTTTACGGCTTTGCTATTTGTCATTTATATACTTTTAACCTTGTGGGTTCTCTATAATATAAACCTTCCTCCCTAGCTACCTCCTACTTATTAATAACTCCATCCAAGATTCTTTGTTTTTTTTCTTTCTTTAAATAAATATCATATCCTACTATCATAAACTACCTAATGATATTCCACGGACATGTACCTCAAATCATAAATTCGTAACTCAATTTTGATCGATGGCTCGCCAACCTAACCATCGAAATCAAGTTGAAAAGTTCTGACCCGTGAATATTTATCGGAAAGTAATCAAAGAGAAGAATCGTAAGTGTATATATAGATAGAAATAGGGTAGTGGGAGAGAGCATCATCATAATTTAGATTGAGAGTGTAGGTGATGAGTGATCCCTATCCTTAGCTCCATTTGTACTCAAAATATTTTAGAGAAACAACACATATTGATGCAACAATAAGTACACTCATCTAAAGAGTTTGTCTGCAAAGGGACCCTTTAGATGTGCCTATGCCATGTGCTTTTTATAAAGGAAGAAACCACTGAATTTCTTGATTGTCCTCTTTGCCAGTCCACCCACTGTTGGTTGTGCAATCAAACTGACCAATCCGTTACATTTGTCTATTTTCCCTAACACATATGGATTAACCAATTTTTAATATTTCACTCCGTATATATTTTGATCTCGATACGATATAGTTTATGAGTCGGGTTTGATTGAAAACGATTAGATTCATGACCTTGATATATATCCTTTGCAAAATACTTTTAGTTTCAAAGATTTTGCCAAAAGTTTTTTGAGTTAATTATTAAAATCACATCTTTATTGATATAAAGAGTTGGAAGTTACATTGAGGGATCACAATCAGTTAATTGTGACACTGATCACAGCTGGCCTACTGAATGTTGATCTTGCCGGGTGGGTTTAGGTCCAGCATTTCAACTACATTTCATGGGGATTAGTTTGACCAAAATCAATAAAATTGAGAAATTATATGTTTACATATTTATATGATTTTATTTACATATCAATCTTGGGTACGGAAAATAATATACTACTGATCAGAGGCTTGAAAAATAAAAACTCTCAATTTAAGACTCGAATTTTGTTTGGCATCTTACAATTTCTAAATTGATAATTTCAAAATATGTTAATAAATTTCATGATTATATAAAAAATGTATAAAAAAATAGAATTATTATATGTAATAATAATAATAATGGTAAAATTTGAAATGTCAAACATGATCTCATTCTTTTAGATTTATAAGTGATAATTTCATTTTTTTAGGCCTTCAATAGTTTTTTTATCTTTTAGATCACATATTAATAATTAACAGGTCAATCTATGGTACATCAATGATATTAATATATTTTTAATTTTAATTATTAGATTTTTCATCATTGCATCATAATCCTTCATTTTCATTTTATCTTTTTTACATGACTTCAAAAAGTACTGTAGTAAATCTTAAAAATTACCCTAAACAGCCTAATTTTACAGGATAGTGTAGTCTATATCTACCTTCTCTAACTATTGTATTTATCCACCAATAGCAACCATAAAAGCACAATTAAATCTTCTTATATTATGTACCTTGTGATGACGAATCATTTGAGACTCATATTCTAAATGTTTTATTTTGTACAGATGTAATTCTTGTTTCGATGTCTTAACACTCGATTAACATTAAGAAAATATATATGTTTTCACTTAAATACTAATATTAAATATTAAAATAAATTTTACGTTACAGTCTAATTTAAATTAAACGAAGAGTGTGATTAATTAATTAAATACTACATTACAAGTATTAATTTAATTTCATATGTAATATTAGTATTTAAATTAATCATATTGATTAATTAATTAAATACTATATTACAAATATTAATTATCTTGATAACATTATTGATATAAAATTGATTGTGTGGTTTAATTAAATCACCACAATTGTTGGTGTGATGTGATTCAAACAAAATCAAATATATGTAGTAAGAAAATGTCTATATACATTTTAACTTTGTAAAGAGGCTCAATGCAGACCACAACTAACAACCCAACTCAAAAATTAAAAATTATCTTAATTTTATTTATCAATAAAAAAAGTTGGTGTATTATCACTATTGATGTATAGCAGAATTATCCATAATTAACATATCTTTCATTATATAATTAATGTTCTTTCTAAGAAAAAAAAAACATATCTTTCTAGTTTTGAATCGTCAAAACTCTCAATCTATATATTTAGGATTTTTCCTTCCAGCTTGAAGAGTTGATATCTTTTTTTTTTTGGTTAAGTTAATTCTTTTGCTTGTAAAAAATTAATTGAGTTGGTTTAATAATAAATTAATCTCATAACACTCACCGAGCTCCATTTATTTTCATAGAAATTTTTATTTTACTCTATAATAGAAGACAGACAGCTAGAGTACACGGGACAAAGTCAGCAAAATCCTCAAAATTCAATATAATAGTTTTGTATTTATTCAATATGAAGAAGAAGAAGAAAAAATGGAAATGGCAACAAACATGAAACGCAATTAATTTCTTAGAATAATGGATGATGACTTTTTTGAAAGAAAGTTGTGTATATGAAAGATATTAGCCACCCACACTTTTTACAATTTTTTTCAAATTATTACTCAAACTCAATTTTTGATACATCTTTTATCAAATAAATCCATCGAAAATTCGAAAAAATAATACACCTCAAACATGTATTAATCGTATATCAAAATGACCAATCTTCAATTTTCAAATTATAACTCTAAATTGATTTTATGATTCTCATATGACTTCAATCCATATCAAATCAAAAATGTTTAGAGCTTAGAACGATTAAGAGGTAGTTTTCTTTTTAATTTGTTAAATGCCTTTCATATTGTGATAGGTGTTGGGGGCTAGCCTTTCATTCTACGGCTCTATGTTCTTTGGATGAACTTTGTGCAGATATTATAACGTACGCGATATTTATTATAAAAAAAAAATTTAAATTAAGAGAAGGGCTTATGTATGTCGGGCCACGGAATCCGACCCGCCCGTCATCCTATTTATCTTTTTTTTTTTTTAAATCTTAAATCTTTCCTTCATTTCGGCTGCAATTTTTCTTCCCCATCATGCTGCTCCCCTTCTTCATTCTACCTGGCATCTTCTCTCTTCTTCTTTTTCTCACTCTTTTTCGTATGACATCTTCATCTTTTTATTGTATCTTCTTTTCTCACTCATCAACTCACAAATTCACATTTGTAGTTTTTTCTTCAATCACAATTTCATGTAATTATGATGATTGTTATGTACCATGATCAAACAAGAGTTATATTAAGATTTCAGTTTGATAATTATTGATTAAGAAATATGAATTTATTTGCAGAATTTTTAAAGATAAGAATGATGAAATAGTGCATTTGAAATTTTAAGATTTTAAACTTACACTTATAGAGCATATAATTGATATTTTTCACTGAATGAACAACTAATACTCATAATTAGTATGTTATGATTATGCAACTTTAAGAATATAAAACTCAGTACACTTATATTTTTAGGGTATACAATTAATATTTTTTACTAAATGAACAACTAATACTCATAACTAATATCTTATGAGTATGCAACCTTAAGAGTATAAAACTAATACCTTAAAAGCATACAACTAATATTTTTAATTGAATGAACAACTAATACTTTATGAGTATGCAACTAATACCTTAAGATTATACAACTAATATATTTTACAAAATGAACAACTAATAGTTTAAAAGTATACAACTAATACCTTTCATATAATCAAATATATGGAATCAGGTGATGCGTGGGCCGCGAATTGGGTTGGAAGCACGGATCTAAGATTTGTGTCTCTCCCAAATACAAAAGTTTTTATCTTAAATTTAGATGTTATCAAGAATACTTAGTTTGGAAAACCATTTGAAATTTTTTTGTTAATTAATATTCGTTTGAGTTCAGTGTATTGAACATATAATAAAAAATTCAAACTTTTCTTTTGTTTGATAAATTTTAAAACTCACTCCAAAGCCTGCTCGAATTGTGAAACAAGCAAGATACTATATGTAGAAAGAATTAATTTACTTAAGTGCTGTCGTGTTTAATTTAGTTAAATCTTTACCAGAACTGGATTTTCCCAACCAAATAAAAATTCAGATATCAATTTAAACTGAAACAAAATAATATTATTGATAGGGTCGAATTGGTTTACAACTTCACGCAATAGTGAGAACATAAGAGCCAAAAGTTTGTAGTTATTGACGTGTGTTTATGATAACGATTTTTGACATTGAGTTTGTGTATTAATTTCCCAATTATGTCATGGTACTAACTTTGTGGTGGCAGCCACGTCATGCCGCCATCATCATCATCATCATCTATTACACCCATCTTCTAAACATTTTTCTTTCAATTTAATTTTAATTTTAATTTTGTGAGAGAAGTTAATCTTTCACTCCACCATCCATAATTCTTAAAATAAAATTTATGTTGTATATTTTAGGGTTTGATCTTATAAATTTATATAGATAAGATGACTTTGAAGTGTGCATTCAATTGGTTCGGTAAAAAACCTAAAATCAAGCTTTCTTTCTTATTGAAATCAAATCCAATTGAACTCTATTTCTAATGTAATTTGATTGATTATGTCTAAAATTGAATTGAAAAAAAAATCAAAATTCTTTGATTTTTAAATCAAACAGCACGAATTCATACTAATATAAAAATCGAAATAAACTGAATTACTTGATTCCAATTGGCAATTCCATTTTACTCGATCCTAGTTTTTTGTTTTGAAAGTTTTTGGTTTGTAAATACTCCAACAGCAATAATAACATATTGAACAGTGTTAAGTGGCTAACGGATACTATTATTTCTATTAAATTTATGTTACAATGGGATAAAATAATAAATTGAGGGGGCCGTCTATGATCCTATATCATTTTTTTTTTAAAATTATTTGTTTCAAAAAAAAGGAAAAAGACAGAATATCAATCATTAATTCGTTTACGAAAGAACAATTTATTTGTTTGCGTGGTTTTTAATTATTATATTTCGTTGCTTGGTTTTCAATTATTGTATTTCGTATTTAATCAAGATTTTTTTTCCCCCACAAAAAAACGAAGGATATTGAATGATCATTATCTTAGTGCAGAGCAATGATCCATATATTGCCAAGCTGCAACTGAAATTTTGTTTTCCAACATTAAAGAATCTAACAACATTTTCCAAAAATTAAGAAGTAAATAATTAATTTCCCTAAAAAGTGATATATCACTGTGGGCTGTGCCATTTGTATTCTTATCATCATCTTTTGCTAGCTGCAACATCCAATCATCTAGATTTGCCCTCTTTTGTCCACTTCTCTCTCTCTCTCTATATATATATATAATTATATAAAGCTGTTTCAGGTCTTCCCTCTAGTGTAGTCGCTTCCAGCTCTTATCATTTTCATGTGAAAAAATCCACATTCATTTGAAATTGAGGACACCAATTTTCTTTAGGGGCAATTTAGACAATATATAGTTTGTTTTTATGTTTGGAGCACCAGCAAATACAAGTTCAGAGTGTATGAATTGAACAAGTGCAATTCATATACCAATATTGACATTTGTAATCATCCCAGCAATTATACATATCACATGTTTATTGACCATTTTACCCTTCAAATGGTTTCACACATTAAATACTACAAACCGGATATCATGTATTATTGTAATTTTACAATCAACGTTACGCAGTTATTCTATTAATAAAACATGCAAATATCACCTAATTATTGGTCAATAATAGACATATGTAAACCTTTTTTTGGGGATTATGGGGGCCCTTGCTACAATAGTTGGCCAAATTAAATGGCACAATTGATGGCATGTAAAGAAACATCACCACTCTACTTTCCAAAATTTCCCTCATTTTCTTGATGTTTTTAATGTGTTGCTTCCCCATATTTCACATTAATGAATACATATGAAGTAAGATTTTTTTTTTAAATATAAGATGAAATGTGATTTTGCTCAATTGACCATCATGAACAACTTTTAATATGTCCATCGATGACGTGTAATCATCTTATCCCCTAATTATATGGAAAATAAAATTAATAGATGTTCTGAATTTTTGACACATCAACCGTGGACATATATTAATGTGCCCACGGTGAGTAGATGAGCAGAATTGAGATAAAATGTATATTAAAATAAATGATCTGATATATAGCTAATGTATAAGAGTCAATTAATAATAAATATTTAATAGTTCCTTAGTCCATGAAGTTAATTTGGTGCATTAATATGTAAATGTGAGGTATAATTCAAAACAATTTCTATTTTTGAAGGCGTAACATCAAATGCCTCTATCATAGGGTATGTTTTTATGCATTTGCTAGCTTACCCTTCAAAACTATTTCCATAATTGGCAATTACTATGGATAATTATAAGGCTCACTCATGCTTGAAAATACCCTTTTGCCCTTATTCTTGGTGAATCAGAAGCATCACGGTTGGACTCAATTTAATTATATATAACAGTAGGAATCATATATTTTTATATTATATAATATACAATTTTTTTTGGGGTAAATTAATAGTTATTTGAACTTGTCCTTTGCAAAAATACCCATTAATAAAAAAATAAAATTAAATATCAATTTTGGTTTTGTATGTAAGAAATTTTATTTTTTGACAATCAAAAAGTCATTCTTTTAATTTTGACCTTTTATGTTTCAAATATTTTTGAATTTCACAGTATCACTAACGTGTCAGCCAAATTTTGATGATCATATCAATAATTTTGAAAATTCTAATCGAAATTATGCTGAAATTAAAAAAATTTAAGTCATAAACAACAAAAATTGGAAAACGAATACTTAATTATAAAAAAATAAAAAATATCTTATACATACGTGACGTAAATTCAAATTACCCTTAAAAATGTTGGTTACATTTTTGCATGACAGCTTCAGGATTTCATGTAGTGCTAGCAACTAATTTGATTTTTGTATAAATATCATATGCATACACATGATAATGAAAATAAAATATAGATTTCATTTCATATTATAAAATTCATAATCTTCCAATATGGTAATGAACTAATGATAGTTATGTAGGAATCATGAGGAACAGCAATATGCATTGCCCATTCAATTTCACACTCAGTAGCAGTCACAGAAAAATCAATCCATTTACTCTATATATATATTTCACACACAGACAACTATGGCTAGAAGAACACAAAACCACCTTTCATTTCATAATTTTCACACCCCACAACCCCCCCTCCCAATTTGTCCTAACACTAGCTGCAAGAAAACTGATGATCAGTAATTCCAGAGCCACACTTTTTATTTTTATTAATAGTCTTTTCAGCTCAAAAAGATTTAAAAAAGGGAGTGGGTGGTGTTTGTTTGTTAGTTAAGGACGTGGATATATTTGAGAAATATGTATTAAAATGGGTAGCCATGTGGAATTAATGGAGTGACATGACTAGCAGGGGTTGGATTCAAGGCAAAAGTTGTTAGAATTGCATATCACTATTTTGTTTTCTTCCTTTTCAGATGTCTCTCACAACAGTTTTCACCAGTACCCTCCTCTCTATACTTTCTTCCCTTTTTTCATGAAATCTAATTTTTTTTTATTAAATAATACTCTGGTGGCTATGCAATTTTCATTATTTTCTTTTAACTTCTTCCCACTATCGTTCAATAATTAATTGCTTTCTTGATTACTACATATAGTTGGTCCATTGCATCTAGGTTTTTTTTTCATTGATCCGTATTGGATAAATGAAATGAACACTAAATTCTTCAACATTATCTTTTGTATTTTGTTCAAACCCTGATTTTTTTAGTTTTATTTTAATAAAATCCTTTTATTTTTTAAATTTTTTCACATTGAGTACTTGGAAAGAAGGGTTTTGGGAAAAAAATAATAATAATAAAGGAAAGCTAGCTTAAAAGTGTTTGGTTAGTAACAAAACTTAAAGTTCTACACTTAGCTAGCTAGTAAAATAAAATTTGAAAGATAAAGAGGATATAATAAACATATAAGGCTCCTTAAAGCAGGGTTTGAAAGTTTAGGGATTAATAATGTGTTATATTTTTAAAATTCTCAATTTACTATCATATATCAGTTTTCATTTCATTATGTAAAACATGAGTGTTATTACAATATACACTTGCCTTGATAAAATTAGTTAATGCAAAATAAAAACACAATAATGAATATTACTATGAGTGGGAGTGCATTTATGGACACACAATAATAATAATAATAATAATAATAATAATAATAATAATAATAATAATATATTATTATTATTATTATTATTATTATTATTATTATTATTATTATTATTGTAAATAACAAACGAAGCATGCTCCAAGTGCAAGTGAATAGTAGTTATTCTCAGGTTTTCTCACACAAATATATATATATATATATATATATATATATATATATATATATATATATATATATATATATGTGTGTGTGTGTGTGAAGTAAGTAAGTAAATCTTGATGGGATACAACACTGCATAAAAGCCACCAACTTAAGTCATGCCCAATGACTAGTTTTGGTCACGTGAAATTGAACCAACCATAAATAAATTAAACTCAGAAAACTGAGACAAATTATTTATCAAATCATTTAATAATCAATCCATTTAATCTATAAAAATAATCCAATTTTTTTATATAAAATTATCTATTTTCTGAGTCAAATTATTTATCAAATCATTTAATAATCAATCCATTTAATCTATAAAAATAATCCAATTTTTTTATATAAAATTATCTCATATCTGGAACTCAATAAATCCACAAACTAAACCCATATTGAACCCGCTATTATAGAATAATATTTCAATATTTTACAAATGCATAATGTTTCATTGTTATCCAAATCCCTGATAACATCATTCCTATCCATCATTATCTTAATAATATGGCCAAATTAATTAATCGAAAATGAAGTATCAATTCTCAACCAATTATTTCTTAAATATCAACTACCAACAATAAGTAGGATGTAATAGCTAAACAAATATAGCAACGTCAATAAAGAATTATCAATCCTTAATAATATACAAATTAATACATAATTATCGGACACCAATCTTTAATTACACTCATTGATGTAAGTGGATAATATGGAGTAATTAACTAATTACATCCCAATAGCTTTACCCGGAAACTAATTTTAAATCAATCATGCGACTATAATTTAATAATTAAATATCAAGCAGCCCAAAAATGAATTTATCTCGAGCCCTAAAACTTATTTAATAAACTAATTATTAACTATTGTGATTAGGGTAAAGCATAAAGCAGGCTGCAAATGTTTCGTAAGAACCAACGATAAGATAACACCAAAAAGCAGAACACAGGCTATTATTTTTTGGGCAAATAAAATAAAAAAAATAAAGTTTCAAAAAAATCTTTAACAAAATTAATAAAATATTATTCAAAAAAAGTGTGAGCAGGCGGCATTGGATTTGTCTGTTATACCGACCAGTGATAACCACTTTTGCGGCATGTTGTCACAAGTAAATTTTATTTTATATTTAATTGTTTTTATTTATTTATTTCTAATTCATTTATTTATTTCTTTATATTTATTACTTTATGGGCAGAAAAGATGTGAAAGGGAAATTTAAATAAATAGGGTGTAACCCCCTGAACTAAACGAATGTTTTGTCTCTTTAAAACCATGCTTTGCTTTTTCTTTTCCACTTCTCTACTTTTCAGGCAATGTCTTTTTCCTCTTGACATCATATTTTATGTCCTTATTTCTTGGTTTTCTTCACTATTATTCCAAGTGGAACTATAATATTGCCTTGGGATGGAAACATTAACTACACTATTACTGATTTCAACTACCAATACTTTATTTTGTTTTAAAAACATCAAGGATTATGATCATAATATCTCGATCCTCACCCCTATATATATATATCAAAAGGGGTTTTTTTTTTAAGAAAAAAAATCTATGACCTATTTTCCCATGACTTAATAATTTAATGTAAGAAAGCTTTAAGTAAGTTGCATTTGAATAGAATAACTTTTTTAGCCTAATTTATGCAAAACATCTTATAACCTCCCTTTTCTAAAATCATATGTTTAAAGCCTACAACAAGCCAAACAAAAAATAAAGTGAACGCCTAACTCTTTTACTTTGAGATATGATTTTGAACTATCATTATCTATTCGAGTAGCTATACAAGTCTACCATGATGACTTAAAACATACAATTTATATAAAATAAAATATTAAAAAATATTTGAACGCTAAAAAAATTTGAGTGAAACTGTCTCGTATTTTTTTCATTTCATCTTATTGTTACATCAAGATAAATCTTTTTTCATTTCATCTTATTGTTACATCAAGATAAATCACAAGAGTCAAGTACCTACTTGCCTCTTGAACAATTATTATTATTAAATTTATTTTACTTCCACAATTTCACATTCAAGGAGTCAACTTTTCCTATTTTGTCTCTTCCGTTCTCTCCACTTTGTAAGTGGGCTTTTTAAGTCGCGCAAAGCCTCACCTATATGAAGGCCCACATTATCTTTGTTCATACTATTACTTATTTTCAAAAGATATTATCTTTTCTTTCATACTTTTTATTTTCCTTTTCTTCTTCATCATAAAATGACATTTTTATTTTATTAAGTATTTTATTTTATTACAGTATATTATGTGACATTAATAATGCTAGAACTATATATATAAAATAATAGAGATGGAATAATTAGAGCCCACCAATTAGGAGGGGGTTGGGTTGACATTATGAATCTCTCCATACTATTGAAAGTGCCAACTCTTTCTTATCCTGAATATTCCTTCAACATAACACTTGTCTATGCTTGGGACAAGATTAGCCTAGACAATTTCAACTGAATCTTCACTGTCTCCTTTTCTTTTTTCCCAACTATGTTAGTTAATTTATTACCTATCTTTCTTTTCAATGTTCTTAATTCTATTCAACCAAATGGCCTACTTCTTTGTTTGTGTTCACTGCATTTAATTTGGAGTTTAATATTAGACAAAAATAAAATGTTACCTGCAATAAATTATTTGCTGGGACGGTAAAAGTGACACGGGTGCATTAGTGCATTAGGTGCACAACAGAAAAACCCTAAAATTATTTATATATATTTCTTGAATTGAGATATGAAAACATGTGTTTAATGTACGTATATGAAGAAGTAACGATGACATGTGACTGTAATGTAATGCAATTAACATAAGTAGTTAATATATATTATATATATATGATAGTTATAAAAGGGAAATTGATATTCTTATTCGAAATGGCCATAACAATATATAAGTTATTAAATGGCTTAAAAGAAACCATTTGGTTATAGTATTTAGTAGCATAATTAGTAACCATGTATAGCGACAAAACCAATTATGACAACATCAATGGTAATCATTACACAATTTTCTCACTATAAATAGATGAGTAGTAATCATCATTAATAACAATTTATACACAACTTTTTTTGTCTTTAAATTTTACAGCAACCTATACTTAGTTTTCTCTAATTATAACTTGATGATTAGATAACGCTTGTCAGTTGTTATTCAATATTAGCAAATATCAATGTATGTGTGCAACACGCATGCTATTTTTTTTTTTTTTTTTACATTTTTCAAAATAAGTTTAGGGAAATAGAAGAATAATAAAAACTAAAAAATTTGTGTAATCAGTTCGTGCTACGTGTTAATTTATTATGAACATAAAGTAGATCAATACATAAAAGGATGTCAAATTATTTCTATCATATTTTAATCTCGTATTTTATTTTATGAAATAGGATGTACTCTTTTAGTGAGAACTGTGGATTTTTGCCTTCAGAGATTTGATGACAGTTTAGCGTCATTAGATATTCATATTCAATTGGACTTTGGGCCTCCATAAACTTTGGACCAGGCCCAATTCGAGTTAAAGTTCAGCATTTTCTAAATTAGATCAAACAAAACTGTATTTTCTTAAGACATTAGAATCTTATATATATATCTTCTATATAGATATCTAAAAACATACAATTTATAATTGAAAAATAATACTACAATTCACTTTGTTGAATAAAAATCAGTTAAATTCAACTACTTTACTTCATTAATAAATTAATTTCTCAAATAATCCAATTAAATTTGGCCAAACACCGGTTTAGTGAGTTGGTGAAATCTGAACCGTTTATTTGCTCGGATCTCTTCGCCACACGACACACGAAGTCACGCACGCTCTCTCTCTCTCTCTCTCTCTCTCTCATTGTTCACTCATTTCTCTCTTATCTGAAAGACGATTAAAATGAGTAAGCTCTCATTTCGTTTCGCATGATCTTGATTACTTTTGTTATTTATATATTTTCGATTAAGTTGTCATTTTCCGGACGTTCTAATGTGTTATTTTGTCGTAATCGTCTAGGTTTATCCATAAAAAAATTGTGGTTTTTGTTCTAGTAATGATTGTACAGCTGCTAATCTATGGTTCATTTAATCGTTATTGATTTATTTTTCTATTTAAACCAGGATTTGGAAAAGTGAGCAGGTTTATCGCGCAATTCACTCGCAATAGGGTTGCGAATGAGCATTCTCTTGCCACATCTGATTTCAAGGTGCTGTTATTGTTTAGTGTTGCATTTTCAGTTCAGATATTTCAATTTAAGTTAAGAAATTGGAGAATGAACTATTGCTAATGGATTGTTTGGAAATACACATAGTTGTTTAGACATTTTGAGAATCTAAAAATGGTGTTTGAGTATATTTCTGTTCGCCTTTACAGACAAGTAATATTGAACACCCTTGACCCTACATGAGACACTGGGAAAACAATCATACTACGACCAGAAATGTCCATTTGTGCATCATATTCTTGAAATATAACATTCTTTGTCCTAATGAGAAGTTGTTGCTGCATTTGAATCTGTGAATCTCTTAATATCTGAAGTGAGAAATGTGAAGCTGTACTGAAGTGTGAGTCTTTAAACATTTCTTTATGGAGGTTTCACTCCTTGATTATTAACTTTATTCATTATCATTTCTAGGCTGTGCCAGCGCTTCTTTCAAAGCATGGCCAAGGTGGATATGGTTCTGCTGGCCCAAAGTTCTTCAAAGCACTTATGCTTTTAGGTGCAGGAGCTTCTGGGCTTTTGAGTTTTGCAACAGTTGCATATGCTTCTGATGAGGCTGAACATGGATTGGAGTGTCCAAGCTATCCATGGCCCCACAATGGCATCCTCAGTTCATATGACCATGCTTCGTAAGCATACTGTAGTTCAGTTTGTTTGTGATATTAAATTGTCATGAAGCTCAGTTGATGGTATGCCAATTGAATTGAAGAAAAGGTGCTAGGCTAGGAGCAAGGAACATTCATTTAGTAAGTTGACGAAACTGATAAGAAGCCAATAAGAAAAAATAAAATGACACGAGTATATACGTGGCTTGGCTTATAACAAGAATACACCCTCTGGCGAGGGGAGCAATTCTACTATAATAAAAACAACAGTTGAGAATTACAACAATTAGATAACATACTCTCCAAGTCAAACCCAACACCTAGAAAGAGTGGCTCAAAAAAAATTCTCTCTCAAGTGTTTCCCAACTATCAATTGTAAATGTCACAAATATCACTATATTTCCTACTCCAACACCAAAACCCATGCATTTTGGTCACCTTGCCAAAATGAAGGATATGTGTCAAGGTTGTGGTCATAAATGATGTTTTGTTATTTGTAATGCATAATACATCATTAAGCAGCCACGTAAATCCTAATATTTTAGTTCTTTAGCATTAGAGAATACTGCAGTTAAATAATCAGATTTTTGTAATTAAATACTGGATCTAAATAGAATGGGTGATGGCTCATGAATAGTTACTGTATATGATGTTCCCATTTAAGGTTTGATGCTCATTATGTAACATATGGACGCTAATTTTATTAGTTTCTGCTCTCTGCTGATATGCATGTTTCTCTTCTACGCTTTTTATTTTTTCACAGAATTCGTCGCGGGCACCAGGTTTATCAGCAAGTTTGTGCATCCTGCCACTCCATGTCTCTTATTTCTTACCGTGATCTTGTGGGTGTGGCTTACACTGAAGAGGAAACTAAAGCTATGGCAGCAGAAATTGAAGTGGCTGATGGCCCAAATGATGAGGGTGAAATGTTTACTCGCCCTGGAAAGTTGAGTGATCGTTTTCCTCAGCCTTACTCTAATGAGCAAGCTGCAAGATTTGCAAATGGAGGAGCCTACCCCCCTGATTTAAGTCTTATCACCAAGGTATTCTCTTTTATCCTTAATGCGTTTAGTTAGAAAATGTAAATATATGTCTTAAGTGGTTGTTATTTTTTCTCTCAGGCCCGCCATGATGGTCAAAACTATGTTTTCGGTCTTCTAACAGGGTATCGTGATCCTCCTGAGGGTGTCATGGTAATTTCTACTTTTCTAGCCGATGTTTGTTGTTTGGACTGTGATGAATTGTGAAACTTTAGCTTACTTTTTTTGCCCCCTAATATGTTTCATATTTAGCTTATGTACAGAAATATAAGCACAGTTTATTAAAGATATTTAAATTTACATGTTTTAGATTAATAGATCAAACTAGCGACACTCATCTGATTGGGATCTGATGACATAGGTAATTGAGCCTTGAGTTATGGCCTCATTCAATGTAGATGTGATATAAGACTCAAGCTTGTTTCTTTTCTTGCAATCCCATTATCAGTGTTTTATTTGGTGTCAACCTCTAAGTTTATAATTGAATTAAAATTACTAGTCCCTACATTCTGTTAAAGTCAATTGCTACCTTGGAACATTGAATGATATCATAGATCCGAGAAGGACTACACTATAATCCTTACTTCCCTGGTGGAGCTATTGCCATGCCCAAAATGCTTAACGATGGTGCTGTTGAGTATGAAGATGGTACCCCTGCAACAGAAG
Organism: Scutellaria barbata; assembly: GCA_028654395.1. Taxonomy (NCBI): domain Eukaryota; kingdom Viridiplantae; phylum Streptophyta; class Magnoliopsida; order Lamiales; family Lamiaceae; genus Scutellaria; species Scutellaria barbata. The sequence goes on along the minus strand of CM053645.1, from coordinate 2,910,842 downwards.
CACAGGTAACTTAGTCTCTAAGTTTAGTGTTTGCTAATGTTTTCTAACCAAAGGCATGTATGAGTTATTTCCTCATTGTGCAGATGGGAAAAGACGTTGTAACCTTTCTTTCGTGGGCTGCAGAGCCAGAAATGGAAGAACGAAAACTGGTATTCCCCCACCCCTCTTCCAATCTTTGCTTCTCTGTCCATTTCTAAATTGGATTCAAGTTTTTTCTATGTCTAGGTCATTTCTTATCTAGGGTCATCAAATTAACCCTCTTTAACCAAATTGTACTTAGGGCCTCGATTATTTGATCTGAACATATCAGTTTTTGCAAGTTGCTTTGTCATTTCTACTTGTAATCTTTTTTGGTTTCCCATCTTGCTAATATATGTTAGATCAACCATTACCTGATTGTTTAACTTCTTTCCTCTACAAAACTCACACAGATGGGTTTCAAATGGATTTTCGTGCTGTCCCTCGCGCTTCTCCAAGCGGGATATTACAGGCGCATGCGATGGTCGGTTCTCAAATCCCGTAAGTTGGTCCTTGATGTAGTTAACTGAAACTCAGAAGCATTGCTAGGATCATGGGGTTTATATGAAATATCCATATACAAGCATTGGCATTTTGCATTAGATTATCGGCTGTGTACTCATCACATATTTTAGCCTTCTATCTTATGTACAATTCAATAGTATTATGAGTTGAATAAGTTGTCATTGTGTGCCCATTGTCTGTTTCATATTTAAGGAAGGTTTAGATTGCATTTCAAAAAAAACATTTTCTCTTAATTCAGTATCCGTAACCGTTGATTTAATTAGAAAAAAAAAAGTTAAATTTACTACAATCAGTCTCATAAAATTAATTAATTTTTCAAGAAATTTTGTTAAATAGAGCATAATAATTGAATTTGGTCTTATATCAGATGTATCTTCACTATGTAACATCTCAAAAATCGTTGCTTTCGACTTTTTCCACATTATTTTATAATCTCGCTGTATATTTTATCCAAATTTGATGTAATATCATTACTATACACAAGTGAATTAGAAGAATAAGATCTCATCTAGGACCTCGAAATCAAGGTAAGAATGATGAATTTATTGACTCAGCTTTCATTAAAATTAGTGTATAATAGTTACAAGTAAACAACACTGTGAATAACTTAACAAGGAAAAAAAAAAAAAACCCTAAATTTAGTAGTGACTAGACAACTAATAACCACACAATCATGTGATTAGAGGTCTGTAGTCGTTATTCCATACTTTTAACTTTTGTATTTCATTTCATTAGCGCACTTCAAGTTCAAACACACTAGATAATATCATCGCTATGCATGTAAAGTACAGTAATGAAATAGAAAAGAAGAGCTTATGTGCCGTTGCGTATCGGAGCCTATTTTCTGGACGGGTTACGAACACTAATCAACCTCACATCATCAATCACCGGACCACACAAAGCGCCCGAACTGTCACTCTTTGTATGATAAAACGAGCTCAAAAATCTTATTCTTGTGTGATCCGACACTGCCCTAAACCTAAGGCCACCACGTTTGAACCCGCCTTTGCCCTTCGATTCATAAGGAAATTGGACAGCTACAGTTCCTCCCGTTGCCTCAACCATCATAGATCCTTCACAAGAATTTTTAGCATCACCAATTGAGAATATGAGGTCATAGGTTTTTCCCACAACAGTTCTCACTATTTGGACCAATGCGCTTTCCCTTCCAGCCACCAGCTCGACTGCCCGTTTACCTTCGGGCACCACAAAGTGGTCGGAATCTACATATTTTACGGCTTTGAGAGATTCGATCACCCATCCAGGCAGTGGGGAGTGGTCATCCTCAATGTTGGGAGGAATTAGGACACCCCAAGATGTGTTGGGGAAGATGTATGGACCCTCTTCAAAGTTCCCATTCTTCAACATGTTACCTACATTATTGTCAAAAATATTAGATAAATAAAATTAAAAGGGACCAATTTAAAGAACAAAGAAAAACAAATGCATTTCACAAATTACTCTTCTATGTATGCTCAAAGAAATATTTTATGAAATTGATGTATATTTTTAAAATTTGATACATTATAATCAACTCCATCAAAATTTTACATATACCTATTACTACTACTGTAGAAGTATGAATAAAGTTAAGTTTCGTCCATTTTCATAATGTCTATTTTTACCCTCTCATATAATTTAATTTAATTAGAATCCTAATTAATTAAACTCTCTATATAACTAATCAACCAATTATGACATTAAATAATAATATGATATATATTCTCATATCAGAATCATATATATATACTATCGACACCAGCCAAAAAAATAATTGGTTTTCACTTACTACGTAGATGATCTAAAACTGAATAATTGGTTTTCACTTACTACATAGATGATCTAAAACTAAGTACCTAGAACGACTAATTATATACTTAAATAAAATCTATGAAACATACTTCTTGTATCATATTTTCATGAAATGTGACTTGATCATAAATATTTAAAAAAAAAAATCTAAAAATGAAAAACAATATTGGCTTACCTTTTTGCCTAGTAGCATTACGCAAAACCTTGATACCAACCGAATCAATGAGTGGGCCGCAGTCTTTGGGCTTCTCCAATCCTGGGTTATGGATTGTAATCTGAATATCATTGGATTGGGCCAAGAAACCCCAACTATATGAATCCCAACCATCACTACTATAAACAGTTTGTATGGGTAAAACACCCCAATCTTTGGGTTCTTTACTTGGTACAACCGAGATATTCAATTTCTCTTCTTGTGCACAAGTTCTTGCAGCACTAAAAGAAATAGAGTAAAATGAGCCTTTTGTTACGTTGATTTTGGTCTTGATTGACGCCTCGTCTCCGAGGCGAACGGCGGAGGCACCCTCCGGCACCACCAGCATCATGTCACCCTGTTTTTGGCCCGATTTTATGTACTCAACGAGGCCCGATATTTCCCAAAACGGTATTGCGTGGGACTCGATCACCTTTCTTCCCTTCATTTGTGAGGGCTTTGGCCCGTACTCGAAGTTCCCATTGGGCAATAATCCTGAAAACGAGGAGGAAGAAGAGATAATTATATTATTTAAGATCGTTAAGTTATATGCCATGTCAGTATAGAGGCATATTCAGTAACAATTCAAACAAATAAAAAAACATTTTCATAGGAAGAAGGGAGAGAGTTGAAAGTTTACCATCATTTATGCATAATGCAGCGCCAATGCTCGCAAAGAATACCACTATTGTCAATATCTTCACACTCTCCATTCTCTCTCTCTCTCTCTAGAATTAACTAGGTTGTTGTCTGAATCAAAATGGAAAATGATTTGAAGGGGTTTTTATAGGATTTTTCTTAATGAGAAGACCCCTATACTACTGCCACGTACCATTATTTCTTTTCTCTTCTTTTTTTACCTTCAATTATTTCTTAATTACATGATTGCCACAGTACCACCCTTATTTCTAATAATTTTTTTTTTTTTTTTTGGGTTGACAAATTAATCAAATCCCAAGAGAAAAAAGGACAGCATGCACGTGCGATTTTAGCATAAGAATCATTGAAAACTTTGTGATGACATCTCATCAAACTCCTGGCAAATCATTAAATCAATCACCATTATTCTAGAGATAAGTTGAAGGAATATTTTGAATTGAGTGTATTTTAAATATAATCGTAATAATTATAATTATAATTAAAAAAAACAGGTTACGTGATAGAGTACTCTTAAGCAAACATTAATATGATCAAATTTAGATAATTGAGATTAAGGTTGGGTTTTAACCAGGGCAGGGCAGGTTGGAGACATGCCAACCCTCTACACACGATCATTCCGGCAACCTTGTTTTCTGGTCTGCCCAAGGGTATTCTTGTCATTTCAACTCAGTTCCAACTGTTGATTATATTTGTCAAGCCATGTATTATAATAATATCTATTGTTAAATTAAAACACAATATATATATATACATATATATTATAATAAAGAATCCGCTATGTTTTGTGAGTACATATTACAGCATATATATATATACACACCTATTGAAAAATTTAATTCCATATTAAGCATATTCATGTTTGTAACTAAAATAAACTTAAACTATGATACAAAATAAACTATGATTTGAATAACGAAATTGTAATGTTAATTACAAAAATAACCCTGAGGGTGTCGTGTGCCTGCAGCCACAAGCACATGCCCATAATAACAATGTATATCTTGGTTCGAGGAAGGTGATTTTAGTCAAGATTTTCTCTCAAGATATATAACAAATAAATTATTAATAATGTTTTTTTTAATAAGTAGTATAAGGGTGATGTGTCATTGTCAGCAGAACAAACAGCAGAGTTTTTCAAAAATAATAATAATATGCAAGATCTGCTATAGTTGCACCCCCATGTGCAGCACTTGGATATCGATTGAGAAATTTCAGAAAATAATATATATTTATTTAATAAAAATTATTGTGCAAGAGTGTGGTTTCTAATTTTAGTCATTTTCTGGTTCTGGGTCGGCAATAATTGTGAATAAATTTATTCCAGTAACATGGGCAATAAGAGACTAGCTTTTATCAATGAAGAATTGAAGATGGACAGTGTTGTGTGAATGTTAAAACAGATGGTTGGAATAAATTAAATGTGTATATTTATTTTAAAAAAATTAATTAAACTGATCTACTATAATTTGAGTCATTAGCCTAGACGGTATCAAAATATTTTGTAGATATTAATTTTCAATTTGGTCTCCTTCAATTTGTTGAGGGACCAAATTAAAAATAAAATTAGGATTATAATCCAAACATAAATATTTTTATCTTACATTATGTATTCTCTACAAAATAGTGAAGAAGGGTGAAACTAATAGTTGATAATACGAATCGATTTATGAATTCACATATACTTCCACTTCCATAATTATTGTATCCTGTCCTTTTTTTGGATAACCTTTGTAGAAACTTGGATCTTTCACTTTTCATGCTTTTAGCATGTTTATGTATGATCAATACATGCTAATTGGTTAATTAAATTTCTGACATAAATAACTTTCTTATGTATGTGTATGTTTTCTGATGATGATGATAAAAATCCCTTATAAGTTTTGTCAAGGGACCAAATGGACAGTATTTATCAATTGCTGTAATGTGACCTTAAAAATGTTACAAAAAAGTTGGTTTAAGATTAAAAAGAGAAACATCAATTTATGATTTTATATTTTAATACAAGTTTCCCTGGTTTCTTGTTGATTATAAACTTTCATATAATTCATGAACTATGGTTATTAATAAACCATGGCATCTTATTTTAGTATATACTCATTTTAAAATGCAAACAACATAAAAAAAAAAAAATGAAATGTAGGTAGGCTTAAAACTTTGTAGATTCTCTAAATTTTATGGTATTCTTATTTAATATAAACTATGATTAGTTGGGCCTCACTTGGGCCCATATTTGAAGTTTAAGAAAGGCCCAAATCAAAACTCCGAAGGCTAAAACCCATTCAGGCATATGAAACCGAGCATATTGTCGGGCTTCCAACCCAACAGCGCAACTTGGTGTATCTTTCTAAATACACCAAATTTAATATTATTAATATATTATTTTAATTTGGAATGAATCTTCTATTAAGTGCTTTTCAAAGGTACTTTTCATATTATTAAATTATTTTTTCGGTGAAATTTTATTTTTAGTAAATTACAAATGGGAATTTTAAGAAACCACAAATTGTCATTTTTATAGACTAGACTCCGGAGAATGTGACTTTTCCATGAACCCATCCAAAATGTATTTACAAACAATCAAAAAGTTAGTAAATGAACTCTATTATTCAAAATTTCATTTCGAAGGCAATATCAAACAACTCAATGTATCCAAGAAGTTATTATAACAAGGTCATTTGATAAAATTCGAAGAAATCTTGAAAATTAACCAAAATCAATGAAAATTCTTTGTGTTTAATTTTTTATTTCTTTGAAACAAAAGTAATTTTAGAACCATGATTTATTTATTTATTAATTTGGACTGGTGGAGTATATATATGTCAAACAAACGTTGAACAATATTATAATGAATCTTACAATAACCAAAATTCTAATTCTAAATGGGATGAAGATCACGATTTCATATAAGACCCATCATTTTTTTTAAACAATAATTAGGAGTAAAAAATACATTAATTAATTAATTACATCCAAACACAGCACTATTTATTTACACAGATTCAAGAAGAAAATAAGAGGAAAAATCAGATTCATTTGGAGAGAGTGATTATTAACTATACTATAACTCTCTCTATCCAACTTTAATCACCGGAAAAGTCAAAGTAAACGATTTTCAGCGACGCGACACGTCGGACGCGAGCCTGGAGGCGACCGCCGAGTGGTACATACTATCGTGGAAGGACGACGTTTCGATCGTCTTCTTACGCAGCTCCTTCGCCTTCTCCTCCGTGAAGCAACCCCGGAACAAGTCCTTTTCCGCCCCGATCCGCCCCGATTCGATCTCGTTATTGCCTGAAATCACTTGTCCTGCTTCAATTTTGGCACCATTGGTCATGTAATCGGGCTCCGCGGACCATCCGAAGAGCGGGGCCCACCAGTGGTTGGGTTGGGCCGGAGCTTTGCGGTTCCTGTGGCTCGGCGGCGCGGCGGAGGAGAAGATGGGGGAGTGGAAAGAGGAAAACGCGGTCGCCATTGTTGGATTTTGACAGAGTAGTAAGAAGGTGGAGGAAATAGATAACGACTGCATAGAAAGAAGCTCAAGCTCGCATTTATTTCATTTCTTCAGCTTTTCTAGAAGCTCTACCTTTTTTTTGCTTTTTCTTATATGTTGAAAACTACTTGAGTTTGGCTTTATCTTTATTTTATTTTTGACAATATCGAAAAATTAAATTTAAGGATATTAAATTAGTTTTGGCGTGACTATCAGTCACAGTAAAATTATAATTGTGATCAATTGCTGATTAATCCCTAACCATACTAAAGTGAAAATTCAAGACATGATTTGATTGCATCCCCATCCAACTTGATAATAGGAAATTTAGCAAATTGAATAACTTAATATATATATATATCATGAAAAATCTTTAGAAAAATCTCATTGAAGTTTAAATCTATCAAATCACCTTAATTAAAATTTGTGATCCAACAATCAATCACTTTCAAAACTTACTGTACTCACATGCCACAACCACCAAAGAGAAAAAGGTTGAAAAAAATAAAATAAAATAAAATAGAACCACTCTCTCCAATCCTCAAATTGGTTTTGTACTTATTGACTTGAGTTTATTATATATTTTTGTTCTGATTTTGATAAACTGGATTTTCTTTTAAAAAAAAAAGGTAAAAAAAAAAAGAATTTTCTAAAGCTTCGAACGAATAATCATGAGATCAAAGTTGAAGTGAGAGGTGGGATTAATACTAGCTCAAAGTCATAAAAAATAGTGATTTATTAATAATATATATGTAATAAATTTTGATATATCATTTTGTTGGGTATACGTGATTGGGTTTGTTGAGTGTACTTTTTCGGATAAATATAGACAGAAGGATTGTGTGGGTTCTGTTTTCTTTCCTTCAATATATAAATTGAAACAGAAAATGGAACGCACATGAATTTTCCTCCAAATTAAAATTGTGGCTGCTGGGATTCGAGCCCAGGTCTCCACGGCCACAACGTGGAATTCTCACCACTAAACTACAGCCACCTTGATATTATTACTGGTTCGATAATACTAAAAGAAATAATTCTTGAATCTCTAAAATTTATGTTCGAATTACTTTCTCATCATTCATTTAATGAGTATCTTGGTGTTTGTCAACCTAAAGCTGATAAATCAACTTTAATTCCAACCTTATCTTCAATTCTATTTGTTAATGACAATAGTCAAGAAGTGATTATGTTTTAAGTTGAAATTTCATAGCACGATTTAACGTGAAAATATATTTTATCTATATCAACCAATAGTTATCTACTTCAATGTTTAAGCATTTGCTAATTTTATTTTAATCAATAAGTATAGTTTTTTTTTTTTTTTAACAATGAATAGAACTAACTATATGGATACAGCTAGCATTTAGAATAAAACACTACAAAATAAGTTTGTTTTATCGTCGTCGGAAAATAATTTAATCTGTTGTAAAAGGCAATTTTGATCCATTATCACTGCAAATACTAATAATAATATAAAAGGTTGAAGGAGGTTGGCAAATAAATTTTTTTTTTTTTAATATGCGTTTTACGCAGATCCCTAAAAATAGAGAACAAAATCATACGATAATATCATAAATTAAAGAAATTATATAGATGCTCATTGAGGAAGCTGAATTAAGGTTTTTGCATGTGATGAAAATTTGACTGGAAAGAACTTTGATAGATTTGTGTCAAAATCAGAATATAAGATGCAGACATTGAACTTGATAAAACTTCTTTTCATAACTAACTCCAAAAAGAACAGAAGAAATGGGGAGAACATGTCTGAGTAGCCTTATTCATGCTCAACTACTCACTTGGTTGTAAACCCATGATGATGTCTTGAAGATCAACAAACAGAGTTAAAATAGTGAGAGAAAAGGAACTCTACTTCCACAGCTTCCTCAACGACATGTTCTTGTCGGTTTCCTTCTTCATGACCTTGGCAACAGCCATCTCGAAGTCCTCCTGAGTAACATGAACTCTCCTCTCTCTTAGAGCAAACATTCCTGCTTCTGTGCAAACCGCCTACCAAGATAAAACGAAGAAAAATGAGATTCTCCAAGGTTATTTTGATGAAGAAAACAGCTTTCCTTTTTTTGTTTAAGAAATGTGGTGAGGAGGCAATTATTTCTGTTATTTATGATGAATAGCTAGAACCACTTCTGAGAAAAAAGAATCTGCTGCATTGGCAGGATGGGGCATGGCTCTAACCAGTGCATGTGAAACTCATAATTACAACCAGAAAGAACGCATTCGAAATCATGTGTATGACCTTTTGCAATAGCATATATTATCTAGTATCCGAGATTGTTGGGAGTAACTGTTAGGTGAATTATAGCAACCACCGCAAAGGTTTAACATACCTTGAGTTCTGCACCAGAGGCGCCGTTCATTTTCTCAGCAATCTTCTTCAGATCAATCCCTCGCATTAGATTCATTCTCCTTGAATGAATCTTCAAGATGTCACACCGAGACTGGAATAATTGCACATAATTAGCCAAGTGGAAATTTCTGTACCAAAAGCTAGACAAACTATGTATACTTATTAATATTATTGCAACAAATATATTAAAAAATTACCCTACACTAAAGTACAAAGGAATATGTAGGTAATCATAGAAGGATTACTATGTGAATCACTAAGCACAAGCAGCTTACCTCTTCATTGGGATTTGGGAACTCAATCTTCCTATCAATTCTTCCTGGCCTCAGAAGAGCATGGTCCAGAATATCAATCCTATTGGTAGCCATCAATACCTGTACAGGCGAAATCATGCATAAAAAAATTGGTTTGCAGATAGCTATTTAAAGACTAAGATACTTCCAATTTTTGGGGGTGGGGGAGTGGGGGCAGGGACTATGGTATTTCTAAAGTGGAAAAAGAAAAAGACACCCAGAGGGTTGATACACACTTTTATCTTATTAGATGCCTCAAAACCATCAAGCTGGTTGAGGAGCTCCAGCATAGTTCGCTGAACTTCACTATCCCCATTGCCACTTCCAGATTCCATACGAGCAGATCCTATGCTATCAATTTCATCCATGAAGATGATTGATGGAGCATGCTCTCTGTCAAAATACAATCACTAAGTTGTCAAGGGAAAAAAAAGAAGAATAGAACTACAGCAGCTTTATGTGCCTACTATGCATGCTAATAGAAAAGGATTAACAGAAATTGCAGTCCCAAAAGGCAGAAGGACGGATCACATAGACAAATGCGATCTTTTAGCCAAGAGTAACCAACCTGGCCATCACAAAAAGTTCTCTCACCATCCTAGAGCCTTCTCCGATGTACTTCTGAACTAATTCAGAGCCTGAGACTCTGATAAAAGTGCAGTCAGTATGGTGAGCGACTGCCCTTGCAAGCAGTGTTTTACCTGTGCCAGGAGGCCCATATAGCAAGACCCCCTTCAGTTTTTCAAGGATATAGAAAGTTTAGAAACGCTTCCACATATTAAGAAGTCACTGCTCAAAATTGATTGTATTACCTTTGGTTGAGCTATTCCAAGACTCTCAAATAATTCTGGATGTTTAATTGGAAGCTCAATTACCTATACAACACAAGACAACAGCAAAATAAAGACAAGAGACTTCACATAGATGCTGGTGAAATTCAAAGCAATTCCAGACATAGATTTTTTCCAGAAATCTAGTTGTGCAAGGGATATTGGAACACAGATAAATTGACATTGTAATACTTTGGTATTTTCATTTGCAGCAACCATTTAAGTTTCGTTACGTAAAACCATAGGGGAATACTTTAGAAGGGTCACGTCCTTTTCGGCAAGTAAAATTACTTTACTCACAAAAGGATATGCAATGGAGAGCATAGTTACTTTTTGTACACTCATTACTACATGGTGGACATATTTTCAGCCCTCAATTCCGACCAACGATGTTTACTACACTGCAAAAGTGTGTGTCTAATTTAATGCACTTCTTCCTCGTATATGTTGTTTCTTTTTCCATTTTTATTTTTTGCAAGAAGATCTCTTCATATATGTTGTTTGAACCAAAGCCAACATGAAACATCACAAAAATTCATGACCAATAAACTGCAAAAAATAGAAAATATAAAGTCATTTCTTAAGAGAATTCCACAGATAGCCTTTGTGTATGGCTATGCTATCAATCCAGAAGTCAAAAGAATGAAGCAAGGCAAGAATAAAGAGACGACAGTTCTAGCAACAAAGCAAGTGAAGAAATAGGTTGAGTAACTTCTTTGTCAGCACTGTCTCTTTTATCACAGAAGAGAGAATGAAATAATTAGACAGTCCCAAAGTATAGATGCTTCCTCGACCAGAATTTTGGAAGGGGCCAAGGGCGTAAAAACAACCAAAAACATAAAGACATAAATTTTTTGACTTGTAATAATAAATTGAAGATACATCAGAAGTAACTTCAACAGAAAGCAACAACAAAGAAAGAAGTCCATGATATTAACCTCCTTTATCTCTTTAATTTGCTGGTCAAGACCACCAATCATGTCGTAAGTAGAGTCTGGAACTTTTTCTACTTTCATAAGATTCACCAATGGATCAACTTTACTTGGCAGAACCAAGTGAAGTACATAGCTATCATTTCGTAAAGCAACCCTTGTTGAAGGGGTAATCTTGGTGATATCAATGCTCTTGTCAATGTCAACAACATACTTCCCTTCAGGATGTACCTAAGAAGATACCATAGAAACATATAAAAGAAATTTTCTACCCGGCTGAAAGGAATATAGCATTAATTTAGCAAGAATCTGATATCATCACAGAAGGACAAACTTATCATAATTAGTCAAGAGAATTCAAAGAACGAAATGCTTTCCTTTTCATAAATATCTGAAGGCATTACCAGCAACAGTATTTGAAAACATCTTTTAGGAATCAAAGGTTAAAATTCAAACACATTGCCGCAAAATGAAGTTGCGCTTATTGGCAACACTACAAGAGTTAGTACAAGCAGTAAACAACCAAGAATGTCAATCAATAAACGTCACGAAAATGGAAGGTGTATGAATGGTTCTAAGAGCAGGCATAACCAGTTTACCTTGACAAGGACCTTAGATTTTCCCATAACTTTAACAACTTCGCCGACATAAGATCCAGGCTCCTGAAGAAGCTGCATCTCTTCCTTCAATGACCTCACTGTACATCAGAAAACAAAATCTTCACTTAAACAATAACCCATAGCAAAGTCAACAACAAACCTCTTAAGCTTCAAGAATCCATCTATTCACAATGTCCAATGCCCATCTATTTCATGCTAATCATTTATTAATCCACCATCTTTCCAAACATAATTAAAACATGGAAAAGAAGACGAGACCTACCTAACAAAGAGCATAGAAAGATACCTAACATAGTTGCTAGAGGCATGAGGCTCAGAGGGCACTGGGCTCTGTGCCTATTTAAGTTTGAGAAGACGCTGTGTCGGGGGTGCGCACCTTGTATAGATAGAGAGGTGCGCACAATATAAATTTAAAAGTTTGGCATGCCTTCAGCACTTCTATTAATAGTTTCTACATTTGTTTGCAAGAGCAAAATAAGAAAAATTGTAGAAAGTCCCACCAAGAGATTCAAAACTAGGGCTTCACATTATCAACCCAAAAGGAGGAGAAGGACAGCACCACTTCATCACCCTACCCCAACCCTTTTGTGACCGCCACCATGGTCTATAATGGTGTTTTCTTTTCTTTTTTTTTAGATTATTTTTATTTTTATATTTTTGAGCCACGTGTACAAGATGTGCGGGCATCGGGAGCCAGAAACATGCTTTCCACCCTTACCGACAATGATACCTAAGTAATTGCATGATCTAATATTGGCCACATAAAGTATGTACTGGTGGAAATGAAATTAAATAAAGCTGGTCTGCATGGCAGCATGGGTAGGGAACTTAATATTTTAGTTTGATATATCACTCCATTCAATTATAACATCCTTCGTTCAAAATCTTCCATCCATTCCCCAAAAACAAATTATATTCCTAGGATTTATTAGCAAAATGTTCAACTGACAAAAAAAAGGGGTGAATGCACCATGCCAAATAAATAGCCCTTCTTTATGAATCAATACTACTGGCAAGAGCCGCGATGGGAAAATGCAAAGCAAATCCAAGATAAAAACCTCAGGCACCAAGACTAGGAATTTAGTACCCAATTGAGGACGGAGGTCAAGCTTCATTATTACTCTGTTATTTTATGCCCTCCCCCCCACACACACAGATCCCCCTTCCAACACACCATCAAAAGTGTATCCGCACAGTAGCTAAATCAAACTCCAAACATACTTTGCATAATTAAATCGAGGAGAAAAAAGGGTTCGTCAAAAACCCCTTGTCTCATAGGAATACAAATGAAACCCCAGAGAAACCCAAAATATTATCTCAATTACATGTAAACGAAATTCCGTACCATACTTCGACTTTGAGTAACATATTCATTACAAACTAAACATTTTCAGTCGAATTCAGATTAATAGAGGACAAATAAATAAATAAAGTACCTTGGCTATTGCGGTCGTTTCGCTGAGCTTCGAGGCGCTGGAGATTGTGGACTTTCTGACGGACTAGCAGCTGCAAATCCTGTATGCGTTGCTGATAATACTGCCGGAGCCCTTCCCCACCGCCGGCGCCACCGCCTAGCTGGTGGTGAGGCGTCGCATCCTCCGGTTGCCGTGTCTCTATCGCCGCAGTGGCCATTTTATCTAATACGTCAACGTTTCGTTATGTGGATTGATCGACGAATAAAGCGTCTTTCGTTTTTCTCACGTTACAAATAGTCTCTGAAATTTATTGTCCTGTGCTTGTATGCTTCAGAAGTTTCACGTTACGAATATTTAACAAGAGAATAAATATTTTTTTTCGAAAAAAAAAAAAGGAGTACAATTTTATTTTTATTATTATTAATTTTTTTTTTTTGGAGGTGACGAGAAAACATATTTTGCTTTATTGTCAATATGCCCTCCTATTTTATAATTAATGTCCAATAGCCCCTACATGATAAATCTTTCTAGCAAGCCAATAACATATAGAAGTTAACATAATACTTTTCAAAATTTAAATTGTAATCATTTATATTATACTTATTACTTTCTATTGTAATATCATAAGTTATTTACTTTTCTTTTTTTCCTTAATTTTTTTTTTACTTTTATTTGCTATACTTTATGTCCTGCTTTTATTTGTACACCTTTTTACTTTATATCATTTAAGCTTTCAATTTTTTTCTATGAAAGGTTACAAATTAAGAATAATGTAAGAGTAGATGTCCAAAAACTAGAACATAAATGAAGAACAATGGTCAAAATGATAAATATAAAAGTATAGCAGACAAAAATTAAGAAAAATTAAAGTACAAAGAATAAAAGAAAAATAAAATTGTAAGAAGAAAAGAAAGTACATAGGACAAAAATATGCAATATTTCCTTTTATAGAGTTTTATGTGATTGGACTTCAAGTCCTCAAGTCATGATATTATATAACTTATATTTCAAATGCTGGATATTTTATAAGAATGAGATTTCGCAATTGTCTTGTTTACTCCAAATGCTATAATTTTTTTTTTCTTCATTCATATGTTGATTGAATTTTCATGCATTGGTTTTAATTATGGTTAAGCACAAAGTTACTTAAACCTAACAAAAATACAACAATAATTCGTATTACAAAATGAAAATAAATAGAAAATTAGTTTAAATTCATCACAAGGTGCACCTCTAGACATGCACAAAACCAAATTAAGACAATAATTCGTTAAATGAAATTAAAATAAACATCAAAATATATGAAAAAGACATGAATTAACAACAAAATATATTGATTCAACATTCATTTTTCATGCACAAACCAAACTAAGACAATACATAAAAATGGAACAAAACTAAACATAAAAACATATGAAAAGACATGAATTAACAACAAAATATATTGATTCAACACTCATTTTTCATGCTTATTTTCAACTAAGCAAATCCTCATAAATTGATTCTCATCCTCAAACCACAAAACATTAAATGCATTGATGTTTCGTTTCATTAACAAATAAATAATCATTTTAGTTTGTATTTATATATTTCAAAGATATACTTAATCAGTAATTAAGTTCAATGATATAATATCCACCATTTTTAAAGTTACAAATTAGATATTCATACAAAACTTTTTGGCACCATACTAGACATGATGTCCCTAGACTAGTGTATAACCAACTTTTGACATTAGTTAAGATTTTAAAAAGTGTATATATCATTGAGTTGTATTCCTTAAGCTGTGGAAACCAAAGTGAAGTAGGTTAGAGTTTATTTAAGTTCATTTTTCTTCGAAACTCGTTTTTTCTTGGACATTAATTACACAATACCTTTTCTTTATAGGTCCAACAATTATTATCATTATAGTCTGATGGTACATTCAATTTACATAAGAACCTCATTTTTTACTAAAAAAGTCATATATTTGAAAATTAAAAATATATTTGAAAGTTAAAGATTCTTTTATTAATACGCAACTGATATAAATAAACACCAATCAACAAGCCATAATCACCTGTATCAATTAAATAGTGGCCTTTAAAACTGATGCATATGTTTTTATCATGTATATATCATAACAATTAACAGTATCACTAATATTATTTTTTTTCGTCAATATATTTAGAGACTGCATGCAATTAATGTTTAAGCGAGGTCACTGGTAGAATTGTTGAAAGATGAAGACCATGATTGCAAAATGAGAAGGTAGGCAAAAAAGGAAAAGGGCGAGAGAGAGCAAAAAACGGAAACAGGGAAAAAAGAGAGTATATAAATAAACTAGGGCACGTTCAACATACTTGCGCCTAGCCCTATAGTCCAGTTTTGTATCTATGGAGGAGTTTCCATTTATTTCTTACAACTTTTTTTCTTCTTGATTTTTCCCCAAATTGACGAAATAAATCTGATCTATCTAGGGTTAGGAGGTGTGGATCCGCGCAGAATTTAAACCGATCGTCTATTTCCAGAGATTAGGGTTTCGCACCTGTGTTCATTGCCGCCACTACATATACATATAGCGATACATACTAGTTTTTTCTTACATTGTGATTTGTGGAAATTTCTTGTTCTACTCTGTAATTCGCATTTTGCATACCAAAAAAAAAAAAGAAAAAAAGATAAAAAAAAGAGAGGCAACATTTTGGTTTTTTATTAATATCAGAAATCTACTCGGGCAATTGGGCGTGTTTTTTGGGGGTCAATTGTCGAAATTTACGATTGATTGTGGTTCTTGGATTCTGGATTTGGATCGGGGACTGAGGTTATTTTGCTTATCGATTTGGATAGATTATTGTATATTAGAAAAGAAGTGTTTTTTGTTGGGAAAATTTCTGGGGAAGTTGAAGAATGGATAAGAAGAAGGTTGTAGCTCCATTGGTTTGCCATGGGCATTCACGGCCAGTTGTGGATTTGTTCTACAGTCCTGTTACGCCTGATGGTTACTTCCTTGTTAGTGCAAGCAAGGGTAAATTATTACATCTTTTGATAAAATTTGCAGATTTCATTGTTTTATTACATCTTTTTTCATCTTTTGAAACTGATAAATTAAGTATGGAATTTTTTTTTCACTTGACCTTGTGATTGCCTTTTTTATTTGCATCAGCATGTTAATGTATATCGATCATCTTTGATCTTGAGGTGGCACTGTGTGGAGAACACTGTAATCAAGTAGCAAATTAAGTTGTTTATTTGCTTGTTAGTGGGTTGCTATGATGCATTTACGCCTTAAAGACCGAGACTTTCAAGGTTGTTAATTCAAATTTGTGTAAATTTCCTGACTCATACACATACATTAATTTATTTATGTGTGTAGTGGTCAGTCATGTGTACAAAGAGAATAGAATGCTTAAAATTGCAAATTGAAAATAATTACAAAATCTGGTTGCACGTGGCGTAAAATATTTGCTTCTACTAATTAAAAAGGGCAATTGTTATAAATGCAATGTTATGGTCTAGTCTGCTAGTTTTTTAATTTGCTATTAAGTGTTCTTATTTCACAAGGATTATTTCCTTATATTTATTGAAAAAGTATTTATGAATTGAGATTGTTCTAGCTTCTTTTGGTTTAATGTAATGTTGTCCTTGAATTTTCACATGATCAAGACCTGTGAAATGTGGCATAACTCTATTAATGACATGGTTGAGTACTGCCTTTAATTCTTGCAAAGATGAACTGAACATAGTCATAATTCTCTTGCGCAGAGCACCTTTTCTTATCTTATTATACCTGAATAAATGTGTGGTATGTTTCTTAAATATGTGGAGAGCATTTTCTATATTTTGGAGAATCCAATTTATGTTATCATGTGTTAACTGGAGAAAGTATTTTGGTTACAATCCCATAGTTTTTTGCACATATCATTTAATTATCATGCTGTGTTCTTGTAAACGTTTTGGAAATTTGTTTCTGAATAGCGTACTTAATGACAGTTAAATTGTCACATTAGTCATTTTCATATTTCAATGCACGAACTTGTTTGTATACTTATGTTTAGTTTCTAATATTGACTTCATGCATCGTAGACTGCAAAATATTTCCCCCCAATGAATTGAAATTTTAGTAATGACGACACTTTCTTATGGGTTTTGCATCACTTTGCAGACTCAACACCAATGTTGAGAAATGGTGAGACCGGAGATTGGATTGGAACCTTTCAAGGGCATAAGGGTGCAGTATGGAGTTGTTGCCTGGATAAGCATGCACTGCGTGCTGCCTCTGCATCTGCTGATTTTTCTGCGTATGTGTTCAAGTTCTTTGTGTTTCTTCTTTACACCAGAAACTAAATTTCAGATAAGAATGCTAATATTTGATTTCTAATTTTCATTAAAGAGCAAAGTGACCTTTTCCAACATACTGAAATTTGTTTACCATGACAATTGGCCCAATATCCTGATTGCATGATTGGTTGCAGGAAAATATGGGATGCATTGACTGGGGATGAATTGCATTCATTTGAGCACAAGCACATCGTTCGAGCATGTGCCTTCTCAGAGGTACTACTACACTGAGTAATTTCTGACCTTTCCACTATGTACTTTTTCCACAGATTTGCAATAGGATACATTATCCAAACTATTTCCTGTTTATGAAGTAGCATCACGTAATAATGCCTTGTCACTTGTGGCACTTGCTCTTTGGTTGGTGATATGAATAAAGTTTTACAGATTTATAGTCATTGATCAACTATTTCTGTCATTTTATGTCCTGTATCATGTGATTGAAATATATTCTCTCAGATACTGAAATCTGAGTTGCAAATAGTTTTTCATATTCCTCATTTAAAGAAATAATATCTTCTCTCTTGATTCCAAATAGTTAGAAATAATCTCTTCACTGTGTAATAATTGTGAAATTACAGAACTCAGAAGCCAGAGCCTTGTTAAAATTGGAATTTTCCATATGACAAATGAATGAAACAGTTATGATGATGTATTATCTATATCTACCCAATACTTCACAGATCATGCTGACTGAATGTTTCTTCAATTTGCAGGATACCCACTTTCTGCTAACTGGCGGAATGGAAAAGGTGCTTCGCATATTTGATTTAAATCGGCCTGATGCACCTCCTAGGGAAATTGAAAAGTCTCCTAGTTCTGTGAGAACTATTGCTTGGCTCCACAGTGATCAAACAATCTTAGGTTCCTGTACTGATACAGGTGGTGTGAGGTATGCCAATGGTGCTAAATTGGAAAAAAAAAATTTAACTTTTTTTTTTTAGGTTTTCTTTTTTAAAATGCTAATGTACTTGAGTTAGGGGTTTAGATTTCCCTCCCCCGACCCCCAGGCCAATTTCCAATATATATGTAATATCCAGAAGCACAAGTTCAGAGCTTAAAATGTGGCAACAAAACATTTAGTTTTCAACCCATGCATTCATTCTTCCACATATTTGGTATATCTAACATATGGAAATGGATGATGCTAGGTTATGGGATGTGAGAACTGGCACAATTGTTAGGACACTCAACACCAAGTCTCCAGTAACCAGTGCTGAAGTTAGTCAAGATGGCCGCTATATAACGACTGCTGATGACAAAATGGTTAAGTTTTGGGATGCAAATCAGTATGTCCATTTATTTAAATCCATATCCATTTGTTTTGGTAAAATGATCAAATAAAGTTCTTTCAATTGGTTTAACAAGCTTGCTTCTTTGACAGCTTTGGAGTGGTCAAGAGTTATGAGATGCCCTGCATTGTTGAATCAGCTTCGTTAGAGCCAAAGTATGGTAACAAGTTCATTTCTGGTGGAGAAGACATGTGGGTTCACGTGTTTGATTTCCACACAGGAGAAGAAATTGGTAAGTTCCCTTGTTTATTTTCATTTGATTTTTTTTTATCAGAAAACTCAATTAGGTATGCACATGATGAGGTGCAATAAGAAAGTGTCTTTGTTTTTAATGTTCATGAATGTCTCAACATTATTTCTCAGAAACTTCAATAACCGGCTTTGGGACAGCCTGGCACTTATTCTATCCTAGAAATTTGTGTTATAGAATCTAATTGGCTTTCCATACTGCTTATCTTTTTCTTGTTCTCTAGATTGCCGATGTTCTCATTGATGCAATTATTATTTTGTTAAATATGTTTTAAATTCTATCATCAAGTATCTTGTACGTCAGAGATTTTTCATGCTTCTAGGTTGCAACAAGGGTCACCATGGTCCGGTGCACTGCGTCCGTTTCTCACCGTGTGGTGAATCTTATTCATCTGGATCAGAAGATGGCACTATTAGAATATGGCAGACCGGTCCTTTGAACAATATTGAGGAAGAAACTTCTGGCGCTAATGCACATAAGAAGAATGTTAAAGATGTAGCGGATCAAGTTAGTCAGCAGATCGAGAATGTGCATATTGCTGAACAAGTTACGACTGATATGAGCGATAAGCCAACCAGTCTAAAGGAAACAGAGGCTAACTAGGTTATATAATCCATGGTTTTTTCTTTCTTTTCTTGTGTGTTTGTTGTAGTTTTTACCTGACTCCAGCAGGTTTGTAACGGTGGCGTTAAAGTTCAGTGCTACTTTATCTTTTGAAATAAACAAAAGCTTTTAATGAAAGGTGTACTTTTTATGGTACTTCTCAGTGCTACTTTATCTTCATCACAGGATGTGAACTCTTATGTCCAGTTCTACGGTGTTAAAAGGTGTACTTTTTATGGTACTTCTCAACTTTTCAGCTTTTGGAAATTAATCTCCCCCTTGAAAATCGATGATGTTTTGAAAATTTTGAAAAGTTATCGAGCCTCTTTTAATGTTGCATGTACAAAATAGAGATTGACAAGTGATACTGTCATGTTCTTGAATGTAATAGGGCAAACACATATTTCTGTATGTCACTAATGAGTAATGACAATCAAGAACGACAAAATCAAGAGATACTTTTACCGGGGAAATTTGAAATGAATGGCATCAAAAATACACCCAAAAGAAAAGATGGACTTGATCTTTCCTTTTGAGAGAATAATTTACAAAGACTATATGAAAGATAACAAAGAGTAAGAAGGTTAGGGTCTTTGCAACTCTGATCTCAATAAAAGCCTAGTAATGAAGGGCGAAATAGCTGCCAGTAACGCCTTGGGGCATTCCTCATGCGGTAGATGGCCACAACCAGATATAGCAACCAGTCTCTGCATCACGCAACCAACAAAAAATAAGTAAATAATTAGAAAGAACAGGATCATTTTGTAAAAATGAGGAGAAAAGGAAGAACTTACAGAATTTACAAGTTTGGAAGCCATAGTTTGAACAGACTTGAGAGGGACAAGTGAATCTTCAGCCCCAGAAATAACTAAAATTGGCAAAGTTTCAACAGCTTTCAGCATCAATGCTGCATCATGTGGTGATAACACAGTTTCATATGATAGTTTTCCAATTTCATGAAGCGCTTCATCCCAACCTTCTACATACAATGAGGCCTGATATATTTAAGGGCAACAAATTGTTAAACTGAAGAAAAATACATGAATTACATATAGCTTATCAGAAAAATTCCTAATCGCAGGGTGGCCCGAGAAGCAGATTTACCTTGTATAGGCTTAGGACTTCAGTGGTTAGTTTGGTTTCATCATACCAAGCACGCCTATTCACCACCTGAGTAATTTCTGTTCGAAGAAGAGGACGCACTAAGTGCTTTTTTCCTAGTGAAGTGCGTAGAAGTATTCTTGCAAAGGCAGGAACCAATTCTCTTGACAAGCTTACGTTCAGTAGTATGACCCCTTTTATTTCAAGCTGAGAAACATGACGTAAGAAATTAGTTTTCAGGTAGCAAACAAAAAAACACAAATTCTCCATGATCATACTTTTATCAATGAGCTCGGGTCATGAATTGACACTTAACATAGACAATAATGCAGCCAAAGATAAAAAACATCTGGCAAGTATCGATCATACATAACAAGATTCACCCAATCGTTTCATCAGAGTAAAAGATAAAGCTTTAAGAGTTGTAGCGATACTGTAGAAACACATAATTCAATATTGGTATCATGATCAGTTAGAACTTTCATCAGTGCTATTTGACATTCAAATATACAAAAACGAGGATAATGTGTCCTCTGAATTAACAACTATATTACATAAGCTAAACCTAAAGCATCCGCTTTCATTTCTACACATTAAATTTGAAAAGAGATATTTGCTGTAATTTACTCAAGAAGCCAACTCACATTCATTGAACTTGCTGATGACTGAACTTTTTGTGCAGCCTTCAGGGAAAGCAGCCCTCCATCATCGTGCCCAACAAGCATGACTGAGGAGAAGCCCATTTCCAAGCAAAAAGAAAGAAGCAGGTCAACCTGAAAAGTAAACCAACTGCTGAAATGGTGCTCTATAAAACAACAATAAGCAAAGTGCTAATATGATCTTGCTAGAAAGTCTTCAAAGATGCATCATGTATAACTTGAGGACATGCAGATGGAAGCTCATCATTGTTTTGCAGTTAACATGCTTTAACTTATCATAACAGTCACATATTCACACTGTGGAAAAAAATCAATATCCATGTCATTATTAATGCCATAAGAGAGAACGATAAGTGAAGGTTACATACTTCCATCATTATCTGACATGGTATAATTACAAATAACCCAACTATAGTATATGCAATTGTAGAGAATAGAACTTCCAGAATCTTCATATAATACAACTACACGAACTACACATGATAGATAAGAAAGGGATCATCAGAACCAACATTTACAGAAAAAGGCTTTACTATTTCCTTGACTTTTAATTTGTTTACGACTGGCCAATGATTTTACAATGCATCCAAAGAAATCTAACCAATTTATCAGAGTAGATAATCATTCAAGTATTCAAAATCTTATATTGAGGTTAAAGTCAATGCAATAAATCATGCATATGCATGCATAAGTACAATCACCTGATTCTCAATCTTGTAAGGATTAGTTAACGGATTTTCCTCCCAATCCTTCTGGCGTGGTCTTGATGTCAAACCCCATCCAGGTCTGTCGAAAGCAACTACTGTACAACCAATTTGCCTAGCCAGAATGCCCATTACCTGTCTCCAAGAGAAGACTCCTCCGCCAAAGCCATGGACTAAGACAATCCCGAATTGTCCATTTGCATCCACATCTTGTTCCACCACTGGAGACCCCAGTTTGCTCATCTCATCTTCCTCACAATTTTCATTTAAGCAAAAAATAGGCACATCTTCAGATATAGGGGAAGTTGGAGAACTGGTCAGAAGCGGTGTATGGAGAGGGGATAGGCTACTATTGAATGGATTACTGATGCTCCTGTGAATATTATGATTGTTTTTCAATGGTATGCTTAGTGATGATGGCTGGTCAAAAGAGTTCGTTGAGGACAAGGATCGGGTAGGTGATCCTGGGATGCTTAGCTTGTAATGGACAGTCAACCCTTGACAAGAAATGAATAAGCTTTCTGCATCAGCAAGTAAACTAACTGGAAGTTCCCCATTATGCACCAAACCAGCTGCTTTTCTCCTTGTTTCACTAATATTTCTGAAAGATTTACCAGCAGATGGAGTGGGAGACCGTGGAACCTTCTGATAGCATGAGAAAACCATTTTGCATGAAAGAACCTGATAATCAGTGATGGATTAGCTAAGAGTCCAGAAAGGAAAA
Source organism: Scutellaria barbata (assembly GCA_028654395.1). Taxonomy (NCBI): domain Eukaryota; kingdom Viridiplantae; phylum Streptophyta; class Magnoliopsida; order Lamiales; family Lamiaceae; genus Scutellaria; species Scutellaria barbata. The sequence goes on along the minus strand of CM053645.1, from coordinate 2,888,036 downwards.
TATGACCATGCATCTACCAAGCAGGTAATATATGAATGTTGGTGTAATTGATTGATTAATTCACTTTGACCATATATCTATAATTACAGAAGAACAGGTCACACAGTATAAAGGCAACATCTTTCATGTACTTACTGCTTCTGGATCCACACGGTGAAACATAAGTTTCCTCCTGGCTTTGCAACTTGTCCGATAGGCGACAACTATGTGTCCCAGAGCAAAGACTACAGATGAGAGAAACAAAACAGGCATTCCCCAGGACTTCTTCAGATGAAGCCTCTTCCTTGAAAGAGAAATTGACGCTACATCCTCAAGCTGAGAGTTGATAGAGAAAACACAAGCCTTGAAGGAAAGCAGCAGTATTGAAATGAACGAACAAAATGTTACAGTTCCTAGATAGGAACCATGAGACAGCGCTTGTAAATCGCAAATTGAATAGGCACCTGTAGTCATCCATAACAGCCAGATTAATATCGTGAGTTTAAACCAAAAAAAAAAAAAATTGTGAAACACGACAAAGCTCAATAATAGATGAAATTTAACAGTATGATTACATCAATTTGTTTCACATTGAACCCAGATGAGGTTTATCCAAATAGCAAAAGAGAAACAGAAAACGAAAAACATAATAGAAAATATGTCCTCAATTCAAAAGCATAAGATTACAGGAACAAGGCAAACATCTCTTGCAATACAGAGGTTACCTGAAATCTTTATGAACTAAAGGAAATTTTTGTCAAGAAGACAAATTTAAGTATAGGAATTTTCTATAAATAACTATTCTAACACCAATATATAAGAATTCACACTCAGTGATTAAACAGAGTAAAGTACACATACCAAGCAGAGCATTCAGATCTAGAACTGCCGCCATTTAATTAGCATTAGCTTTATCAATAACTATTCTCAATGATTGATAAAAAAACTGAAGTAAAATGTCAACACAAAAATACATGCTTCACCCAATAACTAGAAAATCACAAACAAAAAAAAAAAACCACAAAGAAGGAAACCATACATATGATGATAAGAGATCTGATGATGGAAACAACAGGAATGTCAACGAGCGAGTTCCTGAATGCATATTTCTGCAAATGCTCTCTAAAGCTATAACATTTAACGCACGTGAAACTAGTAATTAACAAACAGGGCAAAACGACGTCGGCAATCGCCACCACCAGCGGCAACGACACCACCAGAAGAGACGCCATCATCACCACCAAAAAATACACCGTCCGCACACCCCTCCTAAATTTCTCCCACCACCAAACGCTCTTCATCACAATTCCTTTTCAACCAACAACCAACTCAAAATTGAAGAATCGATTTCAGATTTTTTATTTTTATTTTTTACTTAAAGTAGGGCTGCAGGCTGCAGCAGGCCATGCGATTATGGAAGAAAATCAAAACCCTATGAGGAAGAGAAACCGTATCCAGACGAAACGGCGTCGTAATGGCCATCTCCCGCCGTCGAGTTGACAGCCGGCGATTCCGCTACAAACTGCTACCCACGCTTGAATAAACTAATCAATTCAAAATTTCCGCTGAGTCTCAGAATTCACAAAAAAAAAAAAAAAAAAGAGAATGAATCTTCTCTACTCTTTTGTCTTCAAATCTTCGGAATTGTAATTCGCTTGGAATTGTCTGTGTGCGTGAGAGAGAATGTGTGAATTAGTGAGTGTTTAAATTGAGGTCATTTTAGTGAGAGGAGAGAGAGAATCCTATACTTACTAAACCTCCTCCTTATGCAATAACTCCTAAATTACATTACAATAATAAGTAGTTCTTAGTTTTTACCCTATTAGTTTATGTTTTATTTTAATATATATTATTCTCACTGTGCTAATATTAAAAATTATTAAAATAAGATTAAAAGTTCATCAATTAACCTATAAAAGATTAATCATTTTTCCAAACATAAAAATTTATTTAAAATAATTTTACGAATAAATATCATGAGACGAATCTTCATTACAATTTTTATTAATAAAATTTTTATTTTTACGAATTTATATATAAATTATAAAATATAAATTATGAATTTATTCGTTTCAATAATTTCATGAGATAGTCTCACTTATTTTTTTAATAAAAATAAGTTAGTCATGAAAATATGTTTGTGATGAAAACATAAAGATTCTCAATCAATAATCTATTATCTAATAGGAAAAACTTTAAAAACCTACTCAAATTTGATTGGAAAATAAAACCTCCTAAACTAACGCGACACAAGAATTTTAAAACCCTTTGATATATTTTTTTTAAATTTCTAGGGAAACAACTTTTAATGATTATATCTATTTAATAAACCTTTTTAAATAATTAAAAGAAATAGTATTTTCCATGCCTGCCAGCTTTTGTAATTGGACGCATCTGTCTCTCTTTTGTTCTCTTATTTTTTTTTTTATATATCTCAAAGATATAAAATAAGGTCGGTATAATTTTTTTGTGATCTAAATGTCATTTTAACGATATAAAATTCATTATTCGCAATGCAAGAATTTTTTTATTTTTTGAGATATAAATTAACCGATCACACAAAATTAAAGTAGTGAAATTCTAGTTTCATAGAAATATAATTAAAAATAGATTGATCAGTAACTATAAGTTTACGTTGTGATCCCTTATTTCATGCAATAAATAATAATTTACCTCTTCTAAGATAACACTGATTTTTTTTTTTTGCTATTTCACCTACAATCAACAATACAAGACTCCATCAACTCAATTGATTAAACAATATATTCTTTATGTCTTATTTTTAACATAATTAAAGTTTTATTACAATTGGTCAAACAACATGTATATTTTTCACACCCTAAGAAAAACCACTAACCTCGAGATGTTAAAACCAGATTAGGGGAGACAATTAGTCAAACAATAAGAAGTTAATTAATATGATTCAACGAACAAAATCTAAGCGTGCATACAGATTGCCTAGGATAACACAATTAGAGAGGCTACAAACTTCTATTTTACTAAATTTTAGTACTAGCATAAAGAACTAATATCGAGCCAACGTATAAAATAATTAAAACCTTATTTTTTTAATCTAAAAAAAAAAGGTGTTCATGATTTTATAGGATAAACCCTATTAGCATTAGTTTAATCGAGCATGGTTTTATTAATAATCAAATTAAATTTAACAACAAAGTTTTATGTATTAGTTGTACTGATTGAATTGATTTGAACACACGCACACATATATACACGTATTTAAATATTTTTAATTCTATCTCTTGCAGAAAGAATTCTTCATTTTCTCTCAAAAAATCATATTTTTTGTTTCATTTTATATTTGTTTATTCAAATTTTTTTGCGATACCAATTAATGTAAAACAAGAAGGTTGTTGTGGGAAAGATAAAAGAATGCATAACAAACAAAGATCTCTTGTGGGAAGAAGAAATTATTAGTTGAAAATAAATATAAGAAGAAAAAATCATATTAGAAGTGACTTTGAAAACAAATATTATGCAACAGTTTGTTGATGATATTATCAGTGAATTAATGTAACACATGTGTTATTAATATTAGTGTTTTTCATTAAAATTTTACTTATTTTTACTAAAATGTATGCATAAAAAGGTAACCTTATAGGTAAAATTTAAGAATTAACTACAGGTTAGAGCACAACATTTGCAAATCTAATTCAAAATAGAATGAGGTATGATAAAATTTATATAAAAACCGTTTATTCATATAATATAATGTAGTGAGATAAGATTCGCTGTCCACAATATATTCTTATTTTTAAAATATAATATAATTTTATAAGTTATAAGATAAAGATTAACAAAGTTGATGAACGATCTTGTAAAGTTCCAAAACAAAGAAGCACCCATATAAGGGTAGTGAGAAGAATAAGCAAATTAGTTAAGAAGGTTAAAAAGAATTAACCTTTGGAAAAGTGAAAACTCAAAGAAAGGCAGCGCCGCCCGATGAACGTGACCGTTACTAAGATTAAAAGAGGGGACCACAAAACGATTTCTTTTTTTCCTTTTCTATTTTATTTAATTTCTACCCAGATTACAGTTGATGGGTCATGGGTCACGTTTTCTGTGGGACCCACATCTGTATTTAGTATGCCTTTTCTTTTGTCGCCACGTGTCGTTCTGTTTCAGCCTGTCTTGCGGCGTCTGTTAAAATATTCCTCCATGCACTGACGGCATCACATTTGAATCTCAACTCTCTCTAACGGCCCTTTTTTTTTTTTATTAAAACAAGTTTGTCCGCATTATTTCAAAATTAAATACATAATTTATTTTTGATAATTAGGCTATTTACACGCTAATATTGTATAATAAATTAATACTATTTGAAAGCTATAAATACTTTCATGATGTACTGAAAGTATTGATTTGAAATGTGTACATATATTACAATATATCTTAATAGGTGTAATTTATAGAATCGAAATCTATATATTAAAATATATTTATTATAGATATGATAGTCGGTTATGGTTCTTGAGAAGGAGTCTAAGCTATTTGAAGTTGATGAGACCTTTGGCTCCCATTAAATTTTTAAAATTTTTAGGAGTAGCTCGGTATTTTAGAATTATATACCAAAAAATTGTATAGAATATTTTTATGATGTTATTGTGTTAAATTATTAATTTTACTTAGTAAAATAATTTTGTTAGTATGTTTTACTTCTATCAAAACATGTGAATTTAGTATTTTGGGCATAATTGATCATAATTGATGTGATATTATTATTACATCCATGAATTTGGCTTATTTGTTGTATGTTGGGTGACTATTCTTGATGTTAGTTTTATTCCGGATGTTATTATGAAGTAATATATGAATAAGTTGAGTGTAGAGATCTAAAAAAAAAGAGAAAGTAACAAGAAAGATTGAAGGTTGGATTAGAAAAAATGGTCAATAAGGACACTAAATGAAGCTTCAAAGTTCAAATTATTAAATATCATGAAAAATTAATAATAGACAATCAGGCCGGATATATGAAATCATGTTTAGAGGTGAATTGTGTTGTTTTTACCTCCTACACGACCAACCATATAAATATACAATTTAATTCAGAAATATAATTTGTATTATTTTTAACTTCTACATGATGTTTAAAGATGTGATTTACATATGTTTTTTTTATGATCGATTGATTATATAATCGAACCTAAAAAATTAATACTATGTTTTTTTTTCTTTTATCCAAGTAAAATATTGTACTCTAGAAAATATATCATTAATAATGAAGCCTTCAAAATAATCATTTAAAATAGAGCAAGACTTGTGGCCAAATTTCATAAACAGTCTTCCAGAAAATTTGAAATAATAAATTTCAAAATTGAAAATTCAGATGAAGATTTGTCAGAATTTGGTGTAGAAGTCAAACAATATTTCTGAACATTATTCGCTCTGCAACTAAATACAGTGAAAGCTGTTATTTAGAAGTGTGAACTAAAGTTGTTTTTTTCTTTCGAGGGAAATTTAGTTGTACAAAAGCTTAATATTTAAATCAGATTCTGTGACTTATTTTACAACTTATTTTCAAAGTAAATCAACTTAGTTGATACAAGTTGAATATTTCAAGTAATTTGGGTTTAAAGAAAAGAATTTGGTAACCTCCAACTTACATCTTGTTCTTTAATTGAAAATTGTTTATGATTTTTCTTATTCATTTCCCTTATGGTTCCATTTTTTATTCGCATTATTCTTCTTTCACCTTCTTCTCCATTCATGTTTATAATTTTTTTTTCCTCTTTTTATTTTACATCTTCGTAGATTTAAATCGTTGATACAAATCGAAATCCATTAATTACAGAAAATTCGAGAACATATGAAATATTTTTATATGTCCATAAAAGTTTTTGATGTGTATTTTATGTTAGAAGGAATAAATATATGAATCCCAATCGGAAATGATGTAAGTGATTCTGATTTTGTTATTTAATTTATTAATATTTAATTGTGTAACATGATTAAACAAGAGTTATTTTAAGATTTCAATTTGATGATTATTGATTGATGAATATGAATTTATTTGCAAAATTTTTAAAGAAGAAGATAATGAAAATCACGCACTTGAAGTTTCATGATTTCAAACTTACACTTAATACATATCTTAAGAGTAAAATTGATATTTAAGAGTAATAAAACTGATATCTTAAGAGTATGTAATACCTTATAATGTAAGTATATAATACCACAAAGGTAAATATGTGATACCTTAAAGGTATTTATGTAATACCTTAAACATATGTATAAAATACTTTAAACATATTTATGTAATACTTTAAAGATAAATGTGTAATACCTAAAACTATAAACATTAATACTTTAAAGGTAAATATATAATACCTTAAATGTGTGCATATGCAATACCTTATACCATAAACATTAATACCTTAAAGGTAAATATGTAATACATTATACTATAAATATAATACCTCAACATACTACTAATACCTTACATTAAATAAATAACTAATACCTTAAAAGTATATAACTAATACCTTAAGAGTATAAACATATACCTTTCGTATAATGCATTATATGTAATTCAGGTGGTACGTAGCGCACTTCAATGATAATGTGGCTACGTGTGAAAATGCGTAGACGTGTGTGGGATAGGATTGGGCTAGTATAAAAGTTTTTGCCTAATAGTTATCATCTCTTATTAAGAAAATTGGTACTTTACTTCTTTTATTAGAAAGTATTCCAATAATTCAATAATTATAATATTTATTCAAATGATTTTATTACATTTGATAAAATATTCAAATGTGTTCTCATATGTTTATTTAATTATTTGTCCAAGATATCATTTCAATGTTGTTTCAGTAGCTGTCAAGATCCTAGTGGGGATTAACATTTAGTGACATAAAGAGAAGGTTGGATTTTGATTTGAATCCTCTAGGTTTATATTCTCGATTACAATGGCTAATTATTTTCTTTATTCTTGAAAAGAAAGAAAGCTTTCATCTAATTACTTTGAAGAGTTGCTTGTCACTTTAATTTAAGTGGGAAAACCCTATTTCCAGTTGTGAGTACTGTATTTATCTTTTTTCCCCTTTTTCAATAAAACAATAGAATTCCCTCTCACTAAATTGATATAACATCACAATAACCAATCAAAATTTAACCAGATTTAAGCACAGGTCTCCCTAAAGGGAAAATGTACTTAGAAATTAGAATCATCCCTCTCTCTCTCCACTCTTTTTTTTTTTTTTTTAATCTCGTTTCATGTTTCTAATATTCATAAATGAAAATATTCCCTCAATATTTTATATGATGTGAATAATATAAAAAGGGTCTACCATTTTATTCACAAAATCCCACGTAAAATGATGGTTTTTTCTTAAAAACATTACGTGAAACGTGCATATTATATTCCGATTGAAAATATAGATATAATCGTCTTTGCATATAATTAAGTTAAAAATAAAAACACGTTATAGGATAAAGTGGATAAAGTGAAAAAATTAAAAATTTATACAGTAAAACTCTAAATTACTAAGAGTTCGAACCACAAAATACTTAAAACCTATTTTATGTTACAGTATCTGTAATATAAGTCATGTATATGTTCATGATATCGTTTACTAGTATCACATGATGATAATAAGAATTTAATAAATTGAAGAAGTCCAAGATAGCTATATCATTTAAAAGTTTCAATAACTATTATCATAGTGAAAAGACATATTGTGGGTCTCAAAGTATAAAATTGTGATAAAATGAGACTCACTTTTGGTCCAACAAAATGTACAATAATCAACTTTGAGTGGTCCACTTACACCACTTTGTTTCATCTCAACAAACACTGATAATAACCTTTCTAAAATATATAGATCACACGTCAAACCTCTGTCACTATTCGTACTTTTCAAATTTACCTCAAGGAGAAAGTTTTTTATTTTAAAATTTTGTAACCAAAAAAAAAAAGTGGATTTTTTCAATTTTCATACCTGGCTAGAAATGTAATTGAAATACTTATTATTTAATTAATGATCAATTACATAATTGCCATGTAATCAGAGAATTGTCGCATCATTAGGATTTAGGGCTGATTGGAAATATGAAAAATTGGGAGTGTGTATCTTAATTGCGGAAAATCCACATAAGATTGCAAATTTCGGTGAAAAAATGAGTTAAATTGAACAATTCCTTTCAATTGTAGGACAAAATTGATTTTTTCAAATAAGTAGGACTAATTTCGGACATAAGTCCTAAAGCAGGACCAAAAATGAGAATTTCTCATTCCGTTAAAAAAAAAGAAAAAAAGAGAGAGATAGTTATGTTTTGTACTTTTTTTTTTTCCTAAAAAATTGGGTCTTGTTTCAAGAGTTAAAATCTCACTTTAAAGTAAAGTTAAATTTGATATATCTACTTTCACGAACAAGTGATATAAAATTAATTACGTCAAACCAACAAGTAGACTAAACAATATAATTTAGAATTTTTTATTATTGTAATTTCATCAAATTGATAAAAGTAAAAAATATACTTGAAAAGAATAAGATTCTTTTCATGGGACGAAAAAAATAATAACTTTGTAATATTTGGGGCTGTAGACCCAGAAAACAACTGGGCAAGCATCATTTGTCAAAAACAATTTTAGCTGCGAAATCAAATTTGTTTAAGTTTTTCCTCTTAAAAATATTAAAAGTTAAATTTGATGAATTATGATGTTAATCTTAAAATTTCATATTGTAAATGAAAACTGGGTTAAATTTTTTGAATATTTAAGTAATTACTAACCCTTAAATGAATGATGAAGAAAGTTTGTGTACTTCCTAGACTTCACTCATCTATTGTTTTATTCATTTTACAGTTGGAAATTATGATTACGAATTTAAGTAATAGGAGATTAGTATTGCCAATAAAGCTCAATTTAAGTATTAAGAATATCAAACAACTGAGAGGGAAAATAAAAAGGACTAAATTACTCGATTGAGATTTATGACTCAATTTAAGATCATTTTTATCATTTCAGAATCTTCAGAATACAGTCCATGGGCTCCTTAATGGGCCCCAACTTTTATGTTTATGACGGCCTCAAAAGTTAATCAAGGCCCAATTAATATTTTATTCTGAAAGGATCAAAGCCCAATTAATGAAACCTACACAAAACTAAATAGGGAAATTGCTCCACAATTTCAGAATCCCGTGAAATAATTAGCGTGAAATAAATTAATCCACGGTTAATTATTTATTATGGAGATTGACTTGAAAATCTGATTATTGAAAATATGATTTAGTGGATAGTGAAGTTTCATTCCAGGAAATTATATTTATGAGATGATCTATATATGTTTTTGTGAATCACTGATACTTTTTGCTTTTCATTTTGGTGTCATGAGAAAAAGATATCCACATGCTTGTATTTTTTTACATAATATATCTTAAGTTTTAGATATGTTATCATTACAATATGTTTAATCTAGGCATTTCATTACTAACATTTTATTGGAGTTAATGGATGTGTAATAGAAAGAGTTCATTAAAAATTATGTACAACTTTTTACCATATAATTTCAATTTGTTACCTGAATTATGACACTTTTTTTAATAAGTGTATAAACTTAATTTTTTTTTTCAATTACTAGTCAATCTCTTTAAAATTTTCCAGTTGCTACCCTAAACTAAATACATATTTTCTGGCCAAAAATTCCCCTGAAAACTTGAAAATGTAATTCACCCTCAAATATTAGTAAAAAATGTATAATTCATACATCAAAAGAACCATTATTTGAAGTCATACAATAACTCATGTCAATTTCATGATTCTCATTCGATCCGATCACGAATCGAACAAAAATCATTTTAGGGTTTTGAACATTTTTTATTCGATTCGAATTTAAATCAAACAAAAATCTTTAAATTAATTTAGGGTTATAATTTGACTTCGAAAAATGATTATTTTGGCATATAAATCATGAATTTTTGAGTTTTCCGGTGAATTTTGGCCAAAAAATATGTGTTTGAGGTGGCAACTGAAATTTTTTGAAGATATTGACTAATGATTGGAAAAAAATTTTAAGTTTATACACCTATTAAAAAAAATGTTATAATTCAGCTAGCAAATTGAAATTAACTCTATTATAAAGGGGTAGAGATATTTCGATGCTTTCTTGAAATTTAAAATTTAAAACAATAATAATTAGAAACATATATGATTGGTCGATCTTTATGCTTTGGAGTACAAAATTATGATAGTAAATGATAATTATGAATTAAGATATAACTGGAAAAAGCTATGGGCCCAAAATATCGAAAGATGTTATTATAAATTATTCTTTCTTGTGGTCGTATCAAGTTTCATTTTGTCCATTTAATATGAACGATTCAAGGACACCCGATTAGTATTTTGAACACATCATTGGTTGAGATATTAGACGACTTGATATTTTCCCAAAAAAAATAAAAAATGAAGAAACTATTTCAATTTAGACACAAATGAAACAACACACGTTTAATTGAGGAGATAAACCACTTATTTCATTTTGAAAACATAGTGTTGAAATCCATTATCCATACGAAAACCCAATTGACTTCGTGGGCCCACCATTCCAACCCAAATTGTATTTGTAGGTGTAGCACATCTTTACTAAACTCCAATTATTGATAATTCATTCACCATTTTTAATTTAAATTTCGTGGATTTAAGTAAATTCATGATTGGTCTAAAATTGCACTCCTTATGAATTTATGATTAATATTAGCGTTAGGTGTATGTAGGATTCTAAAATGGATATCCGAAGCTCAATACAGTCAATAGAAAATGGATAAATAGGAAAAATAACACTCATCGTGCTCAATTCTATATGAATGTGTGTGCATTTATAAATTATTAAGATAAAAATATCATTCTTTTATTGATGGATCAAACTCAATATTTATTGATGGATATTCATTCACTATTTATGTATTGGAGGTGTGAACTGTAGTTAATTACTTATATTTGATGTATGCAAATTGATAATTAAAATGGTAAATTACAATAAGCTTTTATTTGATATAAGTTGTTTAACTAAAAATGTAATTATATTACTTCGTAAACAACTAATCATATTGATGGAATTAAAATAAAATTTAATTGATCATTACGTGTAATATTGTGTTGCTGGTAATGATTAGTTTGAGTTGAAAACAACACATTTCCTACAATTAAAAAAAAACTCAAATTACTATTTTGAATTTATATTCCTAATTTCTAATAAAAAAATAAAAATTACATCATTATTTAACACTCCAAATTAATGTTTCACTTCACGTTTCAAACAAACGTCCATACTTAAAATGTGTCAGGTACGCCTCAATTTGTTTATGATTCTAAGACATCATTTATCTTCTATTTATGTACTATTATATAATAAAAATAGATAAAATTTATTTATATGATTATTGAGCAAAATAATGATTGTGCAATATTTATCTTAAATAATAGTAATCAAGAGGCTTGTCTAGGAGCATAAATACATTTCCACATTTTATAAAATTATGATTTTATAAGATGAAAACGTGTAGTTTCTACATTATCGGTTGTTGTGTTAATGTAAAAAATAAAAAATCCAACCAAATTGAGGGGGAAAAAAAAAAAAAAAGTCAAAATTGCACCACCAAATCCCAATCATCAGTGGGCCCCACCACACCAAAAGTTGTCCTGTTTACGGTCTACCTACTCCCATCCAATTCCCTTTCCATTTAAACCACCTCACCACAATTCTCCCACCACCGCCAAATTCCTCACCACTCTCACCAACCCCCGCCACGAAATGCCGCCGGAACAATCCGCATCGCCGCCAGCGCCGCCGCCCAACTTCTGGGGCGACATGCCGGAAGACGAATACTACCCCTCCCAAGGCGTCCGCAACACCAAATCCTACTTTCAAAGCCCCCACGGCAAACTCTTCACCCAATCCTTCCTCCCCCTCGACCAGACCCGACCCGTCAAGGCCGTCGTCTTCATGACCCACGGATACGGCTCCGACACCGGCTGGATGTTCCAGAAATTCTGCATAAACTACGCCAATTGGGGGTACGCCGTCTTCGCCGCCGATCTGCTCGGCCACGGCCGCTCCGATGGGATCCACGGCTACGTAGGAGATCTGAACAAGGTGGCTGCTGCTTCGTTGAGCTTTTTTAAGAGTGTCAGAATCAGCGATGAGTACAAGGATTTGCCGGCGTTTCTGGTTGCGGAATCGATGGGTGGACTTGTGACGCTGTTGATGTATTTTCAATCGGAGAAGGATTTGTGGACTGGATTGATCTTATCGTCGCCCCTGTTTGTAATTCCGGAGAATATGAAGCCCTCTAAGGTAAATATAAATATTTTTGGATGCCACATCTTATTTGCTTATATTTGCTTTTGTTCATCTCATTATTGTTATTTTTTGTTCTTCGTTGATTGTTTCATGAAAGAGGTGGGATATTGTTTTGAATTGCTTTGACGAGAGGAAATGTGATCATGGAATTGTTATCCTCTGTTTTATGCCTATAATTATAAATAATAAATTGAAACTTAGACTTTTGTAAAATTGTCTCACAATCTAATCCGAAAAATAGAGATTGAATTTCGAAAGTGGGTTTGAGTTTTGGTGGTAATGTTTTTTTGTGGTTTTGGAAATGCGGTTTAACAAATTGTTAGGATTTGGATCTTCTATTAGAAAAACTCTGTTTTTTTTGTATTTTAGGGACTTGGCTTAAAATGACAAAATAGGAGAAAAATGATGTTAATATGATTATTATGTATTTGAAATAATTCAAAACTACACTACTTGTATCAAGTTGAATACTAATATTTATGTTTTTTTTACCAAATTAAGTACTAAAAATTTGTATCTCTATGGTTCTATTTCAAAATAGCATTTTTTTTTTTAATGTGGCAATGGGAGCTCCATTTGGATTTCCATGTGTCCTTCCACATCTTTTTCCACTGAAATCTTTTGTACAATTTTATAAAATTAGGGTTATTTTTATTTGTCAATCAAAATCTCATGTTCATGGTGCAATCTCCCACAAATGCTGGAAACAAGCATGAAATCTGATTGACAAGTGGTATACAAATTGAATGAAAATTTAATATGTAACAATTGGTTCATATAATTATAAGTTTACCGCCTATTTTGATATAAAATTGATGTTTAGTACTCAGTTTGCTACCGAAATAAAGGTTTGGTATCAACATAGTTTAGTGACTTTTGTGTTCTTTAACTTCAGTAGCATTGCAAAGAAACTAAATAGCCATGCAAATAGCTTTTGGTATGTCAATTGTAGAGTGTTTCTTGCAAAATGAAAGACAGTAAAAGATAATGTAACAAATACAGTCATTCATTTGGATGAGTTTTTTCTTGGACCCTTTTGCGTTATCATCTGATTTTTGGGCAGTATAGTTTCTTCAGTTTTGTGATATTTTATCTATATTTATACAAGTTGAAGTTCATAACAATTTTCAACTACAATTCTGTTTCTGAAGGTTCACTTATTCGTATACGGACTGCTATTTGGGTTAGCTGACACATGGGCTGCTTTGCCGGAGAACAAGCTGGTTTCCAAGGCCATTAGAGATCCCGAGAAGCTGAAAATAATCGCGAGCAATCCAAGGAGGTATACTGGTAAGCCTAGGGTGGGAACAATGAGGGAGATTTCCAGGCAATGCGACTATGTGCAGAACAATTTTGACAAGGTGATGGTGCCGTTTTTGACTCTTCATGGGACAGCAGACGGGGTGAGTTGCCCCTCGGGATCGAAGATGTTATATGAGAAGGCAAAGAGTGAGGACAAGACGATGAAGCTGTATGAAGGAATGTATCACTCTCTGATACAAGGTGAGCCTGATGAGAGTTCAAATCTTGTGTTGGCTGATATGAGGGCTTGGATTGATGAAAGAGTTGAGAGATATGGTCCAAAATGTGATGATAATGAGTGATCTTTGCTTCTTTTACTTATTTGTTTGATTGTTTTATGTGGACTTCAATCAATATTTGTTTGTGATCCATCTGCTTGTTGTCAATCTATGTTGCTTTAAATTATTGAGGTTGCAAACCAATATTTTGGAATAATTGTTTAGTTGGCAACTGCTCTCTCTCACCCATAAAGGCAAAAAGAAGGTTGGTAGGTGCAACATATTCTGCCGGGGTTGAAATTTGTGTTTGATATCACTTCTTTATTATCGACAATGACAAGAACATAAATACAAACATGAACATTAAACAGGGTAGAAAGTATCTATACACTTAACAAGATGATATTTATCATGAATATGATAAACCTCAACGCTAGCAATTGTTGTTTCTCGTGTTATGCTATCATGTTGCATCTAATATTACATGATAAAAATGGACAATTAAAACTTTCAAGAGTATTTCAAATTCATTCAAATTAGAATGTATCTAAACTTCATTCTTTCAAATCGTTCAATCCAAACTCAACATTGGTGTTTTTACAACCAATCTCTCAAACGAGTAGTTCATCACTTCATCTGTCTACACTTGTAAAGATTTATGTAAAATGAAGCATGCAGCACGATGTTGCATACCTTATCAGTTAGATGGACACAACATTTTCAAATTTATTACAATAGGAAAATATAATGCCCCTTCTGAAGATCAGAAAATTACACTACAACACCTACAAACATTACAGCAAAATTTATTTATGGCAAAAAGTAGTCAGGGAATTGAAATGGCCAAAATTTATTAATAGAAAGCAAATTACATACAGAAACCAAATGGAATATTTTTCTCGTTTTTTCACCAAGTTTCATCATTTATAGGTTGCATAAATGCACCAAAAATAAAAATACAGAGCACAAACTGTGGAGGGAAAAAAAAGAAAAAATATTAAGGATTAAAACACTCACTCACTGTAAGCAGCAAGTAACTATTTGGTAGGCCAAGTTGCTTGAGCAGACATAATAATGCCTACAATGACACCAAACAGTCCAAGTGCACTGCCAAATATCTCTATAACAAGGATCTTAACAAAAAGAGTTGAGTTTTGCGCATCCGACAAAGCGCAACTGCTTCCAATTATTCCAACACATAACCTGTTTAAAAGCATTGGAAGGCAAGGAAAATTTCAGTGGACAGAGTAAAAAAAGATAACAATTCCAAGATCATCTTGTAAACTATCTAAAGGGAGTGTCAAAAAATGAAACTCACCCACAAACAAGGTTTGCAAACCCCACAATAATTCCAGATGCAAATATAGCATAGCCTGCTCTGAGGGACTCTGGGTCATATATCTTGGAAGATGGCACACTCTCCAGCTTTGTCTGAAGAATAATTGCCACAATGACTCCATATATGGCGACAGCCTCACAGAAAATCACACTGAGAGAAGTATAAAGTTGTAAAAAGTTAAGCAGTATATCACAAGTCACAATAAACAACAAGAACTAACGCATTTTCAGATCAACTACATAGGTGGCACCGTAGCAATTGATGACTTAGACAATCAGTTCCAAGATTATGTTAAAAGGATAATTATGTTCATCAATCATCTAGACATACCAGCCAGGCAAAATATGTTGGTTGGTGATTGCAATGTTAATAAAACAACTTGTATATTGTTTTTTAATAGATCCTTGTATCACTCTAGGCACATGTACCATTATAAAAGTGGATATATTGAAATTGATCAACTTTAACCACTCAACACTATCGGCACAAAAGTGCACTGCGTTAGGTTTGGACCTAGAATCTGATAGTGCAAGGTGCAAACTCATGGGGTGAAGTTTATCTTTGTTTTGATTTAGAGAACCACAATGGCAATGCCAATACAAGTAACATAATGAGATATATTAATCATTACATCATTTTCAATTCTTATGATATTCATTCATATTAGAGGTTTCAAAATTTGTACATACTTCTTCCTGAAAAAAAAAAAAAAATATATATATATAGTTTCCTTGCTTTTGCCTGCTATTTTTCCAAGAGGCGATTCAAATCTAAAAATGATCTGAGAAGAGCTAACAAACTTAATGTAGAACTACATAATTTGAAGATCTATACCTATCCCTAATTTATTCTCAAGTACCAAGCGTTAAACATATATTTACATCGAACCAATCTTTATTGAAAAATCCCTGTTCAATAGCAACAATAAAATTTCAACGCAGGGAATTGACTACATATACCCTATGAACTCAGTTATTCACCTCATATCAATCAAATTCTTAAATGTCAGATTTCAGGAGATAATTCCTTTATAATGGAATCTCACTAATCATTATGCTCGTGCTTCCAACAAGCATCAAATTTACCAAAACAAAATCAAACAAATAAGGAGGCAATAATTAAACAATAACTGCAATTACCGAACTCATGTCAAAACTAGAAGACTCGGTATCCACAAAACTAATTGAAAATCTAAAACATGTCAGATTTGAAGAGTACCTGATTAGGTTTTTGGAAGTAATGCGAGGGGCTTTGATGGCAGCACCAATTAAACTACTGCCGGTGATATATATACCCCTAAAGTTCCAATAGCGCAAACAAAGTCAGGCAAAAAATACCATGAAAATACTTGGACGAAGTGTCATCTCTGAAAGAATGAGAAAATACCAGGCGGCTCCGAGGACTGAAACGCCGATAGATAAGGCGATTCCAATGGCGGCGAACGTGTACGGGGAGATCTGAACTAAAGCTCGCGCCCATGAGCTCGATGACGCCACCATCGTGGTGAACACTTTCTTCTCTCTCTTTCTCAGATCGGAGGAAAAAAAAAAAATCTGAGTTTTTCTGATCAAAATAGAACTCAATTATGAGGTGTGTTTGAGCTGAAGGTGGTCTGGGTTTCGAAATTAACTTTCTTATGGGCTGTCCCTCAATGGTATCTGGACTACGTAGTTGGCCCAGATTGAAAGCCCATCACATGGCCCACTTTTTACTATTTTTTATTTTTTTTATAAAATAACTTTTTTCCTTCCAAAAAAATTTAAAATAAAATTTATAAATTAAATCCCTAGGACGTAATATCAATTAAGAAATTAATTTTATAGCATAATGTTTTTGGTAGTATGGAACTCAATCCATTCTTTCATTTTCTTACTAAAATCCAGTAGAGAGAAAAAAAAAAAAGAGGAGATGAATAAATATATTTTCATTTTTAAGGACCGTTACAATCTATATTAAATATGTAATTACTATATGTATATTTAAAGTATGAACATGAAGTAACTATAATTAAAAAAAGAAAACAAAGCATGAAGAAACTATTCATTTTTCTAAACGACAACAATAATAAAGCCAAATTTAGGTAAAACGATCACATAAATCAAACTCCATATGGCTAAGTCTCATCCAATTCATTTAATCTTAATATTAAATTAAAACGCATCATCTACATTTATATCTTTTAAACGCTTATGAATTAATATTGTTAAGACAATCTTACGAAAAATTGCCTCATGATAGTCAATTTTTTGTTATGATTAGTTAAGACATAATTAGAAAGTCTTTATAGCATATTCTTTTTTCAAATCATAATCTAACTAAGTTAAAAAAAAATACAGAAGAAGAAAAAAAAAAAAATCAAACGTGCACCACGTGTATTAGAAAAATAATTTTTTTAGGTAAAAAAAGGAATTTGGGGGGGGGGGGGGGAGATAAAATAAAAAATGCAACTTGTACTTTTTTATTTAATATTTAAGTAGGATAGAAAAAAGAGCTGCCCACCATTCCATGTTTGTCAAATATAGGAATAGAGCAGTCTACGCTCCAAATAATTGAAAAGTTGAATATAAATAACCTCCAATAAAAATAATGTATATGTATATATATTATTATCCTAAATGCACGGTGGTAGGATAACAGAACGATAGCAAAACTGCGTAAAATTAAAGTACAATAAAATTATATTTTGTCGGTCAATTTAACAAACCTATATATTAGCATATCTCTATAATATCAATTTCTTGGCATATTAAGTGTTAAACAAATGAAGACTATTGAGATAGATGGCCTTGAACATAGGGTAATATTAATCAATCTCTTGTACCATCATTGACTATATTTTATGTTGGACCCAAATATTCGATTAAGCTTCTATCTGATATGAAAATATTTAATTTAAAATAAAAGATGGTCTCTAAATTTTTTATATCTAATTTTGACCCATAATGGATATTGTGCATATGTCGAGTTTGTAGGGATGTGCTTTGAATTTTTTTTGTTTTTAAATAATTGTTATATTTAAATTATTCATTTGATTACAACAATCGATTGAAATAAAGATAATTTGAACCTCCCTTAAACCCTTTAAGAGACACTTTTCTAAAATAGTATCACTGCCACATATCATAATCGGTAAGATATAACCTCACATTATAGTTAATACGGTGATGAATGTAGAGTCAACATAAATTATGTGGATCAATAAAAGTCAATAAAGTCAATGCTTCAATAGTAAATATTTTAGAAAATAAGTATTTATTGTTTTCGGTGTTGTCTTACACCAACTAACACGGGCTGACATGCAGCAACACAACTTTTTTTTTTTTTATCTCTTTTTTATTTATTTTTAAATTACATACTTTTCATTATTGGTAAATGTTTTAGGTGGAAAAATAAATATTTACAACTTTTGACTCTGATTGTATGTATATATATATATATCTATATCTGTAGAATTCATGTATTTAGGGGTGAGCATCAACTGGTTGAGTGATAAACTGAATTTTTTTTTTGATTAAAATTTTAAAAACCGAAACTAAAATCAAAATTCTTGAAAACCGAAATAAAACTTCGGGTTTCATAATAAGTTAATAACTATATATTCTGCAACTATATTCTAAAAAAAACCAAATTAATTGGCAATTCTGCAGAGTCAAGAATCAAGAACTAAAGCATCCAGCTGCAAAACAAGCACTAAGGGGACTAATACATGACATCCTTATTTCCTAATAATTCCTCATAACACATTTCCATACTCCATGTATCATCAATTCCCACGACTTTAAAAGATACATTTTCTTGGTTCAATGATATTCTCCAAGAATTTAGAAAACTATAAAATATAATTTTAGAGTCCATTTGGATAGGTGGATTTGAGCAAAAATTTGAAATTCGAACAGGTGGATTTGAACAAAAAATTGAAATTGATAATAACAAATCCATCGATAGTGTTTGGATGGATATGAATTTAAAATCCATAATTTTCATTTTAAATTAATTTTGAAATCATTATGGAGAATTTCAAATTCACTCCAACTAGAATGAAATTGAAATTCACTCATTTCAAAATTTGAATTTTAAATTACTCTATCCAAATGGAGCTAAACAGTTGTCTTTGCAATTAATTTGAATAATCATATGAATAAATAATTCATTAGATACAATTTCAACGTCAGATCTCACTACTCCAATGACAAGTATTGTATTATTGTAATATAAATTTATCAAGATCACAAAATAAAGGAGGACTGAGAGAAAACTAAGTTAAAACGATTTCTCCTATCTTAATCCTATACATTATACAACCAACTCATAGTCAAGCTCTGTAAACCTTATTAAATAATCAAACCCCTATTAATATAAGCTTCATCAATCACTTGTGGATCTTTTAGTATGCTTTTCACGTCAAATCACCTCCAATTTCCACATAAAACCTGAATTCAAAAATTTCCCCAAATCTCAAATAAAAAATTTCCCAAATCTCAAAAACTTACCTTGCAATGGATGGATTGAAGACTTGAATCTTAATGGGCTAGGAAAGAGAGAAGAACCCAGAGTGATTGACAGAGGAGACAGTGGAGTCGAGGGCTCAGTGATGGACTGGGGAGAATGAGGGTAGCGTGACTCTGTGACGGATACATGTATTTGATTTAGTATTGTATTTGCATAAATGAAAATAAAATAAAAAATATATATTTAAAAATTATTAAAAAGACTTTGGTTCGGTTTTGCCATCTTTTGATTTTTTCAGACATTAAAACCAAGTTGAAAATGGGTATCCGAAATTTTCAAAAATCAAAATCGAAATTTAATATACAAAAATCGAATCGAAATGCTAATTCCCACATGTATTGATAATGTTTAAAAAATAAAATAAATTGACCTCAATGAAAAATAAAGAACAAGTCTTGGTCAGTCGTGACAATACTTTTCTTATTTTAATATAATACTTTTATAATTTTGTTAAGTAATATTATATAATATTTTTATATATATCATATAATATTTGAGAGAATTTATAATTCTAGCAAATAATATTATATAACATAACAACCATTTTATACCAAACTTTACCAAAAATAAAACCATCTCTACATAAAAAATAAATAAAAAATCGCAAAATTGCGTATAAGAGCCAAATTTTCATGAGAAAATAAAATTATCTTGGCCTCCATATTGCCAACTGTGCACCCCATCTTCACGTGATTCTCTTGCACTTTTGGCCTTTTTCTTCAAATATCTTTCTTTTTATTTCTACCCAATTTTTCTTTGCAAGTTTCTTTATCATTTATTTTCAATCTCAGGTTGCTACCCCACAGTGGACATATTTAATGTATTAATTGATAAGTTATTTTGCTCTATTTTGTTATTATCTTTTGGGTCTCAGTTTCCTTAAAAAAAAAAAATCTAGTTTACTTGTAGAGACTTGACAAAAAAAAAAAAAAAAAGAATTCTTTATCGTTCTAATTTAATCGGATATACTGCAAACACTGACATCAAGATTTTGTTGCTGATATAAAAAATTTGAGGGTAATTATTACTATTACCTTATTTACGCTTATTTTTGTCTGCATTCAAGCAAGGGTTTCTCTTTTTTCATCTCTCTGTATATATATAAGATAATTTGTATATCTCCCTCAAACCCTGCCTGCGCAAAAGCCATTCCGTCTCCAAGTCCAAACCTTATCTCCATCTCCCTAGCTCTTTCTCTCTCATGTTCAGTGCATAAAAATCAAATCTTTTTAGGTTTCTTGAAGAAATTCCTGCTTGAAACAGGGGAGAGAGGGGGTGGATAAATGCAAGGTGTTTTACAGTCAAAAGGGCTTCTTTCGTTGCCTTCAAACCCCAGAATCAGAGCTTTAGCTCCACCACCGTCACAGGGTTTAAGGTATAGATTCAACCCTATAAACCCTTTATTCAAATCAGGGATATCTGTTCAATCCTCTTTATCTCTTAATGGATTCTCAAAATTTGTGACAAAGCCTCAATTGGTTGGTGAAAAGAGGAGAAATTATCCTGTGTGTAGAGCTGAGGCTGCAGCCTCAGCAGATGGAAAGCCTCTCTATGGAGAGAAAGAATTATCACCCAAATTTATGGGTATTGAGATAGAGACTCTCAAGAAAATAGTGCCTCTTGGGATGATGTTTTTCTGTATTTTGTTTAATTACACAATTCTTAGGGATACAAAGGATGTATTGGTGGTGACAGCCCCGGGGTCTAGTGCTGAGATTATACCTTTCTTGAAAACATGGGTGAATTTGCCCATGGCTATTGGGTTCATGATCTTGTACACCAAATTGGCTAATGTGTTGTCAAAACAGGCTCTTTTCTACTCCGTGATTCTTCCCTTTATCGCGTTTTTTGGGGCGTTTGGGTTTGTTTTGTATCCCATGAGCGAGTATTTCCACCCCACTGCTCTTGCCGATAAGCTTCTTAATGTGTTGGGTCCGAGGTTTCTTGGCCCTCTTGCAATTTTGAGGATTTGGAGTTTCTGTTTGTTCTATGTCATGGCTGAACTTTGGGGAAGTGTGGTTGTCTCTGTTCTCTTTTGGGGCTTTGCTAATCAGGTACTTATCTCATCTTAGTATTATATCTCTCGTGTGTCCTTTTCTTTTTGTCTCAACCATTATTGTATAGTTGGCTTCTGGAGAGTAATTCTAGATTCTTTCTTTAGTAAAAGCAAATGATTTGAGTTTTGATCATCTTTTCATTAAGTTCTGTTTGTCTTGTATCTGGGAAACTACATGTGGTTAGATGAATGGTCATTAATGCAGAGGTGGATTGAATCTAGTGAAATGATTGTTTGAAAATGGCTGTGCTGGTCCTTGTTTGAAAATTACCGTATTGTTATAGCAAGAAAATATTTGCCATAATCATCTTACTGTATTGTCATTGTTGAAAAAGCCTAAAGTTTTATGCTACTTCCTTAAATGTGTCGAAATTTTCTGTTTGAATATATAGTTGAGGTCTTTTCGTGAAATAAAGGTGAATAATTTTGCCTTTTGATTATGGATAGTTTTTCAAACTGTTTTTGATTAGATTGCTGCTTTTGTGCTCTTTTCCCGTGCTAAGGTGTTATTCCCTCTATGTACCGATTGATCATCTTAACATTATAATGCTATTCGAAGCTTATCGTGGTTTTACTCTCGTGCCATGTGCTTGTTGACAATTATCTCTATTATTATGGTGCAATACTGGATTTGATGACACTGATTTAATGCATGGTCTTGCAGATTACTACTGTCGATGAAGCGAAGAGGTTCTATCCTCTTTTTGGACTTGGGGCTAATGTTGCTCTCATTTTCTCTGGTCGAACTGTTAAATACTTCTCTCAAATGAGGCAAAACCTGGGGCCCGGTGTCGATGGTTGGGCCATGTCCCTACGGGGAATGATGAGTATCGTAGTGCTGATGGGGCTCACTATTTGTTTCCTTTATTGGTGGGTGAATAACAATGCTACACTTCCCACCCGTAGTTTGAAGAAGAAGGTTCGCTCACTTTTCTGCTTTTTGTTTTAGGTTTAGTTTATTCTATCTAAGTTTTGTCTACACATTTCTTTTAGTTTCTATCTAACAATTTTGAGTTGGTTTAGTAGTTTTCTTTATATCTCTATTTTGCCACTTTAAAGTGTTTGTTAAACCGTTGACAATTTCAATATCAGGAGAAGCCGAAGATGGGGACGATGGAGAGCTTAAAGTTTTTGGTATCGTCTAGATATATAAGAGATCTCGCCACTTTGGTGGTGGCGTATGGTATAAGCATCAACCTTGTTGAGGTTACATGGAAATCAAAGCTTAAAGCTCAGGTAAACGGAGCATTCCTTGCCATCTGCACCATTCTTTGAGTGTTTTAAATGTATTCTTGATTTATTCGCCCCGTTTATAAACTTTGCAGTTCCCAACACCGAATGAATATTCATCATTTATGGGCGACTTCTCAACTGCAACCGGAATAGCGACTTTCACTATGATGCTCTTGAGTCAATGGATCTTTAACAAATATGGTTGGGGAGTGGCAGCAACCGTTACACCGACAGTCTTACTTCTAACCGGAGTTGGGTTCTTCTCGTTGATTCTATTCGGTGGCCCTATCGCCCCCACTCTTCTTAAATTTGGGATGACCCCACTTTTAGCGGCCGTATATGTGGGAGCAATGCAGAACATTTTTAGTAAGAGCGCAAAGTACAGCTTGTTCGATCCATGCAAGGAAATGGCTTACATTCCTTTGGATGAGGACACCAAGGTTCGAATACTCTTAACCGTTTTACAACTTTCAAAGATCAAATTATGTATCCAAAGATCAAATTATGTATCCAATTATTTGTCTTTTCAGACTTTAATTCAACTTTATTCCATGATTATCTTTATTATCATTCCTTAGCTAAAATCTAGGAATTCGATCAGGACCTTTTTTTTTGGAATTAACTTGATTCTCTTTTTAATTTTTGGATCTTGAATTCTTTGATCAGTGAAGGATATATTTGTTCAATTTTTATGTTTCTTGATGTATGATAAAAACTCTAGAATGACACTTAATTGAGATAAGAACTGAACTAATCATACTTAAAATGAACTTTGATGCCAGGTTAAAGGGAAGGCGGCCATTGATGTTGTCTGCAATCCATTGGGAAAATCGGGAGGTGCTTTGATTCAACAGTTCATGATTTTAACATTCGGATCACTTGCAAATTCAACTCCGTATCTTGGAGGCATACTTCTTGTGATTGTTCTCGCATGGTTAGGAGCTGCCAGGTCATTAGACGGCCAATTCACCGCCCTAAGGCAAGAAGAAGAGCTCGAGAAGGAGTTGGAACGAGCTTCGGTGAAGATCCCGATCGTGTCTTCAACTGAAAGTGACAACGGCGCTCTAACCGGTGAGTCGTCTAATGCTTCTTCATCTGAATCCTCGTCTTCTCGGAGCGCGTGATTGGCTGTTTGGTTGCTTGCATAAACAAGGAGGAATAAGCAAAGATGTTTGAGAAAGATTTGGCAGGTTTGGCCTTCATATTAGGACTTTCTATCAAGAAATTCTTACATTTATTTCCTTGGAAGATTTTTATTTTTCTTGGGTTTTTAGCTTGTGAAATAATCAGAGCCAGTTAGTCATGTTACTGCACTAAATCCATTCCTTTCGATAAAAATATAAAACGTTTACTTAATTTATTTTCTTAGCCTTTGTTTTCTTCAAATTAAAGTATTTGTTTTGCTATAGTTTTGAAGATAAGTCGTTATCAATACTTAGAACATCCACAACAATGTTTTTAGAGGTGTTAATAACAAAAATATACTTTAGTTAATGAATATATTAGTGTTTTTATGTACTTGTTCTTAAAAGTGTTTTTTGTGTCTTCTTTATGAAGAACATCAAAGACACCTCAAGTGTGTGTGAGGAGAGAGAGAAGAGAGGGGAAAGAAAAAATATATATATATTTTTGATGTTAATTGATGTAAATGTATGTTTTTGAAAATTGGATGTTTTTAAATTGGTGTGGTGGTATGTAAGACCCATAAAAAATGGTAAGATTCGCATGAACTGTCATGGATGCTCTAAATTGTCTTCAACCAAAAATGGAACTAAAATTTGATATTAAACGTATTTTGTTATATGCGTGTATGTCATCATTTTCATTTTATGTGTACGTTGATATTGAGTTTTAAAATTCAACAACATTCATCCTTTAATTTTTAGCCATAAATTAAAATAAAAATTTAAAAATTGAATTGATATAATGTCGAAGATATATAATTTTAGTTTTCCAAATCAATACGTAGTTCTAATTTTAGAATAGGGAACTAAAAAACTAATTTGATGTAATATAATATTTGCAATTTTTGATCTCATTTCATTTCATATAATTTTTTTTTCTTTTATTTGAATTATAGAAAATCTACGATTCTTCTTTGACTCCATACTAAATCGAACCATTCCATTTAGACACTAATCTATACATATCGAACTGTTCATGAGGTTTTCTAATCCCGAATTCCCAAGACAAATAATTTTGTGCAACTATGCAAGAGCCTTAACCTGGTTCACGCGTCATTCTATGTGTTCGGACGTACTTAATTGGATGTATTCAAACCTACTCAAATTCGTTCTCGAATGCTATATTTTTATATTATATTAAACACATTTATTTTATGTTAGTTGAAAAAAACATATATTCGGTCCACGCACCGTTCCACGTGTTCGCACGCTTGGTTGGATGTTCTCAAACATACTCAAATTCACTCTCAAGTACTATACTTTTATATTATGTTAAACATAATTAGTTGAAAAAAAACATATATCTTAACATACCTTTATGGATCCAACACACCTTTATGTTATTTTTCTTTTTATCTTTAAGAGGAAAAAAAATTATATATCCAACATATATCTGTTTTCAACTATATAAAATATATGAAAACAAGTTATAAGAAATAGTTTTTTAATTATTATTACTCATTTCTCATCTATATTTAAAAAAAATAAAAATGAGGTTGACAATTTACGAATTCGTGGGGCAATTCACTATGAACCAAATTCACTTGAATTACCTTTTTGTGGACCTCTAATTAATTACTCAACTCAACTCATAGTTTTAAGGGGTTGGAAGAGTCGATCCAACGGGACTAACCCGTGTTGACAATTCCACGATAGATAGATCACATCAAGTGCAATATCAAGAAAAGAATAAAAGAAAAATAAAATCCATTCACTCTTGAGAAAACACAAACTCCACAAAGTGTGTGGCATCTTTCATTAAATGCAGCAACAAATGTAGACAAAACTTTGGTTCTGGACATGGCACCACCATTTCTGCGATCCAAACCACACCACATGGGTCAAATCTACTAACCACGCTTAAAAACAAAGTCGAATAAGCTCTACAATTTCTAATAAAAGTGTGTACACATATATACTATTTACATGTGTTCTCCAATATTACTAGTTTTTTATGTTAATTTTGCTACACAATAGTGTTTAATTATCATTGTTTGTTAGTATACATGATGTGTATTTATAAAATAAGAAAACAAAGTAGGATTTTGATGATGATTCTGCAGTTTTGTAAATTCATTCTATCAGTGAATCCAAGCCTTTTGGATCGAACCAATTATATTATTAGAAAATAGGGTTAATTTCAATTTTAATGTTGTATGTAACATTTATTTTGACAACTAAATATCCATTTTTAATTTTGGTTCTCTATGTTATAAATTTTTTTATTTTTCAATTTCAGTCTAATTTTGGTTAAAATTTTCAAAAAAAAGCTAACGTGGTTGTCGAAAATTATAATGTGGCAGTCACTAGACCACGTCAACTATTATGAAAATTTCGATTAAAATTAAATTAAAATTGAAAAAAAATTAAAATATAGAGAACTAAAATTGAAAAACAAATACTTGATTGTTAAAAAAATAAAAAATACCTTATATAAGACCAAAATTGAAATTAGCTATTGTAAAATAAATTGAGAAAGAATGAAAGAGGAGAATGGATTTTAATGCAAATGTAGCATCTAATGATGAGTGGGAAAAAGAGGACAAGAAATATTAATGCAAATATTCGATGGGAATGACAGACAATTCATGGCTTATTCTATTTCTCTGTAAGATGAAAAAGATTAGTCATTACAATACAACACCACACAACAATTGACAGTGACTTGTAATGCCTCCAATCCACCCCAATAATCTTATCCTCCTCCTTTTCTTACCACCATTGATAACAAAATCTACCTTACATACCCTAAAATTAACTCGCTTTATTCGTATGATATTGTTTGAGGGCATTTTTGTCAATCTCCCTACATTCACTATGACTTGATAACATAAAGAAACACACACAACTCTCACACTTAGTTCTTGAACCCATCTCCGACAACCAAAATGGCAACTCTTGACTTGCCAGATTCCATCACATTATCCGGCAAGCTGGAGCCCGAATTCTGGCCCGAAGACCCGGCCCGTTTTTTCGACACGGACTGCTTCATCAAGACTCTGTCCAAAATCCAGGGCAAGGGAGTGAGGCCAGACCTGGTTGGCTCCATCATCACGCACTATGCCTCCAAATGGCTCGGCCCTGATCTAGCCGGGGACGAGTCGGAACGAGCCACCACGAGCTTCCAAGACTCACCAGAAAGCATCACGGCAACATGGAGGAAGAAAAAGCTCTTCATAGAGACCCTTGTTGGGACCCTCCCTTCAGACAAGGACTCTCTACCCTGCAACTTCTTGCTAAGACTCCTTCGCATTGCTAACATGGTGGGAGTCCAGGCTGGCTGCGTAACTGAGCTTGAGAAACGCATTGCTTTCCAGCTTGATCAAGCTTCACTTAAGGAGCTGATGATACCATGTTTTAGCCACGTGTCAACCACATTGCTTGACTTCGAGCTCGTGCTCCGATTGGTCAAGAGTTTTGTGGGCTTGGAGGAGGTTTCAAGAAGTGGTGGGGCCCTTATGAAGGTGGCAAAGCTTGTGGATTCTTATCTTGCTGAACTAGCTGTTGATTCCCATTTGAGATTGCCTGGATTTGTTGCTCTTGCTAGTGTTCTTCCTAGCCATGCACGTTCTTCGGATGATGGACTCTATCGCGCTATTGATACATATCTTAAAGTAAGTATGTAGTGATGGGAGTTTCTTTAGTATATGGATATAGATTCTGCTTTTCAGAAACTTCATTTTCTTGTCAATTCTTGAATTGGAGCTTTATGAGTGTAGTCTATAGCACGAGATTCTTTGTATAGAAGAGTTAAAAAGATGGGTTTATTTCAGCAGTGTCTTTTTTATGATACATAATTTTCACTCTGACAAGAAGAGACCAAAATTGCTTGAAATTAACTTTTCTTGCATACAGAGTAGTACTAATGAAACATTTTTACAATTGCAATGAATCTGTACTTTCTTCTCCAGTTCTGATATCAATCTCAATGTTTTGTTTTCATTAGATCTGGCTCTATAAAAACCAGACATTGCTGTTATCATTATACGGTAACATGTTTTTGTACGGAACAGGCACATCCAGGTTTATCAAAGCAAGAGAGGAAGAGATTATGCTTCTTAATTGACAGCAGAAAGCTTTCAGCAGAGGCATCTCTTCATGCTGCACAAAACGAGAGGCTGCCAGTTCGGGCCGTGATCCAAGTGCTTCTCTCGGAGCAAAACAAGCTCAGCCAGCAAATCGACTGGAGTGGATCCTTGAGTGGGGCCCGCAGCCCGGGATTCGGGCTGGATGTCACGGCCCGGTGCCTCTCGAAGCGTGAAATGATTACACAGCAGATGGAAATCAGGAGGTTAAAGGAGGATGTTCTCAGGCTGCAGAGCCAGTGTATGAACATGGAAAGGCTGATTGAGAAGCTGTTGCAGAAAAAGAAAGGATATTTCAGCTGGAAAAAGCTTGGGATTCCGGCCTTTAAGGCTAGTAAAATCGGAGGAGTTGAAGGAGAAGGAGTCGAGGCTTCTGTCGGGCTCAAAACTCCTGTGGCAACGCTCGTTGGAAGAAGATGTTCCAACAAGTGGAATGAATCAATGTACTGAATCTTGAGGAATCACAGTTTAGTTATTTTTATTGCAATAGTTTTGTCTGAATCTTGTAGTAAGTAGCATGTAATGTACTTTACATAGTACTAATCATAATAAAAGGATACAACACTGGGTAACATATCTACCGCCTTTGGAAATTTAGTGTCTTGACAAAAATTGCATACAAAAGACCAAAAACAACTCCGAAACCAGCAACCATAACAGCCACAACACCGAGGAAATCGTGTCTGAATCCGAATTGTAACCTAACAATCCAGTAAACTAACAAGAAGAGCTGCAATCCAGTAAACTAACAACAATCAACAAAGCTTAAGTATAACACATAACAAGTATCACTGAGATTATTTTCTAAAACAATTGTAACCCTAACATTTTCCCCTAAAGTCCACTTCATAAATACAGTTTTTTTTTTTTTTTTTTTACATATTCTAAAATTTATACTTGAACCCCCTAAAACCTAAAAATACCTTATCCTTCAAATAGTCATACAACCACAAAATCCACATTAAAAAAAAAAAAAATCTATCCTCTCATTCGATCAAGAAGAATAAATAACGCGATGAAACTCTCTCTCTAAAATATTGTGAAATTTCTCAGTTTGTGATGAAGAGTTGTTTGTGTGGGTCTCAGCAATTCGGTCAAACATTAATATTTTGGTGGGAGACTTAAATTCGAGTATGAATTGCTGATTTGTGATTAATGCATATATCAAATATTATATTAATTTGGTGGCTAGTGTATATACAAAATATTAAAATTTAGTGGTTAACGTGTATACCAAATACTATATTTTGGCAGCCTTAAAATAAATATTGATCATGATTTATCAATCAATAATAGTATGGTAATTATAATATTTTGAGTTTAAGGGTAAAAAATAATATCTTGTTTAATTTACATTAACTGATTGTACTAAAATCATCTCAAATTTTCTTGTGGACCTGGTACATGGATCTAAAATCCATACAATTCGGGTCGATCCGATCTGGATCCGCGAACTTATTTATTTATTTTTGAATTTTATGTTTTCACCTTTATACAAATTCGGTGATAGAAAAAAAAAAAAATTTCAGCAAAAATTGTATATAGATACCTTTACGTGATATTTATGTACAAATATTCATACCTTTATATAATATATAAATATATGAATATTTATATATAAAAGTCACATGGTTATATATAAACGTCATATGAATATAATATAACGGTATTTTTTGCTGAAATTCTTCATTTTTTCTAAGTTATTGAACATAAATGTCACATAATTTATATATAAATGTCACAAAATTTATATATAAAGGTCACCAAATTTGTATATAAAAGTTTTGACTTGAAACAAAAAATTAAAAATAAAATAAAAAAATAGTTAGATTCGAGTGAATCTGAATTATATTTACAATGGATGCACATTAAGCATACCCTAAAATCATTGCACAAATCTCTCTGATGTCATCAATTAAGTAATGAAAAGTTAAAAGGAAAAAAATCTGCAAAAACAAAATTAAAGGCGTATATGGAAAAATTACTTTTTTTTAAACACGGTAAATGTTTTCAGCAATCTCTTTTTTTTTTTTTTCTTGTATAAATATTATAAAAATCATAAATATTATTAAAATTACATGCATTGTTTAAATATCTCAACTCAACTAATAAATATCAATAAATTGTGGATATCGATATCTATCGATTGATATTCATGGACTATATCAATATATATCAATCTCTATACATTATATATTGTATCTTACATTCAAATATTTTATAGAAATAATAATATACTTGTATCAATATACGTATATCAAAAAAAAAATATATGTCGCAAATATAATTCATCCCATAAAAAACAATATATATTACTGATATGTTTCATCCTTTTTAATATATGATAAATAAAAAACCAAAATAATAATAATAATAAATACTATGTTTAGTGCAAACAAAAATAGTACAGACAACTAATTGATTTTTATATTAAAATAATGCAAACATTAAAGTATTTTTGTGTATTAATGGAGATATCTTAATATGTTAAAAAAAAAACTAATTTAAACCGGACAAGTACAAAAATAATTAGAAAAAAGCATCAAATTTTCGTAATGTTTATATTAACCCTATAAATATCAAAGTTAAGGATAATAAAATTATAATTCAATATTTATCTTTTTTTTGTTTTCTATTTAGTTAAATTGACAAACATTGAGCTTAGATACTAGATAATTTTAATTTTTCAATAAAAATAAAATAATGCATAATATATAATTGTGTTCTTATAGTTTTTGTCAAAAATTTATATATATAGTTAAATTATTTTAATATAGATATAAGACTTATAAAATAAAAAATATTTTAAAAAGATTGATATTAGTAACACAAATAATATTTTAGGGAGTAACATATTCAAAACCCAAAGTAATATCTCTTTAGTTCAGTTGACTTAAAATTGACTCAACTTTTAAGTCCTCAAATAAATGATCAATCATGTGCGTTCAAATCAACATACAAAAGTCAATAATTAAACCACACTTTCAATTGACTCAAGAACCAAATTTCTCCAATAGAAATCAATATACAGAAGCTTATTTCCATTGCCATAATTTTAAGTAAATGTTGTAGTAACATGTAATGTTCTTTACATAATACTGATCATAATAAAAAGGATACAGCATTGGATAACATGTTTACCGCCTTTGGAAATTTAATGTCTTGACAGAAAATGCAAATAAAAGACCAAAAACAACTCCGAATCCAGCAACCATAATAGCCACGACACCAAGGAAATCGTGTCTGAATCCGAAGTAACTTCTCAAGAATTCTTCCACAGTTTGGTTCGTGTTGTTGAGCTCATCTTTTACATCTCCAAATTGGGATGCGAGTAAACCATACAGGGTCCAAGCCACAGGGTTCACCCAATGGTACCATCTCCACCATACAGGTGTTCTCTGAGGTGAAACAATCAAGAAAAGACATGTTCCATTAGCTTATATATCCATGTGTCTTTTACTATGTTCCTAAGTAAACATTGCTACAACTCACCGGTCTTGTAATGAACAATCCTGAAAAAAGGGCCCACACCCCGTAAAAAGAGTAGGATATGATGTTGGCAATATTAATATTCGGAGTTGCAGCCACAAGCATCATGCCGTAGAAGGTGAAGTATATCAGAGCAAAAAACATGAAAAATATATACCAAAAGTATTTAGCAGCTGTCCATTCAAAACCAACCATTGCATACACAATGGTTCCGAATATGACTGCCTGAGCAAAACAATATGGAGTTTCTATGGCGGCCTGCAAAGGTTAAAACAAGTAAGAATGTCATCTTTAGTACTGAAGAGAACTCTTAAATTTATCACCTGTCCGAATGCATATGGTAAGGCTGAATACAATCCTGCAGCCCTTTCACGGTAAAAAACAATTCTTTCAACAGATACCACAGGCATTACTGATGAAGCAATTTGGACGCCTAGAAAGAAGACCGAACAATGCATGGCCCCCACAGCATTGAACATGTCTTGTGTTGTACTCCTGAAACGTGAACTTTTAATACTTCAATGATGTAATGGGCATGATATAGAATTGAAAGGGTCTCCATTTAAATATATGCTTACACATTTGAACCAAGACGCCAGAAAATAGACCCGAATATAAGGGCAAGGAAGGCAGTATACAGAATTCTAACCGCAGAGTAAAGAGGATTGCGCCAATATGATCGGTGTTGTTTCCATAGGCAAGCAATACATTGAGTGACAAATGGCTGAGAATACTGAGTTTTGAAATGGAGGTCTATTGTTCCAGGACGAGGTGTGCTTAGCTCGTTTATCAACGATTTATTTCTCCTGATATTCATTCCAATGTTATGCTAAGAGTGATCTTTGTAACATGACTAGCAGACAAAAATTAATTTGAAAATGAACTGACCTATAAAGTTCAGAGTTTCTGTAAAGCTCAGCAAAATCAACTCCCAAAATCATTTCCTGAGCTGATGATGTTACTTCCAGCATCCACGTTGCTGGATTATACCCAGGTCTTATTTCAGTAACTCCTTGGATTCCCTAGATTTTAGATAATTCAGGATAACTAATGACAGAGCAAATTGCATTCAATGTTTCTCCTCTTTACTCACCTCAAAGTACTTGATCAAGTCGCAGGAATGTCTACCCACTGGCCCTACATATATCTCCTGTCCCCCTCGCTTCATCAAGAAGAGCTGCAATCCAGTAAACTAACAACAATCAAGAAAGATTAAGATGGAAAAAATAACCAAAACAAAGGATAAATTTATGCAACAAAGCATTTTTGCCTCATCAAAAGCTTCAAAGATGTCAATACTAGGTTGATGGATGGTGCACACCACTGTTCTTCCGGAGTCTACTGTGTTCCTAACAGTTCTCATCACAATTGCAGCAGCTCTTGCATCGAGCCCTGATGTTGGTTCATCCATGAATATTATGGAGGGATTTGCCACCAGTTCCACTGCAATAGTTAGCCTCTTGCGTTGCTCTGTTGATAGACCATTCACCCCAGGTAGCCCAACTAGTCCTCCTCTTAATGGAGTCAGTTCCACAAGTTCCATCACATTTTCAATGAATGCCTAAAATACAAAGATATAAAGCTCATGTACATTTTGTTTTTCAAAGTTCATTCGAGTGCCCAAGTAAACAATGACAGACCTTTCGAGTTACAGCATCTATTTCACAGGGCAAACGTAGCCAAGCTGAGAAAAGAAGGGACTCGTAAACTGTGAGACAAGGAGAATGGATATCATTCTGTTCACAGTATCCAGAAATCCGAGCAAATGTTTCTTGCTTCTTTGGAAAACCTGAGATTGTAATATTTCCCTCTATATATCCACCTGTTTTTCGACCGGCCAACACATCCATAAGTGTAGTTTTACCAGCTCCACTTACTCCCATTAGAGCTGTCAAAACACCTGGCCGAAAAGCTCCACTCACACCCTTCAGGAGTACCAATCTATCTTCAATAGCACCTTGATCTTTCATTTCCTGCAAAGTTAAATGATAACATTATCCTTAGTTCTATAATAGCTTTGTCTAAAACTTAAAATGTGTACATCTTCTCTTGATTACCTGTGGCATGTCAACGGAGTACTTGATATCGTCAAATGTTAAGTAGTGTGGTTCGTAGGGAAGAACAGCATCTCTCTTCTGTCTTTTATCTTCTCTCTCTGGATTTTATTCAAGATTTACATTCTCGAAATTTCACAAAACAAATAATCTCATCCAAGATACTATATAGAACAGCCTCATGAAAATATTTTTATTAATTGAGTTCTAAGTCCTCTCTGCTAGGATAACTAACCAGTTTTTTCAGTAAAATCCTCATTCTCATTTTCTGGCAACACAGCTTGAGGTTGTCCCAAAGCTGCAACACATAACATTGCATTACTACATAATTTTCCAGCAAAGGTTTTAGGAAATCAGAAAGATTCAAAACTTTATACTCACAGTTAAGATAGGTGAGAGCTAGAACGGAGAAGAAGTTGAATAGAAGTATCATTCCTACTAATGCTCCCACTCCTATCCAGTACCAATATGATTCGGGAAAAAACCCGAGAGACTTCAAAACCTCAAATCCCAGTGTTACGTTTGAGTAGGAGGAAACCTTTGAGAAGCATTTTGAATTTTGAATATCATCTCAACAAATCTAAGTCAAAAAATAGTAAGTATCATGATATATATCTAACTTACATGTCTCCAGTTGTGACCTCTGAATTCGTTCACCAAGATTGCATTTTCACCATACATCATTGGTGATAGATAGTACCCCCATATCCACCACTTCTTTACATTCTCTAAAAACAAAAGAAAAAAGAGTTATCCTGCCTGCTTAAACTGTCATTGAAACAACAATTCATTTTCATACCTCGTGACAGTACAAAACCACTCAGCGCAAAAATTAGAAGCAATACGAAGAACCCAAAAGTGTTGGCTATGATCATGTTCCTAGCAGTTGCCCCAATCAATCTAAACAACGATGATGCAACCTGGATTTGAAGTAACAGCAGCAAGTAATACTTGACAAATCTGTGTTAACACATTAAAGGTTAATGTTAATCATATGGTAATGATAACCAGCAAAAGTGGAACATGCTATCAAATGCTTTACCTAGCAAAGTTTGGATCAAATCCAATCTCATAATACGTGAATATTGTAAACGCAGCTATTTCGACAACACTGGCAGGGATTTTCACTATCCATAAGGGAATAGCATAAGCCCAAGCAGGGAAAAAGAAAAAATTCCTCTGCTTATAAAACACTGGAAGCTTCTGTATAGTTATGGCTATTTCAGACATTCCATTAAACGTGACAATGGTGATGGCATAGGACAGAGCACCGGCAAATAGCCTACCATCTGCTATATTGTCTCGATGCATTTTAGGACGAAGATAGATTGTCATTGCAATAACAGCCATTAAACTAAGCTGGATAATCTTGAAGATATAGAGAAAAGAGTTTCTCTTCATCAATAAGACTTCTCTTGATGCACAAGCTTTGAAGAGATCCTTCTTGCTGACACCATAATCTTTAGTTGTCAAAGCAGCTGGATGGCTTTTACTCTTGTCAAATGGGATTGCTAGCTCTGATCTTAGTCTCAGCCCAACGTTAAATGACTCAAAAGCTTCGGAAAATTCCTTAACTGTAATAAACCTGTAAGGCTTGTCACTGTCTGCCCAATACTGCCCCTGATCTTTCCTTGATGTTACCTGCATCAAAATGCAATTCCAATTTGTAATCAACAACGCTTGAATAATTAATCTTACATGAAATCTGATTATTCTTTTTGCTGCAT
The DNA here is from genome assembly GCA_028654395.1 of Scutellaria barbata. Lineage (NCBI taxonomy): Eukaryota > Viridiplantae > Streptophyta > Magnoliopsida > Lamiales > Lamiaceae > Scutellaria > Scutellaria barbata. The sequence continues at coordinate 2,852,547 of CM053645.1, read as the reverse complement.
ACTTCTTGCAAGAAATCAGCAACTCCTTTTCTGACGGGACATTCGAATCCCATAAATTTGAAGAAATCAAGCACGTTTTCACAAGGGCCCTGATAAACAATCATGCCTTCAGATATCAAAATAATATCATCAAACAGTTGGTAGGTCTCCGGTTCAGGTTGTAGAAGAGACATTAGAACGGTTCCTTGAAGAATATGGATAGATTGTCTGATTGAATTCACAACTTGGAAGGTTGTAGAACTGTCCAACCCGGTGGAAATCTCGTCCATGAAAAGAGCTTTCGCTGGTCCGACCAACATCTCACCGGTGGTAACACGTTTTCTCTGCCCGCCGGAGATTCCTCTTATCATTTCATCTCCTACAACTGTGTCAGCACAAATGTCCAATCCCAATATCTGCAAATATAATTGAGTGTTGGCTTAGATCATTAAATAAAAAATTTTCTTGCATATGAAACAACGAAAAATCTCCACACATTATGCTCTAGGTCCATCCTATATTAACCATTGATCAACATCTTCAGTAAATTAAACATAACAAAACGATCTACTATATTCTCATAAGATGCAGCATTCTCTCCATTGGTAAATTATAATGAACAATCCAAAATCCAAGTACCAAAATCAGAACTCAAAACACCACAATTTTCAAAAATTCATATATATATATATATATATATATATATATATATAAGGATATTTTAGTAAATTTGGGTCATGATATTTTTATCCACAATAATTTCTTCCCCCTATTCCTGGTGGAATGCACTACGCATATCAAATCATGACACGTATATAATTAAATATTTTTTCACTTCAATTCTATATTTAAAATTAAAAATTAAATATATAAATAAGATAAATTGCACATATATCATGATTTGATACACTCAATACATTCCACTAGATGTAAGGTGGAAGAAACCTCTCAATTTATAAGAATGGACCAAATTAATATTTTTATTCCTTTTTCCCGATTATATAGGTTAAATAGGATAAGTGGAGTAAATTGATGGTATTACATTTTATTTATTAATTGTTATTATTATTTTATGTGAGAAACTAATCTATAGTATTTTAAAAATGTATATCGTGGAAATCTTGTGAAATATTTAGGAAACTACATGAAAATGATAAGGTAAATTTAGGTCTGCAATGAGGTGGGTTGGGGAACAATCCCGGTGGAATCTCCATTGTATAGCATGTAAAAATCTTTCTCTGTCCCTTGTTCCCCAATCCTTGACAGGATCCACCCCCGACATTTTAATATATATATCACTTGTATATTTATCTAATTTATTAAGAAAATTTAGTGAGTTTAATATCTTATAAAATTTTCATGTTATTTTTTGTGTTAAAACTTAATAAGTCTTTTCGAAGTCTAGGTGAATCAACTTAATGATAGCAATTATATTTTAAATATTATAATATATTATATATATATATATATATATATATATATATATATATATATATATATATATATATATATATATATAAAATGTAAAATATATAAAAACGTGTGGGGAAGGAGTAGCGATCTTCAATAAACGAGGATTTCCAACCCACTGCCAAACTTAGATAAATTCTTATGATGGACTCTCGATTAAGTAATATATTGGGTTTAATTTTAAAATTCATCTTTAAGTATCAACTCTAAAACAAGTGGTAGTCAATATTCATAGTTAAGAATACAGAAGAATGGGAGTACAAATTCAAATGATTTTTAAGAAAACTTGGGAGGTTAAAGTAAATTAACGCTACTTGAAGAAATAAAAATTAAAAAAATTCAGATCCTAATTTCCAAAGTCAAACAAAATTATTATTATTTTTTGAAAATTTTGACAAAAATGTCCATTAATTTAAAAATTTATAGTTATATCCTTTAACTTTAGAAAATTTGATAAAAATACTCCACTACCAATTAAATCCTAAAACATTCTTTTTTCTAATTTGACCTCATAATATTTTTACAAAAAAAAAAAAACATAACATTATTTCAAAATATCTAATCAAACAAAATGTTGATCTAGCAATTATTCTAAAATATTTAATAATCAACAAATAATTTTATTTATGTACTCTCTGAAAATCATAAACCTAATAATGTAAAAACACATGATTCAATTAGTCTCTCAATCTAAAATAAATATCATTTTAGATTAAGTTTTTTTATTCCACAATACATTATAGGATATCAAAAATTATTCATCCATATGCTACTAAACTGTCAGTTATTTTTTTAGAGTGTAAGAACTTTTAATTATTTCAACAAATCATAGAGTAGATATTTATAAACCCATAATTTAATGGTTCTCATAAATAGGGAAAGACTTTTGAGTGCACTATATAATAGTCTACGTTACCTTGAGAATATAATCCGTTACAATACTTGCTTCTTGCCCTTCTATTGCTGCTGCCTGCATTTCATTAAATTTAACACACCAGCATGAATTTTTACAATCAAATTGAGAACTACCACTATCACATTTAATAAATATATTTAAATTGAATAATCTTACTCACTTTCATATAGATATCTAAATCAGGATCAGGTTTTATATTTGCTTCTTTTTCTCTTCTTGACAACTCTGCAAGCATCTCTGCACAAGTTTTCACATGTAAATATATCTATTCCTATTTTTCAAGTTAGGGACTGGTGGTTCAAACCATATTTAGGACAATGTTGGAATGATTAATGAATGAAGGAAGATTGAATAATACTAACGAAGATTGGATCCAACTCCTTGACATCTTGCAGAGAAAGCCAAAGTTTCTCTTACAGTCATTTCTGCAATGTGGACATCATTCTGACTTATGTATGCTGCACTTCTTTGGGCAACAAATTCTTTCATATTATGTCCGTTATATGTTACATTTCCTGAAAACTGCAGATCATCATCCATAAATATTAATCTTCATGTGATTAATTCAAGTTGATGAAGATTTGAAGTAAATAATACCTTCAAATTGGGATCAAGCATCCCAGCCAAAGCTAACAAAAGTGTTGTCTTTCCAGAACTTGGAGGTCCTAATAAAAGTGTCATGCTGCACAAATATTCAGCATTAAGCAATAACATTAATAAATTGAGACTTAATTTCAATATTAATTAGGTAATTAGGTATGTATAACGATAAATAATAAATAAATATTACCGGCCAGGCTTTAAGATTCCACTGAGGTTGTGAAGGATTGATAAGGTCTTCTTTCTGCTTGGAAGTATGTGAAGGTAGCTTGTGATTTCCTGAAACATCAATCAACAAACAATAATATTACTTATCAAATGATTAATTATTACAATTTATTTAATTAATTAAGTACCTCCAACATATTGATATAGAAGTTGATGAAAGAAGGCAAGCTTCTGCTGCCTACATAAGCTTCTGCGTCTACATTAAGATTCTCGAATCTCACTTCAATCCTCGGAAATTCTAATCCCACACTGAAAAAACAAGATTATTTAATTAATAATATACCAACATTAAAAATAAGGCTAGCTAAAATACATCAACTTATTAATTTTTTTTTTTCATTTTACAACGTAAACAATAATACTAAAAGTATGTCTCATGTACATTTGGTGTACATGCAATCCGGGTTGATCCGGATTCACGTGCTTTTAAATTTTTTATTTTTTATTTTTTTACTTTCAGGTAAAAACCTTTATATACAAATTATGTAACTTTTATATACAAATTTTGTGACCTTTAAGTATAAGTTCTGTGATTTTTATATTCAATAACTTAGAAAAAAATGAAGAATTTTAGCAAAATTTGTACATTTATATTATATTCATTTGACCCTTATATATATTCATGTGACCTTTATGTACAAATATTCATACATTTATATACCTTTATATATTGCATAAAAGTATGAATATTTGTACATAAATGTCACATGAATATATATAAGGGTCATATGAATATCACATAAATGTATTTATGTACAAATTTTGCTGAAATTTTTAATTTTTTTCTAAGTTATAATGCATAAAGGTCACAACATTTGTACATAAAGGTCACCGAATTTATACATAAAGGTCAAGATATAAAATTTAACAAAAAAAAAAAAAGTTCGCGAATCCGAGTCCGATTGACCCGGATTGCACGGATCTAAAATCCATGCACCAGATCTATAGGCGAATTTGTCTAAATACTAATTGTCAATTGTATCTCAAAGTTAAAAGGTCTTTCACTTTGCAGCATAAACTCATTTTCTAATCAATTTTCCAGTTATCAAAATTTTCATCCAATTTTGCTCAAGTTGAGCTTGGATGTCAACCAGAAAATTGTCCCGAGGTTCGCTTGGTTTTCAATGAAGAGTGTTTTGACGTAAGTAATTATATTATTTTGGATTAAAAAAAAATCAGGACATCAAATTCGATTTTGGTCAAAAGAATGGCTAGAGAGGCGGGCTTAAGTTTCAAAGTGAAGAAACGAACTACTGCACTTTAGTATGCAAACGAACAAAAGTGCAAAGAAGATCATACTACGATTGTCTTTTTAATATATTTGAATGAGCAAACAAAATGTGACATTGATTACCTATCAATGCGATTCTTGAGCTTCAACAAAAACTTCTCATGGTCTTCTTCACCAACATTAAGAAGCCTATCAACCAAATCTTTCCTTTCTTGAAATCCAAGATCTTGCAAATTTACCTCATCGGATCCGAATAAAAGCCCTTTTCTTAAACGATCAAATGTTGGAAGCTTTTCTAAGGCAGCCCATTTAAGAGCTTCTTCATCGTCCTCTTCATCACGTGATGACGAAATCGAAAACCTTTCCAAACCATTACTCCTCCAAGCTGAAGAGTTTCTTCTCAAGCTATTACTAATACTCTGAATATCCATTTTTTATCAGGAATAGACAACACAGTGTTGAAACCTTAAACATATATATATTACAAAATCATATGAATTGATCAATGAAGAAAATCATGCGAATGGAGGTACACAATCTTTAATGCATGCGGCATTAACTCTCTCTCTCTCTCTATATATATATATGTATATCATTAAGATTTATTAAAAATCTCATCCAATGCCTCTGAAAATCAGTATATATCTTTACAAATTACAAACATTAATTTTTATTTTTTCTTCACCTATGCATAGCGTTCAATTAATGCTCAATAGTTATTGATACACTTCTTCTCGTTCTTGGTTGCATGGTTGTTTTCAACAGGAAATTAAATACTATACCGTCTCAATGCGAACGCGTTTAAATTTGGGTTCTATTAGATCAAACCTTTTTAAAAGAAACACACATACAATATTATTATAATAATAAGAAAATGCTCAAATGTCCACCACTGATAACTCTTAATATATCAACTGATTAGATGTAATGAAATTAATAAATATTCTAGAATTTTGATACATCATAGTCCACGGTGGATAGATGAGTAGGACTATATAATAATATAGAGTTAATATCAATTTACTATCTGAATTGTGATTTGCTAGTTCAAGTAGGAAATTAATATTAATCTAACTTATTATATTTCTCATTAACTAAAAACACATATCCGAACATAATTTTCAATTTATACCTAAAAACCAATGTATACTTGAGTTTTCATTTGAAAATAAGGAATTCTCAAAATCCCACTAATTTTTTTTTTTTTTTCAAATAAGTCGTGTTCTAATGTTTATGTTAAAGTATTATAATAATAGCTCAACCAAAATTTCTTAATTGGAATCTGAGTCAATTCTGAACTCTTATTTTAAAGTTTATCAATAAGTTACTCAATTTAATATTTTTTTTCTCAATTTAAGGTTTGAAATTTAGATTAAATTCTCAATTCAAGATAAATTTTATATTCTTTTTATTTTTATTTTTATTTATAGATTTATTTATATTTTTATATATATTCATATTTTGGATAAATTAAGACAAATTAATGTACTTTAAAAATAATTTTTATCTGATTTATATAAAAAGAAAGAAAAAAAAATTAATTCAATTTATAAAATATAATTTATATTAAACTGATTAATAATCAAATTGATTTTCTATATTTTTATTCATAAAATTAAGAAAATAAAAGAATCTTGATTTTTTTGAATTGTATTTATTATATATTTATATATAAATTAATATAAATCGGATGAAAATCGTTCCAAAATTGCACGAATTTGTCTTAATTTATCTTAAATATAAATACATATTAAAATATAAATAAATTTATAAATATACATAAAATAATTTGCCTTAAATTGAAAACTCAATCTAATTTTCAAATTTTTAAATGAATAAAATGTAAAATTAAATCTTTTATTAAAAAAATTTAAAATTTAAATTTAAATTTGAAAACTAATTTATTAATTAATTTTTATTATAAAATATATCCAATAAAAATGTCCAGCTAATCCATAGGTTTAGTTTAGTTCGGTTTTAGATTTAGCTGTATCTATAATCTAACTAGCTATAGCAGAGCATGGGAAATCTACATATCTTTTGCACAATTGCATTGTTTATATACTCTTAATATCGTTGACCAACTAAATACTCGGCCCAAGGTCCAAAACTAAAACACTTCATTCTCAGAAAATATTAAAATAATTGACTTATTAGAAAAATTAGGAGCTCCGCTTAATTTGTTATTTTAATTAAAAATTCATACATAAATATTTTTATATATATTCATATAACTTTTATATATATTCATATGATTTTTATATATAAATATCCATACTTTTATATAAATATTTATATATAAAAGTCACATAAATATACATAAGGATCACATAAATATCTATGTGCGAATTTTGCTCAAATTTGTATATAAAAGTCACAATATTTGTACATAAAAATTATTAAATATGTACATAAAACTCACGGATTTGGATCGGGTCAATCTGGATTGCAAAAATCTTAGATCCATAATAAGATTCATGCACTTGTGTTCACACCATAAAATCCAAAATTAAAATTTCTAATTTAGAAAGAGATCTTCCCCGTTATACTAAAGTTTAAAATAGTTTATAAATCTTTTCTTTAAAAGTAGGAATCTGCTCGTGAACCAATGATATATTGTTTAATTAAGGATGACTTGAATTAATTAAATTATACCATAACTTTTTTCAAAATTAAATTTCCTAATTAAGAAAGTCATTCCCTTTGGGTACGCGGTCCCAAGTAAGAAGAAAAAAAAAACATAACCAATCCATCATGAATATAATAATATGTGTTCACCGTTGCTAATGTATTGGATATTTAATATATATATATATATATATATAATTTTCACTTTTTATATATTTAGGGGATATGATTATTACATGTTATCGACCGGCATATTAAGAATTGTTTATGATGAATATTTTAACATTTTCCACTCAATACAATATTAAAATGTGGGGGGAATAATACTTGTACGTTATTGCTAGCCCCATGCATTTTTTCTTTTATTATGATTTATGTTTTTTTTTAACATTAACTTTTGTCTACTATAATTTTACTTTTCTTCAACTTTTTTTATCTTTATTCTTCTTAATTCAATTTTTCTCTAATCTTTTTAAATATAGATATCATAACAACTCAAAACTCACTAAATAATTTCAGAAATTATTTAATTTAAATTTGAGAATTTAAAAAGTTTTGAGGTGGCGGTGCGTGTATAGAGGAGAGAGAAGATGAGGGGTGAGAGGGAACGTAGAGCGAGAAGGGGGCAGGTTAAATATTTTATTTTTATTTTTATTAATACGCTATAAGGAGTGAAAATGAGAAAATAAAGATAACAAAAATTAACAAGATTCAGGTTACCATTGAACTAGGGGTGATTAAATAAATTAAATAGGAGTAAAATGAAATTTCATTACATTTAAATTGTGAAAATTTTAGCATATATACATTTACAATGTTATCACATGTATAAATGTTGTTATTGACATAAAAGGGGATCAATACAAAATACAAAATTTTAAATCACAAGAAGCCAGAGGATTCCGTGTATTTTACACCAAATAAAAGTGCAATGGAAAAAAAATGCTAGGACCTAATTATACATTCTTAGATGTTTAATGTCCTTATTTAGGAAAAAAGAATAAGAAGGTGTGACAACACATAGTAAGAGTATCAGTAATATTATATTCTAAAATAATTTCAACCTAACATTTTCCCCTGTAGTGCACTTAATAAATTCAACCTCCTATATATATATATACACATTCCAGAACTTGGAGGCCCTAATAGAAGTGTCATGCTGCACCAATATTCATTATTAATCAAAAAAAATAATTAATAAACTACTTGAAAAGAAAAAACAACCATATTTTTCAAAACTGTAATTTAATCCCAACCCTCGTATTTAATAAAAAAAATCACCGCATTTTCTAAAAGTGCAATTTAGAGACCATTTTTAAAATTAAAAAAAAATTATAACCTTAACAAACTATTGTAAGTGACACATCAATTTTCTTGACAAGTGACCTCAAATAATTAGAGAATACAACTGTATTTTAAATTTCAATAATGAATTTAAAATGTAATTATTATTATTATTATTATTATTATTATTATTATTATTATTATTATTATTATTATTATTATTATTATTATTATTATTGGCTAAACTAAAAAGATCAGGAATTAATTTTATTTTGGGAAAACATGTTTATTATTATTAATTTTTTTACAATTAAGTCATTAAGTAATTAGGTATAATGATAATTAATTAATGAAAAAATGTCTTAAAATACCACTAAATCAAATAAAGAAGACTTTTTTTATCACTAAAATATAATCTATTAACTTTTCTATGTACCACAATTTTGGAGAATTGTAAAAAGTAACCCCTGCTTATATGGGAATAGAGCAAATAAGATTGATCTGATGATAAATTTGTCTTACTACCACTATATTTATAACTTATGAACTAAGGGTAAATTTGTCATTTTATTGGATTGCGATAGAAAAATATCTTATTTATCTTGTGTAGAAGACAAATAAATCGTTGTATTAATTATAGTAGAAATAAATATTATCAATTATAAATTAATTAATATTACCGGCCCGGCTTTAAGATTCCATTGACATTGCGAAGGATTGATAAGGACTTCTTTCTGCTTGGAAGTATGTGAAGATAGCTTGTGATTTCCTTAAACACCAATCAACATCGATTCGTTACATTGAAGCAATTAATATTATTTATCAAATGATTTATTTCAATTTAATTAATTAATTAAGTAATTAGGTACCTCGAACATATTGATGTAGAAGTTGATGAAAGAAGGCAAGCTTCTGCTGCCTACACAAGCTTCTGCCTCTACATTAAGATTCTCGAATCTCAGTTCAATAGTTGGTAAATCTAATCCAACTCTGAAAATAATCATGATTAATATTAAATTAATAAGATAGCTAGCAAGATTAAAATAAAAAACAACAACATAGAGTATGCTACTTTTATCGTTTTGTAACTGAAGCCGATTTTTTTCTCCGATTATATCTTAAAAGTCCACGATTTATTTACTCTGCAATTCAACCCTATTTTCTAGTCACCCTTTTTAATCAAAATTGAAACTTTAATGTATTTTGGTAAAATCCATTTTTGACTAGAAAAATGATAGAAAATGAGATGCTAAGTGAAAAACTGATGATTTTGTTGTGTAATTGAAAAAATTAAATTCAGATTGCAAAGTATAAAATCTGTCATACTTCAATTTAAAAAAAATGTTCAAACAAATTGTGTCATTGATTACCTATCAAATCGATTCTTGAGCTTCAACAAAAACTTTTCGTGGTCTTCACCAACATTAAGAAGCTTATCAACCAAATCTTTCCTTTCCTGAAATCCAAGATCTTGCAAATCTTTCCTTTCCTGAAATCCAAGATCTTGCACATTTACCTCATTGGATTCGAACAAAAGTCCTTTTCTTAAACGATCAGATGTTGAAAGTTTTTCTAAGGCAACCCATTTAAGAGCTTCTTCGTCATCTTCTTCATCACGTGATGATGAAATCTAAAACCTTTCCAAACCATTATCCCTCCAAGATGAAGAGTTTCTCCACAAGCTATTATTAATTCTAATGATATCCATTCTTCAGGAATAATAGAATGCTTGTCTGAATTGGACAAGACAGTGTTGAAACCTTAAACAACAAATATATTATGATTAGTACTTAATTACCACACAGGTTCAGAATGTGAGGCTTCATTTGGCTTTCATGCATGCAAGATTTATGCAATATGCTTGAAAGACCAGACCATGTCTTTTCTAGGGTGTGGGGCGTTTTTGATATTCACTTAATAAAGATTTTATGTCATGTGTTACATGAGACAACTTACTGAATTGGATGTGTCGGCTGATTTGGAATCGCTGCAACTTAGAGTACTATATCTGTTTATATTCTTAAATTATGAAGTCATTTGTATTTATAGGCTTATTTTTATTTCAGGCTGATATAATTTATGTTGTTACGCAATTCACACAAGATGAATATTCCAAAGAAGAAATAGATAAAATATGTTCTGAGTGGGCAACATGTGTCCAGCGACACGTGTAGGAATGCTAGTTGGGTACTTTGTAACTCTTATTATTAAGAATCTTAGGCTTTGATAATGAATATTTTGCTATTTCTGATGTTCTTTTGGATAATGAGAATTGTAGTAAATTTTATGTTAGTTTGATCGATCTTATGTGACGATGGTTTCGGTTGCAATTAGAATTTTGAATGTCCAGAAATTGCGAATATTTTATTTATATGACTTATTATGCATTACAATAGATTGTAAAAGTGTCGGTGTTGTTGCAAATAAACAGGACAATACAAAAAAAATACGAAAAAAAATCACAAAAACATATGACAACGGATGTTAACCGTTGTCGTTATAATCTTCGATAAGGTTAACAACCGTTGTAAAAACCGTTGTTGAAGACAACAACGACAACGGTTAATAACCGTTGTGCAGATGATGCAAACTGTGTTTTCAATTACAACAGTAGACAAAACCATTGTGCCAACCGTTGTTGTTATACTATACGACAACGGTTAAAAACAGTTGTAAAACTGTTGTTGTAGATATTAATGACAACGGTTAAAAACCGGTGTAAAACCATTGTGGTTACTATTAAAGACAACGGTTAAAAACCGTTGTAACACCGTTGTGGTAAATGTTAAAGAAAAACTGTTGTAAAGAGTGCTGGAAGACAACACTTCACCAATCGTTATGCCAACCGTTGTCGTTGATAACAACAACCGTTGTCGTTGATAACAACGACAACGGTTAATAACCGTTGTGGAAGACACCATCTTCCACAACGGTAAAAAAAGGTCTGCGACAATGGTTGTTAACCATTGTCGTTATCATCTACGACAACGGTTAATAACCATTGTGGAAGATGGGGCTTACGACAACACCGTTGTGTGAATTTCTTGTAGTTATCAGTTAATTAATTATAAGTTAAGTTTAGAAAGGAAGTATGTTTTAAATACTTTTTTCCTTTATCTGATTTATAGAAATCTTGAGCCTGTCTCGTTTAATGCCTCAGAAAGAAAGGGAAAAGGTTTTAAATACTTTTTTCCTATGCCATTTTTACAGAAATCTTGACCCTATCTCATTCAATGCTTAGGGGGAAAATGAGCAAGTTTTAGATACTTCATTGCCATATGTCATGGTTGCCTTTTTTTACTCATCTTTTTTAAAATTTAAATTTTTTACCAATTTCATATAAGGAAAGAACGAAATTATCTTTACCCAATTTGGAACCTTTTTAATTATAGAATATTTTCCCATTAAAAAAATGAATAAAATTTGAAAACAACCCATAAATCGTAAATGTTCTCCATTCTTTTCTTCCCTCATTCCCGTAGCCCCTAAATCCACGCAAAAACTTATATGATCATCGTCTCATATAAAATCTTATGTGAGATGAAGTTTTATTTAATTTTATGTGAAGACCTGATCGTATTGAGTGTGTTGATCCGTTTTTATTAACCTATATAAAATACGTTTTATATATATAAAGCCATAAATTCATCTCTATATATATATTGTAATTATGTCCTTCCAACTATAGGAGACGTGCAGGATTAATTAGTCTCAGGTAATGCTATTGGGAATTCAGGTTTTTAACTCTGAAATTTAGCAAAATTTCGAGGTTAATTTCATTTGACATTAAAAATTATCCATACCTGTTTTCGCCCATAAGTAACTAAAAATTCTTTTTGTTTGTAATTTGCAACCTTCACGAAGCATGTTTTCTACTTTAAAAATTTAGAAGGTGGGACGACGTCATTTTTCTTTCTCGTAAGATCGGAATCATAGAACATGTATGATCGTCCAAAACAATTTACAGGGATCTAAATTTAGGAAAAAAAAAAACATATTTTTATATCTATATATGTATAAATTTTTCGGTAAAATATAATTTGAGTAAACACAATTAGACCATCTTTATCAACAACCCCAAACAACCCAACCTTTTAATAAAAAATTAATTTCTCTCTCCTCCACATACACAATTTATAATACAACCCAACTTTTACAATTTTCACACTTTATCAATAACATCAACCCAACCTATAACAATTATTAATTTAATGATTTAATAATTACATTTATATATATATATTTTTTTTATAATCAATTTTTTATTATTTGAATTATGTACAAAATATATTAAATTATATAATATTCCAAATTCGTAATTAAAAATAAATATGACCAACTTAAAATAAGTTACAATTTCAATAACAAAATTAAAATTACAAGAATTGAAATACAAAATTATTATCACATAAGTTAAGTTATAACTTAATAAGTAAATAAACAACACAAAAGATGAAAATTGCATATTTAATTATCGGTGCCGAATTTTTGCCATATATGTTCAATCAAGTCATTTTTTAGAGCGGTGTGAGCTTCTCTGTTGCGAAGTTGCTCTCTATTGGTCATATAAGCAGATAGACTTGCAATGCGTTCAGTAGAGTATTGAAAATTTTGATCATCGCCTATGGGATTATCGTTGAGAAATTCTGTAGGATCATAATAAGTTTGGTACGTCTCTCGTTCATCTTCAACTATCATGTTGTGTATGATGATACAAGCCATCATAATTTTTGCCATCAGATTTTTGTCCCAAATAAGACAAGGGCGTCGAAGAAATGCAAAACGAGCTTGTAAAACTCCAAATGCTCGCTCGACGTCTTTTCGTACCGCCTCTTGGTGTTGAGCGAACAACTTGTGTTTTCTGATTACTGGAGAAGTAATTGACTTAACAAATGCAGCCCATGAAGGATATATTCCATCAGTTAGATAATATGTCATATTGTACTCCCTACCATTCACGACATAACTAACCTTTGGTGCTCGACCTTCCAAAACATCATTAAAGACTGGAGATCGGTGGAGTACGTTAATATCATTAAGTGAACCTGGTGTTCCAAAGAAAGCATGCCATATCCATAAGTCGTATGATGCAACAGCTTCCAAAACGATTGTTGGTTTTCCACTTCTCCCTCCATATTGTCCCGCCCATGCAGTGGGACAATTTTTCCATTCCCAATGCATGCAGTCAATACTGCCAATCATGCCCGGAAATCCACGTTGTTCTCCGACATAGAGTAGTCTTGCCAAATCTTGTTCATTAGGCTTTCTAAGGTACTCGTCACCGAAGCAAGAAATGACGCCTTCTACGAAATTCATGAGAGATTGTCTTGTCACAGCTGCACTCATTCGCAAGTATTCATCAACAGTATCTGCTGATGTCCCATACGCCAATACTCTCATAGCTCCAGTACATTTCTGTAATGGGGAAAGACCTTGTCTACCAGTGGCATTAGGCCTCTGTTGAAAATATTCGTCACTGGCAGTAACAGCCTCCACGATACGGAGGAATACTGATTTCCGCATGCGAAATCTACGTCTGAAGATCTCAGGAGGATACGTTGGGTTGTCAACAAAATAGTCGTTCATCAAGCGTTCATGACCAAACTCGCGTTGCCTTTCATAATATCTTCTTGTAGCTCTAGGAGTGGGATCTTCTTCGTTCAACATAAGATTGTTTAAGAGCAGATCCTCGGCGATGCGATCTACGTGGCGATTCTGATGAACAACATGGTCTTGCCATTCATCAAATGCAGTAAAGAAAGGATCGAAACTTGTCTCATCATCTAGTGATTGATTTTCATTGTGAGACATTTTGGAAAGTAGAATGAGTAAAACTATTAAATATGACAATTTTTCTTTTGAGATGATTGAGATGATAATAGATTATGAGGAGATACATATATATATAGATAGTGATCCAAAATAACAAACAAGCACCACCAATCAATAATCCACTATCACACGTTTTTTCCATCCACTATCCACTATCAATAATGACAAACATGACTCACCAACTTGCTAAAGCACTATCACATGCCTTTTCCATCCACTATCCACTATCAATAATGACAAACATGACTCACCAACTTGCTAAAGCACTATCACATGCCTTTTCCATCCACTATCCACTATCAATAATGACAAACATGACTCACCAACTTGCTAAAGCACTATCACATGTCATTTCCATCCACTATCCACTATCAATAATGACAAACATGACTCACCAATCAATAATCCACTATCACACGTCTTTTCCATCCACTAGGTGCTAAGTGACAAGTGTATGTGACAAAGTGACAAGTGCATGTGACAACTTTTGACAAAGTGCATGTGAATTCTGCAAAGTGATAAGTGCATGTGACAACTTTTGACAAAGTGCATGTGAATTCTGCAAAGTGACAAGTACATGTGACAACTTTTGATAAAGTGCATGTGACAACTTTTGACAAAGTGATTTGGCATGTGACAAAATGAATAAATACTAATTAGAATAAAAATTACAATTCGATTTAACAAAAATAACATTCATAAAAAAGATTACAGGACAATATTAAAACACATGACATCAAATAAAAAAACTTACAAGATAATACTAAAACACATGCCATCAAATAACAAAAAACTTACAAGATAATCCTAAAATGCTACTTAAACAATGCCAAGAGATGATGTTTCATCTCTTCTTCATCTTGGGATAAGTGATCTTTGGCCAACAAAGCCATCAAAAGAGAGTGTTTCATCTTCATTTTCTCTATTTCCATTTTCTCTCTTCCCAGTGTGTTGAACACTTGAACTTCACTATCTCTAGTGAGTCTTAATGCACGAAGTTCTGCAACAACTTCAGATGAAGACTCTGATGCCTTACCTTTTCCTTTCTTCTTTTTCGCTTGATCTCTACCTGTAGGACGTGAAATAGCTGAACCACCACTGTCTGGAGTTTCTACATTAGTGGGACTGAAATATTCACCATCTTCGCTGGTCCTGGTTCTCTTTGTACTACCACCACTTTCTTCGTTACCATCTTCATCGTAAGCACGACTTCTTGAACCTTGATCAAATTTTATTTCCCACTTGGGAATTTTACTCATAACTTCATTAAATACATGCAAATCGGTAAACTTACCATCGTATAATTGATGGGCTTCTTTCTCCACATCGTGTTGGCTCATACCACTTCTTACTCGACGATTAGCTTCAATGTTAGCAGCAATCCACTTTTGGGCATTTTTATTAAGTCGTGTGAAACGACCTTTTAGTGATTCTATATTTCTTTCATTTATTTCTCCTGGATTTTCTCTTCGAGCTTCTTCATACATCTTATGGATTTTTGCCCAAAACGAGCCAGTCCTTTGAAATCTGCCCTGTTTTTTATCTTCGCTAACAAAGATCCAAGATGACATTAGGGCTACATCTTCTTTCACATTCCAAGTACTTTTGGCCACTCTTTCATTTGTATTCTGAAACAAATTGCGAGAGATATTTTGTGATGGTTGAGCTTGTTCAGAGGTAGGAATTTGACTTAGATTCGGGGATAATGGAGGAGTTTGAGAAAAACTCAAGTTTTGATAGTCTTCAGTGTTAAAAAAAGACTGGAAATTTGGATAGTTTTGGGAGTTTGGATAATCCGAATTGTTTGAAAAAAAATTTGGGCTACTTGGATCCATAATAAAAATTAGGAGAAATAGTAGAATATGATATAAATTTGAGAGATTAAGAAAGAGAGTATACAAAAGAGATAATTTGAGATTGTGATTCAAAATGTATCAATATTAGTCTCTATTTATAGAGAAAAAAAATTCATGAATTTTGGTATTTTTTTTTTTTATAAATAATTGAGTGTGTAAAAGATATAAACGAAATTAAACGAGCGAATCAAAATATGCCACATGGCAATATCTATGCCATGTGGCAATCATGTGTATGATAAAATTATTAAAAAAGAGGTGCACAAACCGGTTGGTTGAGCACCCCGGTTGTGCAACCTCTTGCCTTTCTCTTTTTTTTTTTTTTTTTTTATATTATAATATTGTATAATGGGTCATGTGACCTACTGATAAACATAGACTTATCAGCAGGTCACATGACCCATTATACAATATTATAATATAAAAAAAAAAAAAAAAGAGAAAGGCAAGAGGTTGCACAACCGGGGTGCTCAACCAACCGATTTGTGCACCTCTTTTTTAATAATTTTATCATACACATGATTGCCACATGGCATAGATATTGCCATGTGGCATATTTTGATTCGCTCGTTTAATTTCGTTTATATCTTTTACACACTCAATTATTTATAAAAAAAAAAATACCAAAATTCATGAATTTTTTTTCTCTATAAATAGAGACTAATATTGATACATTTTGAATCACAATCTCAAATTATCTCTTTTGTATACTCTCTTTCTTAATCTCTCAAATTTATATCATATTCTACTATTTCTCCTAATTTTTATTATGGATCCAAGTAGCCCAAATTTTTTTTCAAACAATTCGGATTATCCAAACTCCCAAAACTATCCAAATTTCCAGTCTTTTTTTAACACTGAAGACTATCAAAACTTGAGTTTTTCTCAAACTCCTCCATTATCCCCGAATCTAAGTCAAATTCCTACCTCTGAACAAGCTCAACCATCACAAAATATCTCTCGCAATTTGTTTCAGAATACAAATGAAAGAGTGGCCAAAAGTACTTGGAATGTGAAAGAAGATGTAGCCCTAATGTCATCTTGGATCTTTGTTAGCGAAGATAAAAAACAGGGCAGATTTCAAAGGACTGGCTCGTTTTGGGCAAAAATCCATAAGATGTATGAAGAAGCTCGAAGAGAAAATCCAGGAGAAATAAATGAAAGAAATATAGAATCACTAAAAGGTCGTTTCACACGACTTAATAAAAATGCCCAAAAGTGGATTGCTGCTAACATTGAAGCTAATCGTCGAGTAAGAAGTGGTATGAGCCAACACGATGTGGAGAAAGAAGCCCATCAATTATACGATGGTAAGTTTACCGATTTGCATGTATTTAATGAAGTTATGAGTAAAATTCCCAAGTGGGAAATAAAATTTGATCAAGGTTCAAGAAGTCGTGCTTACGATGAAGATGGTAACGAAGAAAGTGGTGGTAGTACAAAGAGAACCAGGACCAGCGAAGATGGTGAATATTTCAGTCCCACTAATGTAGAAACTCCAGACAGTGGTGGTTCAGCTATTTCACGTCCTACAGGTAGAGATCAAGCGAAAAAGAAGAAAGGAAAAGGTAAGGCATCAGAGTCTTCATCTGAAGTTGTTGCAGAACTTCGTGCATTAAGACTCACTAGAGATAGTGAAGTTCAAGTGTTCAACACACTGGGAAGAGAGAAAATGGAAATAGAGAAAATGAAGATGAAACACTCTCTTTTGATGGCTTTGTTGGCCAAAGATCACTTATCCCAAGATGAAGAAGAGATGAAACATCATCTCTTGGCATTGTTTAAGTAGCATTTTAGGATTATCTTGTAAGTTTTTTGTTATTTGATGGCATGTGTTTTAGTATTATCTTGTAAGTTTTTTTATTTGATGTCATGTGTTTTAATATTGTCCTGTAATCTTTTTTATGAATGTTATTTTTGTTAAATCGAATTGTAATTTTTATTCTAATTAGTATTTATTCATTTTGTCACATGCCAAATCACTTTGTCAAAAGTTGTCACATGCACTTTATCAAAAGTTGTCACATGTACTTGTCACTTTGCAGAATTCACATGCACTTTGTCAAAAGTTGTCACATGCACTTATCACTTTGCAGAATTCACATGCACTTTGTCAAAAGTTGTCACATGCACTTGTCACTTTGTCACATACACTTGTCACTTAGCACCTAGTGGATGGAAAAGACGTGTGATAGTGGATTATTGATTGGTGAGTCATGTTTGTCATTATTGATAGTGGATAGTGGATGGAAATGACATGTGATAGTGCTTTAGCAAGTTGGTGAGTCATGTTTGTCATTATTGATAGTGGATAGTGGATGGAAAAGACATGTGATAGTGCTTTAGCAAGTTGGTGAGTCATGTTTGTCATTATTGATAGTGGATAGTGGATGGAAAAGGCATGTGATAGTGCTTTAGCAAGTTGGTGAGTCATGTTTGTCATTATTGATAGTGGATAGTGGATGGAAAAAACGTGTGATAGTGGATTATTGATTGGTGGTGCTTGTTTGTTATTTTGGATCACTATCTATATATATATGTATCTCCTCATAATCTATTATCATCTCAATCATCTCAAAAGAAAAATTGTCATATTTAATAGTTTTACTCATTCTACTTTCCAAAATGTCTCACAATGAAAATCAATCACTAGATGATGAGACAAGTTTCGATCCTTTCTTTACTGCATTTGATGAATGGCAAGACCATGTTGTTCATCAGAATCGCCACGTAGATCGCATCGCCGAGGATCTGCTCTTAAACAATCTTATGTTGAACGAAGAAGATCCCACTCCTAGAGCTACAAGAAGATATTATGAAAGGCAACGCGAGTTTGGTCATGAACGCTTGATGAACGACTATTTTGTTGACAACCCAACGTATCCTCCTGAGATCTTCAGACGTAGATTTCGCATGCGGAAATCAGTATTCCTCCGTATCGTGGAAGCTGTTACTGCCAGTGACGAATATTTTCAACAGAGGCCTAATGCCACTGGTAGACAAGGTCTTTCCCCATTACAGAAATGTACTGGAGCTATGAGAGTATTGGCGTATGGGACATCAGCAGATACTGTTGATGAATACTTGCGAATGAGTGCAGCTGTGACAAGACAATCTCTCATGAATTTCGTAGAAGGCGTCATTTCTTGCTTCGGTGACGAGTACCTTAGAAAGCCTAATGAACAAGATTTGGCAAGACTACTCTATGTCGGAGAACAACGTGGATTTCCGGGCATGATTGGCAGTATTGACTGCATGCATTGGGAATGGAAAAATTGTCCCACTGCATGGGCGGGACAATATGGAGGGAGAAGTGGAAAACCAACAATCGTTTTGGAAGCTGTTGCATCATACGACTTATGGATATGACATGCTTTCTTTGGAACACCAGGTTCACTTAATGATATTAACGTACTCCACCGATCTCCAGTCTTTAATGATGTTTTGGAAGGTCGAGCACCAAAGGTTAGTTATGTCGTGAATGGTAGGGAGTACAATATGACATATTATCTAACTGATGGAATATATCCTTCATGGGCTGCATTTGTTAAGTCAATTACTTCTCCAGTAATCAGAAAACACAAGTTGTTCGCTCAACACCAAGAGGCGGTACGAAAAGACGTCGAGCGAGCATTTGGAGTTTTACAAGCTCGTTTTGCATTTCTTCGACGCCCTTGTCTTATTTGGGACAAAAATCTGATGGCAAAAATTATGATGGCTTGTATCATCATACACAACATGATAGTTGAAGATGAACGAGAGACGTACCAAACTTATTATGATCCTACAGAATTTCTCAACGATAATCCCATAGGCGATGATCAAAATTTTCAATACTCTACTGAACGCATTGCAAGTCTATCTGCTTATATGACCAATAGAGAGCAACTTCGCAACAGAGAAGCTCACACCGCTCTAAAAAATGACTTGATTGAACATATATGGTAAAAATTCGGCACCGATAATTAAATATGCAATTTTCATCTTTTGTGTTGTTTATTTACTTATTAAGTTATAACTTAACTTATGTGATAATAATTTTGTATTTTAATTCTTGTAATTTTAATTTTGTTATTGAAATTGTAACTTATTTTAAGTTGGTCATATTTATTTTTAATTACGAATTTGGAATATTATATAATTTAATATATTTTGTACATAATTCAAATAATAAAAAATTGATTATAAAAAATATATATATATATATATATAAATGTAATTATTAAATCATTAAATTAATAATTGTTATAGGTTGGGTTGATGTTATTGATAAAGTGTGAAAATTGTAAAAGTTGGGTTGTATTATAAATTGTGTATGTGGAGGAGAGAGAAATTAATTTTTTATTAAAAAGTTGGGTTGTTTGGGGTTGTTGATAAAGATGGTCTTAGCGTGCTCTATGCTGCGTTGCTCTATCGCTCCATGTGCCAGGGTTCCAATCTCATTGACAATGTATAACTTTCAGTAAAATAATTCATGATTTGTTAATTAAATTTTAACTTTAATTTATATTTCTAATATTTCTAGTATTATTGTATAATGTATTTTAAATTCTTTTATTATAATTTTTTTAATTTTAATTAATATTTATAAAATCATTGTATAATGTCTACCATAGTCCCATTATATTTCGTGTATGACAATTAAAATAAAATCATATATTATCCACCAACAATTTCGTGTAACAATTGATTATTTTTCTATACAAATAATATTAATATATTACTTCTGTTAGTGTATTCATTATTTTTGTGTAAAAAATGATTGTGCATTAATTATTATTTTATTATTTTATTATTTAATTGATTGAATGTCTTCATAAGTATTCGGTCCATTCAGTATTTCGTGTAAGAATTGATTTCGTGCATTCATTATTTTTCTATATTATTACATGTGTCATTCAATCAGTCATGTTTCATCGCTCACTTAAATGTTTGACCTATTAAAAAATATGGTAATTGAGGCACAATTATTAAAAAAAAGTGATATATGTCTTATATTTTGTGATATTTTAGATCAAAATATAAAGAAATGTGGTAATTAAGATCATTTTGTTTAAAACCTTTCTTGTTTTACATTAGGTTAAAAGCTTATTTTGAAAATTGGATCAAAATATTACTCTCTCAAATTCAAAATAAGTGTCCTTTTAGAATTTTATGATTTATTCTTTTTAAGTGTTGTTTTGAGGGTTATTTCCAAAATTGCCCCTATACTTAATTAATTAATTATTTATTATATGTACATTTTCATGTTTTGAAAAAATGCATGCACTTTGAGTAATTAAACAATGATTGAATAATTAAGAACTAATTAAACTCATGCATGAACACTTTGTCATGGTATTTAATTATAGTTGAATGCGAAATAAATTTTGCATTCGTTATTTAATTATAATTGAATGAGAAATAAATTATGCATTAGTTAATATTTAATTATAGTTGAATGAAAATAAAATGATTAAAGAATAAAAATAATAAATGAAGAGTATAATAGAAAAATTAAATCATTCTTAATTGTGTGTAATATTAAGGATCACACTTATTTTAGTTCGGAAGGAATAATAAATTCGATTCTTTTGGTAAAAGTCTAATTGAAAAGGGGGAGAGAGGGAGAGTGACGGAAAGTTGACTCTTTACCATATTTGTCACCATAACATTGCTTGACTCTAACTACACCCTTCCCTCCCTCTCAATTCTCATTCTTGATCCCCAAGCAGTTCTTGGCTTCTTTCCAAAGATCCTCACCAACTGAAGCTTCCACTTCAAACAGTTTTTTAACTCATCGTCAAGATTCATGGGCTCACTTCTATAGCAACGAGGAGTGTAGAAGATCGAGTATATTTTCTTGGTAAGTGTAGAAAAATTCGAAATTATCTCATATATTGTCAAATTTCTATCCGGGTTGTTCAAGATTTCAGTTTTATTTTGTGGGCTGCTGAAAAATCCTGAAAAAAATTCCCCCCCTTTGCTGTGGCTTTAATTGATTTGTAGTATGAATATGATGACTTCTATTGCTGCATCGTGGACTCTGTTTGGGTTATGGATTATGCTATACATTGGATTTGCGAATTCGCACTATATGAATAAGGGGGATTTCGAAGCTAGTAGGGGTAAACATTCCGTTAATTATGAGTATGATAGGATTGATGAAGTGAATAAAGTATGTGGCTCTGTACTAAAATCTGCAACTGAGTTGAAACCTGATGATAGTAGATTGTATACAATCAAAGAGGAACTTTCTTTCTTGAATGGAGATTGGTGGCAGGAGATGAATGGGGAAGGTGCTCCTTTAATGCCATTTGATGATAGGGAACTTTCGATGAGTTCAAATTATCTTCGATCCCCATCAAAATTGGTATCCTTTTGGGTTACTGATGTTGATCGTCACCATCATTCCAAGAACTCCATATTTGTTAGTGGGGTTTTGCTGATGGGCATAACTCATGAGGGGTTGCTCTTGGAAAAGCCATATGGAGCACGGTTTGATATATGGCCCAGTCATTCGCAGCTTTCTATTAATTTCCAAGGAATTTACTCTGAGTCGGAGAAAAACCATGGTGAGAGAGTAATGTGTTTGGTGGGGAGTACTGTGTTGCCTTCTCGTCAGCCGGATTCAGGTGATCCATGGGGGTGGGTCAAGGAGTTTGGTTATACTAATCAGCCACTTCTCACACAAGATGATCAGATTGTACTTGTGCTCCAGTATCCTAAGACAGTGACCTTGAGAAGCAGAGCGATCCACGGTAGTATGAAAAGTTTGAATCCAAAGTCGAACCTGAAGTACTTCGATGAAGTTCGCGTGTCTTCTTGGTTAAGCTCTTCTTCTAATTACCAATTTGATTCTGAAAATCTTGTCTCTAAAGCTTGTGATCCTTACCCATACAAGGATAGTTTAATTAATGGTGAAATTGATATGTATAAAGGGCTTGACTTCTGTGTCATACTTGAGAGATTTACACGCCAAGAAGCTTTGACCATTCTGCCAAACTGGAAGTGTAATGGCACCGATGAATTTTGCAGCAAGTTGGGTCCATTTGTGACGGAGAAGGAGATTAATGCTACAGATGGGAGCTTCAAAAATGTCAAGCTTGTCATTCAGGATGTGCGCTGTGAGAATATGACTTCAAAGGACAATGCTCGTTTTACGAGGGTATCTTCGATATTTAGAGCTGTTCCTCCTTCTGAGAATCAATTTACTGCAGCACAGAGAACTGGGCTTAGCAATATGACTCTTTCTGCTGAAGGGATCTGGATGTCTTCCAGTGGACAGCTTTGCATGGTTGCTTGCTCTGGATTTGTTGATGCAGATGGCAATGGCTGTGACACTCGTATCTGCCTGTATGTTCCTCTTTCTTTTTCAATAAAACAGCGAAGCATACTTTTGGGTACTATGTCAAGCATAGATCACAATACGAGATCGTATTTCCCTTTAGAATTTGAGAAGCTGGTCCGGCCTGCTGAGTTGTGGGATCAGTACACTGCTTCTCATCCATATTATAAGTACTCCAAATTTGATACTGCTAGTGCTGTCCTTGAGAAAGACGAGCCCTTTAACTTCGGGACTATAATTAAGAAATCTCTCTTAAAGTTCCCAAAAATGGAGGACGGAGAAAAATTTCCTTATAGTCTTTCTCTTCTGTCAGAAGATCTTACCCTTCATATACCTGCAGTACCTGATCCTTTTCCTAATTCTTTTCTCTCAAAAACTGATTTGGAAATGGAAGTTCTGTCCATTGGTCCTTTGTTTGGGCGTTATTGGCCCACAAAATATTCTTCTGCCTTTCAAAAAGAAAACCCATACTCTGGTGTGGGTGAATATACAGAAAAACAGCTTCTCCTTAATGTCTCTGGTCAGCTTAATCTTGTTGGAGACCAGTATTCCAACTTTTCTTCATTATTTGTAGAGGGGATTTATGATCCACATGTTGGAAAGATGTATCTAATTGGTTGTCAGGATGTTCGAGTTGCATGGAAGACCTTATATGAAAGCATGGACCTTGAAGCTGGGTTGGACTGTTTAGTTGAAGTGATGATTTCATATCCCCCGATGACGGCCAGTTGGTTGGTCAATCCGACAGCTAGGATTTCTATTATAAGCCAACGGAATGAAGATGATCCTCTCTACTTCTCTCCAATCAAGCTCCAAACAGTCCCCATAATGTATAGGAAGCAGCGGGAGGACATTCTTTCACGCAGAGGTGTGGAAGGAATCCTAAGTATTTTGACACTCTCTGTTGCAATTGCTTGCATTTTGAGCCAGCTGTTTTACATTAGAGATAATATGGAATTTGTTCCCTACATATCTCTTGTGATGCTGGGGTTGCAGGCTCTTGGATACAGCCTCCCGCTGATTACAGGTGCAGAAGCTCTTCTGAAAAAGGCAGCAACTGAGTTCAGTGAAAACCAGTCCTATGACCTTCAGAACAGTCAATGGATCCATGTGATTGACTATACTGTGAAGATTCTAGTCCTGATTGCTTTTTCTGTAACTCTGAGGCTTTGCCAGAAAGTGTGGAAATCCCGCATCAGATTGCTAACACAGGCACCTCTTGAGCCTCACCGTGTTCCAAGTGACAAGAAAGTGCTCTTAATAACGTTATTTATACACATTGTTGGATATATCCTTGTGCTTATTGTTCACTACGTGAATACAAGTTATAAACCTCTTCAAGCAGCACATTTTGTTGATTCTACTGGATATTCCCATGTCATACGTGAATGGGAGACTGAACTGGAAGAGTATCTGGGTCTGGTCCAGGATTTTTTTCTCCTTCCTCAAGTAATTGCCAACTTATTGTGGAGAGTTGATGTTAAACCTCTCAGAAAACTGTATTATGTTGGAATCACTTCAGTTCGGCTTCTTCCTCATATATTCGATTACATAAGTTCACCTATACCGAATCCTTACTTCTCTGAAGAATATGAATTTGTGAACCCTCGCATGGATTTCTATTCCAAGTTTGGCGATATTGCTATACCAGCAATTGCTGTTCTTCTAGCAGTTGCTGTTTATATTCAGCAGAGATGGAATTATGAGAAGCTCAGTCAATCACTTACTTTGGGCAAAGCAAAATTTCTACCTTTGGGTTCCAAAGTATATGAGAGATTGCCCTCTGTATCATTTGAAGCAGAGCTTTCTTCTGGTGTTAACAAAAATTTGACATGTGAGGAAGGGCATGATGCAGATTGATTAGGATTGATCTCTGGATCCTCTGAAGGGGGTGAGTTTTTAAAGTCAGTGCAAATCAGTGTAGTTTCTGTATCATATATGACAAAGATAAGTTCAATCTGAGTACGTATTTATTGTCTTTCGATTAGCTTTATAATCCGTTTTGGAGTCATACTTGTTTGATTTAAGCTCATAATTATTCTGAAATTGTTCTGACAGCATGAATTTGAAGCGTAGTAAGTACTCTAATTGCTTTCGCAGAACTAATGACTCATTGGACACTAGACTAGCTCACTGGTGATCATTGCGTCAAATGTAAAGGAATAGCCTGAATTGGCACTGGTTCCATTTACACACCTTCTATTATAAATATGATCCATCAAACAGTAGAATATATGTCATTTTTTCTCTCAAAAGTTTCTTAGTGCTACACTGTTCTCCTTTACTCTTTAGTGCTTTCTCTGAAATTATTTCATCCCATGACATAACAGATAATTTTTTCTTTACACATGAAAATCAAGAGTAAAGTTATTTGAGATTGTATGATGCTTGTAATGTTGATTTTTTGCATTACATAAGAGTTTCATGTCCACGTTTTGACTGAAATGTTTATCACTATTATCTCAAAGTAGTAAGTTTTGTCATTGGAAATCTCTAGCTAACGATCTCTGCTGCCTTATAGTTACAACCAAAATCTCTATGGTGAAGTGTTGTTCCTCTTGAGCTAAACAGATTAACATAGTATATTAAATTACAACGATGTAAATTATGCAAATTGGAGAAAACCTATTCCAAGGCAAAAACTAATTCTTGTACTGGAAGACAAAAGACCGCTTGGAACTGCATTGACTGTTCCAGTTGAAGAGTGAAAGTCAATTGCTGTTGTCTTTGTTTCCGCAGAACTTAGACAAGTCATATCGGTCATTCCTTTGAAGAATTAAATGATATCTGATATATCTATTGGAACTGTAAATTGGTGACTTCTATGGAAATTCAAGCCCAGGTATAGCGTCTCTCTCTCCCTCTCTCTTTCTTTCTCTCTCTCCCCCTGGGTGTGTGTGTGTGTGCGCGTCTATTGTAAATTTTCACTGGAGGAGGGAATCACTCTACATGCTTAAGTGCATTAATGGAAGTTATCTAGGCACAAGATGTACATGGATAGGTAGTATTTCTGTACAGATTTCGGGAAATATTTGGAATGTCCAGTACAATCAAAAGATTCTTGAAAAAATGCACGTGGAGCCACCTTAACATTCTTATAGCTAAATTTATATCTCCCCTATACCTCCTGGATAGGGGTAAGTCAGTCTCTGATCCCCTTGTACAAAGATAATAATCAAACTCCTTTGATGATGAATTTTCAACCCTGTGAAATATATCAGATTTGTGGGAGAGTCTGTGATCTTGAAAGTTGTGCAAGCTCACCTGCATTGATACACAAGCGAATGCTAATGTCAAAATATGATTGTCTGTGGCAGAGAAAAGGTAGGAGGAAGGAAATTATATACTAGTGAAGTTTCTTTATGTTCATGTTTAAGTATGCATACTTATTGGTTGACATCTATATATTGTGTCCGAAATTTTTGTGTATCTGTGTGTTTGGGAGACAGAGGGAGAGGGATGGAATGATGGAGTAAGGCTTCAGATCACGTGAGGAATCCTTCATATAGGTAACGACAATCTCTGTGCCTTTATTTAAAGAACGATCAAATGAAGTGCCGATATGCCATGTTATATGTGAATTACGTCGTGGTGTAAGTTCTCTAATGTGTCTCTGAAACATATTTGTGCATTGAAATGGTCGCCTCAGAGTAAAACTGTGGTCCAAGAATTACAACTCTATATATACATGCTTTTGCTTTTCATTTGACACTATTTTGGAGACAGATCTTCTCAAGGCCAGAATGTTGAAATTTGGGATTTATTTTCAGCATGAATTACATACTGTTTAGAACAACTTATAGCTTTGAGTAGGCTTCTAATGTGGAGACTTGCAGTGTTGACAGATCCATTCCGATATGCTTGTCTGAGGGTGTGCATGATTGTTGCATCAATTCAAGACTCTGGCATATTTATATAAAACAAAAACCGTTTTATTAGCATGTATGATTTACCACTTCTCTCAAAATTATTTCATTCTTGAATTCACATTTCATTTTCTGTCATATTGATCACAAAACATCCTTGGTATTATTTGTGAAACCTGTACTCTCTTTTGTTGTTTGCTGCTCTGATCATAGTTTCAATGAGAGGATACTAATATGCTTGAAATGTACTACACAAAAAGGAAAGAAGTTGAAAATGTATGTGCTTTTGTATCTCTACATACAAAACTTCCCATTTGAGCTGGATGAAATTAGGTTAAAGTTGCTTGCTCCCCATTTGTTGAACTTAAAAAATTAAAATTCTCTGATTTGCCTTTGATTACCATGTACTTTTGGATATCCGGGTTCGTGGATTTTCTGTTAATTTTTTTTTTTTACAGAGGATGACTGCTCAGTACATCTCTTTCTCTGAAAGAAGGAAATCTCAAGAGGTATTGATGAACTGTAAAATGTCATCAGGATTTTCTGATGACTAAATATTAAAGAATGAATGGTAATGACCAGAAAGTCTCTGACTACTGATACTTGAATGGAAGAACCTCCAATGAAGAAGTTTGTGGTAGCTGATAAATGATATTGCTGAAAATCAGAAGCAGACTTGCACTGTACGTAGCTTTTGGTCCTTAATCTATTATTTAATGTTAAAACTGAAGTTGATGTGAAAATTGAACTATATC
Organism: Scutellaria barbata; assembly: GCA_028654395.1. Classification (NCBI taxonomy): domain Eukaryota; kingdom Viridiplantae; phylum Streptophyta; class Magnoliopsida; order Lamiales; family Lamiaceae; genus Scutellaria; species Scutellaria barbata. The sequence continues at coordinate 2,824,575 of CM053645.1, read as the reverse complement.
ATCAAGTTGACCTGAAAGTTGTTCAACATAATTAAGTATTCATTGCCATTATCTTGTCATCTTTCACTGAATTGTTGACTATGCATTTAATCTTGGTGATATGACCACATGATCTTTTTTTTTTTTTTTTGCATTTATTTACTTTTAATAGCATACAAGGATTCGTGATTTTGATGACTTGAGATTGATTAGACAAATTTTGGTTTCTTTGAACTTTGGACAGGAATCCTCTGTTTGGCTTGGGAGAAATGAGGCCAGATAATAGTATAAAGAGAAATGGAGTAAGATGCATTTTTCTTTTTACCTAAGATCTTAATCTTTTTGTTTTGGTTATTTGGTAAGACTCAAATGGGCAACTCTAAAACTGGTTACCTGTCCTCACATGCATAGGGTTTGGTTATTCAGAATCGAATCAGCGCATATTTAATGCTCGGTTTGGAAGTAAGAACTTATTCAATTGATGGCAACAAATAAAATGAATCTACTGCATAAACTCAATGCTTGAATTCGAAATGAAGGTTGGTCCTACTTCGTAGACTAGACTCCATAGAACTCTTATGAATTAATTTTTTTGGTATATGATAAGGTGCCATTTTACATTTACTCAATTCTTCATATTCAAAATATTCTCTAAATCCATTTGTCTCATTAATTGCCAGGTTCTCATCCAACGCTCATTTCAACCGAGGAAGTCTGGTACGTTCTTGCACTTATCGAACTTGCAAAAGACAACTTTCAATATACATATGAATCTGCTTGAAAATAATAGCTACAATGGAACAGAAAGTCTATGTCTGCAATAACTGCACAGATTGATGAGATCTTAGGATATGCTATGCAAATAATGTAGGTAAATAAATGCTTGCTCACATCACATGCTCAAGTGTCCTTAAGTGTTTTCTTACAGTTTCTTCATGTGCTCTGTGTCTGAAATCTGGATGATCATACCAATTAGTGGTCACACTGTTTTCTTCCACATGTAATCTCTCGTTTTTTCGCGTAAAATCGGGGTTGTTTGTGTAGGTGTTCATACTATATTAGTTTGCATAATTCTCCCACTAATAGACCATCGAACTTAAATGAGATGCCTAACATGCTATAAAACTGATGAGTCTCTTTAATTCTGCTACCTACCTTTTAAAGTTGTATTTATTTCTCTCTTTTACTAATATACACATGTTCAATTAAATCCTTTTAGTCTTGAAAATATAAAAAAACATTAATATTAGGAAATTGATTAATTTAGTTGGCTTTCTTAATTCTTGTGAAAAGTCCAACAAGCATGTATATATAGGATGTATGAAGTAGTAAAGTTTACTTGCATTACAGTGTAAATTATAAAAATATTTTCATTTGTAAAATTACTATTTCACATGCTAATTTCATTCTTACGAATATTCTGATTTTATATTCTCCTTTTCTTTTGATTGAAAGGTGATATTACAGTTGAGGATTCATTATAAAATATTTATATCGTCAAAATAATTTACAAATATTCAAGACTTTGGAAGCAAGAAATGGGCCTAGGAGTGCCTACTACTACACCACACGACTCTACACATAGAATGAAATTTTAAATAAATGAATTTAGAAAATTTCAATTATTTTTTTCTGTAACTTGTACAATCTTTTTTAATCATTAATTTTACGTGTTTTTAATTTGGTCGATTGACTATTAATTTTTTTTCAATTTTAGTTTGTTTTTGCTCAAAATTTCAAATTTTTGCCCATGTGGACGTCGGAATTGCTGAAATTTATTTTTCATCTTCTTCCCTTCTACTCAGTCACCATTGCCTCTTCAAACCACCAGCCCTCCACCGCCAGAAACCTCCAAAAATCACCTACATTTCAACCTAAATCTCATAAATTGAGTATAAATTGATCGAGTATGTTTCCTCCTTCACTTTTTCCAGATAAACTGCAACAGAAATACCCTCCAAACCATTGAATGCTGCTGCCTCCATCATCGGGAAATAACCATTACTGCATTCTCAAGCTCCAGCCCACCTTAAATCTCAACCAAAATTCATGAATTCAATGCCAAAATGACACTCTACTCAAACTAAAATGTTTCATCTTATCATTTTTATAAAATCCGTTAAATTTGAGCCTAGGTTGAACAAAATCCTTAAAAAAAGGAAATTAAAACCCTCATTCATGAAATTTGTTTTCATGCATGCATGCATTTGTACGATTCTTTTAGGGGATTTAATCCTCATGGCTAAGCATCATTTTTTTGTAAATCTTTGCTATTTTCATTCACGTTTCGTCCTCCATGGATGAAGAATTTTAGCTTCGCATTTTTCATTTTGCTGGAGATCTTTTTATTTTTATTTTTCTTTTACAATTTGTTTTTCATTTAATCCAATATATATTTATTTATTTCTCAATATTGTTTTTTTATTATGATGCAACACAAAAACTTTCCAAATGAGCTCAATTTTTTTTCTCCAGTATTTGGGACCCTCAAGTTCTGGTCCAATCTGCGATTCGTGTAAAATCGTAAGATTTTATGAAGTATCAATCGATAAACAATTTTAACACCTTAGCTATTAATTGGAATTTTGTTTGTGAGGAAAAATACTAGTATAAAAAGATTCTCCTTCAATTCTTCTCGGCTCTTTTAACAAAACACAATTTTTCTCTTTATCCCATGTAGAAGAAACATGCATGGCCATGCAATGGGGACAAAACCATCATTTTCCATAAAATCTTCCTCAAGTTTCCTTTAACTTCTTCACTCTTCAGTATCACCTTGAAAGTTCCATCTTTCTGATTGTTGGGTGATAGAGAGGCTGGAGAGGGAAGAGCCGGTGGCCAAAATCACCATGAATTCCAACGAAGCAATCTGAGTTTCATTTCTTGCCCCCTGAAGTAGCCAAGAAGATGACTGGAGAAGACAAACACAACCAGAATTTTTAAAATAGAGTTTAAATTGCAAAGTTTAAGATTTAGTTTGCAAGTTTTAAGATATATTCCTAAAGTTTACATATAGTTACATGATTTCAAATTTGATTTGTAATTTTAGTTGTATTTAACTAAATCTCATATTTTAATTATTCATTTTATATATGTAAATTTTCAGATTTATTTTGTAATCATCTATTTGTTTAAATGAAGCTTTTAGTTATAATATTTAGATATATTCAAATAGTTTTAGTTTTCGATAATTTGGTAACTTTTAAGTTTACTTGAATAATTTATAGACCTTTTTTGGTAAAAAATTGGATACATTATCTAATTTGTTTTTTGATCTTAATATAATATTTAGATCTATTTGTGAAAATAAGTTTGATTTTTTGGATGATAAGACTTCGTCTTACAAATTTATATTAGTGTGATTGTCTCATATAAGTTTTTGAGAAAAATCGTTTCAGTGTTATAAAACTCAACATAATCTCCATCGTCATAAAACCATTAACTAGCAGTTAGATTTTTTTATTGCAAATAGTGTTGTATCTTCTATTACAGTACACTGTAAATGATAATCGATGAAAATAGATAAAATATTAGGTGTTTCTTGTGGGAAAAATAAACTAAAAAAAAATGGAAAAAAAAAATTGTGGCTAGTTCAGGCATGCACATGAAACACTTTTCAACTAGGTTCCAATGGAATTTTCATTAATGACTCCAATCTGATACAGTTTTCAGCAACTAGAATATCCAAAACCAAATCAAAGATGGCCAATAAAGACAGTTCTTGTTAGAATTAGGCAATGGTCCCACTCAAAATTTTCATGCTTCGTTGTGATAGGATAGCAAACCTCAAATATGAATGTAAGAAACTCCAAAAACATTAGATTCAAGCCTTTCTTCTCATGGATTTTTTGTAATAAAATTGAAAGACTCCATCTTTAATTGATTTGTAGTTTTATAAGATACTCTATGTTTGTAGAAAGAAGAAAATTTAAAGAAACTTACTTTAAATCTATTTTGTAAGATTAAGATGCAATTATTACTAGTTTGCCTGTAGAATAGCATACTATACCACCAATAAAAAATTAAGAAATTATAGAGTTGATGTAATTAATCTTCGGCCTACCCTATTGATTCTAGATTTTATAGCAGCATATACATTTTTTAATTATTGGCAAGGCCTATAAAATTTAATTGCCAAAGAGCACAGAAAATTTAAGCCTCATTTTCGTTCAAAGAAGATCATGCTTCAGTGAAAAGCTATTTTCATGTGAACGATTTTGTAGTCTTGATTAATGGATCAAGGTGATTTTCATACAGCAAATTCTAGCTTGAGAGCGAGTAGTTCCTCATTATGGAGGACTCGTGTGGAAGTTTTCTCACGTTCAACACGAGAAGAAGACGATGAAGTAGCATTGAAGTGGGCTGCACTAGAGAAACTCCTACTTATGATCGTTTAACAAAAGGTCTTCTAGTTGGATCGAGGGGTTCCATCAATGAAGTTGATGTAAGAGATCTTGGTTTTCAAGAACGAAAAGAGTTGATCGAGAGGCTGCTAAAGGTGAATGATGAAGACAACGAAAAGTTTATTGCTGAAGCTTAGGGAACGTATAGACAGGTCAACTCTAATCAGAGGAAAATATGTGCTCTGAGATTTTCTTGTTTTATGGCACATTTTTAACTTCTATTGTATGTCATTTTCTCAGAGTTGGAATTAATTTGCCTACTATAGAAGTCAGATTTGAGCATCTAACTGTGGGTGCAGAAGCCTATATGGGGGGCAGATCATTACCATCCTTTTTAAACTTCCATATCAACATGTTGGAGGTGAAAAGTTATCAATATAACATTTTCACGTAAATTGTTTGATTCTTTCTAACAGACGACCTTCTTTTTCCATACAGGGATTTCTGAGTTGTTTTCATATAGTTCCAAGAAAGAGAAAACAGATTTCTATACTGCAAGATGTTAGTGGAGTCATCAAACCTTGCAGGTGAAACTACATGTGAAGTCCTTTATCACTAATAGCTTCAGTTTTCAACAAGTTCTAATTTTTCAATTTTACGTTTTGAAGAATGACATTGCTGCTAGTCCTCCAAGCTCAGGAAAGACAACCTTGTTATTGGCTTTAGCTGGAAAGTTGGATGCTACTTTGAAGGTCAAGAAGATAATTTACTATTTGATTGATTGCTTTCTGTTTTTGATCTTTAAATAAGTTAACATTATACTGTAAAATACATAACCTCAGGCTTCTGGAAGGGTGACCTATAATGGACACGGACTGAACGAGTTTGTACCTCAAAATACTGCTTCATATATTAGTCAATATGATGTTCATATTGGAGAACTGACTGTGAGAGAGACTCTGGAATTCTCTGCACGATGCCAGGGGATTGGATCTCGTTATGGTGAGGAAATAGATGATATATATATATATATATATATATATATATATATATATATATATATATATTGGGTTTTATCTATAAGTTCTCTACTATATGTTCAATGGAAAAATAAGGTCAATGATCAATCTTGTGGTCACATTTGCAGAGATGTTATCGGAATTGTCAAGAAGAGAAAAACATGCACAAATTAAGCCTGAATCTGATATTGACATCTTCATGAAGGTAAGTATTATAGCTGACAATCCAAGAAAGTTAAACTTCTCATTTGTATATGAATATTAACATGAGTTTCGATAAAACTCGAGTAATTGTATCATGTAGGCCGTTGCTACAGAAGGACAAGAGGCGAGTGTAATGACAGACTATATTCTTAAGGTATAATAACCTGAAAGCTTCTAGTTCTTTGAAGAAGTTTCCCTTCATAAAAGGAATATAATCTGTACATTCATTTGCAGATTTTGGGACTGGAAATTTGTGCAGATACTATGGTTGGAGATGAACTAGTAAGGGGAATATCTGGGGGACAGAAAAAACGCGTTACAACAGGTAATAATCATGCATTTGTTTGTCATAAAAGGCCTGGTTCAGTGGTTAGAATGCCAAAACAGAAGTTGATATTGGAACTAAAATCACAGGTGAAATGCTGGTCGGACCAGCAAATGCTCTCTTCATGGATGAGATATCAACGGGATTGGACAGTTCTACAACGTTCCAAATTGTCGATTCACTAAGACATTATGTGCACATTCTCAACGGAACAGCTTTTATATCACTCCTCCAGCCGGCCCCCGAGACTTATGATCTATTTGATGATATCGTCCTGTTGTCTGATGGAAGAATCGTGTATCAAGGCCCTCGAGAAACGTGCTAGAATTTTTCAAGTCTGTGGGGTTTAAATGTCCTGAGAGGAAAGGAGTGGCTGATTTCCTGCAAGAGGTATCGGAACACCGATCAAAACTGATTATTGTTGTCAGTCTAGTCTGTGTCAGAGTGAGGACTTTGTTTTGTTTCAGGTGACATCAAAGAAAGACCAGCGACAATATTGGATGCGAGTTGACGAGCCTTACAGATTTATTACAGTGGATGACTTTGTTCAGGCATTTCAATCTTTCCATGTTGGTCAGAGACTAAAGGAAGATCTTTCATGTCCGTTCGACAAGAGCAATAGCCACCCTGCAGCTTTAACGACCAGAAAATATGGCACCACGACAAAGGAATTACTGAAAGCATGCTATTCAAGAGAACTCTTACTGATGAAGAGAAACTCGTTTGTGTATTTGTTCAAGCTTACACAGATGGTGATAATGGCGTTGATTGGTATGACAATCTTCCTTAGGACTCATATGCCACGAAATAGTGTGGAAGATGGAATTATCTATATTGGTGCTCTGTTCTTCACAGCAACCATGGTTATGTTCAATGGAGTTTCAGAGATTTCTATGACGATTTACAAACTTCCCGTCTTTTATAAACAAAGAGACAGTCTCTTTTTTCCAGCATGGACCTATGCTCTTCCCACATGGATACTAAAGATACCTATTTCAATTCTTGAAATAGCAACATGGGTTTTTCTCACTTACTATGTCGAAGGATTAGATCCAAGTGTTTCAAGGTAAAGATTCTTAAATATAAGTAAAGGTTCTACTTTGAAATCATCTTACCATCAATTGTCATTACTACAGATTTTTTCAAACAGTATCTAGCACTCTTATTTCTAAACAGATGGCCAGTGGATTATTCAGACTTATTGCAGCGCTTGGTAGAAACATAATCATCTCAAAACACGTTTGGTTCGGCTTCATTGTTTCTTCTTTTCTCGTTGGGTGGTGTAGTCTTGTCACGAGGTATACAATAATGAAATACACTCATTTGATTATGTCATAATTTTATTCAATTATCATCTCTTCATTGTAATTAATCCCTTTTGTTGGTGATGCAGAGTCTATAAAGAAATGGTGGATATGGGGTTATTGGGCCTCTCCAATGATGTATGGACAGATGGCAATTACTGTGAATGAATTGTTGGGAACAGTTGGAACAAGGTTAGTCCATCTTCAAGAATTTATTTATGTTTTCTCAGACATACATTTATTTGATGATCACCAATAAGGTTTTGTCCTAAGGTCATTCCATACACGAATGAGACTTTAGGAGTTGCAGTTCTAAAGGAGCGAGGATTTATACCGAAAGCACGCATGTACTGGATAGGAGTAGGGGCACTATTTGGATTCATAATCCTCTTCAACATATGTTACACTTTAGCTCTCACTTACTTGAGTCGTGAGTACTTCCCTTTCCGTTTCTACAAGAACTGTTTGTCAGAAATTCTTTGAATCATCATAACCTAGTATTCTCTAGCTTTTCGAAAGGATCAAGCTGTTATGTCAGAAGATGAAACCAGTCAGCACGAAGAGGAGGTGGCAGTAAGTAGTCATGTTTGTCCCGACATGGAAACTCAGAAGAATAGGAAAAGGGGAATGGTTCTTCCATTTGAACCACATTCTATCACCTTTGATGAAATTGAGTACTCAGTTGACATGCCACAGGTATTTTAGAAACTTATTAGTGTGGTTAATTTCAAAGCTGTTTCTGTTCATTGAAACTTAATTATTGAACATTTTCAGGAAATGAAAGACAGAGGTTTTGGTGAGGATAAACTGGTGCTTCTAAAGGGTGTGAGTGGAGCTTTCAGGCCTGGAATTCTAACAGCTTTAATGGGAGTTAGTGGGGCTGGTAAAACAACTCTTATGGATGTTCTTGCTGGTCGGAAAACAGGAGGATACATAGATGGGAACATTACGATTTCAGGGTACCCCAAAAGGCAACAAACATTTGCTCGGATTTCAGGATATTGTGAGCAGAATGATATCCATTCTCCCCATGTTACTGTCCATGAGTCTTTGCTTTATTCAGCCTGGCTTCGATTGGCTCCAGATATCAACATTAAAACCCAGAGAGTCATCATATGAAAAACCATCCTCATAATAAACACCAACACAATGAGAATTTGAGAAATATTTGAATTTGAATTGCAGTTGTTTGTTGAGGAAGTGATGGAGCTAGTTGAACTTAAACCATTAAGAGGTGCAGTAGTTGGTTTGCCAGGGGTCAGCGGTCTCTCAACGGAGCAAAGAAAAAGGCTAACTATAGCAGTTGAGCTGGTTGCTAACCCCTCGATTATTTTCATGGACGAGCCAACCTCAGGGCTCGATGCAAGAGCTGCTGCAATTGTGATGAGAACAGTGAGAAACACTGTAGACACTGGAAGAACAGTTGTGTGCACCATACACCAGCCTAGCATTGACATCTTTGAATCTTTTGATGAGGTGAAAACTGGGTATATAATTGTTTAATTTATTTGTGTTTTCTTCGACTAAAAAAGTTACTTCACCAGCTATTTCTACTGAAACGAGGGGGAGAAGAGATATACGTCGGGCCATTGGGACGCCATTCTTGCCACCTTATCAAGTATTTTGAGGTGAGTTTGCCATAGACAGAAAAGTCAAGAAACATTTTAAATATACTTAAGAGATCATTTCTTTCCAACTTTTAAGGATATTCAAGGAATCAGTAAAATCAAAGATGGCTATAATCCAGCAACATGGATGCTGGAAGTTACTGATCCAGTTCAGGAGGAAGCATTAGGAATCGATTTTACTCAGGTGTATAAAAACTCCGAATTATACAGGTTAGCCAGCTCATATTGCTTCTATTTTGTCCTAACTTTTTGAGCAATTTGCAAGCATAGGCTTGATTAATATACATACTAACTTTTTAGGAGGAACAAAGCTCTGATTAGTGAACTAAGTACACCAAGACCAGGGATGAACGAACTATACTTTCCTAATCGATACCCTCAACCTTTCCATATCCAAGTCATGGCTTGCCTATGGAAGCAATACTGGTCGTACTGGCGAAATCCACCTTACACTGCAGTTAGATCACTTTTTACCACTTTTATAGCCCTGATTATCGGAAGCATATTCTGGGACCTCGGTTCTAAGAGGTAAACACGATACTGAACACAACAACAGATACTCATCTTTTCCAGCATGACAAAATGTTCTAACTTTCGTGGATTTTTTAAACGAGCAGGAGTAGCGTTGAAGATATACTCAACGGTGTAGGTTCTATGTATGCATCAGTCCTCTTCTTAGGCATCCAAAATTCTCTCACTGTTCAGCCAGTTGTTTCCATAGAAAGAACCGTTTTCTACAGAGAAAGAGCAGCTGGAATGTATTCATCCATGCCTTATGCCATTGCACAGGTAAAATTAATCTACTTTAAACTCTAACCATTTTAACCTTGTTTACATGATATCTCATCTCAAACTCATTATATATCATGAATCTCTTGGCCATGTAGGTTATGATAGAATTTCCATATTTATTTGCACAAGCTATAAGCTACGGCATCATTGTTTACGCAATGATGAACTATGAATGGACAGTAGTGAAGCTCTTCTGGTATATATTCATCATGTTTTTCACTCTTTCATACTTCACCTTCTGCGGAATGATGACAATGGCTGCGGCACCAAATCACCACATTGCTTCCATAATCAACTTTGCTCTCATTTCGCTATGGAACCTCTTCTCGGGATTCGTAATCCCACGCACTGTAAGTTCAATCAACACTGCCACAGAGACTAAAACACGAATCATTTTAACCGTTTCTCAACTCGTTCTTTTCTCTGTTTGCTGATATCAGAGAATGCCTGTGTGGTGGAGATGGTATTACTGGGCGAACCCCGTTGCTTGGACGTTATACGGCCTGGCAACATCTCAATATGGAAATGTGGAGGAGTTTGTAGCCCCAGGTGTGACTGTGAAAGAGTTCTTGAGACTTTTCTTTGGTTTCAAAGAGGATTTTCTTGGACTTGTTGCTGCTATGCTTGTTGCATTTGTGGTTATTTTCATTTTTACATTTGGGTTGTCAATCAGGGCATTTAATTTTGAGAAAAGATGATTTGCAATAGTTTTGCATTATGAAATATGGATTATTTAAAACTTAGGCATCAAACCCCTTTTTTTATAATATTCTTACATGAAATTGGCCATTCAGTACCAATGTAGACTTAGAAATAGTCTTCTATTTGTTTTTTGGATTTCTTTATTGCAATTTGTGTTGTATGATGTATTGTAATATCACTGGTGTATACCAGTTCTATGTTATACATGCTATTTTTATGCACATACAATGTTTTTATATTGTTGGTAATGTAATAAAACACAAAATAGCAAAGGTAATTCAAGATCTGTAGTTTCAGTCTAAATCTATAATGTTACACATCATGATATCAATTTTACCAGCACCAAAATGTAACTATTGAAATCAAGAACATAATAGAAGTATGAGAGAGAATTTAGAAATATGCATTCGGAAGAAGTTCACTGAATTTCATCAATAAGGATACCACGTGTGTTTGGATGGATGTAAATGGAACGATCCAATCATATTTGTTCACATAATAAGTTAAGAATTTAGATAATGAGTGGGGCTTGTGTGTAACTGTTGTACAACGTGGGTCGGGTCGGGCCGAATTCGATTTGGATCCGCGCATTTCCTTTTTTTTTTTTTTTTTTTGTATCTTGACCTTTATGTTGTATTAGACATGCCTTTATATTATGTTAAACATACCTTATATAATACTTTAAATTTTTTTTTTTTAAACTCTAATTTTGACGAAAAAACTATAATTTCATCACAAAAAACCCTAATTTGTACATATATACATTTATGTAAATATGACGTATACCTTTAATTAATATTAGTCATATTTTTATATAATACATAAAGGACTAATTTTTATATAATATATAAAGGTACAACTAACATAATTTAAGGTATATCTAACATAACATAAATGTATGTTTAACATAATATAAAAATCCTAAAGGTATGCTTAACATAATATAAAATCATAAATGTATGTTTAACGTTGCATAAATGTATGCTTAATATAATATAAAAGCCCAGAAGGTATGACTAACATAACATAAATGTCTAGCACCTGAAACGAATTTGGGTGGGTTTGAGCGCATCCACTCAGACGCGTGGGAATGCGTGCGCGTGTGGAGGATGTGTGAAGGTCGGGTCAGATCGGGTATACGGATCCTAGATCCGTATACCTGTTGTATAAAAGTTTTTGTGTTAGATAATAGGTTTAAGTAGGATGATTTTATGGTGAAAAACTATATTTAGCTTTTATTACCATGCATTTAATCTGGATTATTTGTGGTGTTCAACTTGTTATAAAAGCGTATTGCAAATAAAGATATCCAAGATATATGCATGATGAGAACAAGAAGGTTATGTTATGGATTTAAATATGTGAGACATGTCAACCTAGAATTAGAACTCACAAAATAGAAATTGATTTGTAAAAATGAGTTTGGATTGTAGATAATGTGAAACGATATTATGAGTTTGTTAATTCAATGTTTTATTTTAGTTTTTTTTTTAATCTGCAAATGCGCTGTAGCAAATTGATCAGGCTATAATAGTACCAGAACTAGCTGTTAGCTCTCAAAAATTGATTATTTTCTGGTTTTCTTAATTGATGCCACTTTGGAATGTAGGCAAAAGGGTGGGTTTTTTAATCTTCCTTTTTAGGAGCTAAAAAGTAAATTAAGTTGCTTATTATTTTATTCAAGATAAAATATTAGATACATGAACACATTAAGTCTGAGGAGTTTTTTTTTTTTTTTTTTGCTGACATGTGTGAAAGTGATTAAACTACTCAACTTATTAAGTCAGTTCAAACTCAATTCGTTAATAAATCAAATTAAAATACTAAATTTAAGTTAGTTCAAATTAAAACAAACTTGCACAACTTAACAGGTCTATTGATCTCAATTTGATTTCTTTAGACTCCTAACTATACATAGGGTTGATGGAACTTTAGGCTGAAATTTAGGGTAAGCATATAATAATTGGTAGTATAGGATGGTTCTAAGCAAAACAAATGAATAAATGATTATAACTAATTTTATCAGGTCAAGGTATTAATTGATAAGGAGGTGATGATTTTAACATAATTGCATTGAAGTATTTTAGTGTTAACCTATTAAAAATTATTTAATTCTTAATTCATTAAATTTGAGTTGGAATCTTGAACTCTCTTGGTTAAATCCTACTCCCTCTGATTCAAAATAAATCTCATTTTAAAAGTTTGTGATTTATTCTTTTTAAGTGTCGTTTTGAGGGTTATTTCTAAAATTGCCCCTATATTTAATTATTTATTTATTTATTGTATGCACATTCCCATGTTTTGAAAAAATGCATGCACTTTGAGTAATTGAACAGTAAAAAACTAATTACACTCTCATGCATGAACACTTTGTCATGGTATAAAACTATAAATATAGCGAAACGTTGCATACTGCATATGTTAGTATTTAATTATAGTTGAATGAGAAACAAATTTTGCATTGGTTATTTAATTATAGTTGAATGAGAAATAAATTATGCATTGGTTAATATTTAATTATAGTTGAACGAAAACGAAATGATTAAAAAACAAAAATAATAAATGAAAAGTATAATAGGAAAATAAAATCATTCTTAATTTGTGTATAAAGATGGAGAACGATACTTATTTTGAATCGGAGGAAGTATTTTCCTTCGTGGGTCATTGTGACTTTTGCATGCGGCAATTTTTTTTTTTTTTTTAAGCTGATCTAAATTTATTGGTATAACTAATTAATTGGAAACCATACTTTAAAAAAAAAATTGTATTTCACTTCGATCCTTGAAAAATGAAAGAAAAACAACACATATTTGGGGGTCACTGTACTTTTTTTTTTTTTCAATTAGGTATCTATATTTTTATTTAAGTAATTATACTTTTATTTGCATTTATATGGGTCCATATACTTTTATTTATAAATATATTTTAATTTTGTACTTTTATTATATTGAAATCTAGTCCTTATGCCAACTATATTCTTTACTAAAGTCTAATTTTTCCAACCTTTAATATAAATAAAATGAATGATATTAGTTTGGTCCGGAAATTAGGTCTCATTTCAAGTTAATTATTCAACTTTTTTCCACTTCATCACAAGTAATCTCATCACAAATCATTTTTAATCAGATTTTCTTATTAATTGCAGTAAATTTGGAAAAATTTTGAACCAAAAAAAGATAAATGTGGACTAATTGGCAAACTACCAACAAGATTAGATCAGTATGGGCCCATCTGTCCAGTATCAGTCTAGATGCAGGTTTTAATGGGCTTTGAGCCACGTAGCAAAGCCACCCATTTATAGGCCCATTAATACTAATCCACAACGAAATGGCCCATTAATGTGTTTCATCAGATCTCATTTAAAAGCCTGATTTCACCGTATGAGTCACTGGAAAATCTGGGCCTCTTAACTCGATGAGTTTAACCCATTACCAAAATGTTTAAAATGGGAAACTAATTAATAAGACTGATAATTTATAAATTGAGGACTTATTTGGCAATATTTTGAAAGAACTCGATAAATCTCACTTATATAACAAAGAAATATCTTAGAATTCATGATTTATTCGGAAACACATTAGTACCAACTACAAATTTTGCTAAACATGAACTTTGGATTTTAACTGTTAAATACCATTAGGATCCAATCATGGAAAGAGATCTGCTTACTAGGTTAATAACGAGTGATTTTAAAATTTAAAATTTTTTTGCTTCTCTAACATTTAAAACTTTAAGATAAAACTTGAGGGGTGAAAAAAAGGTTCGTTTTTAATTGTTAATTAATATAAGTATATAAATTTTAGTTATAACATAAGTATATAACTAAATATTAGTTTTGACTTAAATTTGTTAATTAATATGAAACAATGACAAAATATATGAATATAATTTTTTAGAATGATTATATATATATTTTAAATATACGTATTTAAGATTTAAATTATAATGTTTTTAAGCTTTCGAAAAAAGTGATATTTACAATTAAAAAAAATACTTTTACAGCAAAAATAATTCATTTTATGTTAAAGCTGATGTATTGACACATCAGAAATGCTAATGCCACTGAAATGTCACTACCTCATAGCAAAAGACATAGCTTTTTTATTCAAAATTTATGAATGTATTAGATGTTAGTCAGTCTTACATACCAACAATCAACAATGAATATATTAAAATCTAACCATCAAGGTAGGATATAATTTCTAATTGAAAAGTTCATTGAGTGTGTTAATTTGTGAATTGATATTGTTGACTACCAACATTTTGACTGTATAATTGTGTTGACGTGTGTTGACAAATTTATATGGCTCCGTCTCATACAAATATGTTTGAAAGTAAAAAAAAGAAAAAAAAAAAAAAAAAAACCAAAGTAATCATGCACATCAAGAGGAATACCAAGTTATAAATAAGTAGACATGGATGCATAAGATTGAGAAAGAAATTTAGAGACACATAGATGGGTTCTATCACAGAACACAAACTTGCAGTGATTGAATTCACAGACAAAAACTCAAAATCTGGGACAGAATCATGGTCCAAAACATGCAAGCTAGTGATTTCTGCTCTAGAAGAACATGGTTGCTTTGTTGCATTGTTTGACAAAATCAGCCAAGAAACACACACTCGAGTTTTCAAATCCCTGCAAGAATTGTTTGATCTCCCAACTCAAACCAAAGTTCAGAACAAATCCTCTAAGCCCCTTTATGGATATGTAGGCCAAATCCCATTCCTTCCTCTCTATGAAAGCATGGGAATTGATGATGCCAATACCCTTGAAGGAATTCAAAAATTCTCTCAAGTCATGTGGCCTAACGGCAATCATGAATTCTGGTATGTTTCCGCTTTTTTTTGTTTAGGTTTAAATTACACAAATTATTAGTAATCTTGTTTTGTTTTAGTCAAAATCTTCTTTCCTACACGAAGATGGCAGAAGAGTTGGAAAAGATTGTGGTGGAAATGGTGTTTGAGAGCTATGGAGTGGGGAAGTACTATGAGTGCCACGTCAGCTCAGGCAACTATCTGTGCAGAGTAATGAAATACAGAGAAGCTAAGATTGATGAAAATAAGATGGGATTTGTGTCTCATACAGACAAGAGTTTTATGTCAACAATCCATCAAAATGGAGTGGATGGTTTGGAGATTAAAGCCAAAGATGGTGAGTGGTTTGGTGTTCATGCCCTCTCTCATTCTTCTATTGTTGTCATGGCTGGTGATGCCATTATGGTGAGTTACTTTATTCAAAATTTTTTTTTTTTTTGTTATATCTATTCTCCATTTTGATCATCTATTTTTATTTATTCCAACATTTGTTGCAATTCCAGAATAAAAATAAAAATATCAGATGCTGAGGTTATATGATTGTTTATAGTAGGTGAACTTCGACGGAAAAATTGTAATTTTAGAATACTTACCTTGTTTGACCTCTTCAATTTAGGAAAGTAAAATATATTGGCTTTCTAAAAAAGACTAATCTTTTGATTTTGGCAAATGTAAGACAAATTGGAATGCCTCGTGAAGTGTGCATAACTCTCTAGTTTCAGGTGTTTTTAAAATTTCATTGGATAGAATTTGAATCGAATTGAAGTTGTTAAATGAGGTGATACTATGACTTGAGAAGAACGAGTGTTTTGATGAAGGAAACATTCATTTTGTTTAAGTTTTTAAAGTTAAAAGTCTTTTTTTCTAAATTTTTTTTTGATAAGTTACAGTTGTAGATTAAAAAACCTCAAAAACTTAGTATCCTAATTTATAATTTTCCCAACTTTTCTGATACGAGACATGTTACCATGTCGGCAAAAAACTACAAAAATATAGGAACAAAACCAAAACTAGGCAAAAACAAGCCCAAAAACATATATATTTTCCCTTATCTTCATGACATTTTGCATAGTGTTTCCAGTTTGTTAGCATGTATATATATTTTTTTTTTATTGCTATTCAAATAGCTAAGGTACATAATTACATAATATAGGACCATATGAATGACTAAAATATTTGTTTGTAACAATTATAATTCAGGCATGGAGCAATAACAGGATACAATCACCCCATCACAGAGTAACTATGGAAGGCAAAGAAGCAAGATACTCAATTGCACAGTTCTCATTCATGGAGAAAATGGTGAAGACACCCCAAGAACTTGTAGACGACGAGCATCCTGCGCTTTATAAGCCGTTCGATCACCTCAAATTTCTCGATTTTTACAGCAAAGAAGAGAACAGAAGACTTGAGAGTGCCATCAAAACATACTGTGGTGTTTGATTATATCATGTTATTGTGTGTGCGTGTGTGTTTTGTGCTCAAATGTTTCTGAAATTGTGTTTGGTTTTGGATATGTGTTGTGTTTCATAGCATTCATAGCACTGTTGGTTAAATAATGGTGTTCAACTATTTGCATTCTCAATTACAATGAAATTTCTGTAATCAACTTTTTCTCAATTATAGTGAGATTGCTCCATAGCTAAATATATTGGTGAGGAAAAATTGCAATTTCTCTACTCTGATAGCTTATTTGTTTTTCAAAAATATATATATTTATATGTATAGCTAAATATATATCTAATTTTTCTCATGAATAGCTCAAAATTTTCTATATATACCACTGTAGGATTGAAATTCAAATGATGTGACAATTTTGTGGTTTTTTTTTTTTAATTTAACAAGAAAGTCAAATGTTTGATGTTCATTGGTGTAAATGTGGGCGTTTTGACAGTCAAATTAACAAAAAATCATCATATAAGTTGAATTTACAATTTTTTTTTTACTTTTCGTGTATTAATAGAAAAAATGGAAACAATGATTATATAGCAAAATCCACGATGATTCATACCTATTTTTGTAATTAACCCTTTTAACTATATATTGAATGCCCTTACAGTTTACCATTACTAAAAGATCTTATACCATTAATGATTTGGTTTTAAATATTAATGTACTTTTTAAACGTAATTAATAACACCTGATATTAAATTCATTTGTGATATTATTTTATTCAAATTTTACATTATGAAAGAAGACTCTTACATGATCATCTTATGAAATTGGAATTAGTCAACCCACAACTCATAAAATAAAATATAATTGATTTGTGTAAATGAGCTTAAGTTGTAGATGGTACACTCCATCCACAAAATTATATCCTTGTGATATAAAAGAAACCTATATAACAATTAGTTAATGCTAATATATAAAGATTTCTTCTGGAGCTCTGTTTCCTTTGTAACCTTTCATGATTCAATCATATAACATAATGATTTTAAGCAATTTGAGAATAAAATATGTGATTGCACAGAAGAATAAGATTCATATTAATTACTACTCACAAAGTTCTTAAATAAAATTATTATTGATTACCTCTGTATTATATTTGATCCAATTTGTTTTTATCATCGTAATTTTTAATTAAGCAAAGATACGTCTTATGTGGAATCATTATTTCGCTAAATGCCACGCTTATGTATTTTAAATCATTTATAATTTATGGGCCTACTTCTTTTAATTTTTTAAAAATTCTCAAATATATATATATATATATATAATAATGATAAGGAACCCATAATTGAATTTTTTTATGGACTCAACAATACACATATGTTGTATAATTTTTTTTTTTTTTTTACGTACCGTGATATTCTTTTTTTATTGATATTTTTTTCTACATAATTTCTTTTCTTTTTTTCTTTTTTAGCGTAATTTAATTTATGGATTTTTTCTTATTTTATTTCATTTTTTAAATAAATCATCTAAATATACGTATATTCATCTCATTTTTAAATAATTTTTTTATTCATCTCATTTCTTTCTTATTCTATATCATTCTTTCTTATTCTATCCCATTTTTTAATAATTTTTTTTATTCATGTTAATTTTTTTATATTCTATATCATTCTTTAATCTATCTCAGTAAATTGTCAATTTTTTTCTTTTATTTTAGTTGCCATTATATTTGTTAAGACATATTTTTCTTTAATTGTATATAATTTTAGAAATTATCTAAAATTAAGTTTCATACCCAACCATTTATTTTTGTAAATTGTAATTAAGTTGTCTAAAAATTCTTCAAGATTTATGGAGTAATCTCAACCATCTATTTTTTAATTCTGCATAATATTCACAATAAGGAGGTCACCAGAATATTTATAAATCATTCAAATTCAAACATTTTTATTTGTGTTCTTGGCATAAATAAAAATAAACCTATCAAATGTCAAAATAAATAAAGGAAAAACAAACCATAATGAATTATACATAACTTGTCTATTTAAAACATAGAAAATATTTGTTACTTGTGCAATGTTGTGGTTAGAAAATTTCTAGACAAGTTCAAAATTTACTTACAATTTACAAAAAAAAATAGATGGTGAGTGTGAAACTTAATTTTAGATAATTTCTAAAATTGTATATAATTAAAGAAAAATATGTCTTAGCAAATATTTTCCCTAAGTACTATTGATATTAATGTCAATTAAAAGAGAAAGAAAAGAATTGACAATTCAGTGAGATATAATGAGATAAGTTTGAAAAATTAATAATTAAAGAATGATATAGAATAAGAAAAAATTGATATGAATAAAAAAATTATTTAAAAATGGAATAAAATAAGAAAGACTGATATAGAATAAGAAATAAATGAGATGAATAAGAAAAAAGAATTTTTTTTAAAATGAGATGAATGTACATGTATTGAGATGATTTATTTAAAAATGGAATAAAATAAGAAAGAATGATAAACCGTAAATTAAATTATGTAAAAAAAAAAGGAAAAGAAATTACTTAGAAAAGAATATCACGATACATTATAAAAAAAAATTATACAATATACGTATGTTGCTCCATAAGAAACTCAACAGTGGATTCCTTATCATTATTATATATATATATATATATATATTAATAACTAAACATAAAATTTGAAATTTAAGTATATATCTATCAGTATTTGAGCATTGTCTTATCTCATCACAAATAAATAATACAGCTCTTGTAAGATCATCTTATATTGAATCTAATTTTTTCAGACCAATCAACACTTAATTTATAAATCACAAGACAAAATTTGACTTGTAAATTTGAGTTTAATTTGTAGGTAGTGAAGTTTCATATCTCTAAGTTATATATGTGAAATATTCTAATATAAAATTTTATGACAAAGAAAGGACAATACTTTGGATCTTTCTCATTATCTAAACTAATCATAGTTGAAATTTATGTATATTGCATTTGAATAATGTTAGAGCAATCTGCAGAATCAAATTGATGGGATTGGTATGTTAAAAAAATCAATTGATAACACATTTATTGATTTTGAAAACATGAAGTAGAAACAAGTAGTTATCTGGTCCACCCCAGGACTAATCAGCACAAAGACATAATTATATTTTTTTTTTATAATTTGACAAGGACCTAATCTTCTAGCTAATAGTTAAGACAATTTAGGCATTGGTATTTTTCTTTCTTAATTTTCTCTGTGTTTTTATTATTATTTATTTTAACTCAGTGCCTTTGAAAATAAGAATTAATAGTGGTGGAGAGATATTGAAATATCGACCTCCTCTACCAATTCTCCTAATAATATTTAATTATTTTCATTCTTTTAAATTTTGTAATTTCATGTTACCAATAAACCAAACAACAATGTAGTCACATTAAAAATACTCAATAAAGACTATATGTATGAGGGAAATAATAATCACAAAACCAAGGACCAACCAAACAAAGCCTTAGCATATTTTCACCAGTAATATAAGTCACCACAAGAAATTTGTGAATTAGAGAAGAAATTTAGTTTCGATAGTATCACTTACTAACTAATGACCAAATAGAGATAAATTAATGATATAAAGTCACTTAAATTATTATTACTGTATTAACATCCAAATAGTGATGAATACATAATCCATCTCTAAATGTTGGTAATTTCTTAATAAGAGTAATTCACTTACATTTTCCACCAAATAACTCTATAAAACTAGAAGAGCAAACAAAGTGGTAAATCATCCAAAACACCCCTTTTCCCTCAAAACAAAAAAATAAAATAAAAAAATCATGGGTTCCCAAACTCTCCAAGAACTTCTTGTAGTAGACTTGAACAAGGAAGAAATGAAGGTAGGTTCAAGCTCTTGGTCATCAACATCAAAAAACATAAGAAAAGCCCTTGAAAATCATGGTTGCTTTATTGCATTATATGACAAAATTTCACCCCAACTTCACAAATCCATCTTCAAAGCTGCAGATGAACTATTTGATCTTCCCACTCAACTTAAAATACAAAACATCAATGATAAGCCCTACCATGGCTATGTGGGCCAAATGCCCATTGTACCCCTCCATGAAGGCTTAGGCATTGACTATGCCACCACTCCTCAAGGAGCTCAAACCTTCACTGATCTCATGTGGCCACAAGGCAATGATTTTTTCCGGTACGTATATAAACTTTTAGACGAGGTGGTTTTTTTTTTTTTTTCGATAGAATATTTCTAAAATTAGTATTTTTTTTTTTTTGTAGTGAGAGCTCATTGAGCTTTGCAAAGGCAGTGGCAGAGCTAGAAAAAGTTGTGATCAAGATGGTGTTTGAGAGCTATGGTTTGGAGAGACGTGTCGACTCACATATAGAAGCAACGACATATCTTCTTCGTTTCTTGAAGTATCGATCGCCTGAAGAGGGAGAGACTACCATGGCTTTTCCTTCACACACTGACAAGAGCTTTATAACTATACTTCATCAGAATCATGTCTCTGGCCTGCAGATTAAGGCAAGAGATGGAGAGTGGATTAATGTCACATTCCCACCATCCTCTTTTGTTGTCATGGCTGGTGATGCATGCAAGGTAATCATCAAATGGAGATTAATATATTCAACTTTTGTTGTTTAAATTTCTTGATTGATCAAAACATCACAGATATTTGGTTTTCTTATTGATTCTGTTTTCTACTCTGTTTTTTATGTGTGTCATATTTTGTATTAAGAGTGTATTGGTGAATGCATAGACCTCTGGAAAAAATTAGGAGCCTTATATTTTTTTAGGTATATATATTTTGGGAAAATTTTCAATTTTTGTTGTGTAGTTTAGGTCTTATTTTTTTGTTTATCATCAATTTTATATATTTTAATTTTGATCTGATTTTTTTCTAAATGTTAATTTTTGCTAGAATTATATAAAAATTCCAAGTCAGTAATTTCTAACGTCCATATAGACGAAAATGAAAATCTCAAGTAAAATTAAATGATAATTGAAAAAAGTGATAGTTAGAGAATCGAAATTGAAATACATAAAATTAATGGTAAAAAAATGAATAAAACCTCGAATATAGAACGAAAAATTGTAATTTTCCATATTATATATTTATTTAAAATTACGATTCACCACGTGTCTTATAGTTCAAGTGGTTTTCCATCTTTATAAAAATACATATTGTGATAATTAGGGTTCGAAAATTATGATTGAATTTATGTTTTTCCCTGAATGAACTAGTTATTAAAACCATGATATTGGTTGGTAAATTAGGCATGGAGTAATGGAAAGGTACTTTCTCCTAGCCACAAAGTGAACATGGACAAGAATGGTAATGAAACCAGATGCACAATTGCACTATTTTCTTTCCTTAGCAAGATTGTGGAAGTGCCAGAAGAGCTTGTTGATGATGAAAATCCCTTGCAATTCAAGCCATTTGTGCACGTCGATTTGTTGAAGTTTTACGATACAGATCACGGTCGAAGATCCCAAGATCTGCTCAAAGATTTCTGTGGTGTTTGAATTAAAATCAACATTTGATGTTGATTACTATATGTATGTTGAAAGATTTGAAAATGTGATTTTCTAATTTGTCAGACTTTGTGAGTGTGTAAGTTTCTTGCAACAATAGTTGTTGCAAGTTTCGTTGTTTGTGAATCAGTGAATGATGTGTGTCTGCTGAGGATGCGCATTTTGTTGTATGTGATTAATCATATTTACAAATATATATGGTATTATAAAAAAAAATATATATATATATCCACGAAAAATATGAAGGTGAACCACAATGAAAAACATACTTGCCCATACACTTTGTTATACATAGTTCATATCATTTGTACAGTGATGATGTCATTTTATATATGTAAATAAAGTATGAAATGAAACATTTTGATATGGATGTCATTTCACCATGTATATTTCACTTGTATCATTATTTTTCAACTTAATTATGCTATATTTCACCATGTATAAAGTATTTTTCACCATGTATATTTCATTTGCATTCTATATTAGGAACAAACATTAAAAAAAATTTAGAAATGGTCAAATGACACATATTAGAATTTTCAACGACAAATTAATACAAGTTTTGTTACCCATCGTTGAAAGTTTAGTGCTTACATGTTACATTCTTTTCTTGAATTGCCACTATTTATTGCAATCAATACTAAATCTGTTGCAAATGAACTATATAAGATTAAGATCGTATTTAGATTGATTTGAAATGAATGTACTTAAAATTCTTCCAACTTAAAGTATACTTATAATTTATCCATATACATTAAAAAAAAATTAATTTCATTCTGGTCCATAACCATAAGTACCAGATAAAATCATAAAATTAATCTACTTAACAATTTTTTTCTTGTGTTACTGATTATTATTTTCCAAACTAACTTGAAAGATAAGGATCTGCTTTGGGGCCCACCACTGCCAAAAAAAAAATTGTAAAATATTTAAAACAGAATGAAAATTGAGATTTTCCACAATAATTTATTTGGACTTTGAAACTAAAAAAATATTTTGGTAGTAAAATTAGAGATAATTACATTTCATCGTTTAAAATATAAACCTTTTCAGTCTACAATCTTTTTTTGTTTTAACACTTTGTCATAAATAACTTTTTTTTTGTTTTCAAAAAATAGTGCTGGCCACAGAGTTTTGATGTACATTTTTTTGAAACCATCCTCCAAATCTAATTTAATGAGATTGTATATTAATTAGATTGGTCAATATACAAATCACAATCCACATTTATATGATCCGTGAATCTATTTTCTATACGTGGGCATGTAACTTCATCATACACATCTATATAATGCCTGAGTCTGTTTTTTTATAATTTTTTGTGAATGGCAAATGTTGGCAAGTTATCATTTTTTGGAAATTAATTACTTACTAATTAGCATTATGCTTATCTAACTCAAAATCCATATTCTAATTGTGTTCAATCAAAAGAAAGTCCTTTTAGAAATTTTAGGTATGCAGTCAAGGACTTCGGATTAGGTATACACACAATTAAAATTTTAAACATAATGGACACAAAAAATCTCACAACAATAAATATATATTTAAGTCTTTGGTTTTTTAAATTTCTAATTGTGTATGATGAAGAGGGGACCAAAACGACTGCAATGGAGGTGACCACAATTCATAATTGTACTAGATATATCTTAGAAGTACTATATATATTTTTCAAGTAATAATATATGTTAGAAGTACTACAATGTCACCTCCAAATCAATTTTGATTGCATTATTCTGGATCAATGAATATATGCATATCTTAGTAAAAGTATAGTCATTGTTCTTTAGCAGATTAGTATTGTCGCATTTTGCCAAGAGAAAGAACCCTTAATTTAATGAAATGAAAGGTATGATATCTCCAAATGGTGAGTATTTTATTTACATAATTCTTTGGATGAGATAGAGGCCAAATATAATTAAAATTGAAGTTGGCCAAATATCGATAAGGATTTAATTCTTAGGCTGTGACGAGATAGCTGACGAAAATTAGATGATAACATGTATAAATTATTATGTCATAATATCATTAGGGGTAAATTTGAAAAAAGTGGCAAAATAGTTGAAAGAACACTTAATTTGAAACAACATTTTAATTTCAGAACAACACTTATTTTATATTAGAAGGAACATTATACCATCTTTCACGGGATTGTGAAAATATTTATTTAAAAAAAAAAAAGCACAACCTCTATTTCAAGTTGGTGTTTCATCTTGTATTCCATGACTTTTACATGTGTAAATTGATGATGTCATCTTTACACTAGGTGGACACATGACATAAATTAAAAGTTATGGAATAGAAGATGAAACACCAACTTAAAATAGAGGATCCTAATCCAACTGTGATGCCCCACCTCCAATTATTTCCTTCGTATGTCGACATCGCTGCTTGCACGACCTCAATCCCACAATGTCAAAACTTATCGCCAACATAGGTCACCATTTATTTGTATTTTTGCTACTGCTTTTGCCCACGATTCATGTTATAATTTAAAATAATAAAATGTTACAATCAACATTTTTAACATTCAATCATTTTTTTTTTTTTTTTTGGACTTAACACTAATCGCTTTCAATCTGTTGATTGAGATCATTGATCCAATCATCATTTTAAGTTATAATAAATTGATTGAGACTTTGGTTTTAAACTCACTTGAATTTAAATAAACCAATACGTCATAATGAGGCCAAATCTCTGTACGAATCCCGCTAGGATATTAGTAAATTAATTGCACAATCTTTGGTTCACATCAATATATAGAGTTTGATTTATATTATTTTGTACATTCTCTCTATCATGCAATAGACGTAATTTTGTTTATGATTAATCACAGCACCACAAATACTCTATCAAATAGTCCATACTATTACAACAAATATATTTTATATATATATAAATCTCAAATTTTGGCTTTTTTAGATTAGAAGTATACTTCGTAAAGAATCTAAATCAAATAATTGTCATGATCACATGCCTTTGAAACTTAATGTATTTTGTTTGTCTATTTCAGTTAAGAGTTTCTGTAAATGTCATGCATAAATTATATTCCAAACGTCGTTACAATAATATTGGGTTGGTAATATTTTCTGGATATTTGCTTAGTTTTGACTATACATGGCAATTATATAAGATGTCGGAATAAATATGGTATGGAGAAAATTAACTTTTGATAATCTTTATAAATAAATTTGATTATTCAATTGTAGTGCCAAAAGGGGAGATGTAAGAATTAGTAAGCATCAAAATAACCAATACACCCCCCTACATCTAGGACAGGTTGGATGACCCAAATTGCGAGCTCTAATAATAAACAGGGTTGAAAATCGGTCTATTAGGTAATTGAACAGAATTGAAAATCAAAAATTGAAATTTCTGTATATTTACAAATCGAAATTGAATTTAGTAAAAATCGAATAACAATCAGTCTAGGCTAATTTTTGCATACACACACATATATATATATATATATATATATATATATATATATATATTGGTTCTGTGCTAAATTCAGTTCCGATCAATTTGACCCCAAAAAAAAAAAATAAACCAAAAAAAAAAGTTACTGGGCTATGAAAACAATAATAGAATCAACAAAGAATCAAACCATAGAAAATAAGTATTACCTATATTCAACAAATCAATATCGCATATAAATTCAATAATATATAATGTATAAGTTATATTGGTTCGGTCTCGTTTTTTCGCTATTTCAACTATGAAAATGTAAATCCAATTTTTTTTGAAAAATGCAACCAACACTGAATCAATATTCAAAATTGAAAATGTAAATCCAATTTTTTTGAAAAATGCAACCAACACTGAA